>JAPYXD010000466.1:8400000-9612746 GCA_030998225.1 Diplolepis rosae
ACCAACATTTTGTTGATTTAACTAAGTATTTCTTGAGTATAAAAAGAAGCAAGAAATTATTTTGAAAGTTGATTTTTTTTTCAAGTTTTGACTTTTTTATTTATTATGTTTACTTACGGTCCTGGGTTTTGACTAGAACCAAGTTTGGATGCTTGATTTTATTTCAAATTTATCTAGAACTGAATGGTTTATTTACTTTCAAGTCCATTATTACTAGTCTAAAGCCATTTGTTAATTTTATTCTGAGTAGCTTTCAGTTCACAGGTAATTAGGCCCTAAATAGTTTGAAGATAGCAAATCATTTTGATTCTGGATATGTGTAATACTAGCTAGTTTATTTATTTAAAAATATGTTTGCGTCATTTCAAGTGCAATGATCAATTTTTAAAAAATAGTTTTATGTGAGTAGCTAATTTAATTTAAATTACTTTAACCCCAAAAATTCTTTATCTTTAACTATTTCATTAAAAATTATAAAATCTTTGTACACTGAGAAAACAGTTTTGTTAAATCAACAAAAACATTTTGTTGGTATTTATGCAACAAAATTCGCTTGAAATTGTCTACGAGGACACCTGTCGACAACGTATCCTATCTGATACGCGACTAGTGATTCTTCGATAATGTAAGCAGTGGCAGAAATTTCAAACTCAACTAATTAAATAAATATATCGTCATAAAATAATTTGTAAATAAATTTTGTATTGGAAAATTCTAAAGGAAGAGGAGTCCCGAATTGTTGGTTTTAAGCTTCTTTTATGCTGTCACGCTGAAACCACAATTTCTCTGAAGATGGATTCTGAATTCGAAGAAAGTGAAATTCTACAATGCACTCGATCGTCAATTGTAATTCAATTGTGTATGTACTTCTACTCCTTATGGTCCCTCTCAACAGGCCTAATAAATGCTCATTTTTGATGTTTTTGAGGCAAAAAGTATCGTGTATGGCACGGAGCACACAGCCAATATGAATTTGTGTGATTGCCATTCATTCAAATCGGCTGTTTGTGCACCTAACCACACAATGTACTATTAACCTTTTAGCTGCGGGGGTGGTCGATATATCGACCAGCAGTCAGGTCGGGGACTCTACCTGAGATATCCAGTGATTTTATGATAAATTTTGCATTCTATAAGAGGTCGATTTGTACTGAAATTTTCCCGCGGCTAAAAGGTTAAGCTTGACTAGTACTTTAAAATACCCTTAGCGAAATTTACATAAAAAAATTGCCTTATCTGAGAAATCTGACGTGCTCTTTGCCAGAACGCTGAATCATGCAGAACTAGGTAATTTTTGTTACAGTTTACGAACTATTAACAGACTCTATAAACATAAGTTTTTTGAACAAGGGTTAGTAAATCGAAAAATTATAAGTGTCTCTAAACAAAAATTAGATTGTCTAATAATTTTTGAGTTTTGGTCTCTTTTTATCAATGTATTTTCTTTAAATTTTGTAAGCACAAAGATATTGTAAGTATTATATTTTTTATTCAGATGAGATTAAGGGGTTACATCACTTTTGTCGCTTCAAAAAATCGAATTTTTTTGTTTGTTCTTAAGGGGATAGAACACAGTGACGGGCATGTTTTGTGGGTCATTTTCATAAATTTATTGCTAACTAAATAATGATGTTACACCACTATTTTTTATTGTTTTATTATTTTCCATACTTATCAAAAAAGGTTTAAAAAACTTTTTGATATATGCTGCTACGCGCATCCCTATGATTTTCGCGCATGGTTGGATGGTGTACATGATTCTGCGAAAACCAGTCATCTGAAACAAAAAAACAAAATATGCTCATCACCTATATTGTATTGGCCATCGCGTCACGTATTCTAGAAGGTCAAAAGGATTTTTTAAGCCAATAAAAAAAAATGACTTTTTTGAAAAATTTACTGTGATCTACCTCGTTAAAGTACTTTATATATACGAAAATGATATGCCGTTACTTACAAATCGATAAAGAAGATAAAAGGGAAATATTTGAACTGTAGAAGTAGAGGCGCGCATTAGCGCGCTAACATTCTCGAAACTTTAAACGCGTTTTACTCAAAACTGCATTTTCAAAGTCAGTGGGCACTCTAACTTTGACAAGTTTCAATTAATCGACTTAAATCTTTTTTTAATGGAATCAGTAGATGTTTTTTTAGTGAAATACTTAGGATTTTTTTTTAAAGTTGATATTTGCATTTTTTATTCAACTTTAAGTAACGAAATTTAGTCTTAAATACCCGTGTAGAAATTTTGATAGGGGTCTAGTGGGGCCCCGACGAGTTTGCCCTATCTCTAGTCGGGATCTAGCGTGGAAAACTAGTCAGGGCCCCGTCGGTAACGTAACGCTTTTGTCGACGTGGGCCCTACTAGACTTTCTAGTAGGGGTTTAGTGAGGTCACCCCTTACACTACCCCACCTACAGAAAAGGACACAATTAGGGCCCTATTGGACCTCCGCATTGAATTTAAGGGCTAAAATCAGCAGAGTCACGTGACCATTTTTGTTCAGGTATCTTACTGAAAAAATAATAAATAAAAAGGATTTTCCAGAACTGATAGAAAAAGTACAGGGGAAATGCGAGTTACGACTCTAATATTTACCGTTTTTAACGGTAATAGATGGATATTCGCTTGGAAGGTTAAGTTTACTGTTTTCACAGTAAAAAATCTGTTTTTCAAGATAGGAAATTTTTTCTGAATAAATTGGCAGTACTTTTTCGTTACATGTACACTGAAAAAAAATCTCAGTAGGTTTGACTACTTTTTAACTTACTTTCCGTAGTGTGTAAAGGCCCCAAGTGTCATTTTTGAAGTTAAGTGAACTGCAGGAACATAGGTAAATCAAATAAGAGCAGTAGTTGAATCGATGAATATTCTTAGTACATTTCAAAACTGTATATACTTTCAAGTAGACTCTAACTTACTATTTTTATATACACACCTACAAACACACACCCCCCTCTCTACACTACACAAACGCTCGTTTAGGTGGTATTAAAAATTATTCTTAACGCTGCGGGTTCGAACCCTCTCTACTTATAACTAACGCATTACTAACCTAACGACTAAGCCTCTCGGCTGCGCACGCTTGGTACACGAGAAAGAAAATAGCGCTTATAACCTTCAACTACTGCAGGGCCGTGTAAGAAGTGTATAGGCCCCGTGTAATCGCAAATTTTTAGATTTTAGCCCAATTTATGATTCTGATTAAAATTTTTAAGACTTTTAATTATTAAATCGATTTTCTATAAAATAAAATATTTTTGAAAGAAAGCGATCAAATTTTTGAATTAAGGAACATTACAGTAAACTCAACAGTAAAATCAACCTATGTTCAGAATCTAAAAAGTTTGAGTTTTTTCAATTCCAAAAATATGATGAAACTTTTCAATCAAGAAAATTAGATTATCGTTATTACCTCGACACAATAAGATACACACACATACACATACGTGCTCGCATATGATTATTATAATTACATGCGAATTCGAGTCAAAATTATCAAAAAGTTTTCTTAGATGTTCTTGATTCCTCTTAAGTATTGATCATATTCAAGACCGTGTTCAGAAAATCTCCATTTTTCTCAGATAACATCAAATTTTAATGGGAATAAAGAATAAAGGTTATGTTCTATCTAATGGACCTAACCTTAACCACAAATATTACAAGTAGGGATTCTCTAGTCGGGGCCCCGCTAGATGCAAATAGATTTTCCATACTTGAGCGAAACAAGGAATTCCTCACTGGAACCTGACAGGGCCCCCACCAGTTTTTTCTAGAAGAGGAAATTCTAGTCCGGGCCCCACTAGAACCCAACTTGAAATAAGGAAAGATAGGGCAATTTCTACACGGGTACGTATCATTTACTTTAAGTCGATGTCATTTTATAAAAATGTATGTTTTTCAAAACGGCTACGTATTTCGCTAGAAAAACATCTAATGATTTCACTAAAAAAGATTTAAATCAATTGATTGAAAATTGACAAAGATAGAGTGCCCACTGTACGACCATTTATTTTTGCAGCACTTCAGGACATCATCTGTCAAACCGTCATTTTTGCAAAAAAAAAATAAATAAATTATAAATCATTTTCTAGTTTAATAGTAGTTTAATACATTAATGTATTGGAATCTAAATAAAAATGTTTTATTACTTCAACAAATACTCTTGAAAAAGCATATAATATTTTGGTGGGGCAAAGTGATGTAACCCCTTAATTAGTTGACGTATTTTAATAACCTGTAGACAAAATGAGGGTATAATATGTGAAGATTGAAGAATTTGTTCTACTTTTTGTTTTGGGCCTTTTTGGGCTCTTCGAAAATACATATCGATTTTTGAGCTCCAACTCTTAAAAACAAAATGCACCCCTGCATGATCATGTAGAGACGACTTTCACTAAAACTCATCTTTTTGCAAACTTTATGATCTAGAAATGCTTGAGTTGATGCTAATATTGGTAGAAGTTCATACCTTCATTCTACATAGCCATGCAGGGGTGTGATTTGATGTTACGGGTTGGAGCCCAAAAATGAATAGAAACATTTTCGAAGTGCTGAAAACTCAGAGAGTGTTTTAAGACCATAAAGTTTGAAAAAAGATTATTTTTAGTCAAAGTCGTCTCTACATAGCCATGCAGGGGTGTGATTTGATGTTACGGGTTGGAGCCCAAAAATGAATAGAAACATTTTCGAAGAGACCAAGAATCATAAAGTATTTCTAGACCATAAAGTTTGCAAAAAGATGAGTTTTAGTCAATGTCGTATCTACATAGCCATGCATGGATGCGATTTGATGTAAAGGGTTAGAGCGTACGGTTAGAGCCCAAAAATCGATATGGAAATTTTGTGAAGAGCCCAAAAAGAGCCCAAAAATACAGCACGTCCCTTTTGGTAAGATTGCAAATTATTTTCAAAGGGTTGATTATTTCATGGAAGGGGTAGTTTCTTGTCACTAATTGAGCACTAAATTCTGATACATTAAGAAATGAATTTAGTTAATATCTTCATATATTTCTGATTATGGTCATGCTAGCTTATCGTTAAGCCAGCGGTACCACTGAATATTTAAAAAAATTAAAAAGTTATGAATTTCGCAGTAGGGTGGTTTGAGAGCACTAATTGAGCACTAAATTCTGATACATTAAGAAATGAATTTAGTTAATATCTTCATGTATTTTTGAGTATGGTCATGCTAGCTTAACGTTAAGTCAGCGGTGCCACTCATTATTTTGAAAAATTAAATAGCACTAAATTCGCCAATACGGTACTAAATTATGACATATCAAAAACTTGAATACGACAATGTGGTTATACCAGCTTAATATACACCGAAAAAATTTTTTTTCCGAGAGTCAACTATCACCCATAGTTAAGTCTAACCTAGTTGAAATAACACGGATTCCTGTTTAAGAGAATTACGTACATATAGTTAAACAAACCAATATAAACCTTGTTACAGAGAAATAAATAATTCTAGTTATATTAACAATTAAATTCAATTAATATTGCTATGCTGTTATTACAAAACTCCGCTGTAAACAGAATATCTTCTGTATTTATTACTATTTCACTGTGTAAACAAAAATTTATTTTTGTCAATAATTCTTTAAGACCCACTTTTATCAATATAAATTTTTCTCTAGTAGATCATAAACGTAAAGTTGTTTTTTGGTTATGTTTAATACATGCGCCTGAAAGGATCTGTCCGTCAAATCAACTTGCTTTCTTTGTTTTTCTTATAAACTTGAACTTTGTTATTTCAACTAGGATTGCAAAGTTGGCGCCTGTCCTAACTAGGCAAAATAGTTGATTCCTTGTACCCGTGTACAAGGAATTTTTTTCGGTGTACCTTGGTGTAAGGTCAGGGCTATATGGTGGATGTAACATCACTTCCCAACCAAGCATAATCTTTTCATGATGCAATTCAGCTTTCGATGTTGTTTGTGATGGTTCATCACGCTTGGACCAAGATCGTTTTTGGACAACGTTATTGTAAACAATCAATTTTTCATCACCAGTGATAATTCGTCTCAAAAAAGGATCGAATTCATTGCGTTCAAGATGCAAATCACAAGCCTTGTTGCGTTTTGTTAAATGAATTTTTTTCAATTCATGTGGAATCCAAATATCAAGTTTTTAACGCGTCCAAGACGTTATATATGACATTGACATAAGTCATTTAAAAAGATGGTTAAAGACATCTATATGTGAAATCGGCAATTACTTCTGGGACTTCTGGTTTTACGCGCGAGAATTTTAGTGCGTTAATGCGCGCCTCTACTTCTACAGTTCGAAAATTGCTCTTTCACTTTCGATATCGATTTGTAACTAACGCATATCGTTTTCGTATATATAGAGAGTACTTTAAGAACAAACAGAAAAATTCGATTTATTGAAGCGACCAGTGGTGTAACCCCTTAATTGGTTCCAAGTTCAAACTAGTTTTATCATTTTGCAGTGTAATACTATCATTTGGGAGTCTGAATAGGACCAAGCTTTTCACACATTTGGCATTGGCTAGTTTTTTTAAAATTTCACGTCTATATTTATCACCACCTGGTCAGTATTTTATTCGGACCTATAACTAGTGTTGAGTCCATAAAGATATTACAGATAGAGTCGACAAGCCATAGGCCGCTTTGTAAGTGGCAACGTCAGTCTGGAAACTCGGTGAGAGCGAAAGAGAGAGACGATGGAAGGTTTTTTCTGTCTTTGTCTACGCGTACCGCGTTAGAGAGAGACAGCCTAACCCTTCGAATCACTCTCTTTTTCGCCCGAGCTGACAGGTTTCAGGCTGGCTTGTCGACTTTATCTGTAATATCTCTATGGTTGAGTCTACTTCCGATTTAATTTTGCTCTTCATATTCATACTAATGAAAAATTTAAATAATAGTGATTGTTTGTAACTGTCATTTAAATTACAGATATTATAATTCATTTGCATTATTTTGAGCAGAAATGTATCGTAACTTATGAGCTTACTGAATTACAATGGGATTTAGAGTACTTACACCCAGAAAACAGTTTCTTTGAATCAAAGAAACATTTCTTTGATATACAGTCAAAGAAAAACTTTCTTTGGATTGAAGAAAGTTTTGTTGATTCAAAAAAAAATTCTTAAATCTAAAAAAATCTATTTCTTTGGATCAAAGAAATTTTTTTGAATTAACAAAACTTTCTTTAATTCAAAGAAATTTTTTCTTTGGCAATATATCAAAGAAACTGTTTTCTCAGTGTACATTTCATCTATTATAGTTTATCGTCTTATCGTGAATACACTTCATTGGAGGAAGTAGATAAATATTTATGTATTACTGGCAGGCACAGAAACTGCATTATTTACTACTGGAAATGCATTTCAACTCATTAGATTCATAACTATTAAAAGTTGTTAAATTATTATCACTTTAACTTTCAAACTAATATTTGTTATAATGTGTTAAAACGTTAAAATTTTAAACTCTCTTTAGATTCTAGTATTTCCCTGGAAATCATTTTTGCTCTTTTCTTCACACCAACTAATTTATTGTTTTTTTGTGAGCAGTAAAATGACACACAATTTTGTGGTAAAGTTATATTTGGGATGCGAAATGAATTTAAAAAAGGAGAATTTTAAACAATTTCTTTTATACGAATTAATGAATAGAAATTCGATATAATTGTATGATAATCTGATATGTGATACAATTTAAATTTAAGGCTACACGGAGAAAAATGGATATTGACCCATAATATCTAGATATTGAGGCACAATGTTAGTAGCATTCAACTATGTGACAAACATTTAGATATTCTACTTCAATGCCTGCAGATATTGAAAAAAAGATATTAACCACCAGTACCTCAGATATTGAGCTTGATTATCTCAGATATTAAAAATAAATATTCAAGATACTAAACTTCTGAATATCCTCGTTAGTAAACTTGAATGTCTGAGGTACTGAAGTTGAATATCTCAGATATTTAACATCAATATCAGGTATATAGTACTGAAAAGGTAAGTTATAGATATTACAGCTCAATGTCTAAGATACTCAAAAAATTATTTTAAAGGTTATGAAATAACTACATATTCAGTTTTCAGAAAAAAGTCAAATTATATTTTATCATGTACATAAGTATATAGCAGATTTATACTTCGCTCTCGTTTTCATTATTTGGCATGTCTAAAATTAATTTAATGTTCTTGTTAGAAAATTAACCTCAACACTAAGGTTACATTTCATTCTTGGCTATAAACCACATATATAGAGAAAATATATAACTTATATCTTTTACTTACTGTATCTCAAGTTAAACACCCGATCTTTATTCCATTGAAAACACTTATTAGAATTTTTACGAAACTTTCAAAATTTTTCTTTACGGCACGCTGCAAGCATGCAAGCAGATTTCAATGAGCGCGAAAAAGTGATCACATGACCTTTATATATATGCGCGCGCACTTCATGCTTCAATATCTAAACTATTGAACTTGAATATCAAACGTTACTTCTCGGAAAAATCTTATATATTGAAAAAAAAAATTTTAATATTGCGTGTCAATATCTAGATATTATGGATGAATATCTCTTATTTGAATATCTACTTTTCAATATCCATTTTTCTCCGTGTAGTTCATAGAAAATTACATAGGTATCACTTGATAGAGACTTTGATTTGAACACCCTTTGACAAAAATTTACAAATAGTTTTTATTGAGGAAAAAAAGGAGAAAAATGTTCACGCTGATTTCTTTCAATAATAAAGCCGCTGATTTCAATAGCGTTATTAATAAAAAATTTAATTTATCAAATCAGTACACGGAGAAACTTTTAATATCAATTTTTACTATAGTATTTTTCAATTTAGGGAAAAACGTATCACTGAGAATTTTTGTTAGTAAAAATACTAAACTTTATAATAGTGATATGAAACTTTAGTATAAACTATAGTAAAATTTGCTATCGACTATGCTGAAGTTTCATATCATTATTATAAAGTTTAGTATTTTTACTAACAAAAATTCTCAAAGTGATACGTTTTTCCCTAAATTGAAAAATACTATAGTAAAAATTAATATAAAAAGTTTCTCCGTGTATAGCAGTACTTCCCTTTTTTGGGCTCCTGCTGCCTTCGGATTTTTTTAAATTTTCTAAAATTTCTGAAAAAATGTAGGTATTATTCAATTTCATGAATTCGAGGAAATTTTCCTTATAATTAATAAATTACTAGATGTTTTGTGAAAATTCTCTAAAATATTTGCATAAACATGTTTTCACAAAAAAAATTGTAGAATCATCTCTAACAAATTTTAGAGACATTTTCTAGTATTTGACATGTTTTAATGCAAATTTGTATGTAAAGTAATATTTTTGCATTAAAATTTTTTACATTTTTTGATCAACTGAGAAATTAAAATCGCCTTACTGATAATTTCTTACAAACTTCAAATAAGATAATTGAAAACCAAACTGGATACAAAGTCTCCTTGAGAAGCAGGTTTTGGTGTTTTTTATTCTTAAACCTGTTATTTTATCTTTTTCAAGAGAATTTTACATTTTTACTCAGAATTGCATTTATTTATATGATTCTAGTTTCTGAGATTAACTCATTCGGAAAGATTCATCACACAAAATTATTGTCTAGATTAGTAACTATTCCTCAATAAAATTTTTAATAAACATGATAATTTTCAGTTGTAGTTTTAATAGACATGATAATTTGCAGTCGTAGTGAGAGCCAAAAACTATCATGTTCTAAATTAAAACATCGAAATAGGATCAGTTGCTGAAAGTTACCCTAGATGGTGTCTTCCATTTTTAAAATATTTATATGTTCAACATCCAAAAAAAGATCAATAAATTAATGTTAAAACATTTTTTCGAACATTTAACAACAATCTAATCTTCTAAAGTGACATGCTTGATAACATGTCTGCTATTATATTGACCCAAAATTCATAGAATTTTTTGTTTATTTCTCCAGAATAACGAGAAATAAACAAAAAATCTAATCTTCGTTTTGGAGGTTTTTTTTTTATTTTCAAGTTTAATGATTGAATTTTTTTCATTTCTCATTATTTTGGCATAGGGTCAGATTCTTTTTATTTTCTTCGATTGAAATTTTCACTATTTGATATAAAAATACTCAAAAAGAAAGCAAGGTAAACGTTTCGGCCGCATATGGGAGCCCTCTTCAGTGCCAAAAAATCAAAGATTAATTCAAAAATTTTTGTAAAACATAGATAATTAAAATAAGAATTATCATAAAATTGAAAAACTTATCTTATAGCTTGCAATTCAAAATAAAGTAGTCCAGTATGCAGCATCACGAATTGAAAAAATGTTTAGAGTTCACTGTGAATAAAAAACCGGATAACCAATAAACCGGAAAACATAAAACAAAATTTTCACACGAACCGACCACAATTTGAAAAAAAAATTTTTTTTTTTATTATAGAACGATTCCGAATTGGTAATCGCGCGAACAAGGTTTACATTTTTAAAAACTATGCGTGAAGACTTTGTTACCGCCGGAGTCTCTTATAGAATGATCTGAACTGTTTTCAAAACCGACTCGAGACATATGGCTTTGCTGACCGAAAATTTTTTTATATAAGCAATCCTGAGAGGTTATTTTCCTCCTTGAAGAAGACTATTGTCCTATACCTAGTTAAGAAATTCGAGACGTTTATGTTGATTTTCACGAGTGGACGAAGGCGTGTATTTTTCAAGAAACCACTTTTTTTTTTATATTTCAGCTTCACGGACAATTTATTTAATATTGAATTTGCAAGCAAGGCATTACAGAAAACTAATTTATTATAATATCTATAGATGTAGTTTTACTCAATATTATTTGAGTATGTTAAGAAATAAATAATAAAATTGAAGGTTTTTTATTACTGCATTCAGATTTATTCTGAGATGTTTGGAAAAATAAAACATTTATCTTCAAAAAATTAACAAAAATGCAATTTTAGTCTTCGTGATATTCAGTATCACATTTTAAAAAGTATTATTGAATTTAATTTGTTCTGAAAATGGTCAGAACTATGATATATTCAACCTTTATACTAAATGTGCCACTTAAAAATTTTGAATTTTTTGGCACTGAAGAGGGCCCCCATATGTGGCCGAAACGTTTGCCTTGCTTTCTTTTTGAGTATTTTTATATCAAATAGTGAAAATTTCAATCGAAGAAAATAAAAAGAATCTGACCCTATGCCAAAATAATGAGAAATGAAAAAAATTCTATGAATTTTGGGTCAATATAATAGCAGACATGTTATCAAACATGTCACTTCAAAATTTAATGATTGAACTTAGAAATTTTTTTGTGCCGAACTGTGGGGGCAAATACTGGAGGCCCCTGTGGGGGCTAGCTAGTGTTTTTAACAATGGGACGCCCTCATAAGGCCTCGAGAGTGACAATAGTTAAAAATGGTCAAGCGGGACAGTTGTTGTATCAAAGTCCGAAATAAAATCGATAATATATCCAACAATTCCAAAAATGTTGAGAGAGTCCAACTTATCATTGGATTCTATTAAAAAAAACTTAACTTGTAGTGACAAATAAAAAACACGTAACTCGCGGTGTTTTATATTGTATACAAAATACGCAACTCATAAAATGCAACTTTTCAGTAAATTATTATACAAGTTTCGTTGATTTTTACGATTTAATCATAATATATTTGAAATAAATAATGTACAATAATTTACAAAATTATCTAATCGAATTATAAACATTAATTAAGTATATAATTGACATAGGTTCTATGAAATCAACTCAAATTTTCTTGAAGTTGAAATGAAGGATCGTATAGGCTTAATTAAAGTTAATAAATTGCTTCTATTGAAATTTAATTAGATAAAAATTAGTAAAATAATAATGTCCAATACATCTTTATAAATAGACGTTTATTTTGAAAAAACTATTAGTAATGGCTAAATTTAAAATTAAAATACAACTGGAAATACCAGTGAATTTAAGAAAGGATTTCTAAACTAAGATAGCCATTATTTTCTAAGCCTATGTAAATTAGTAATGATATAAAAAAGTGCTGAAGTAAGTTGAAGTTATATAATGTTAAAAGATTATTAATACATTAATATATTTTTTCAACCATGCTTAAAACTTTTTTGATAAATCTGATGGGTTTAAAAACTTTTGCTTAACGAAATTGTTAAAAAATTAAAATATTTGTAAATCAGCTTGACTATTGAATTGTTCAAGGAAATAAATTTAATTTTCATTTCTTATAAAGAAACTTTCTCAGTTTGGAAATTGTTAATATGAGTTTTTATGACAATTAAAGTTTTGTTACTTCGTTTTTGGCTCGGGCTTTGGTTTCAATGGTTTAATAGTAATTTATATTCCATAGTTTATGCATATTTGAGGATAAAAATAAATTTACAGACTTGCAAGCCCTGATAATCGATGTTCCATACTTTCGAGGATATTCTTACTTTGACTTCGTCCGTGTCGTTACATTGAATAACTGATAATGCGATAGGCGTTCGTGGTCAAGTATATTCTGTTACGGCTTTTCATGTAATTGTATTTGTCAATTTAACTTCGACTGTACAATAATATTACGTGATTTTGCATACAAGCTTTTACGCACAACAAAAAGACAATGTATTTTTTCGTGCATTATCTGACATTGTTGTTTACTCATTAATTTTCAAATATACACCAAGAGGTAAAGAATACATAGTTTCTGGAAAATGTTTGTTTAATTTATTCAGAATAAGTTTTAATTTTTAGCAGTTAACTTGAGATGACTAACAGTCACAAAAAACCACCTCCAGCCATTTGCTGTTCAAAAATTGTAATAACTTTTAAACGCATAAAGTATATTTTTGGCTAAAACTTTGGGACATTATAAAGAACATATTTACAAAGGCTTATTGACTTTAATTCGTTTTGAAAAATTAAGAAAATGAATCCCTGCTTTTACGAAAATTAGAATTCTTTTAATTTTTTAAAACCAATTAATGTCTGCAAACCTCCAATGATACGTCCTTTGCCACGTCAACAAATTTTAGCAAAAAATATTCATTATTGTAGAACAAATTTTGTAGTTAACTAAGATTATTTCCTTGATCACGTGACCTACTTATCCATGCCTTAAACTGACTTTAAAATTACTTGCTTGAGCACATTTGAAAATGGAATTAAATCCTTAGAAATTACACTGAAACTATTTTCAAGCAATAAAATTATTTGAAATCTCTAATAGCTACCTTGAAATCAGGCATAATAAAAATAAAACGTCTCCAGATTTTTGTAATCACTTAATTACAAAACTATAGTGATGAAGTTAAATATTGAGATAACAGTTAAAATATTAGAAACACATTGAGTCACTATTAATTTGAGTGCAATTGTTTTTAATCACATTGGAATAATTTGAAGTTTTAAATCATTTATACGTTCAGTTGGAACAGTGTATGAGACAAATCTTATAAATAAATTGGAAATAGAATTTCATAATCTTTGAGGAAATAAGACCTGCTCTTCACAAGTGAATAAGAAATGTATTCAGGCAAGTTGTTTAATTATTCCACCTCTACTTAATGACACAAGTGGCTATGAATAAGGAAATATGTAACAAGAATAACATCAATGTTTTTGACAATTAAATGTAAAGAAAATAAGACTGCGAAAAACAGAAACTGGTGCTCTAGAACTGAAATACTGAATAACTACAACAAGGCTATGTTTTCTAACCGATAAAACCCTTATCAACTCCTACGACATACTTATCAAGATCCAGAACTCAGGTTTTTTTTCTAGCCTGTTTCTATTTTCACGGAGTCGACTTTATATTTGTCAGTTTTAAAAATCATTTGGAAAATTAATTGTAAAACCATTATTAATATTCAAATTTAATAATTTCCAGTAATTCAATTTATTTATGAATTTTAACTCTCTCAATTTGAATTAGTAGTTGCTTTTACTAATTTCTATCAGTGACTATTTAATTGGAAAAGTGCGGAATTTCTTGCTAACTGCATCAATAAGCATTTCCACTGACAACTGGATTTTTCGTAATAATTCATCTTAATATTTCACTATTTCAATCAATAGTAATATATAAATGAGAAAATGAAAAAATAAAGAAAATTGAAGTTGCGTGTATGGAAATAAAAATATAATATTTTAAATACGTGAGAATGTAAATTTTAATGGTGTAATAAACTTATAGCTACACATTTCATTAGCAATAATTAATAACCTAATTCGGTACAATTCGTGTCTATAACTTATCGTTAAGCAGCAGTGGGTCAACGATTTCTACCGGTCTTGAATATATTGTACTGGTATTGGACCAGCGCTCATTCAATACTGGCAAATCGATACATACTGCCAGTACTGGTCCAGAGTAATTTGGTGTCATCATTCCGACGGTTGCCAATGTTGGTCCAAGATTTGACCAATTGGGTTTTTCTTTGTGGGTGATTGCATACCATATTCAGATTTAGAGAGTAATCCTTGATTAAATTACACGCTATTTATTTCAATCAGTTACTTTGAGTCACGTTCACTGATAATTAATTCGAAATCAACAATTTAAATAGCTCAAAATGAATAACATCCGACTAAATTGTAGAAATAAGGGCATTCCTTGTTTTTGAAAAAAAATTCAAAAAATCAAAAATTACAACATTAATTTATGATAGTGCTAATAAATCTCTACTAATTATCTTTGTAATATTCTTCATAAAACCGGAATTAGAAATTCAAGTTTTTAACCATAATATTTTAATATTTTTTTTAACCATAACAATAGTTTCTGATAAAATGTCTATTTTTCGTTTTAATTCTAAAAAATACGATTAAAATTCAATAATTCCATTTTTAATAAAAATATGAGAGATACGAAAAAAACGTTGAGATAAAGAATTATTTGCCTAAATGAGGTCTACAAATTTGCAGTAACACATTTTTTGACAAGATGTATATTTTATGTTTTGGTTTAAAAAAAAATTCACTATTGAAAATCAAAAATTCCACTATTTAACCAAAATATGTGAGACACAAAATAAGCGTTAAAATAAAGAATCGTTTACTTAAAATAATCTACGAATTTTATTTCCCTGGTTGAAAAATTTGGAAGAAAATAAATTTTTTTAATCGTGTAATTTATCAGAAACTTACAGAAATGTATACAGAAAATCCAGCGCGAAGCGCGAGTAGTTTAATGAGAATTTGTTTCTTAAGATCGATAGAGCCTTAAGTAAATGGAATTTCATCCTTTCCCATTTAAAATAATTTTAGTCTACACATCGTATATCTCAATCTTTTTTAATGAATAATAAATATATTAGAAAAAAGTATTTTTCTAGATAAAAACCATTCAGATGTTTATTTATGTTGAAAAATGCGTGTAGTAATCTTTTTACTCGCAAAGTACAAATATTAATTGTTTTGAGGTACAAACAGTATTTGTTTAAATATATTTCAAAAACGAAACGCACTATAGCACATTGTTTAATGAATTTCTTTCCAATATTTAACTTACAAAACATCTTTCTGAAAATTTGGGAAACATAAGAAAAGACAATAAAGCACATCTGTTAACTTCGTTTGAGTTGAAATCTTGAAAAAAATTGAAAGACATATCTACAATTGCAATTAACTGTAAAAAATCATACAAAATTTTCCTTCAAACGAAAGTGACAGACGTTCTTTATTCTCTTCTGATGTATTTTCCAAATTTTCAGGAAGATATTTGGTGAAATAAAAAATTTATCTTACATGAACTTTTTGTACTATTACAGGAAACCTCATTTTTCCCCACTGTCGCGACAGTCAAGGAACAATAAAACTCGGGAATGTAAGAACTCCCAGTTTTTTTTCTTGTTCAAGAAGCCCAATACCTCTTTCCAATCTTCTATTATTTGCTCATAAAAACAAAGTGAAATAATTTTCTTCAAACACGTATATTTATCATTTATTTAAAATTATGCTTTATGGAAGTGAATATATAGATAATAAATAGTATTTTTAAATAATTAATTTACAAAATAATTGTAAAAAAAAAGTTTTTAATCCAAGGTGCAATTTTAATTTCGTTCTAATCATACCCAGAAAACAGTTTTATTTAAATCTAAGAAATCGTACTTTTAACTTAATTTTTTCAATCCGAGGTAAAAACATCTTTAGAACAAATATAAATTTATTTGATTTTAAGAAATCACGAGTTTAGCCCTTTTTAAATGAAAGAAATAATTTTTTTAACATAATTTATTTAATTTAAATAAATATTATTTTGATTCAAATACAGTATTGGCAAAAACTTAAGAAATAATTTATTCAATTTTTTTACATTGAACGAAGAAAATTTTTTCTTTGAATTGAAGAAAATATTACTGTGAATCACATTATGCATGTACTGTGCGACTGCAAAGACATTCATTTCTTTAATTCAAAGAGAAAAAAAACAATCAAGAATTTTCTTTTAATCAAAGAAACTTTTCTTTGACCGTATAGCAATGCACAAGTTTGTTTGATTCAAAGAAATTTTTTTTTTAATCAAAGAAACTTTTTTCTGGGTGCTCTGCATCCACCTGGAATTTAATCCGATGATTTTTGAGTGTGTTACCTGTCGTGAAGCAAAGTGACTGGATGGAACTAGAGGACATTCACCTTTTTTCGTGTCTCCATTCAGACTGGTAGGAACAATTGAGCCCCCTCTCTAGTCTAGAGTCTAGACTTCTAAACCTGTGCCTATGTGTTTGAACCGGACTACGATACCAGTTTTCAAAAAATTTCACTATTTTACTTTAATTAGTTAAGGTTATGTGCCATGCACGTTACGTGACCAATTCAGTCACCAACTATTGAATTTTTTCTCCATCTATCAAAATGCAAATAAAAATAAATCGGTCAAAATTTAGGAAATGATTGATAATATCATCTTTAAGGAATAAGGGAAAGCATAGTGCATTAAAATTTTTTTAAATTATTAATTTGATTAATAATACCAACTGAGTGTCTCGAGTTCTGCTGCACATCTAACACTGTCGGTAATATAATCTGCATATTTGCTAAAATCATTTATTTTTATACATTTTTTTTATATCATTATAAATATTCAAGACACAACAGATCTGTCTTAGCAATTTTTGATTCATTTTCCAAAATTTCAAGACCATATTTTATTATCCGTGGAAATGTAGTTACAGAACTCTAATTGTCGATAACACTTCAGTTTTATATTTAAACACCTTTGTAAATAGATTTTCTTTGCAAAAAATATCTTTTCTCGTTTTCTTGTTTATTTTTGTCTTGTACAGAAAACCCTATTTCAAATTCAATTTTTTAAATAATCTCATATATCTGATTGTTGATGCTGTAGGAGCGACAACAATACCCGGTGTTTTGCTCTGCTGAGTATTTGATAAACAAAAAGTTCTTTTTAATGTGCTTTTTTCTATTATTACATACAATTTCTATAATTACATTTTAAAAATTGAAAATTATAATCTTTTTGTTACTAGCGTCTGGATTTGCAAATGCCATTATCCTTTTTGAATACCGTCAAAGCTGTTCATAATATAGTCAAAAACTTTCTCATATAAATTAATTTATACAAAATAACCAATTTCCGATTATCTTTGAACTTATGGTGACTTCACCCTGATGCATTTTCCAGTCAATGGTCATAGTTCAATGAATGTCAACAATTCGAATTGAATAATAATTCGACTCAATTTTATCTTAAATGCAATTAAAAAGTATATTAACTGACAGAGGCAATTGACTGGAGAGGCGTTTTCATATGACGAATCGCATAAAGACGGTCTTTACAAAACCAATTTAGCACATTTCTGCGGCCGACACCAACCACAAACACTGTCGGAAAAGAAAATGTCAAGCTGGCGAAATAACTTAAAACTGCTTCGTTGTCAGTCCCCTCGCTCTGTTTTCATACCTAATGCAATAATCTTGATACTGCAATCTGCCTTGATTTTAATAACAATTGATGAAAATTGAAACTTAAGTAGAGATTCAACAATTAAAAACTTGCTTTTTCAAAATTCATTTCCTCAAAGACGCAATACAAATTTAAAATGAATACAATATGTATTTTTAATAACTTTTTTTGGAAAAATAATAATTTTGTGTGAACAATTTGGTTGAATTTCTACATGTTTGACTTCAGAATACAGAAAATGTTGTTTCCAAAATTTAGAAAATCCTAAAGAAGATAGAAACGGACATAGATAGATTAGTTTTGCTTTTGATAACCAAAATTTCTGATAAATTTTGCTGAAATTGAACTTTTCCTCACTTTCTAAACCAAAAGTTATCTATCTACATCCGTTTTTATTTTCTCTACCATTTCTAAAATTTTGAAAAGAAAATTTTCTGTATTCTGGAGGTAAGCATGTAGAAATTGGACTAAATGTTCACACAAACTTACTATTTTTCCAAAAAAAAGTTTTTAAAAATACATATTATATGCATTTTAAATTTTTATTACGTCTTTGAGGAAATTAATTTTGGAAAGTCAAATTTTTAATTATTAAACCTCTACTTAAGTTTCAATTTTCATCAATTGTGAACAACTTGGTTCAGTTTCTACTTGTTTACGCTCGAAATACATAAAATTTTATTTTTAAAATTTGGAAAATGATAAAGGAAATAAAAGTGGACGTAGACAGACTACTTTTGGTTTTGATAATAAAAGTAATTTTTCCAGTGGCGTAGTTACCGGGGGTGTTGCAGGTGGCAATCACTGGGACCCTCTAACTCAGGGGCCCCCAAATTCCTAGGCCATATATAGATTGGTCCTTTCACTGAAATTTTCGATTTTTAATTTTGTTGTATTGATTTTATTGTATATTTTCAACTTTGAATGTAGATATATATTGATATATATTGAGATTTTTTTAGTTAGGCCCGCCCTAAAGAAATTTTCCACCTGGGCCCCGCAAGGTAAAGCTACGCCACTGAATTTTTCCGATATGTTTTATTAAAATTGAACTTTTTTTATTTTCCAATCCAGAAGTAGTTTATCTACCTCCATTTTTATCTTTTCTACCATTTCCCAAATTTTGAAAACAAAATTTCATGTGTTCTGGACACAAACATGTAGAAACCTAAAATCGATGAAATTGGCTAATTTTCTAAGTAACGCATGCCCTTAATAATAATATTAATAAATAAACACTCGGCACGAAGGTTTGCATTGAAAAGCATTGGTAAATTTCTATATCCAATTGTGAAGTGATTATTATTGAATTCTTTTTTATTTCTTTTTTGTCCTCAAATTTTTAATTCAATTTGTCGGAATAATTTAATTCTTGAAATGAATCCGTTTCTATACCCGGCGGAGACAGCTTTTTGTGGATATTTTCGAATTCTACAAAGCAAACTTAGAATCAACATTTTTTAATCCCTTTTAAGCTACAATTTTTTTCTATTTTGAATTACGGTTGCTTGAATAATTAATGGGTGAAAAGCTTTTTAAAATACAGTATTAGTCATTTAACGTCATCAGGAATCATTTTCACTCATATATCGCTAATAAAATTTTTTTAAAGAATTCTTTTTCCACAATTGTATAGTTTTTGTATAGAAAAAATGCATACAAGTTGAGTGTTTAATGGCAAAGTTATTCAGTTTTATGTACAATCTTATTAAATTTTATAATTTTAAAACTTTCTTGTGTTTTTAAAGCAAACAATAAAAAACAATTTTCATTTGAGGTTATACTACACCTTTTCGAAAGTCATTGGAAAGGATTGAATATGAACTTTTTCAATTTCTGCTCACGAATTAAAAATGGTTTACATAAATAGGACCCAAAGGTATTGGAAATTTTTAATACTTTTTAATGCAGTCTTTCTTACTGGGCAATAAGTACGTGAGAACCAGGACTGGGCAATCGCACCTAAAAACTTGTTCTTAACCTCACGAAACAATTAGATCAAGAACATATGAACTGAAGTGAAATTTGTTTGAACCAAGGGATTTTGCCAAGCTGTCCTTTATGAGTCTTAATTTTATACAAATATAATGCTTCGCTTGGGAACTTTATCAAAGCTTCCGGCGGAAGTGCAGATAAATCCGTAAGCCGGATGCTGAGGAAGAAGAATAGTTGATAAGGAGGTAGAAGGGGGAAGAAGTAGAGGAGACGTTTTGTTTGGAGTTCCGCATTGCTGCAACGCCCTAGGGCCCCAGTCGTTTGCTTTGAGGTGGGACGTGGGACCAACAGGCTCACGATTCCGTCCAATCTTGAGACAGAAGGGCGAATGTCCGCTCTTATATCTTATACCAGCAACAGGGTACTGCCCGGCCTTCAACTTGACCGCTCAGAAATCCTTCCCCTTCGCTTGGCGATCATCTACGGAGCGTGTATAATTTTAGTCGAGGTCCTTGACCTCCTTATATCATGCGATTACTACTGTTTAACTTAGCTTTCAATCAAGTTTTATCACTATTAACAAACAAATATCTGCTACTTGAAACTATTATCCTGTGGCTATACCTTTTTTCATCTTATTTAATTGATTATTTTGTAAATTGTTTTTTACATTCTCATCATGGATGAGAAGGTATTGGTTTTATGTGAAAAATGACTTTCGAAATTTTCATCAAATCTTTACATTTTGAGACACCCTGAGTCAGAAAAAATGGTTTTTACGAAAGTGTCTGTCTGTCTGTCTGTCTGTCTGTAGGTCGTGTGCGGCATAACTCTCGATAGAATTATCAGATTGAATTGAGCTTTCGTACACTTTATCGGAGCCGAAAAAGTAAGGACAAGTTCGTTAACCAGCCACATCCAATCAAAATTGAGGGGTTGAGCACTACTTTTGTGTTTTTGAAAATAATTTCTTGAAAAAATCAAAAATTTCAATACTGGTTTTAGATAGTGCTCATAAATCTCTACAAATTATCCTGATAACATTTTTTGATTAAATCAAAATTAGAAATTTTACAGCATATTCAAATTCGAAAAAAGTCAATATCAAAATTCCATTTTCCAGTTAAATTATACGAGATACGAAAAAACGTTATGATACAATATTATTGAATAAATAAAGACCTACAAATTTGAATTGTAACATTTTTTCATAAGATGCATATTTTTCTTTTTAATTAAAAAAAAAAACTATTGAAAATCCAAAATTCAATTTTTTAACAATAATATGTAAAATAAGAAAAAAACGTAAGACTATAAAGTTGTTAGTTTCAAAAAGATCTACAACTTTTGTCTCACACAGTTTCTAAAAAAACATATATTTTTCGTTTCAATTCCAAAAAATACGATTAAAATTCAAAAATTCCATTTTTTAGACAAAATATGTGAGATACAAAAAAAACTTTGAGATGAAAAATTATTTGTCTAAATGAAGTCTACACATTCTTATTAAGAAATTTCTCGACAGGATGTATATTTTATGTTTTGATTTTTAATATTGAAAAAATTCGATTTTTTTTATCAAAATATGTGAGATACGAAATAAGCGTTGTTCTGCAAAATCGTTTCCTTAAATAAAGTCTACGATTGTTTGTCCTTTTTGAGAGATTTGGAAGAAAATAGATTATTTTAATCATGTAATTTATTAAAAAGTTACTGAAATGTATACAGAAAATCGAGCGCGAAGCGTGAGTTTCATGATGAGAATGTGTTCCTTAAGGCCGATGGAGCCTTAAGTAAATTGAATTTCCTGTTTCACTTAAACTGAAAAAGAAACTTAGTGAATTTGAGAAAATGACTAATTTACATCATCTTTAATATCATTAAATTGGTTTGAGCTTCAGTATTAAATTATAAGAAATAAACTTAAACTTATGCGAAGAGCACAAGACCGAGCGCGACGATCGAATCGCGCGCCCTAGGCGCGCTCAAACTTGCGCGCGAAGCGAGCTGCGCGCAATGAGAATGTGCCCGCGAAGCGAGCAGATTTTTTTTTTTTTTTTTACTTTTATTCATAGCGTTGCAAAGGACAATACATTTTTATTCGAGGTATTTTTGAACTGTGAATATTTTTCAATTTACTTAATTTCATCTTAAATAAATCTAAATGCATTAGCATAAAAATCACTGGTTTTTTTCAATTTTCAATCATGGGTGATGTATTCATAAGTGCGTGCGTTATAAGTCGCATATCGCCATCACGAGAGATTAAAGTGTGGTTGTTTATACGTATCTGCCAAAATTTTCAATAAACATTCAAATTCAAAAGAATAAAGATACACATGTTTACAGTGAAAAATAAAAAAACTTCTTGAATACTTTTTTGTTTGGAAATGTTTAAATAGTCTTGGAATCTTTTTACGCGGTTCTGAAATTTTATAAAAACATTTAATTTTGTTTCAAAAACACATTTTTGTAGAGTATTATCCAAATAAATACTCACGTTACGATTCAATCATCTACAAACAATTTTTGTTTAAAAAATAATTATCTTGTACCCATAAAAATGAAACTTTATTTGTAAAAAATGTTTGTTTCAGGCTCTGGGTCATGACATGTTGATGAATACGAGAGAAGATGAGTGGGGAATATTATCTTCAAGAGACAAAATGTCTATGAGTGTCGTCTTGAGAGATCGTTTGATGACAGATGCAGCTCTTGGTGGTCCAAAACCTATCAAAACCGAGCACAGTTACAGTCTTCTTGCTTGCAGTCCACCACAAAGTCCAGACACTCCAGACGCTGACCCCCACACCCCCATTCCTACAATTTCTGCTGGCTCTACTACCGTTATTACCTGTTCTAGTGAAGTTCCAGTGCAGAATCATAAAAACATGGAATTTAGAAGTCGAATTGACGGTAAGGCAATTAGATGGACAATTCTTTTTTGTAAGATAAAATATCCAAGTGGGTAGGAGGACACTGGAATGTATGCAAGTCCTGACGAAAGTATCGAATTGAAATTGATTCCGAGCAAATTAGAACTTTTCCGAGACATTCTGGAATCTGTTTCCAAACCAATCAAAAAAACGTTTTGTATATTGTTTGATGAAAAACAGTCAAAAATCAATTTGACTTGGTCCGATTTAATCCGAGGCATCAGTCTGAATGAATCCGAACTAATCCGATGAATCCAAGGTCAGAATAATTCGAATTGATTCAGATTGAAAATTCGGTTTGGATTAATTCGAGCTCGGATTGAAAACTTGGTTCGGATTGGTTCGGATGCATTCAGATTGATGCTTTGGATGGAATCGGATTAATTCAGATTAATTTTTAACCGTTTTTCATCAAACGAGATACAAACAATTTTTTGGATTGGTTTAGAATTACTCGGAATTGTTCAGAAACAGATTCCGAAATGGCTCGGAATAGCTATGATTCACTCGGAATGAATTTCAATCCGATACTTTCGCCAGGGAGATGTTATGGGGAGTTCAATGTCATGCCTTTTACTTTCTTCAAAACGTTTCATGTTTTACAGTCGTCATACAAAATTGATAAGTACTTAGGACATCACAGAGAAATAACAATATTTGGTGATTTAGCAAACTAGTTAAGCATTTTGAATTTTTGTAATTTAACAATTTCTAATACCAAACGAAGAAAAAAAATTATTTTTATTCAACCCAATTGGGTATCACATGTCTTTAAGACGTACCATATTTATGTACTCACTGGGTAGGTCGAATTTAATCGCGCAAAATCATATGTATAAAATTTATAATTTTATTTTGAATTTTTGTCATTAAGAATATTTTTAACTTTGTGATTCTATAGGAGGCATTTTTTAAAAATCAGATTTTAATTTTTGAAGAAAAGCTTTTTTGTGTCCACCTCCCCTTAAAAATTGTTAATTGTTTTGCTCCTGAATCGTTTTTGTGATTTCCTTTTTATATATTCACTTATTATTGAAATAAAAAATTCTATAGCAATTGACTTTAACTGAATTGAATAAAATAAGTTCATTATCAGCCAAAGATTAGAATAACGTAAAAGCAGCACGCGTAATTTCTCTTATCGGCAAATATTTTTACGATGTTCGATTTTGCAACTGCTTAAGTGAAAGATCAATCAAGGTCGATTATAGATTTAATAAAGTACAGTTAAAGTCACGTATCTTGAACGTCTTAAAGACGACTGATGTCCCTGTTTTCACTCAGTGTTTCTGATACTCTGATATCGATAAATATTCTGTAACAACATTCTTGTAACGTCATAAAATACATAAGAAAGTATTTGAAGTGAACAAAATTAGATCTCTTTTTTTCTAGATACGAGAATTTACAAAAATAATGTATGGTTTATATTTTTACAGTTGTAGATATGGAAGAAGAGTGTTTTCCAGCCATTTCCATGAACAGAGCGTCGAATAGAGATTCAACGTCTCCAAAGCTATCCATACCTTCCTACAACATTAAAACGTCCAAGTTAACCCTAATTGACGAAGACGGCCATTGTACCGAGATCAAGGGAGAACCAATCAGTGAACCTAGTAGTCCTTGTGATCGGTCCAACTCCATCGAAGACAAAACTACTATTACCATGGTAGCTCCACATAGGCTCCATTGTATGAGGAACAGCGTCTCCCAAACTAGTGAAAGTGATGATGACGACGACGAAATGTACCAGGTATGATTAATTGTCCTGGTTTTGAGGACGTCTTTTAAAGATAAAACATTTCCAAGGCGATAAGAGCCTCAAATTTGACTTACCTGGGACGTTCTGAAGACGTCCAATAGTCTAGTGCTTTATAGGTGATTATTCACTGCGTAGGCGTAGGTGCAAAAATTCAGGTTCCTTAAATGCATCCTGATTTGTGCTTTGCAATTTTTAATAAATGTTTCATATACAACAAGCGCCTAGTGCGTATCAGAATACTGAATATCTTTCGAACGTCCCGAAGACGTTTTGAATATGAATACAATGACACTCTTATGTTGCTGAGGATCAAAAGAATAAAAATTAAATAATGTAATTTTAGCGGATGGAAATGGAGGAACTTGAACTAACGTTTGCGGACAATGAAGAAAAATTTAACACTTCGAGGCAAACATTACCACCAACTCCACCAAGTAGTGCAAGTTCAGATAGCGAAGGAACAGCTTCTGCTTCTTGCTCACCACAACGTCGAGATCATCAGATTTCAGCTCATGTGCAGAATCTTAAAGGGCTTTTAACACCCAGGCTCTACGTTAGCAACGGAATTCACGCGCATGTTACCACAAGGCAACCAATACACACACCACTGATTTCATGTCAACCGGTAATAAAGAGCATTTTCAATGAAATAGTTTTAAAATGTTTTCACTTCTCTATATACTAGGGTGTTTGGTATTGGGATGATAAAATGAACAAAAATTTATTTTTTTGGCAAAAATCGGTTTTATTTCTCCTTTTAGCTCGATACAACGAGTCCAATGATCTTTCAACTTTTCTATGCCTTCCAAATAATACGATTTGTCAAACCCTCCAAAATACCCTTCTTCGTTCGACCCAAAACGCCTACCACACAGCTATCTTTTGAGGTTTGGGAGCAGATAATAGTCGCTGGAGGCAAGGTCTGGAAAATACAGTGGATTCGGAAGCGATTCGAAACCCAATTCATGCTTTTTGCCTGTGCAATGTTCGATGTGTGAGATGGTGCATTGTCATAATGAAAAAGAATCTTTTTCCTCTTCAAATGTGGCCATTTCTTCCCGATTTCTTCAACAAATCGATCCAATAATGCAGCATAATATACTCCAGTAATCGTCCTTCCTTTCTCAAAGTAGCCGATGGAGATTATTCCATGTGCATCCCAAAAAACACTATCCATAACTTTTCCAGCCAATTGTTGCATTTTCGGTCGCTTTGGTGCACTTCCACTAGGTTTAATCCACTGTTTTGACCCTTTACGTGATTCCGGAGTACAGCGGTGGATCCATGTTTCATCCATCGTTACAAATCGACGCAAAAATTCTTTCGGATTGCGGTTAAAATAGACTCTTTCTCATGCACAAATATGTATGCAAATTATTGACCACACGCTCACTTTAGATGGATACGATCTCAGCTATCTCATGCATTTTCACTTTCGGGTCATTAAAAACAATACCATGGATTTTATTGATCATTTCTGGTGTAGTGATCTCATTTGGATGACCTGGACTTGGTATGGTTTCTGTACTCGTACGACCACAACGAAATTCTGTAAACCACTTCTGAACCATTCCACACGACGGAGCAGAGTTCAAATAATATTTATCGAGCTTGGCCTTGGTTTCTGATAAGGTTTTTCCACGCAAAAACTAGTGTTTAATCAATACACGAAATTCACTTTTTTCATCTTTGCATAAAATTCCGAGGTTGATTTTGCTTTCAGGTACTGTAACTTGTAAACTAATGAATGGATTTGGCTCAAATTTGACAGAAGAGGTTTGAAGGATGGAACCTGTCAACAATGATACCCGCTTGTTATTAGTGGCGACCTCTCGTAGAAATTTCACGTCAATATCAAACACCCTAGTGTAACAATTGTGGAAAATTAATGGTGTGCAAGATTCGAATTGAACCGAATATAATTCGATTTGAACCAGCGTTAGCGCAGTTAAAATTATTTCAATATGAGCCAGGACTGGCTTGAATTCCGAATTTTCGAGTCCAAGCCAGCGTTGGTTCGAATCGAAAAAATTCGAGCCGAGCCAGCGTTGGCTCGAATGTCGAATTTTCGAATCAGACTAAAATTTAGATTTAGTCGAATTCTTGTAAACCGACTCTAGTCTAGATTGAGTCGAGTTTTATTACGATTGGTGTATAATATTTTAGAATAGAAAATAAATTAAAAGTTTAAAACTTGACATACAAACCACTGCTGTCTTGGATTCGAAAATGTCGAAAACTCGGATCCGAGCCGAATCCAATTTATTTTGCACATTACTATGAAAAATACTTCTTTTAGATCACAAAAGTATATAGACAATTTATATCCTAAAAACGTCTTTTCCATATGAGAAATCTGTAGGACTTAGAAAATACAAATTTGGACGTCCCCAGGATGTCTTATAGACTATGATTTAATTTTTGTACATTCTGATCATCGAGAAGTTCGATGTCTCTAAGATGTCCTGTGTTACGCCATATTTACTACTCTAAATTCCATATGCCTCGAAAACATCTTTTATATATAAAACGTCTGTAGATAAACAAAAAGCCAGACATTAGGGACCATCACGATATTTTTTTATCGACTTTGTAATTCAGACCTATTCTTCAGTGGATAACGGAATATTAAAGTCTGATATTGGACTTTTTGTTGCTTTGTGGATGTTTTATACCTTAAGGACGTCTTCAGAATAAATACCTCATTATTCAGATAAAAGTTCAAACATTTTCATTTTTTGTAATGAGACATTGGACGCTTTTGAGATAGACTTAAGGATGAACAGGCGATTTCGATGTTAGGTTTTATGCTGAAGGCGTCCCAAAGGTATTCAATATTTTCATGCCGTGCTAACATTGATCTCAAAACTATATTAGAAACGACATATGTAACTAACGTCGTTGAGATGTAATAAAGACATTTTCTATAGTAACGAATCGATTTTTCCGAGAAGAATATAAGGTGCAGATGGAAGTCTTTATGGAACTCTACGCATTTTTCCATTATTATGATATCTGTCATTATTGTTCTTAAATTTTGATTTCAGAAAGGATCAACGGGAATTTTAATGCTAACAGAAGAAGAAAAGAGGACTCTGATAGCAGAAGGTTATCCTGTACCAACAAAGCTACCTTTAACGAAACAAGAAGAAAAGTCACTCAAGAAAGTCCGGAGGAAAATAAAAAACAAAGTGAGCATGTTATAGAAATATTTTATTTGTTTGTTAGTTATTTAAGAATTTAGTATCAAAATATTATATAGTAACGTTTTGTAAGTCGTTATTCAATTTTTAAAAACAGAATGCAAATTCAAGTTAATTGTTATTGCCTCACTTTATTACTAATAAAATATTGATAAGAAATTATTAGTAACTATTCATGAAATAATGAATTATTAAATAGAGCGTAAATGTTACACCAATTCTGCAGTTAACAATTAGAAATATTAATGAAATTTTGTGCAGGGAGAACAAAAAGCCGGACGTTAAACGTTATAAAGACTTCTAACTTTTCGCTATTTACAGGGCTATAATTTACCTTATGTTATTATTTTACATTAACATGTAATCATTCCTGATAATTGAATTTTCTGGTCAGATATTTTAGTACCCAGTGAGCGCTTGGACATTGGACGTCTTCAGAGAGTGACGTCCAGTGTCGGGCACATTGTTGTTTTTTTACATGTCTAAAAATGTATTTTGGGCTTGAGATGACTACAGAAAAACAAAAAACCAGACATTTCACTTCCTTTAGACACCTTGAGAATGTTTAAGGTTCCAGTACTCTTTGTCTTAATATCCTATAAAGTTGAACTTTACTTTTAATCAACAGAACAAAAATAAGGTGTATTTTTATTTCCAGATATCAGCTCAAGAATCCCGTCGAAAGAAGAAGGAATATATGGACGGCCTCGAGAGGAGAGTGACTGTTCTGACAAACGAGAATTCCTCCTACAAAGACAGACTGACCGTCCTTGAAGATGCTAATCGCGAATTGCTGAAGGAATTACGCCGCCTTCAAGCACTTCTGCAACTGCAGACTTCCTAGTTTTCTTCATCTAAATCACGCCGAAGCGACCTTAATTACTTTAGTATTCCATTCCTTAGCGATGACAGCAATAGATCATTATCGTTTTAGACCGACAACCTACTTACACTGACGGTCTTAAACCTCGATTACTTGCATTCGCTTATTCTCAGTATCAGTCATCGTTATTCACATTCAAGTCAATTGTAAAACCATCTATTAGAGCAATTCCAAAAAACGGAAAATCGTATTGTGCAATTTGAGAAACGAACGCAGAGCGAAGAGATGAACGAATGTCCAAAGAATAAGCATATTATTTTTATTTTAATCTAGATAATCGATTTTTATGATTAGGGTGTTGTTGAATTACTTTGAGAGTTTAGGCTCCTTAAATTTTAAAACTATTTTCTAATGAGAGTTTTCAATTCGTTAAGTAAGAATAGGTATTGATTGCTCTCGGATATGGAGCTTAAAAGTCAGAGTTGCGCCTTTTGCGGAGATGATAGAATACTTGCATGAAATTAGGTAAAGAAAATTCATAAAGTACATCATACTCAAAAATGGCAGTGTGTTTAGGACATTGTTTGAGCGCTTTATTTGAACGAAGAGGAAATATTATAATAATTATTTTTTTTGTGCAAGTTTGATGTTGCAGATCTGAAAAATCAGTGATTTGATCAAACTAATATCAATTTGCTGAAGTATCGAAAAATTAGTTCCGGGTACAAAAAATTCAAATTCAGATTACCACAAGAAATATATTTATGTTTAATAAATCTCTTAATAATCACCATCAAAACAAAAACGTAACCTTTATTCTTCAAAAATGATTTTTTCCTCTGCCTCAATTTTTTTAAATCATAACAATTATTTTAACAAATTTTAAAAATAATTGATGCGCTTGCAATTAAAAAAAAATGATTATTCATAGTAAAAACTTGATTTTTGTGCAAGTATCCTAGTGGTCACGGGGACGTTAAACGCTTTTGGGACGTCCCAATAGCGTACCATAAATTCCACTGACAGGCTTTTAACTGTCCTGAAGACGTTTCTTGGAGACAAGATGTTTAGAAGACAAAAGATCATAAATAATTTAACTTCTCGGGGCGTTATAAGGACGTCTCAAATACGTCCAATGTCCACGTGCTTACTGAGACCCCACTGAAAATAAATATCATTTGGATTCGCATGGACTGATTCCATACAGGGTTTCACGAGATACCAAAATTGTTATCTCATACCTTCAGGTTTGATGGTAATATTTTTCTAAACTAAAAGAGAATTATTTTGAACGAAAGTTGTACGTTAAGGAAAAGATTTGCTAGACACGCCAGTGCCGTTTTACAAACGAATCAACGCCTTTTGGCATGATTTAAAGTGCAATTTCGTAAATTTTTCTTTCAAGCTACGTGGGAAAGATTTCTCTGTGAACTTGAAATTATCCAGTGGGCATGGACTGTCTTTGGAATATCTTAAGGACGTTTCGGGGACTTCAAAGTTCTGAGGTGACACTCAGCTTATGGCAGCAAGTAGAGATTAATTTTCTACACTTTAATGTCCAAAATAATGATAAAAATTATACAATTGAAATTTGGGAGAGGTTAAAACACATGGATGTAGTAGCCTATTTTCAGTTTTGGTGATAAAAAAAAGTTTATTTATCGCAAAATCGATAACTTGCTATAATTAAACTTTTTGTAATTATACTGACTGAAAATATAATCTATAAAGATTGCGAATTTCCAGCAAATTGGTTGACATCCCCGAGACGTCCTGAAGACCTGTCAAATACGTTCACTGATCCCGTACCCAATTTTTTTTTACTTAAACATTTGTTTTTATTTGCGTTTCAATTTCGATATTGCATTGTTTCTCACTGGCTACAAGACACTGTCTTAAGGTAAAAAAGATCTTAGATGACAGAGGGTTCTTTTTTTCGGAAAATTTCAATCTTGTTTCATATATTCAAAAAAAGAGATTGAATTTTTGTTTTATTTTGTAGGAAATAAATGAAATTCCAGGTGAATCTTTTGTATTTTTAAAGGAAATTAGACAAAAAGATGAACCTGATGAAATTGTTTCGAAAAGCAGCTGGAAACTGAGATCAAAGGTTTAAAAAATCTTTTAACTTGTGATAATGTAAAACTATACTTATTGAACTATATCAGGAAAAATTCCTAAAATTCAGGAATAAAATATTGCAAGTCTTTAATAAAAACAAATAAAAAAGAAAGAAGGAAATGGCGTAATTTATTTTATTATAAAGGATATAACTTTCAATATACTAAATGAAAGAAATCAATCAAGGGCTAAAATTGGAAAAGTCTATCTCTTGCAAACATAAAATAAACTTGGTTAGTCTATGCATATTATAATCTTATTTGGTTATAGTGGATTTTTAAATAAATTAATTAATTTGTTACAAAAAGAAAAAAGTTTTAAATTGAGATTAAAATTTTTTGTAAACACTTATGATTATTTTAATGATTTACATCAATTACATACTACTTGCTGTTTAAGGATATTAATTTTATCGAATTTGTTATTACTTCGAAAACTGTGATTAAAATATTGAAAAATATCGGTTTCTTTAATTTTGCTTTTTGTCATTACGATATTTGGTAAATCAATATCAATATTTTTTAATAAAAATTAATGTGTTTCAATAACATATATGAATCTAGAGAAAATTTGCTTAATTGTACATACCTTTTTCAAGTGCACTAGGGTGAACTTTTCCATTCTTCATGTTCATTACTTTCCTGTTCTTGAAAAATATGTTATAAAGGCTCGGAAATTTTGATTGATTTATTATCTCAGACTTTTTCTCTCTTGTTTCTTTGTCTATTTACTTTTTTAATAATTTATGATAATTTTTGTCTAAATTTTATTGAATTTTTTCTGATATTTGAAAAAAATACTTGAAAAATGATAGAATTTTTAAAAATCTCATGAAGTCATTGAAGTCCCTCGGAGCCAGTTAAAGTTAATTGTTTACTGCAATGGCTTGATTTTCTTGTAAGATTTATATTTTTATAATTAGCAGCTTTTTTATTTTTCTTTCTAGGGAAGAATATTGAACTGATTGTTTAATATTGTTAAGTTAGTGAAATAAAAAGTGGAGAAATTTTTTCTTCCAGGCTACCATACGAAATAAATGTACAAAGTTGTGTGAATTATATTTTAAGGAACGTGTTATAAAACAATGTCTGTATATAATTCGTGTTTTTGGACGTTGTTGAGAGAAAAGTAGTTCTAAGTGTGTTAAAGTTGTCGACATGGAAGATGTAATCTAAAGTGGTTTTGTAAAAATCTTTAATTACTTGCTTTGAATTGTAAGATATGAAAAATTAAAAATTAAATTGGGGAATTAATTTTAATTATGAATCAAAAAACCAATTTAGTTCACGTTTTAAATAAAGGAATAAGAAGCTAATAATTTTTACAAAATCACCCTTGATAATATTGTTATATAATTTTGAAATGCGTTTTCAGATATAAGTAGCATCGCTGATGCAAATTGCTATCTGGTGCTTCCAGTTTTGACTTAAGGAATACAGAAGGGCTTGTATTTCAAAATTTGATTCCACTAGATCTTAAGATAAGATTAAGTCGTTTATTACTTTCCATTACGTTTACGTTTTGTGCTCAGTCATCTTCCTGCTGTATATTTTATTTAGCCTGTAAGAGTCTTTTAATTCAAAGTCTAATGAATATATCGAGAATCGACAAGGCAAGTACACGAAACCTCGTTTATAAATTTAATGTCTTTAAAAATTGTTAGTGTAAATAAATTATGACGGAATCATACTAACTTATTAGCTTTGCCTGCTTCAAATCCTCAACGAAAATATTAATTAAGGTGAAGAAGTTCTAACTCCAAATTTGAAATAAAAAATAAAGTACATGTTACAAAGAATTTTCCAAATTTGGAACTGGATAAGATTTACTCACTCTAGAGCGTCGATTTTCAAATTATTCTGGTTCCTCATCAATAAACTTGTCTAGAAAAAAATTATATAAATTCTGTAGCAGTTAATCATATATGAAATATGCTTTTAAATTTGTTCGTAAATTTTGAGACATATTCTAATGACTTTCCACAGCAACTCTGCTATAGATTTCTAATAGATTATAGTACCTAAATGATAATGACATCGAAATATTGTCAAATATTAAGGGATTATGCGCAATATTGAATTTTTAAATATTGTACATCACGGAAGAAAATTCTTTATTGATAAAATGTTCATCTATTTTACTTCGCTTTTCGAACAGAGTTTAATATATTTATAAAAATATTTATATAAGTTTACAATTATAAATATATATTGTCACGATATATATTCTATAAAAAGTTTTTATGACCATAATCGAGTACATAATCGTTGTTCATTTTAAATCAGTTTTCCAATTTCTTGCAACTTTACTTTATTTTATTCCTCTTTTGAGGAAAAAGAAACATCCTGTTTTGCTGGAGTCGAAAAGATTTTGAATAGAAAGTAAGAAGCAATTTGAAAACATATATATTTTGAATTATTTTAATAAAAAGACGCTCAATTGAAAACGGGAATAAAGTGTACTGTAAGGATGCAATGTATAACATATGTGCAATTTTAGTACACACAGCCGAATTGACGATTTTTTATCGCTGTGTTATTATGTCATTGAATGGTAAAATATGACATGAACTATTATATTCATTTTTATGAGCAAACCTGTATTTTTATTTTTACGTATCGATTAATGGTCGTACATGGAAAGCGAATAGGTATTTATATAAGAATAGTCTATGCGTTTCGTGGAATATTATAGAACTAATAAAAGCACGCGAATGCGTAAGTTGCCACGTGAATACGAACATCACGTGCATTTTTGTTAAATGATTTGAATGACTTTTGATTGATAATAATTATTGCGAATAAAAACGTGTGACAAATATTTGTATTTTTTATTTAAAAAATTATTAAAATACATTTGTGTCCAGTGGGCGATGAGTCATTAGACGTCTTGTAAATCCTACTCTTCTCCCCACATATCCTAAAGACGGCTTCAGGAACATTGAGCGTCTAGAAGAAGAACAAAATTTTATCATATCAGGACGTCCTTAAAACGTCTCAAATATTTTTTAGTGTTACCCAAAAATATTTTTATCTATCAAGTTCAGTGGGCTCAATACATAAAAATCCTTATTTTTATAATAGATAAAGTAATTTTTTTTCACAGAAAATATTTTTCACGTTCGCAAAGTAATTTTTTCCCTTGAAATAACATGAAAGATGATCTAATTTAGCATTAAATTACCTAAAAACAAAGTGTTTTAGTCTATTATACTGGCGGAAATAAATTTAATAAACTTCCATTACATGTAATAGGAATATTTCAGTAACGCATACTAAATTAAAAATATTTTTATCTGAAAAGATACAAATTTTCATTCAAATTTCAATACAAATGTGTATTTATTTTAATAATTCAAATATATTTTTATTGAAGAGTTATTAAATTTAATATGTGCGCATATTAACTTTTCATAATTTACAAAAATATTAATTTTAATTTACCAGATATATTTTAAAGTGTATCGAGACTTATATAAAATTCTTAACAGTGTATTAACTTCTTAAAACTTTTCTTTGCTTATTTTAAAAGTAGATTTACGTACACTTTAAAAAAAAGTCTATTGATAGTGAAATTTATTAATTTTTAATGCTTTTAACCATCGAAAGGTTATCAGTCGTCTTTTTTAAAAATGATTTCGTAAAGCGTGCTTGAATTTCAATGAATATTATGGTTTTCATCAAAGTTGTATCTTAAAATTTCTTTAAGCGAAAATCTAAGACAGGTCGTTATTATAGTATTGAAAATGATCGATTTAGTATTCGCATTTGTCAAAGTTGGGCTTGTGTACGTTTCTTATTAGGTTATATTATAAATTTGTTTTCTTTTATCGCTGAAATTATATTTCCTTTGTATGACAAAGGATTTCATTTCCAGACCAAAGGAAATACTTTGACAGCAAAACGACAGCATTTGAAACGACAATCCTTCAACGTTAAAGGATTCCCTCTCATTCCGATTTTTAATAGAAAATCCTTTAATAGTGAAAGGAATCATTTAACAGCCAATAGTCTGTTTTTAGACTGTAGAATGTCAGAAAAATTTTTAATCAGTTTTTCAAGTATGACAATCATCACAATATTTTTAATCCATTACTCTACTAATATTTTATGTAAATTTTCCTTTACAGTAACTCAATAAAAGTTTCAAATGGTTGATTATCTCGGAAGTTATTTAATAATCAATACAATTTTTAAATTTAGTATTTCTTTGTAATATCTTTGCTAATAATTAACAAAACATTTTGCTTCTAGGTCATTGGAAGTAGAATTTTATAAGCTTTTTACTATTTTCAGTAAAAATTGTTACTTTATGAATTATAAAAATTAGGAACTTTTATGTAAATGCCGAAAAACACATGTATTGATCTTTTTGGGCGTCAATGTATATCTTAAAGATGTCCAAAACATAATATAACAAGGAACGTATAAAAAATACCCACTGGATAATTTAATTTTACAATTTAGCTCTTTTCATATAATCATATAACATTTTCAATGTTTTAACTTAAGACTAAGGTTTAACGCCCCGCGATGTTAATCTGAAAGTTCGAACCTTTTACTTTTCTCACGAATGTTGTTAAATGCATACTATTTTTTTCTGTGACTTTGGGCCTTTTTACATTCTCATCATGGATGAGAAGGTATTGGTTTTATGTGAAAAATGACTTTCGAAATTTTCATCAAATCTTTACGTTTTGAGACCCCCTGAGTCAGAAAAAATGGTTTTAACGAAGTGTCTGTCTGTCTGTCTGTAGTAGGTCGTGTGCGGCATAACTCTCGATAGAATTATCAGATTGAATTGAGCTTTGGTACACTTTATCGGAGCCGAAAAAGTAAGGACAAGTTCGTTAACCAGCCACATCCAATCAAAATTGAGGGATGGAGCACTACTTTTGTGTTTTTGAAAATAATTTTTTGAAAAAATCAAAAATTCCAATCCTGGTTATTGATAGTGCTCATAAATCTCTACAAATTATCCTGATAACATTTTTTGATTCAATCAAAATTAGAAATGTTACAGCATATTCAAATTCGAAAAAAGTCAATATCAAAATTCCATTTTCCAGTTAAATTATACGAGATACGAAAAAACGTTATGATACAATATTATTGAATACATAAAGACCTACAAATTTGAATTATAACATTTTTTCATAAGATGCATATTTTTCTTCTTAATTAAAAAAAAAAACTATTGAAAATCCAAAATTCAATTTTTTAACAATAATATTGGAAATACCAAAAATACGTAAGAATACAAAGTTGTTCGTTTCAAAAAGATCTACAAATTTTGTCTGGCGCAGTTTCTGAAAAAACATATATTTTTCGTTTCAATTCCAAAAAATACGATAAAAATGAAAAAATTCCATTTTTAAGACAAAATATGTGAAATACAAAAAAAACGTTTAAATGGAAAATTGTTTGCCTAAATGAGGTCTACAAATTCTGATAAAGAAATTTCGGGACAGGATGTATATTTTATGTTTTGATTTTTAATATTGAAAAAATTCGATTTTTTTCACCAAAATATGTGAGATACGAAATAAGCGTTGTTCTGCAAAACCATTTCCTTAAATAAAGTCTACGATTGTTTTTCCTTTTTAGATATGTGGAAGAAAGTAAATTCTTTTAATCATGTAATTTATTAAAAAGTTATACTGAAATGTATACAGAAAATCGAGCGCGAAGCGCGAGTGTCATGATGAGAAAGTGTTCCTTAAGGCCGATAGAACCTTGAGTAAATTGAATTTCCTGTTTCACTTAAATTCAAAAAGAAATTCAGTGACTTTGAGAAAATGTGTAATTCACATCATCTGTAATATTATTATAAAATTGGTTTGAGCTTCAGTATCAAAATATAAGAAATAAACTTAAATGTATGCGAAGAGCACAAGACCGAGCGCGAGGTCTAGAAAGAACGGAGCGCGCAGCGCGAAGCGCGACGATCGAATCGCGCGCTCTAGGCGCGCTCAAACTTGCGAGCGAAGCGCGCGATGAGAATGTGCCCGCGAAGCGGGCAGATTTTTTCTGCTTACGAAAGTTGTGAAATCAGAAAAAAGGCTAAGTTTGTCAAGCGATGTGACTAAATTTTTGCGATTTATAATTACTCTCGCATTACTTCCGCGTTGCCCAGAATATCATTCAATTTTTTTTCTGTCACTTCGGTCCTTTTTTCTGCTTACAAAGGTTCTGCAAGCGATGTGACTAAATTTTTGCTATTGGTAATTAATCTCGCATTACTTTTGTATAAAAAATTCTTGATGTTGAAAAAACAATGCGATATAGCGTAGATTTATTTTTATACATTTACCGTTCGACGGTAATTTTTTCTTAAAGACTTTATCTTAGAAACACAATACCTAACAATAATTTTATTTAATAGATTTTGTTGATAAAAATCGGAGGGATTTTTAGCAACTTTACTTTGTGCATAAAAATCCGAAAGAAATATTATTCCACGCACTTTCATCTCGGTTTGTTTTAATAAACGTGGAATTCGATAGAGACGATTTTGAAAAGTTGGTAGAAGTTGAAATGCAGTATCAAAAAAACATGGTTTCATTCAGTAACTGAAATTCGCAATTAATATAAAGTTTAAACTAATGGAAAAGCATGTATTTTTTTTTTAACAAGCTATTTTATTATGGTCCATCAAATTGTAATAAATAGATTTAAAGTTACTATGCGCACTTTCAGATTTTGGCAATAAACTCTTTTTAATTCCGAACCTAATTCCTACCTTGAAGAAGTTTTATCAGTTATCTATATTCAGTTAATCTTGAGTTTATCTTCGCATACAAGAAGCCGCTAAGGACTTAAAAGGCCAACGTCGAACGGTAAATGTATAAAAATAAATCTACGCTATATCGCATTGTTTTTTCAACATCAAGAATTTTTTATACAAAAGTAATGCGAGAGTAATTACCAATAGCAAAAATTCAGTCACATCGCTTGCAGAACTTTGCCTTTTTTCTGATTTCATAACCTTTGTAAGCAGAAAAAAGGACCGAAGTGACAGAAAAAAAATTGAATGATATTCTGGGCAACGCGGAAGTAATGCGAGAGTAATTATAAATCGCAAAAATTTAGTCACATCGCTTGACAAACTTAGCCTTTTTTCCGATTTCACAACTTTCGTAAGCAGAAAAAGGCCCAAAGTCACAGAAAAAAATTGTATGCATTTAACAACATTCGTGAGAAAAATAAAAGGTTCGAACTTTCAGATTAACATCGCGGGGCGCTAAACCTTAGCCTTAAGTTAAAACATTGAAAATGTTATATGAGGGGGGATGGGGGGGGGGGATTTCACTCCGTGTTTCACCGTAGACTAAAAAAACCACGATTTTAGTGTTATCACGCCTTTTTTAATGAGCGATAACACATTCAATCAATGCGATAACGCCGTTTTGAAAATAATGTTTATCGATGAGCTGAAAAATTCTATATTTCAGATTTTTAACCTTGGTAGGGATTGTAATTTTTTTTCCATAAATTATTACGGAAACGCCGATATATTGTGACGTATTCATTTTAGCAAATAAAAACTTTCTATACTGAAAGAGTGTCGTGCAATCACGTTTTTCACTATATACTGCGCTGCGACTTTAAAACCAATATCGATCGAAATTATAGTATTCTTTTGTGGAACACAACTTTAGCCTCGTTCATTTTCTTAAAAATAAACATACATGTTTTTATTAACCCTCCTCCACCCTCAGACAGCCATCCATTCAACAATACGCAGTTCGAACCGGTTTATCGTGTGAATTATTTCAAATTATTGATCGATTTGTTCTTTTCAAGTTATCCATACAGAATAAATATCAAATCATTATTGAATTGCAGTTAGGTGATACGTTTACAGTTTAAATTTTGTAACTGTGAGTCGATTGGTAAATTATTTTATTGGAATAATGCAAATATTCCTTACTCGTGTTTTTGGACAAGTGCTTTTTTTACGAGAAAAAAAAATCAATAATAATTTTAGCAGCAGGTCAACAAAACGAATCAAAGGGTACCCTAGCGAACTGGCTGAACGCTAGCTTTACGCTGTAGCGTAAAGCTATCGTAAAGCCATCGTAAAGTAGCATTATAACTCATGAATGAGGCAAAATAAATATTCAAAATGTTTTTATCCTTATTCTAGTTAGAAATAACGTTAAAAGGTAATGGACATATGCATTACTTTTATTTATTAACGCTAAAAATTAAAAAAACCTAATACCTGTCATCAAAGGCAGTGCAGTGGTTCATCACATTCCATGTCTTCACCGTCAGGATTGACTATTTGTTAGAGTGAGATGAAAGTATAGTTGTGTCTCACTTCAATCAATGGTCAACCTACTTGTAGCTTGTCATTCTTTTAATTTTTTAATATAAAATAAAATGTCATAAATTTGTAGGTTATGATGACCGTTTGTTTTGAAAGATTTGAAGAATGTATCGATAAGCATGTTCTCGTTTACAACACATTCTTCAAATCCTTCAAAACAAACGGTCATCATAACCTACAAATTTATGACATTTTATTTTATATTAACAAATGAAAAGAATGACAAGCTACAAGTAGGTACTCAAAATAGGCGGAAATGAATTTTGCACTTGAAAAATATAATTATTAATAAATTTATGACTTACTTTTACGCTGGAAAATTTTGTTTCATAAATTTCCCAACGATTCCCATATATTTCTTTCGTCCAAGACCAACCTTACCTACAGTCTATCCCTACCACATGGCCTGTGACGACAACTTGGTTATCTCAATTGCCTTCAATGACAGGTATTATGTTTTTTAAATTTTTAAGGTAAAAATAAAATTATTGCATATTTCAATTACCTTTAACGTTATTTTTAACGTAGAATAAGGATAAAAACATGTTTATAATTTATTTTCCCTCATTCATGAGTTATCATGCTACTACTTTACGATAGCTTTACGCAAGCTTACTCGCTTTAGAATCACTGTGATTGAATTTGCGTGACAATAATGACGACAATAATGATAATAATAATGAGCCGTTATAACAGCTGATGAGTGAAATCGATATTCGATACTGTCGAAGATCGAAGTGCATTTTCGAAAATTGCTCACTCGTGGCACTAGCGCATCTAATCACGTGACCTGTCTGACGATGAAACTGAAACTTTTTCACGGGATATTCTTGTGAAATTATAACTCCAGATCATGGAATTCCAATAATATTCCACAAAAACATTGTCCTAGTGACATCGAATGGACTTAAAAAATTCGTCTGAATTCATAATGCCATTCGTTGTATGGGATAAACATGATAATACATTAAAATAAGTAAAAAAATCGTGAGTGTCGGTAAAGAAATCACTACATTTGAAGTATAGATACCACGGTCGGGCTTTTTTTTTACCTTAGCCTTCTAGACCCGATCGGGTCTCTTGATCAGTTTTTCAATTCGAAATTGTTATAGAAAGTTCATTGCTCAGTTTCGGATATTTCTTCGATAGCCATTTCAACATCTTCCAGATCATCATCTTCAATTCCATTTTTCAGTGCTGCCAAGCTAACAGGGGAGTTAAAATCAATAATTTCCAAATTCTCGAGTTTCGACACTTTTTTGAACTCTCTTTTGGAACTGTAGAGTGGATTTTCGAATCTTCCTCCAGAAGAAGAAGGCTCCTCTTCGTTTTCTTCGTATTCAGGATCAATATTTCCGGTTAACTGGACATCGCCTTCCGGAAGATTCTCAAAGCGGGCAAATGCGTAAGATTTACCCTTTGAACTGTCACTACGAACGCCATTCCGAATTGACATCCAAATTTCTCTGGATCCTCGAAAGACTCTGAAAAGTATATAAAAAGTGTTAAAATTTTCTAAGAACTAAGACAATTGAAATATTAGGGGTGTGCAAGAAGCTCGAAAGCTCGGCCCGAACCAAGTTCGACTTTTTCAGGCCGAGCTAGGTTTGAGACTACACTTAAAACTGTCGAGAACCCGAGGATTTCGTATAGCCGGCTGTTTTCGAAAATTCGAAACAGGTAGGGTTATCGAAATTCTCAAGTACCTGATGTATGTTGGGTAAACAAATTGTTTCGGGTTCTTGGAGCGGTGCTATAACATATCACTCAATAAGTTCGTAGGATGACTAATAGACCAACTTTTAGGCAAAATTCGACTTCATTCACCAACATAGTCTCCTTCAAGAGTGATACATTCTGTCAAAAAAGTACTTCAAAGCAGGCCCCTCCCGAAATAATACATTCATGCCAACGAATAATCCAATCATCAAAACATCTTTTAAACACATTTTCCGGAATCGAGTTCAGTTCTCGCCGCGAATTCTATTTTATGTCTTCTACCAACTGAAAACGGGTGCCTCGAAGTGATAATTTGAGTTTTGGAAAGAAAAATAAGTTCAAATACGGTGGTTGTTCAATGATATTCGTTGGGTTTTTCAAGAAAAATCAGGTTTTTCGGAACTAGTCGAGCAGCAACGCGTTTAATGCCCAAAAAATCGTTTAAAATGGTACGAATTGATTCGCGAGACACAGAAAGTTCAGCGGCTATCTCTCTTAAACTTAAATGACGATTTTCAGTTACGATTTCCTTCACTTCAGCGATGTTAACTTCAGTTGAAGACGTTGATGGCCGACCAGAGCGAGGCAAATCTTCCACCACATCTCGACCGCTTTTGAATATATAATAATATATAAAGTATTCAACTTTGACATTAATTATCTCAGCATCGCTCCGGTTGAAAAATTTAAAATTGATTTAGCATATAAATAATAATAATAATTTAAATATAGGCTTTTTTAAAAAAAAATCATACCGGAGATCGATTTTTTTACAACCTTAAAATCAACAAACCACTTCTCTACCATTTGTTCCGATGTAGTAGAGTCCGCATAACACTTTCCAAGCCATTGCGATGCTTAGAAGGTATTTTTTCCCATCTAAAAGCAATGCTTTATCAACACACGAAATTCAGATTTTTCCATGGTTTTGAAAATTACAAAAGTAGCGTCACTAAAACCACTGTAACTTGTAAACTAGAAGTCAGATCGTTAAGAAATTTCGACACGTATCGTTTGAAGCTTGGTACTTCCTAAAAATCATATGGATTTGGCAATAGTGGCGTCATCTATATGTCAGCCTACGAACTTATTGAGTGATGTGTTATTTTATTTCAAAATTCCCTCGGGAGTGATTGCTCATGTCAATAAAAGTTTACATACTGCTTTAAGAATGCCTAATTTTAGAATAAATCCTTCAAAAAAATGTTTCAAAATAACTCAAATTTGTTTATACAAGCTCCAATATTCACTCTTAGGAATAAATTCTGGTGCATAGATTTAGAAGACTACGCAGACCTGTTCGAGAACCCAAAAGTTAGGGTAAGTGTGGGTATTACTGTGGATGCCCCAGTTACTGCGCTTTCAAATAAAACTAATGATATACAATGTTTTAAAGATATATAACGCTACAGAACAACTAAAAACAATCAATTTCTAATCCAAGCATAATAAGTATCAACGAATTATCAATAGTTACGATATTTGTAGCTAATTGATTGCAATTTGAAACTCTCATGTTCCCGATTCCCATAGTTTTAATGCTTAGATTTGTTGACAGGCCATGAACACGTTCTGAAAAACTTGTTATAATTCCGTTTCTGAAAATAAAATATTTATTGTGATATTACTTTCTGCAAAGTAAATATTTTATTTTTCTAAATATTTATGCAAAATAACAAAAAATACGTTTTTTAATCATTTTTTTACCAAAACAGTATTTGGTACATGATTTTCATAGGTGTATGAATTACTGCGATCTGTCAGGCGGCACTGCATAACCTTTCAATCTATTACAAATGCTTCGTTATGCTTACTTTTTATAATTGAGATTAACCAAAATGTTGAAAATTCCAAAATCGTTGCTAATGAGGCAAGAGGAAGTCAAGTAATATAATTTTAAGGTAAATTAAATAAGAGTTATAATATTATTTAATCTTAATTTGTTAAAAATGCTTCATGTTCACTTTTTATAATTTAGTTTAAATAAAATGTTCAACACTCCTTAATCGTTGCTAAAGATGCAAGAGGAACTCAAGTGATATAATTTTAAGTTAAATTAAATAAAATTAATAAAATTATTAATCTCAATTTGTTACGAATGCTTCGTCGTGTTTACTTTTTATAATTGAGATTAAATAAAATTTTCAACACTCCTAAATTAATTGTAAGTTCACTCAAAATAATATCGCAGTATTACGCGCGCAGAAATTGGGGTTTCCGCAGTAATTGGTGCGCAGTAATTCATGCAAACCCGCAGTAATACCTACATGGAACATTTTTTTTAGATTCGCATTTTCTAAGTAAATCTGGTTTCTTTTCAGGATTTAAGGACTGCATGCTACTTACTTAATACCAAATACTGCTTTAAAAATTAATTCGTGACGACTTTTTTATCTCAAAATCTTTTTTTTTAACTTTAAAAGCCGTCTTGATTTTCGATCCGCAGTAATTAGCACACTTACCCTATTGATATTATTTTATGACTGAACGTTCATAGCATTACTTTCTCAAAACAGTTGTTTTAAGAGCATGAGGAATGTATTATTTTGTGGAGTGCGCATGCATAACCGCGCTGGAAAGTGATTCATTGCAGTGCGCTTGCGTAGCAGTGTTGGGAAGTTACAATTCCGCACTGACATGAAGTTTTTCATTTTCGCCACGCTCTACATGCACGGAAAGTAGCGAATTTCTTGCATTTGTCACATAAAATTAATCCCTTCGAACAAGGCTTACGTATAATGATCGTTTGATTATATTGTACGTTATGCCTTATTTTCGGGATCACTACTTGTAGTTATTTAGAGTCCACAATTTTCCATTGATTAACTTTCCTTCATAATTCATTTTTTTTAGTTTTAATTACAATTGTTAGAAAAAATGCACGAACTTAAAATGCGCGTCACCCCTGACGAACTGGGCTCCAAGGACTTGCTACTGGAACTTGAATGTTCCAGAAAAAGCAGAGGGAGGCTTTAAAGAGGTAATTGGAGCCACGGAGACGGTCCGACATCTCTTCCCCCGGATCGAGGTCGAGATCACCGACCTGGAACCCACCATCGAAGTGGAAGACGTCGAGGATGCCGTCAGAAGCCTCTTCGACAAAAAACCGGAGCTGGAGTTAAGGGTGTCTCTAAGTAAGACACCCTATAGAGGAAACCTGAAGGCGTATGTGCTTCTGGAGGAGACATGGGCGCTAAAGCTGTTCAAGGGGGCTCACATCAAAATTGGGTGGGTCTCCTGCAGTGTTCGCAGGAAAAAAGAGGTGAACAGGAAGCCTTAGGAAGGCCGCCATGGAGAGGAGAACTGGAGGAGTTAATCCAGCAACAAAGATGAAGAACCAAGGAGGAGAGGCTAACATCGTCTTAAGGTAGCCCCCATCCTGAAAAAATCATTCATGCTATCCAATAATTCAGAATTCAATTTTGGAATTTCCAAAAAGACAATTTCCTTTTTTCGTATATTTTTTCAACAAATGTTTTTCTTCATCACTTTAAACCCTTGTAGTTAGACAGAATGATATATTTTTGTCAAAAAAAATCGCTCGTGACTGTTTAATAGGTCATTTTGAAGGGAAAGAGTAGTGCTAAATGATGACATTTGAGGGAAAAACCAAAAAAATTTCTTGCGCCCTGTACTTAACCTCAAAAGTAGCAAAAAACCCCATTTTTCGAGCACATAACCTCAAATATCTCAAAATCCTGACGTGATAGGCTGATTCGGATTCTACATAAAAAATTACCCCGGAAACGACCCATAGCTTTTCAACAACAAAACCTTGCTGACCTGTGTAATAGATAACACCCTTCTGATCCCACAAAACGCACTTTTTCGGTGGTTTTCCACGATCTTCGTTTCTCACATCAAAATTACCATTTAAAAATTTTTTAAACCACTCGAAACACTGTGTTTTACCAAGAGCATATTCACCGTAAGCTTCGACAAGCATTCGATGCGATTCTGCAGCAGTTTTCTTCAAGTGATAACAAAAAACCAATGCTGTCCGCAAATCGTAGTTCGTAGGCACAAAACTCGACATGTTGATGCTTGTAGTAAATACACTTGTATATCGAACTTGGGTTGTTGTCTACTGAAAATCTTTCTCAGCTGATAGAGGGAGAATATGGCGCTGCAGAAGCGGTCGTACGGTCCCTAAACTGATGGCAAGCACCATCTATAGGGAAATTCCGGTTTCATACTTCTAGACCTGGTAGTTCTGACTTAACCCGTGCGGAAATTGCCTTATTTTGCCTTATTTAAAAAAAGGCTCGAACCAGGTCGGGGGAGGCTGCCTGATCAACAAATTTATGTAACGGTCCTGATAAGGTCCGTATACGGCCCGAATTATCTACCTTTATTATTAACTAAGGCAGCTTGAAGTATACCGTATTTACGGTACATATTTTCATGGAGTACTCGAAAAATAATTCCGAGAAACAGAAGAATATTTTAAAGGATTGGCTGAACGGTTATGAGAACGATTTCGTGCACAACTGCGTGAATAAATCCGTCGACATTTAGGAGAATAAGTGGGGAAAGAGTCCTAATTAGATTCTGAATCTGATCTGAAGTAATGTTTTCTTTATTTTTCCCTTAAGTTGTTTCATTTTATAAATTACGTCTTCGAATTTATTCCCACCCTGTGAATGTTTTCTTCTTCTTGATTTTCCCATTTTGAATCTCAAATTTCTATAATTTCTTAAAAGTAAAAACTAATATGATGATAGGAGAGGAGTAGAAATTTTGTTTTTTACCTCTAAATATGTTGTGACAAAAGTATAAAGTAGGGAAAATGCAAAATAGTAATTTCGAGAACGTGGCACAAAGCATAATTTATAAACTAACTAAATGAAAAAATCATTATTCCAATTGTTGACAAAACTGCAAAACAATTTCCCTTAATCTTAAACATTTTAATCAAATTTAAAGTACAAATAATTGTTGTTTTTAAGGTTCATATAGAATAAAAAAACCTAGCTATTTATGAGATATTGGATTTCTTGATAGGACAATTTTTTTATCTGGAAGGTTAAAGAAATATAGTTACAAAATTGAGGAAGAAGTGCAAATAGGCGATATCCAAGTTAGAAGCCTCTTGTTGGGTTTGCAAGCTTATCGCGTCATTTAAATCCAAGTTTACAGTCCTTCTGAGAGAGATGGTAGGAAGGAAAACCAACCGAGAATAAATAGTTAGAATGTCAGGGTGCTGGACTAATTAAATACTACAAGTACTGTTTACCAGTTTTACTCCTGGGTGCAAACTCCCATGCTGTGGGTGAGCAACGGCGATGGGTGGCGATGGGTGGTGAAAGTGGTGAAAGGAGTAGGCGAAGCGAGAAGAAATTACCAAGCAGACCAAGCAAAATTCTAAACATTAAATGAGACCGAGCTGAGTGCCACTGCAAATTAAATTGCTCTGGAACTGACACTATAACCATAACGATCCTTCCTCATCTTTCCAATCGCTTTTTCTCCCACTTTCTATTTTCTCTCATTTTTTCACAAAATTTAAGGGACCATTGTTACCAGATTTCATTCCAGAAAACCCGTGATACCAATGCTTAGTAGTAGGGTAGGGGGAATTATCCGCAAATCTATATAAATCCGTATAACCTAAGTTCCTATAGGAAAATAAACGATTTGAAAATGATTTAAAGCAGTTAACCCTTTGCGCTCAAGGCCTTTTTCGCTTGGGTGAACCATTTATTTTTATATTTGTTTTATCTTTAAATCTGAAAGAACTCTCTAAACCTGAATCAGTGAAATAGTCACTGATTATATCAGTGAAAATGTTTCGACTGGTGAATCAGTGCCCTGCTTTGATTTCACTGAGGAATCAATGAATGCGCCACGTGAACATAACTTTTGAATTCGCGAATTCAAAAGCTTCATCTACACGTTACTGCCTTATCGACCATTAAAAAGAGGTTAGATTTTCGACGCGTGCGATAAAATTATCGTGAATGTGCTTTGGTGATTGCACTAAGAAAAATATATCTTAGTTTCTTCTTTTTTTAGGCGAAATTCTCTCATAATTTATGGTATTTTAACCCCAGAAAATCCTTATAGAACATTTTCCTAATTTTTATCCGACTTTACGTACCATCGGAAATTGTGCTATAAAATAGGGGGCTTCTTCCGAAAAAACATCATACAATTCCCTACTCGAATGTCTAATTAAGACCTTTTCAAAACAGTAAAATATCACTGTTTTGATTCTGAAATTTTTACTGTTTTTTATCGGATTTTTACCGTGAATGGAACACTAAAAAGTTCATATAAATTTGTCTGAATTTTTCTTTTTTTTTATCGGACTTTTTTCGATGCAAAAAAAAAAAGAAAAAATTTCTTTTCCCTTTTATCGATCTTTTTGTCCTTCTTCCCTCTTCTCTTTTCACGTTTCTACCTTCATATTTCTACTTATCATTGACAACCTGTGTGAAAGGAAAAATTATTCAGACTCTTATTATCATGCACAATTATGAAACAATTTTAGTTATTATATTAGGCAATGTAAACATTTATGTAGTAAAGCTGAAGAAATCTGAAAATAATTCTGCTCCAACCTGGTTTCGAACTCGCGCACTCGTGGTCCGTAGGCTAGAACGTAGACCGCTGACCTGTGAAATCATTGCAACGGCACTTGTCAAATGACTTTATTTAATAACTAACTGGAAAGACCAATTAGAAAAATCATATTATCAAATCGGAAAACTGGAAAAAAATACAATACGTTTCAAAACGTTTTTAAATGTTTTGTCTTGGGAAACTCGAAAATCAAGCTTAAAATCAATGACAATCGTAACCGATGCGCTTCTTGGATAATAATGTGAAGCGCGTCATTCAATTTTTCATGATGTTTCATTAAAAAGAAATAAAAAATATTGAAAAATATCAACCATGCCGTAAATATGCAGATGGTCCTTGGTAATTAAAAACTTTAAAAAGTCACTTTTTTAAAATTACAATTTTATAACATTAGTGACATGCACTCAAGTAAACTGCTCAGGTGAGTACACCGCACACTAATGCACGGAGTCGTGTATAGTTGATGCCATCAGTCCAAGAAAAAATAGTAAAATCTGCCTTCAACTTGAGGTTTTTATTCCCATAATTTATCGGAAAGCTGAGGGACCCTAGAAAGTCCCATAATTTGTCGGACTTTTTTTAGAATCAGTTACTGTACATATTTTCTTTAAGTCGCGTACTATTTCCTTCCAAATTTGAATAACAACTTTCCTATAAAATGACGTAAATACTTTCATTTTTATTCTCTTATTTTACTTTCGCAATAGTATATACTTTTTTTAAATTAACAAATTTTCCTATTTTTTATCCCCTGAGCTAGAATTCCTATAAAAAAAGGAAAAATTTATATATTTTTTTCTCTGTCTGTAAATGTTTTTTGCAATCACGTATAATTATCAGGAGAATCAAAAGTATTCTGTTCTCCCATATATTGCTAATTTGATTATTCCCACCTGAAGATTTCACTGATTCAATAACTGAGTTCAATCTATTTCACTGGTTCATCAGTCGAATTTTACTGATTCTTAGTGAAAGATTTATAGCTGCTGCCATCAGTGAATAGTCACTAAAAATCAGTGGCCGTTCACTGTTTCAGGTTTAGAGAGAAAAATCCATGTAGCGACCAAGAGTTAACTCTCAAGTGCAAAGTATCAATGTTCCGAACTCACGTAAATCACACTAATTAATCACATTAAGAATGATACGACATTTAGAACACATTTAAAAAATCAAATTCCATTTTTTAGTTAAATTAGAGTGAGAGGTCAGTTGTTCTTTTGGATTGGAAAATCAAAATTTTCTTGACTCTAGCTCTTGGATCAACAGAGTTATTATACTTTCTTTTATAACTTATGATTTATCACAAAAATTTTGATATTGTAATCCAAAACGACAAACTAATAAAAACTGTCAGAGTATCCAAGCGGAAACAACTGTACCTTTTACTCTATATGAGATACGAAAAGAAGAAGTTAGAGAACAAACTGATTTTCTTAAGGCCATGGGCCATGCAGGTCACGTAACCAATTCAGTCACTGGCTATCAAATTTTTTCTCCATATATAAAATTTTAAATCAAAATAAATCGGTTAAAATTTAAGAAATGATAAATAATATCATGTGATAGGAATTGGGGGAAGCATAGTGCATAAAAATTTTAAATAATTATTAATTTGATTAATAATACCAACTGAATGTCTTGAGTTCTGCTGCACTGATCTAACACTGTCGGTAATATACTCTACAAATTTGGTAAAATCATTTATTTTTATCAAAATTTTTTTTATCATCATGGATATTCAAAACATAATAGACCTGTCTCTGTAATTTTTGATTCATTCCCAAAAATTCCAAGATGATTTTTCATTATCCGTGGAAATGTAGTTACAGAACTGTATAATTGCCGCACGGAGAAAAATGGAGTGTCAAAATTTAGGTATGTCAATTTTATATTGCAGATAGTACCACGTACTATCTATCATTTTTTCTTGAATGTCAGGGAGACCATAATTTTATAGTCTGTTTGAATATCGACAGAATGTCAGGTTTACATTCTGACAGTGTCAACACTTACACTCCGAGATAATCGAGCTAACGCTCCTGAGATGCTCAGGTTTACATTCCAGGATTCTCATACACTCTGGGAAAGTCAAGCTGAACATCTAGTTTTTACACTTCACAGATAGTACTTTACACCATGTAGAATGTTATCCCATAGTTAAAATTCCAATATAATCAGTTTGACACTCCAGATGTTCAATTTGACACTTCATTTTTTTTCGTGCGATAACACTTCAGTTTTAAATACATTTCAAAATGAAAAAAATTGCAGAATTTTTACTAAAACAAAGTTAACAGATGTTCCTTATTATCTTCTGATACATTTATCAAATTTTGAGCTGGATATTTTATAAAAATAAATGTTATCTTACATCGCTGGATTAACATAATTTTTGCCACGTGACCTAGTTGGCCCATGGCTTTGAAAAAAATCTACAAAATTTGTATTCTAAACATTTTTTCAGAACACATTTTCATTTTTCATTTTTATTTGAAAATCACTGCATTGGAATTAAAAAATTCTATTTTTTAGCCAAACTATGTAATTTACGAAAAACATGTTTATAAGTGGAATTATTCTATCAAAAAAGATCTGCAAAGTTGATTAATTCAGATTATTTTTTTTATATGATGTGTAATTTCCATTTCAATTTCAAAAATGCTTTACAGATTCCTCTTTTCCAACTAAATTATACGCGTCGCGAAAAACTATTAATAGAAAAAGTTGCTTTCCTAAAAAACTCAAAAAATTTAATCTAGGCAAATTTCTAAAATTTTCTTTGAAAAAATTAGACTTAATTTGATCTCGAACAAAGAATGTGATGATAACTAAGTATTTTAGTTATTGTGTAAGGGCGGAAAATACATATAAAGTGAAAGAATTTTAAGGCACTTTCTTCGTGTGCAAAACAAAACCATTATGTTTGCCCATTTTTCTTTCTTGAAAGTTTCTGGTCCTTACTCAACCAATTTTGCGCACTTCCAACTAACTTCCGAATAACATACTGAAGAAGTGTATAACATAACTATAGATACTTGACCCTAGGCAAACATGTAAGTATGTGTAGCGTGGTCACTACGTGTGTTTCATTTTCTCTCTTGATACTTTTTTTCGGTTTGCTCTCGACGTCGGTTTCGACTAAAACGGATATGAAGAGTAAATGTTTCCTCTATTTATATTCCGCTTCCGTTATTTGATATTTATACAATTCAAAGACTATTTTCATTGTCGTTGATGGGTTGATCAATGCCTGTTAGATTCATAATTACCCGTCCAGAAATTGCCTAATTTGGTACCGATTTGCGATGTAGGCCCAATGAGGCTGGCCACTTTAGGCCGTAGCGTTGAGGGTTAGTTTTAAAATCAGTCGCTACGATTTTATTATGGCGTTGATACCATTGAAGTTTTACTCATTTTTTGATGTTTTGGCATAAGGTCAGTTTATTTTTATTTTCTCCGATTAAAAATTATCAATGTTGGACATAAAAAAAAACCGCAAAAAAGGGAAGGCAAACGTTTTGGCCACATATGGGGGCCCTCTCCAGTGCCATAAATTAAAAGATTAATTCTAAATTTGCCTGTAAAAGATTAAAATGTAGGAGATACACGGAAAAATAGTTTAGTAAAATTTATAGAACTGTTTAAAAGTTGGGGATACAAGCATTTGTGGAACGGATTTCTGCAAAATCCATAGAAGTCTTCAATATAAAATGCAGAACATCAGGAAAAATTATTGAAAGTTCTATATTAATTACGAAAAGTTCTATAAATTTTGTAGAACTTTGTTCCGTAAATGCCTGTATCCCCAACTCTTGAACAGTTCTATTACTTTATTGAACTTTTTTTTCCGTGTAATTAAAATAAGGAAAATCATAAAACTCAAAAACTTATCTCATAGCTTGCAATTCAAAATGAAGAAGTCCAGTATGCAACAACACGAATTGAAAAATATGTAGAATTCACTGTATATGAAAAACCGGATAAAATGAAAAAAAAAACTCAGAAATTTGCAATCGAACCAGCTGGAAATTTTTTTAAGAAAAATGCCCAATTGGTTTTATTAATGACATAACGCGAACAATTTTCAATTTTGAAAACTTTTCTAGACGACTTTGTTGCCGGAGTCTCTCACCGATCGATCTGAATTGCTTTAAAAATCGACTCGGGACATGTGGCTTTGCTAACTAACAATTTTTTTACATTCTCATCATGGATGAGAAGATATTAGTTTTATGTAAAAAATGACTTTTGAAATTTTCATCAAATCTTTATGTTTCGAGACCCCCTGAGTTAGAAAAAACGGTCTTTACGAAAATGTCTGTCTGTCACACTTTATCGGAGCCGGAAAAGTAAGGACAAATTCGTTAATCAGCCACATCCAACAAAATTGAGAAAACTAGACCATTTTTTGTTTATTTGAAAAAAACTTTTTAAAAAAATCAAAAATTCCAAGACTGATTTTTGATAGTGCTCATAAATCTGTACTAATTATCTAAATAACATTTTTCGATTAAACCAAAATTAGAAATGTTACAGCATGTTAAAACTTGAAAAAAGTCAATATCAAAATTCCATTTTCTAGTTAAATTATGCGAGATATGAAAATAAGTTATAATACAAAATTAATTTCTACATTAAGATATACAAATTTGAATTGCAATATTTTTTCATAAGATATATAATTTTATTTTTAATTTAAGAAAATACTATTGAAAATTGCAAAATTCAATTTTTTTAACAATAATATGTGTGAAATACGAAAAAAACGTAGGGATGTAAAGTTGTTCATTTTAAAAAGATCTACAATTTTTGTCTCACATAGTTTCTGATAAAACATATATTTTTCGTTTCGATTCCAAAAAATATGATTAAAATTCAAAAATTCCATTTTTGAAACAAAATATGTGATACGAAATAAGCGTTGAAATGGTAAGTCATTTGCTTAATTAAAGTTCGCAATTGTTTTTCCTTTTAGAGATATTTGGAATAAAATAAAGTTATTAATAATCATGTAAATTATTAGAAAGTTACAGAAAGTAAATTTAATTAGTTCTGAAAATAGTCAGAACTATAAGATATTCCACCTTTATACTGAAATTATTGCATGTGCCATTTTTTAATTATAATGTGACATGTTTGAGAACATGTCTGATATTATATTGACCCAAAATTCACAGAATTTTTATTCATTTTTTGTTGTTTTGGCATAGGATCAATCCGATCCGGTCGATAAGTTCTTAAGAAAATTTAGTTTTATAATTAACTTATAAAGAACAAGTTTCAGCGCGCCTAGGGCGCGCGATTCGATCGTCGCGCTTCGCGCTCCGTTCTTTCTGGACCTCGCGCTTCGCGCTCGGTCTTGTGCTCTTCGCATACATTTGAGTTTATTTCTTATATTTTGATACTGAAGCTCAAACCAATTTTATAATATTAAAGATGATGTAAATTACTCATTTTCTCAAATTCACTAAATTTCTTTTTCAATTTAAGTGAAAAAGGAAATTCAATTTACTTAAGGCTCTATCGGCGTTAAGGAACACATTCTCATCATGACACTCATGCTTCGCGCTCGATTTTCTGTATACATTTCAGTAACTTTTTAATAAATTACATGATTAAAATAATTTATTTTTTTCCAAATCTCTCAGAAAGAAAAAACAATCGTAGACTTTATTTAAGGAAACGATTTTGCAGAACAACGCTTATTTCGTATCTCACATATTTTGGTGAAAAAAATCGAATTTTTTCAATATTAAAAATCAAAACATAAAATATACATCCTGTCCCGTAATTTCTTTATCAGAATTTTTAGACCTCATTTAGGCAAACAATTTTCCATCTAAATGTTTTTTTTGCATCTCACATATTTTGTCTAAAAAATGGAATTTTTTCATTTTTATCGTATTTTTTGGAATTGAAACGAAAAATTTATCTTTTATCAGAAACTGTGTCAGACAAAATTTGTAGATCTTTTTGAAACGAACAACTTTGTATTCTTACGTTTTTTTGGTATTTCCAATATTATTGTTAAAAAATTGAATTTTGGATTTTCAATAGTTTTTTTTTTAATTAAAAAGAAAAATATGCATCTTATGAAAAAATGTTATGATTCAAATTTGTAGGTCTTTATGTATTCAATAATATTGTCTCATAACGTTTTTTCGTATCTCGTATAATTTAACTGGAAAATGGAATTTTGATATTGACTTTTTTCGAATTTGAATATGCTGTAACATTTCTAATTTTGATTTAATCAAAAAATGTTATTAGGATAATTTTTAGAGATTTATGAGCACTATCAAAAACCAGGATTGGAATTTTTGATTTTTTCAAAAAATTATTTTCAAAAACACAAAAGTAGTGCTCCATCCCTCAATTTTGATTGGATGTGGCTGGTTAACGAACTTGTCCTTACTTTTTCGGCTCCGATAAAGTGTACCAAAGCTCAATTCAATCTGACAATTCTATCGAGAGTTATGCCGCACACGACCTACAGACAGACAGACAGACAGACAGACAGACACTTTCGTAAAAACCATTTTTTCTGACTCAGGGGGTCTCAAAACGTAAAGATTTGATGAAAATTTCGAAAGTCATTTTTCACATAAAACCAATACCTTCTCATCCATGATGAGAATGTAAAAATGGAAAAAATAAAACATATCAAAAAAATTAGAAATTACACATTTAGCAACCTAAATTAATCAAACAAGTTTTGACACGAATTTTAGCATCAGATTAATAGATTTCTAGGTACCTCTGATACTCTAAAAATTAAAAAAAAGAACCTCTGGCACTGAAAAGGGCCCCCATTTGTGGCCAAAACGTTTGCCCTTTTAACTTTCATAATTATGTTCTTGATCTCTTAAAAATCATTTTTTAGAAAAACTGACCCAATGCCAAATTAATTAATGCAAATTAAATATACGCACTGTTCGAAATATTTGAAAAAAATTATTATATTTAAAAAAATTTTAAATTCTTGAGTTGCATAAGTAATAGAAAACTATATAAAATTTACAATACTTTTAAGCAGATGCATCTTAAAATTGCAGAAAAATTACTGAATTTGGCAACATTTTTCTTAAAATTACGAATCTTATCTAACTTTTCTGTCACTTGTAACTGTATAAAGCTTCAATTATCCAGAAAAAAATGTTTGTTCTTGAAAGTTTCAGAATAATCAGATAAAAGTATTGGAATATTGAGTCAACTAATTTTAATTCAATAATTTTAAATTTACTGAGAAGTAACTAAATTTGCTTATTTTTGTGTACGTGTGAAAATAAATTTCTGTAAATATTGTAACTAAATTTGCTTAATTTTGTGTACGCGTGAAAATAAATTTCTGTAAATATTGTAAGTAATCATAATAATTTGATCACCCACTGTACATCACTGAAGAACGTGGATAAAAAAAGGTGCCTTTTCTAATATTCCTCGTAAATTTGAAGTTGCCTTGATGATGTATACGTTAATGATTTTCTTGAGCGAGATTATTGCACAATAGGGTGGATCGAAAAATAAAAAAACTGATCGGAATCACAATAACGGAATGACAACGCAGAGTACCATACTTTAATGGAAATTTGGTCACTCTTCAGATCCAATTTAAGTTTCCAAAAGCCGATGGAAATATTTTTAGTCACTTATTCCGCGAGTTATAGTGGTGTGAAGTAAAATCTTATTGTACTTTTAAAGGTAAAATCTAATACTATAATATTTATTTCTACAACAGATTGATGAAAAGTTGGGATATAACGTTATTTTTTCAAATTACTATTTTGGATATTGTATTGTTAAGGTACGAATTCTATTAGTACAATCAATAGAAAGTTGTACTGATTTCTAACAATACTGTGAATTTTACAAAAGTCAATAGTAATGTATCTTGTGCAAACGGGATTGCCATCGTGTTTTGGAAAAAGCGAAACCGTACTTACATATGGAATGTTATGTAAATTTCTATCTCAAATTCGTTTCAGTAAAAAATGCAACCGTTGCACAGTGGGCATTTCTAGCCAAAAAGTTAGAACGAACCAAACAGACGTTCTCCACTGTATTTTAATACGTACCGTAAATTTTCAAGGAGACATTTTGTGTGCAACAAAAAGTTATCTTGCCTTACCTATTTTGGACACGTGATCAAGTTGGTCGATGACCTGAACCCGTTTAATCACAAAATGATACAATATCCGACCATTTATCATTTTTATTGTCCTTATAAAAATCGTCCATGGATCTTTATGAAAATCGGTATAAGAACCTCTACTTTACTCACCCTGGTAGGTCAAGTACATGTTTTTAACCTTCTGTTATTTTCTAGACAGGAATTCATATGAGAACATACCTGTGTTTCAAATGACCATGGGAATTTAAAGAGCGAAGTGGTACATTAAACTAATCTAAAAATTACAGAATTTGTATTCATTTCAAACCTGAACTCGAACCCGTATCACTACAAACTCGAATTCCTCCCAACGTCCAAACAAAAGTATAATTCAAAATGTGGTTATTTTGGTCCAAATTTGGTCGCGTTTTTTGTATATTGAGGGTTCGAGCGATTTCGAATTCTTGAATTGTATTCATTTCTTGTTGTTTTGGCATAGGGTCAGTTTGTTCTTATTTTCTTCATTTAAAAATTATCAATAAAAAAGAAGAAAATAAGAAGAAATTGACCCTATGCCAAAACAACAGGAAATTAATACAAATTCTGTAATTTTTGGGTCAATATAATAGCACACATGTTTTCAAATATGTAACGTTACAATCCAAGAATATTTTAACTGTTATCTTGATCTGCAAAATGATTTTTCAAAAATTTTGTGATAAATGTGCTTTTAAATTGCGGTTAAATATTCAGTTAGCTTTTGTGAAATACCTTGTAAAATTTACGAATTTAAAATCTTTTTATGGAAAAAGAGTCGCAGTCGACTGTGTCAGAATTTGAGCCCAGGTCTATCGATTGGCGGTCGACTGCTTTTACCACTAAGCTACATACACTCTTTAAATCTAAACCAGTTTGAATTTTTAATCACTTCAATCAGTGAATGTCTTCTTGCTTTTAAATCAATCAAAAGTGATTGATTTTAAGTTAACTATAATTGATTACACTGGCTGCTAAAAAAATAATTTTTGTTTGCTACAGGGTATACAAGAACTTTTTTGGGGTAATTTGGGGACGCTGAATCCAAAAATGTCCATCATTTTGCTCAATCAGCTCTTGTTTTTGCAATATTGCAAAAAATTTTCATTTCAAATATTTTGTACCATTTTGCCAATTTTTATTCGATTACGTTAAAATTGCAGCACAATAAAGAAGGTAGATAAAGCTACAAATTCAGTAAATTTGATTAAAATTGGACAAAAATTGTTTGTGTAAAAGCGCTTTGAAATTTGATAATTGCCGGATTTTGGCGAAAATATCGAGTTTTGTTCGTTTAAACATGATTTTTGAAGGCAATAATAACTTTATGAATGTGTATAATTTAAGGTTTTTTAGTCCAATTAGCACCCATAGTTACTGATTCAGACTTAGAGAGGCTCATCATCCCTTATTCCACAATTTGTAAACCTATAATACTGTAAATCGATATAAGGACCACTTCCTGTCGCTGCAAATTAGGAATGTCGGACGCGCACTGCCGTCCAAAGCAAAAGAACAGTTCACTACATTTCAATTGAAACTGAAAAAAAGGCCAAAAACTTTTTTTAATCAAAAAACGTGGCATCTTATTAGGTTCTGCTCAGTTTTTAATCATCACTTCGTAAATGTAGGGTCAGTTTAAGCGTGGAAGAAAAAAAAATGCAAAATTTTAATTTTAAAATACAGTTAACATTTTTACATATTGAAAATACTCGGTAAAAGAGCATTAATGCCACTTAGCCTTTTTTTCCTAGCAACGACGCCCAAAAACTGCCTCCAATACTTTGTACGAAAAAGGTTAACTGACATTCCGCTCTAGCTCTATTAGATTAACGAAATCAAACAAAATGCATACTTAGTCTTCTTTGTCATAGGAAACGGACCTCTGACTCAAGCGTCTTCCTGTCTCTGGAAAACGCTAACTACATAAGGTTTTCCATTTTTGTAAAGTGGCTCACGTCTCGAAGCTTCTCTCACGAAAGCGTCAATGTTCATTGACGCTCTCCTAAATCTTTAACTGTGATCTATTCACAAGCGTTTCCAAAATTTGTGTTAATCAACGCTTATTTCTCGAATAAGATTTTTAATTCAGTTAGTATTATCGTTCTTTGCATTGCTGCAATAAAAAACATCTGCCCGCTTCGCGGGCACATTCTCATCGCGCGCTTCGCGCTCCGTTCTTTCTGGACCTCGAGCTTCGCGCTCGGTCTTGTGCTCTTCGCATACATTTAACTTTATTTCTTATAATTTAATACTAAAGCTCAAACGAATTTTATAATATTAAAGATGATGTAAATTACTCATTTTCTCAAATTCACTAAATTTCTTTTTCAATTTAAGTGAAAAAGGAAATTCAATTTACTTAAGGCTCTATCGGCGTTAAGGAACACATTCTCATCATGACACTCATGCTTCGCGCTCGATTTTCTGTATACATTTCAGTAACTTCTTAATAAATTACATGATTGAAATTATTTATTTATTTTCTTCCAAATATCTCAAAAATGAAAAACAATCATAGACTTTATTTAAGGAAACGATTTTGCAGAACAACGCTTATTTCGTATCTCACATATTTTGCTGAAAAAAATCGAACTTTTTTAATATTAAAAATCAAAACATAAAATATACATCCTGTCGAGAAATTTCTCAATGAGAATGTGTAGACCTCATTCAGGCAAATAATTTTTCATCTAAACGTTTTTTTTGTATCTCACATATTTTGTCTAAAAAATGGAATTCTTGAATTTTAATCGTATTTTTTGGAATTGAAACGAAAAATATATGTTTCGTCAGAAACTGTGTGAGACAAAAATTATAGATCTTTTTGAAAAGAACAACTTTGTATTCTTACGTTTTTTTCGTATTTCACATATTATTGTTAAAAAAATTGAATTTTGCATTTTCAATAGTATTTTTTTAAATCAAAAAGAAAAATATGCATCTTATGAAAAAATGTTACAATTCAAATTTGTAGGTCTTTATGTAAAAAATAATATTGTATCATAACTTTTTTTCGTATCTCGTATAATTTAACTGGAAAATGGAATTTTGATATTGACTTTTTTCAAGTTTTAATATGCTGTAACATTTCTAATTTTGATTTAATCAAAAAATGTTATTAGGATAATTTGTAGATATTTATGAGCACTATCAAAAACCAGCAGTGAAATTTTTGATTTTTTCAAAAAGTTATTTTCAAAAACACAAAAGTAGTGCTCAATCCCTCAATTTTGATTGAATGTGGCTGGTTAACGAACTTGTCCTTAATTTTTCGGCTCCGATAAAGTGTGCCAAAGCTTAATCCAATCTGATAATTCTATCGAAAGTTATGCCGCACACGACCTACTACAGACAGACAGATACTTTCGTAAAAACCGTTTTTTCTGACTCAGGGGGTCTCAAAACGTAAAGATTTGATGAAAATTTCGAAAGTCATTTTTCACATAAAACCAATACCTTCTCATATGATGAGAATGTAACTCATTTTCATCAAAAATGTGAGTAAACGGTTCTTTTACTTTAGATGGCAGTCCAGTCACTCAATAAGTTTCCCGTAAGACATATAGATGGTACCACTGTTGTCAAATCCATATGATTTCTGGAGAGCAGCAACCTTCAAACGTTAAGTGTCAAAATTTCATGACAATCTCGCGTTTAGTTCAGAAGTTACAGAGGTTTTGGTGAAGCAATTTTTGTCATTTTCAAAACAATGGATAAAAAAGAGTTTCGAGTGTTAATAAAAACATTGCTTCTTAATGGGAAAAAATACTGTTGAAGCAAAGCAGTGGCTTGATAAGCGTTAGGGGGACTCTGCACCAGGGAAATCAACAATCATCGACTGGTATGCCGAATTTAAACGCGGTCGTACAAACACCGATGACGCTGAACGCTCTGGTCCCCCAAAATCAGCAGTTGATTCGGAAAACATAACAAAAGTCCACAATGTAGTTTTGTGCGATCGTAAATTAAAGTTTGGAGCTGTTCAAATGCGATAAAAAGGATTTTTTCATGCGGTATGTGACAATGGATAAAACATGGATTCATAACTACACTTAAGAGTCAAATCGTCAGTCAGATGAGTGGACAGTAGCTGATGAAAGCCGTCCAAAGCGACCAAAACCTCAACAGTGGACTGGCAAGGTTAGGGCATCCGTATTGTGGGACGCGCATGGTATTTTGTTTATCGACTATATTGAGAAAGGTAAAACCATTAACAGCCACTATTACATACCATTACTGGATCGATTGAGCTCAGAAATCGAGAAAAAACAGCCTAACATGCAAAAGAAAAAAGTGCTGTTCCACCAAAGAAAATGCACCGTGCCACAAGTCCATGAAAACAATGCCCGTGGAGAAATTGCCCTATCTTTTCTTATTTCAAGTTGGGTTCTAGTGGGGCCCGGACTAGAATTTCCTCATCTAGAAAAAACTGGTAGGGGCCCTGTTAGCACCAGATTAGTATTTCTAGTCCAGAAAAAACTGATAGGGGCCCTGTCAGGTTCCAGTGAGGAATTCCTTGTTTCGCTCAAGTATGGAAAATCTATTTGCATCTAGCGGGGCCCCGACTAGAGAATCCCTACTTGTAATATTTGTGGTTAAGGTTAGGTCCATTAGATACAACATAACCTTTATTCTTTATTCCCATTAAAATTTGATTTTATCTGAGAAAAATGGAGATTTTCTGAACACGGTCTTGGATAAGATTAATACTTAAGAGGAAGCAAGAGCATTTAAGAAAACTTTTTCATAATTTTGACTCGAATTCGCATGTAATTATAATAATCATATGCGAGCACGTATGTGTATGTGTGTGTATCTTATTGTGCCGAGGTAATAACAATAACTAAACATGTAGTACAATTAACATGGGGTGAATAGTAAAATCATTTGACGCTTTAATAATAAACATAAGCGGTAGAAGTTACTACATAAGAGTAGTTAGAGAAAAAAACTAATGATAAGTAAATAAGTGTACTATTTTTTTTAATAGTACTTCATTAGTTGGAATTACTTATTGCAAACTTTAATGCATAATTTCGTTATGCGATGATTTTCTTGATTCAAAAGTTTCATCATATTTTTGGAATTGAATCACTAATATACAATAATAAAAATTAATACTTCTAAAATGTATATAAATCTTTTTATTATGTAATGTTCTTTAATTCAAAAATTCGATCTGTTTATTTCAAAAATATTTCATTTTATAGAATGTCGATTTAATAATTAAAAATTTTAATCAGAATCATAAATTGGCATAAAATTTAAAAATTCCCGATTACACGGGGCCCATACACTTCTTACACGGCCCTGCAGTAGTTGCAGGTTATAAGTGCTATTTTCTTTCTTGTATTCCAAGCGTGCGCAGCCGAGAGGCTTAGTCGTTAGGTTAGTAATGCGTTAATTATAAGTAGAGAGGGTTCGAACCCGCAGCCTTAAGAATAATTTTTAATACCACGAAAACGAGCGTTTGTGTAGTGTAGAGGGAGGGTGTGTGTTTGTAGGTGTGTATATAAAAATAGTAAGTTAGAAAAGTTTACTTGAAAGTAAATACAGTTTTGAAATGTACTAAAAAATATTCATCAATTCAACTACTGCTCTTACTTGATTTACCCCTATGTTCCTGCGGTTCACTTAACTTCAAAAATTACACTGGTGGGGCCTTTATAAACTATGGAACAGAAGTTAAAAAGTAGTCAAATTTACTGAGATTTTTTTTGGTGTACGTGTAATGAAAAAGTACTGTTAATTTACTCAGAAAAAAATCTCCTAGCTTGAAAACAGATTTTTTACTGTGAAAACAGTAAACTTAACCTTCCAAGCGAATATCCTTCCATTGCCGTTAAAAACGGTAAATGTTAGAGTCTTAACTCGAATTTCCCCTGTACTTTTTCTCTCAGTGTGGAAAAACGTTTTTATTTATTAAATACTCAGTGACATACCTGAACAAGATTGGTCACGTGACTCTGCTGATATATGCCCTTAAATTCAATGCGGAGGTCCAATAGGGCCCTAATGGTGTCCTTTTTTGTAGGTGGGGTAATGAAAGGGCTGACCTCACTAAACCCCTACTAGAAATTCTAGTAGGGCCCACCTCGACAAAAGCGTTACGTTACCGACGGGGCCCTGACCATTTTTTCACGCTAGATCCCGACTAGAGATAGGACAAACTCGTCGGGGCCCCACTAGACCCCTATCAAAATTTCTACACGGGTGGTCAAATTGAATGAATTAATCTTCGAATTGCTTCCTTACCCACCATATTCTCCAGATCTGTCCCCCAGCAACTACTGTCTCTTTGCTGATCTGAATAAAATTCTCCAGGGAAAGAGATTTGGCTCCAATGAAGAAGTGATTGCCGAAACTGAGGCCTGTTTTAAGAGTAAAGACGAATCATTCTACATAAAAGGCATAGAAAAGTTAGAGAAGTGTTGGAATGAATGTATTACGCTTGAAGGAAACTATGTTGATGAGTAAAGTCGAATTTATCGAAAAAACTGTGTTTTTCTTAGTTAGACCGAAAACTTATTGAGTGATATGTTAAGGTCAATTTTGCGATCCCGATGAGCACCAAAGAGGGTTAGTTGTAAAATCATACGCTTCTATGTTATTGTGGCGTCTAATTTCGATTTAGGGGTTTGATGAAGTGAAGTATAATAAAAGTTAAATAAATTTATTAACAAATTCTAAAAGCTAAGGGCACCATTCCTTATTTATACAATGAAGTGATATGGCGTGATCGCCTCACCATGGTCTCATCATGATCCATTAGGACCCATAGGATGCCCAAATCTCGGCACAGTCGGAAGCATCTCTTTTTCAACTGAAAGATTTTCAATTCTTTTTAATTTTACATTTAGCAATTTAAGAGTTCTAAATTGTCTATGAAGACACTTGTTGGGAACGTATTCTATGAATTCTATCTAATACGTGACTGGTGGTCCTCTGATCAGGTTGATAGTTTCAACAATTTCAAACTCAACCATCTATTAATTAGTAGCCTTGAAAAATACTCAAAAATTATACTGAAAATTATATAATGTATCAAATAAACCTACATAACCTTTTCTGACATGTTTTTTCTCGTTTTTGCTTTTTAATCTAAATTGGTCTACTGAAAACACGAGGACTTTGAATTTATGGAACTAGAGTTAAAAAAAATTCCTTGAGAGGAAATGATAATTGCTTTTGGAGTAGGATCTCTATATTTACAGAGAAAAAAGTGGTATTTCCGGTCAAAGAGTCCTTGTATTCCCCTTACACACACCTACAGGAAAAATATTCATGCTCGCGTAACGAAGAAACTTCGACTAACAGGTGAGAAGAGTTGCGTTTAAGTTTATTTTAACGAGAGTTATGTCGACGATTCTAGTTGACAAATGAAATAGTATTAAGGAATTCGTAGAATCTACTGAAAATCGCACGTCCATTTTCTGCTTTGTACGAGTATATTCGCTCTCTCTACGATTCACTGAACGTACATATATTTTAAATTGGAGTGCACACGAAGTTTACTCAACAAGTCTCATTAGTAAACAATTTCAACAAGTTGATTTATAGCGAATTTGGACTTTCGAATTTTCTACACTATCATCATAACTACTTTATTTAAACATTCCCCTGATATAAATATGCATAATATAAAGATGGAGAGGAAAAAATTATTACAAGATCAAGGAAATTTTAGGGGTGATAAATTGTGGTATCTTTTATTCCAGTTAATATAATTAAATTTTCTTGTTAATATCGCCGTAATTTTTTTCGAAAAAAAATTTCTTGGTACATTCATGTTTATATTCCGGTACATTTAACTGATTTAGTCCATTTGACATCACCATATTTCTAGTTAAATTTACTCAAATTTCCCGCTTGAATGCTAACATAACTTTAAACATAAATAGTCATTTAAAGACGTGGGAATTATAATTTTCAAAATGATAAAATATATATATTAATTTAAAGAATTTGAAATCTTTCTGTGGAATAAAAAACGCTTTCGACTAGTAGAATTATATTATTTTGTTTATACTATTATTGAAAATGTACATTTGAATACATATAAATCCAAAATCTATAAATCTCTTTACCTTTAAATTTGTGCTTTAAGTTATCTAACTTCCACTCACTTAAGACCTTGTACACGTTATTCTCTATTCCTTTGAAACTTTGTAAAAATAATTTGAGACAAGACACGAGATCTTTAAGATTCCTTTGGACTCTACCTTGTTTTCGTTTTCACTTGTTTTTGCAAACGGCCTAATACGCAACATAACGAAAAGGCGCCAGATTGTGTAGACAGTAACACAGCCTACGGCGTATCTTGAAACTGCTTTTACTATATTTTTCTGTAACATTAACTGGAATAATAATAATACCAGAGTATATATAACCAGAATTTGTAACCAACTATAAGTAAACAATATTTCTGGTGAAATCAACTAAAAGTTTAGCCATTTCAACCGGAAATTTTTTAACCGATTTATAGCTTTAGTAAATTTAACCAAACCGTTTTTCTGAGTGCAAAGGAAATTGCAAAATGAGAGGGATAATAATAAGTGCGATAAGGAAAGTATCCAGATAACAATCGTCCCTCGCACATTATTCGTTCTGAGAGCGATTCACTTGGTACTTTTATAAAGTTACTCTAATCGCCTTCATTTGAAGGAACTATAGTGATAGTCACCAAAATGCTAGCGTACTCAGTTCTGGCATGCCTTTAGCAGATGCCACCCGAGTCGAAATTAAGAACGTTATTTAAACGGATTTTAATCGGAAAGTATCTGAACTGGACAGATTTAAATTCGATTTATTGAGGCGGATTTTGGGCGAACAAACTACACTCTGAAAAAAGTCTATTGATGGTGAAATTATGTTCCTTTCAGAATGCATCCATTGAAATCAAGGGAGTATGGTGGATAAGACTATTAAAAATGATAATTACTTGTAATTTTGACAGAACGTGTATTATATCTTACTTGAACTATGGTTCAAGTTTCGTGAACCTTCAGAACCTCAAACCCGAGAAATTAATTACTGAAAATAACATGTGATCTTATGAGAAAATGCAGTTTTTGTAGATTATAAAGATATTGAAAAATGAGAAAATTATGAAAAAATTCTGAGATGCTTAGAAAAAAATAAGAAACCCACAGGTGCTTTCAAAATTATCAATGAGAACCTGTCTTAAAAGATATTGAATAATTCATATCGAAAATTTATTTGTGAGATATGGCAACGTCGCATTGACTCCACGTGCTACGTTTAGGCACGGATTTTTGAATGGCGCAACGCGCTCTTGAACTGCGCAACCCTCTTTATTTTTAAAAGTTGCAAGAATCAATATATGACGTTCTAATTGAAGTTTAACGAACAAAACATTTATAAATAAATTTTCATTCTTATATTTTTTCCTACCTCTACTTGCCTGCATCGTTGCTCATAAACCAAGTCAAAGCGCTCTTTCGACTGACTAGCTCCGTACCCACCATACTCCCTTAAGCAGATTTCTTTTGTCTATCAACAGAATCGTTTCACTATTAAAAAACGCATCTGTAAAATGCAAAACAAAAATAGTTGTACCGATAAACGATTTATGTTGACTCTGAAAAGAAATCTTTTAACTATTAAAGGATTGAATTTGTAGGCCAGAAAACGAAATATGCCTGAACATTAGTGAGTATACAACTGTACATCGTCTAGTGCTTAACACTGCAATATGCGCGAGTAACTTTTGTGTTGCGTGATATATTCTATTATCATCGTGATTAATTAACGTGAATTCTTCAAGGAAATGGATTTCTTTAAAATATCAGGAATACCAGAGTGTGACGTAAAAATTTTGGAATGTACGTATATACCAAATTAAACAATTTTTATCCGCATAACCTCATTTTTCATTGCTTCTGACAATCGAAGCAGTATAAATTAATTGATTTTTAATGCTGTTAACCATCGAAGGGTTATCAGTCGTCTATTTTTAAAATGATTTTGTAAAGCGTGCTTGAATTTGAATGAATATCATGGTTTTCATCAAAGTTGTATCTTAAAATTTCTTTAAGCGGAAATCAGGTCGTTATTATAGCATTGAAAATGATCGATTTAATATTCGCATTTGTCAAAATTGGGCTTGTGTACATTTCTTATTAGGTTATATCATACAATTTTTTTTCTTTTACCCTCGTAATTATATTTCCTTTGTACAACATAGGATTTTATTTCCAGACCAAAGGAAATACTTTGACAGTAAAAGGAAAGAATTTGAAACGGTAATCCTTTAACTATTAAAGGATTTATTCTCATGCCAATTTTGAATTGAAAATCATTTAATAGAGAAAGGAATTATTTGACAGTCAATAGTCGTGATGTATATTTTAGAATACCAATTAATGAAAAAGAAATAGAATAATAAAATGACCCTTGATGTATGGACATTTCAATTGCAGACTGTATTGATAAGATTGATCCAAAATATTATTTTCAATTTCACACTTTGTTATACATTTTCTACGAATTAATGAGCAATTTCATTCTCATGTAAAAAATGAATAAATAATGTTTATAAACCTTATTGAATTGCATGTCAACTTGTCTTATTCCAATATATACCCAGAAATAATATGCATATTATATGATATCATAATTGTGAAGTAAAATAGTAATTTTATTTCTATAGATTTCATTATAATAATTATGCCAATCATTCGATGATTTTCTTGATCCGACTAGAATTGTAACCGGGAATATTTTTCCTTTAAAACCGTCCTAATTTCGCCCAAAAATTATGAGCCCATATCATCGTCGGTTCAATCCGTTCAAATCCGACTCACAATTATTACATCTCCAGCTAAAAGGAAGTTTAAAATCCGACTTGACCGACGATCACCTTTTAATGTCAGTACATATAGTTCAATACAGTCAAAGAATGAGTGAACAATACGATCAAAAAGTGCGAGCATAATGCTCGCGTCTTTGTACGTATTATGCCCCCTCTCGTGTGCAAGTATCGGTTCTGAGCCCTCAGATTAACAGAGTATTTTGAAAATTTGAACAGACAATTTGAAAATTTACCATAATTGTATTTAGTACATTTATTATCCATATTGAATTAAATTTCTTATCCCAAAAAAATATAATCAACATCATGAAGTATTGATAATAAATTTACTAAGCACAATCTTATTAAATTTTCAAATTGTTCAATTTTTGTAAAATTCGACTAATTAAAATATAGAAAGTACGTTAAACATCAATCGGGTTCTGGAAAGGACCAGACAATTGATATGTATTCCAATAAAATCAGGGCTAGACTAGACACCCTGACAACAGCCTCCCGTGTAGAAATTGCCCTATTTTTCCCTACTTTAAACTGAGTACTGTTCGGGTATTAACCAGGTGAATCTGACTAGAAAAATCTGAGTAGGCTCTGATTGGGGATTGTTAGGTTTGCCTCTCTGTTGTATTTCCGGGAAAACCAATGAACATCTAGAAAGGCCCCATGTAGAAATTGCCCTATTTTTCCCTACTTTAAACTGGGTACTGTTCGGGTATTAACCAGGTGAACCTAGCTAGAAAAATTTGAGTAGGCTCTGATTAGGGATTGTTAGGCGTGCCTCTGATGTATTTCTGGGAAAACTAATGAACACCTAGAAAGGCCCTCAATCTGCTTTTAAGTTCTTTTATTTATGCCCTATAAATCTATTAATTTCAAACTTTTCTCTTTTGTTAATCGAAATCTGTATTTTATTTCGTGTGCTCCGTCTGTGTTTTGTGACGTATATTTGTACTCGTTTGATTAGCTGCTTTTTACTATGGAAAGGAAACGACATACTTGTATGAGTAAAATTCGAAGTAAAAACTATCGAGATAAGAAAAAACGAAGAGAAAAACAAGCAACGACTCCCGACGAAAGTGATGAAAGTGAGATTATAAATGATGTTCCCCATGATTATTTTGAAGGTAATTAGTTATAAATATAATATTTATTTGAGGAAATAATATTCTTTGTGTATTTTGCTGTAGTAAATGTAGCATACATTCAATTATTAATGTTAAAAATTCAACAGATCTTTTTGTATAAATATAAAAATACTTGTGTGTTCTATTTTCAAATTTTCCTGTTTCTGTCGTTAATCATTTGTATTCTATTTGATAAGATTGTTCGTGAAATATCTGAAAATTATTACAATGTATAGATATATAGTAGGTGTTTATAGTTCACGAGTATAAGATAGGATAATATTTCTTGAGAACAAATAAAAATGTCCATAAGCTATTATAGAAAATGAATTATCAACCTTATAATTTCAGATTGCAGTGAAAACGAATCAGTGAGGATATATAATTATATAATAATAAAAAATTTTAAAATAATAAAAAAATAAACATTTTCCTATCATGCTTTTATGTACAGGTCTTCGAAAACAATCATGTATTTTTTCAGCTGATATTTGCCACTCTCATAGAGATAAAATCTCCGGCAATTATTTAAGCGAAAAAAAATTCTTTTTGGAGTTGGGAGCCGTATTACCTAACGTCAAAGACTGGTACGGTGGACGTATGGAAAGGGCAAAGAAGCAGATACCTACAACTAGACCAGAAAACTGAAATAATCTTTATTGTTATATGTTATCTAATTTTTTTATATCAAATTAGAAAAACAAATAAATATACTTGATTATTTATATATTTATTTTATTTATATATTATTTATATATTTGTCACGTCCCGCGACTCTACCGCCACAAGTAACAAGCAGATTAAGAAACCAATAAAATGATCAAGACAGCATTACAGCGAGTGTGATTTTATCGACGCAAGTTATAGACAAATCTACAGATCAATAGGATGATTAATATGAAATTACCATGTGTCGTTATAATACCCACACATGATAACAAATCGACTGACCCAGAGGGAAAGTGAATGAAGCCCTACAATACCAACACACTACCGTCACAACATGCGACTTGTAATAGCATGTGACTTGTAATAATATGCGACTGGTCATAGCATGTTACTCGTCATACTTGACCTTTCAAAGTTCTATAAAAAGCGAAAGTTCCAAGAGAAGTCAGTCCAGTACCATCATCTCTACACCGCGAGTTCAGTTAGTTAGTCAACGACCGATTTCTACAATGTAACCAACGCGAGTCCAGTGCCATCGAATCTATACCGCGAGTGCAATCCAGTCAGTCTAGTTCAGCTTCACCAGATTTCTACCGCTACTCAACCCAAATTGTTAAAAGTGAAGGGGAATCGCCTTCTAAATTCTCTCGAAACTGGGATCAAAGAATCAACTAGATCAACTGTCTGGACTACGAATTTACTATATAGCAGCAACTATCTCAAGATTACAACGAAGACTCAACTGACCACATTCGCTTTACTGGACTCAATTGATCATCAACCAATTCACAACTCAGGATAATTACGAGGGTATTTCAAAATTTCGATTCTATTTACATTTCCATGGTGCTTACCCGATATAATTTTAATTGTCAATAAATATATTTTATATACCTAACCCTTCTCAATCACTGACTATTCCTCATCCCTTAGAGAGGATCCTTCCGATCCTTACATAAAACGAGGAGATCTTTTAAGAAGAGAAATGTTAAGTTTCTGACGTAACAAAAGTATTGTGATGGTTGAAACTCTTCCTAAAACTATTCATTTGCATAAAAATTAAGTTTCGAATTCACCAATGAGAAAAGACTGTAAAACATCTATGAAATATCTTTTGTGCATCCTGTATGAGACTTGTCATCATAAAAAACCTGATTTTTAAATTGTATATAAGACCTATGACTTCTTTGAGATTTGAAAAAGTCTTATATATAAAGCTTAAAGATTTTCTTTAAATGATTTTCAGTTTTCTCTCATTCTGGTGGATGATTAAAATCAATTGAACCATTTTGGATAAATGCCCTACACTCAAAATTCAATTTTTTTATTTTCCTCAATATTAAAATGAGATATTTTTCACAATGTAGCCGGACTTCTATTTCAGAAATTACCTCTGCGAAACGAAAAAATATCTAATTGCACAATATTTGATAAGGAAAATGAGAAAGCTGAATTCTGAGGTTAGGGCATTCATCCAATAAACACTTAAAATAATATCCGACATTGACTCGGTAATGGAGAGAGTCTAGAAGGGTCCTCTAGATTAAGTCAGGAAATAGAGAGGCGCTCTCGTTAGATCATGGCTAAAGAATTTAACCAACACCTCAATAGCCGAACGTGACGATTTTTTCGGGTCCTGGACAGATTTCCCGTTTAGCGCCCGACCAAAGTTAGGGCAATCTAGCCAACACCCTTCTAAACCCGATGAGCGATTTCTACACGGGCTGCCTAAAACAGCGTTACAGAACAGTATCCTGATAGGCAACGAGCCATTAGTCAGTTTTAGGTATCTGAAAAATGTCAATGATAATTACTAAATTTTGTTCACAACTGCGGATATTGCAATCTTACTTCATAAAACCGAGATTAGATTTTCACATTACATTCCTTTTTCATACATTTAAGATTTATTTTTTAATTATGCTTGTTCAAATTTAAACGCGTTTTTCTTAAAAACTTTTCTTACGTTCCTTTTGCAATGATTGTAAAAGAACAATGGTTCAATTCGTTTCGAGAAAATTTGAATACATGAAGAATATACGTCATTTACCGCGAAACCTCCGATATAGTCCCCAGAAACTTTTATTTTTCCAAAATAATTTATAAACCGCGATTTTATGATGATGTGCGGAAAGTTTTTCAATTTTATGAATAAAGCCACAGTTTTATGACTTTGAAATTAATCCTTTCATTTTTCTCTTTATTTTTATAGGTTTTCTGGAAAACTGTATATGTATCGAATATATTCCCTTGGAGCAGAAGTCAACCGCATGAAACGGTCACGTCGACCCATCCACGCCAGTATATAGGTTACCAGCGCTACATGCACTCCGCGGCATAGCAGGTCTACAGGGGCAGCGACTCGAACAGTCACCGCTAGGCTCGCAGCGGGAGCTTGCTCACTGTAGACTCGAAACCGCGAGGCTATAACCTAGCTTGCGCAATCATCAGCGGTATCTCCAGTCGAGACTCATGTCCCAGCAGCAGCACCTACGGAAGTAGCCAAAGGGTCACCGAGGAGCAGCAGCAGACTGGTAAAATATTTTACATTACGAAGAACACTAGGTACGCTGCCCAGGCTCTAGTGCAACTTCACAATTTAAATTATACTTATTTTCTGGGTACGCCACCCAGGCTCCAGAAGATAAGTGTCGATTGTGGGTACGCTATCCAGGCTCCACGATAAACCTTTGTGCCTCCACCCGCTCTCTGGTCCGCTGCCCAGGCGCAGAGACGGTTCTCCTCCATCCTAAGAGAGAGATGTACGCTGCCCAGGCTGTCTCTCTTCCCTCTATGGTGTACGCTGCCTAGGCTGCCATCTTGATCACTCCCTTTCCACGGTGTACGCCTATGACTGGCTGCCGTGACGAATACCTTTAAGTTGTCTCTGATTGGTGCACGCCACCCAAGCTGCCAATCACCATCTCTTTTTAACGCTTGCGCACGCCGTCTTGGCGGCCAAGTGAATTTAGTTGTTAAAATTTACGGGTACATTGATTTTTGGGGTTACCCCTTTTAGCGAGAGCAGCGCCATCTGCTCAACTTCAACAAACCCTACTTGGGGTGTTCTCACGTAGTGTGCGGAACGTTTTTACCGACCGTCGAGTGAGACAAGATAGAGAGTGTGTTAACTCCGATTATTGGTTCGCGACGACAGCGCCACCTATTTTCTTTTGAATTATTATTCGTCGCGCGTTTTCTTATAGATTTATAAAAGGATTTGCCACTGAGCAATCCACGATAGATAGAGAGCGTGTTCACTCCGATTATTGGTTCGCGACGACAGCGCCACGTATTTTTTTTGAATTATTATATGTTACGCGTTTTCTTATAGATTTATAAAAGGATTTGCCACTGAGCAATCCACGAAAGATAGAGAGTGTGTTAACTCCGATTATTGGTTTGCGACGACAGCGCCATCTATTTTCTTTCGAATTATTATTTGTTACGCGTTTTCTTATATATTTTATAAAAGGATTTGCCACCGAGCAATCCACAATAGATAGAGAGTGTGTTCACTCCGATTATTGGTTCGCGACGACAGCGCCACCTATTTTCTTTTCGAATTGTTAATTGTCACGCGTTCTCTTATAGATTTCATAAAAGGATTCGCCACCGAGCAATCCGCGATAGATAGAGTGTGTTCACTCTGTATTATTGGTTCGCGACGACAGCACCACCTATTTTTTTTTCGTATTATCATTTGTCACGCGTTTTTCTTACAGATTTCGTAAAGGTGTTTGCCATCGAGCAACCAGCGATAGAAAGAGTGTATTCACTCCATGTTATTGGTTCTCAACAACAGCGCCACCTACAGGGTTGTTATTTTAGTACTACTTGCGCTTTCTAGAAATAACTTAATTAATAGAGGCTCGAAGACTGACGGATTATCTGTAATAACATCCATTTTCCCATCGTTGTACTTTGCGAGAATCTCTATACGCGACTGAATTTTTGCGTACCAGCCAGATACAGTTCGTTCAGGCGAAAAAATATAAATAAAGACTGATTGTTATACAAATATATTTCGTACAAATTATTTCCACACCTTTGGGGTCCACAAATATTATTTAAATAAATAAAAATAAATTGAGGACAATTTCGAACTCTTTCACGCATAAATTTCAATAGAAATATCATTGCAAAATCAAATTAAAAGTGCGTTAATCTTTAACAATCTGCGTCGCAATTTTGTATTTTGAGAAAATGGGAGTTGAAATCCCCCAAAATGTCGTTTTTGGCCAGTTTTGGATAACCGTGGGCACTAAACCCAAAGTCCTAGAACCTTCAAAAATGTCTCAAATTGAAGCTTGTAATTTCCCCCTTTGACCCCAATAAACCCAAATTAAATCGGATCAAGGCTAAATGTAAGGACACCGCTGAATGATCCATATATTAATGAACTAACATTGCACCGTTTCGAATCAACCCTTTGGTTCATCAATGTACGCCGATCCATCCAGGGTTTGTTTGTTGGTGGCCATACAAACTATTTCCGATCCAGTTTCCGACTAGGTACTCTTCAAATATTGTAATCATCACAAAAAAAGTAAGGGTACATTAATCGACATAAGGGTTGTTTTTAGAGGGTGCGATGTGCGTATATTTATTTCATCACGGAATATTAAGGGTGTCTTTGAATTCGACTAAAATGAAATTCATGACTGAAAACGGATAAATTTCCTGTTCTCTCTTACTCAGAATAACAGCCAAGAATAACCACTGACACGACTACGCTCAAAGGCGCTCTGGGCTTCAAGGTCAGATGTGATTAAATCTGGGTTTATTAAGGTCGAAAGGGGGAATGGCGAGCTTCAATTTGAGACATTTTTGAAGGTTCTAAGACTCCAGGTTTAGTGCCCACGGTTGTCCAAAAATGGCCAAAAATGCCTTTTTGGGCGTTTCAACCCCCATTTTCTGAAAAACTATACGTGATGGACAGCTTTTGAGCCCAGATTCGTATTCAATGTGCGAAAGTCTATCGAAAACACCTACTCACTACCTATTAGCACAACCCTTGTATACCAGTGTTATCAGTGATAAGACAAGTTTTATTTTGTCTAAAACATTTTTTTATATCGTCATGATAGTATAGACAATATTCATCTACACAGAGAAAAATAAACATCAGTGGTCAATGTCCGAAAATTGCTGACAGATGTCCAGATGAAAATTAAAAACAATTCATCGGTCTACAATATCCGGACATCGATTATCAATATCCCGCGCATTGCGACGCATTGTTCAGAACATTTGGCATCTGAGCATTAGTAAGTGATCTCTGGACATCGTTAGACAATGATCGAACGCAAAATGTCCTGAACATTGCGTTGCAATGTGCGGGACATTGATAACACTAATTTACAAAGTTAAAAAAAATTACTGCCCACCACATCTTAATATGATTTTTTCATGTATTTTGGTCCACTAAACACGAAAGTCACACTAAAAAATTTGTTTATGGAAGCGTTTTCGAGATATCAATGTTCAAAATTTTTATTTTCTATTGTCACAGTTGTAAACAAGTACTTAAATTGGAGACAACTAAATCCTCTATAACTTTCTGTTCTAAAGTTTTCAGATCGGCCAGTAGTTCAGATGCTAGCGATTTCAATAAATTGGAAAAGTTGGATTTTTTGGCAAAAATCGAGGTCGGAAATTCACATATCGTCCTGGGAAGAATAGAAATCGCAAGTATTAGCCCGGCTTTTATTCTTTACGCGATGCTAGCATCTGAACTACTGGGCCGATCTGAAAACATTAGGATAGAAAGTTGCAGTGGATTCAGTTGCCTTCAATTTTAGTGCTTGCTTAAGTAAATCGGTCAATTAGAACTCGACATATAACTTCTTGTAAGTAAAGTCAGTATTTACGAAATGAAACTTCTGTTGACTTACTGAGCGTATGAATATCCATAGTAGGGAAAGATTATTAGGAGCATAGCCACGGTGAAAAGAAGTCCTCCAAATAAGGGTCCGAGGAAATTAGTCAGACGATTATTCTGGATTGATCCACCAGAATTTTCTGTCCAAAGCACCTCAATACTCTCTTCTACGATAAAAATGAAATAAATTATTAATTTAGGCACGAAAAAAAATTTTACATTACGAGAAAATAAATATTAATAAACGCAAACATGTAACAGGCGTAAAAAGCAATAAGTAGACATTGCATGTATTTAAAATGGAAAATATTTTTGACATGTGCAGAAACCTAAAAAGGGTCTACAGGGTGTGGGAAAAAAAATAATAAAAAGACGAACGTTAATAATGAGCTAAACCGTTCTAGTCTATAAAAACAACCCAAGTGCAAAGTTAGATACGGCCCAACACTGGCCCAACATCGGCAAAAATTTGCCGTAGACCGGTTGCCAATATCGTGTCGTTGCTGGAGTGATAAATCCGGTATACACTTGGCGGCCAATTCTGGCCCAAACTCTGGCCGCCAACACTTGTTTTCGGCACAGCAACGGCCCGAAAACAACAACCGAAAACAACAACTCTGGCTATCTCACTTCCAGAATGGATTACCATGGCAAAAGTGACACATGGTCCAGTAATATGCCGACCATGGGCCAGACTCTGGCTCTTCTACTTTCGGAAATGGATGCCATTGTAAAAGTGACAATCGGCTTGGTATAGGACCAATACTGGGTCAAGTTTCGGCTGAAGGTCTTTCAATTTAAACAGCCGGCAAAGGCCGCCGTCGCCGGCCCAGCACTTGACCGATGCAAACGGCGACACTGGCCCAATAATAATAGCCGACTGTTGGCTATTGTGAATAAATCTTATTATCAACTTTATAAATGATTATTTACTATCTTATCTTTAGACTTTTCAAAATTTGAAATACCTTTTAAATAGGATTGCAATGTTGTTAAAGCTTCTTGGCTTCTTATTCCAGAATATTGCCCTTTTTCTACGATGAGTATTTCCAATCCACCTTCCCAAGTCGTTCGCACGTACCAGGAAATTGTACTTTCATAATAGCTTAGTGCTTCTTTTGCTATTCGATTCACCGCAGGAACATAAACATTTTTCGAAAGGGACAGACGTGCACCACAATAATGGCAACAGTGGCCTTCTACCTTTTACAAAATAATCAATTGAGATATAAATGCGAATTGAAAGCAAAAGAGAAAATTAGAAAACAATTCTGTATAAAGACAAGGAAACATGAGGAGTTGAGGAGTACGCTGAAAAATCGATATTCTATCTCTGAGAATATACCACTAATTAGGTACCAAAAACATATTTCTAATGTAAGATAGACTCCATTTTACTTTATGAATATATTTAAGTTAATTATTCACGTGCGTGCATTTCAAAAATAGAAATATCGCTTTTTCAGTTTGGAAATTGAATCCGAAAAATAGCTGGGATTTGGACAGAAACGTCACGTTAATACAAAAATATATTTTATACTAAAAAGTTTGAGTTTTTCTACTGTTCCAAATGTTTGAATCCGAGAATCATCAAAATCTTGGACGTGAAGAAGAGTTAAATAACATCTTTCAACAGAGATGATTAAATATTTAAGGAATTATTATCAGTATCTACTCCATGTTTTTTAACACACAACTGCATGGACGTTAGAAAATGTTCATATTATATCCTATAACATCTCTAGAATATGTCCGTAAAAGGATTTTTTGATATTCGAAGTCGTTAAAAAAATGTAGATGAAGAACAAAGTACGTAAAGCTCTTTGTGTTATGCGTAATTAAACTTTCGAACATATTTTTATCAAAACTGCGTTTTTCAAAAAGGCTGCCACGATATCTCAAAAACTAATCAATCGATTGCGCTCCAATTTTTACGGTACACTTAGGACATCAATAATTCCAGTCCGGACTAGAATCATTGTGATATATATCATAGTTTTTTTTCAAATTGAAATATTTTTTGAAAAAATGACGAAAATCGTGTAAGGTAAATGTACCAGTCGTTGCGCGGTTAAGGAAATCCTTCGAGGATTATTGAATTTAATTATAGAAAAATAAAATTTTTCGTCATATTAATCGAGTCACATTTTGAAAGACACTTTTGATTTGTATTGCAAAGCTTATTATTCTGAAAATTTTCAACACTTATTAACAAATAGTCGAAAATATGAAAAAATGCGTTTGGCCCAGTCTTTGCGCAAGAAATTTATTATTGTATTATTTTTTGTTATATAAGGGTTATCACAAATATAAATCAAAAACTTTCAAAATTGATGTTGAATAAATTGATATAAATACTTAAATGCGAGAAGAGTTCAATTTGCATAAAAAATAAGCACAGTCATTTTATGAACTACGATTTGAACATTCCGGAATATTTTATTTTTTAGCATTTTTGAGTAAGCATTTACATTAAAAATTTGTTATGAGAGATGAATAATAACCTTATGTTCAACGATATCTTCAACTTGAACACATAAATATAAAGTAATTTTCTTAATTTTACGTAAAATATGCTCGACAGCGCAACGACTGGTACATTTACCTTATTTATATTCAAAAGTCAGCTAAGAATAGATTATTAAAAATTTTCACTTAATTCTAGTTCCGGCTGTGGCCATAGGTCTACCGATGAAAACGCTGGTTGAATTTTTGATTTCAGATTAGCAGAACAGCTGGCATCGTGGCAGCCACCGGTCAACTTTTTTTTTCACACGGGTGTCGTTTTAGAAGTCTGAAGTCGATTTGACTGTTTATTTTGATATGAAAAAATTTGGAAGGACTTTTGAAAAGTTAAGAAATATATTATAAAAACACCAAAATATTATGTTTTTATTGTTCGTCACAAAAAATTGCCGAAAGAGTGTAAAAAAAAACAGCTGTCACATAAGACGACCTCTTAAGGGCATGTAATACTTAGGAGATTAGCAAATTTGATTGATTTTAGGTTTCTACATGTTTTTGTATGAAGTACATAGAATTTTCTTTTCTAGATTTTGGAGATAGTAGGTAAGATAAAAACGGACGTAGATAGACTAGTTTTGGTTTCGAAATTAAAAAAAGATTCAATTTTATCACTATACATCGGAAAACTTTTTTTTATTACCAAAACCAAAATTTGTTACTTTTCTCAACTAAGTTCATGTAAAAAACTTTGTTCAGTTTCTACATGTTTACGTCCAAAAAACATAAACATTTGTTTTTAAAATTTGGAAAATGATAAAGAAGATAAAGACGGACGTAGATATACTTCTTCTCGTTTTGACAATGAAAATAAAATTTCGAATAAATTTTGCTAAGATTAAACTTTTTTCCATTTTTTAAACCAAAAGTAGTCTATCTACGTCCGTTTTAATTTTTTCTACCATTTCCCAAATTTTGTCAATAAATTTTTATGTATTTTTTGGAGATAAACATGTAGAAACCTGAAATCAATAAAATTTCCTGAGTATCACATGCCCTTAAGGCCATAGATCAACCAGACCATAGAATCGATATGGTAATTTTTTTCTCTGTAAACTTTTATCCATGAAAAATAAGATGTCAAGTCAAAAGTTTGTGAGATCAAATAAAAGCCACTAAAGAAGGACTTTCAACTCTCTGATTATTGAAATTAAAAAAAAAATTTGAAATATATTTTTTTATAGTCATAAAAATTTAAGAGTTGACAGACCTCCCTTTCTGCCTTTTCTTTGATCTCACAAATTTTTGACTTGGTATTTTATTTTGCATGGACAAAAGTTTACAGACAAAATAATCACTATATCGATCATATAGTCTGGTTGATATATGTCCTTTAAATTAGAATATTTCTTTTACTTCATTGATAATATTATTGAGAATATAAATGTAAGAATACCTTTAAGGGGTATTGACAAGGAGAATATCCACACCTGGGTCTCTGAATATCACAAACTTCTTCAAGATATTCGCTTTGACTTCCCTCCTGACATATACAACGCTCACAACTATACAATTGGCTGTAACTAAAGCACAAGGGAAAAAAATTAGTCGTATACGTATAATTAATAAATATAAATCAGAAGAATATTTGATATATTGAATAGATAATCACCAATTTTCTATGAAATTGAAGGGAAAGAAATATAAAACGTACCTGACAGTAGGCATAGTTTCCGAAAATTCTCTGCCCCGGACGCGATGATACCATTCAGAAATTCCTATTTTTATTTTTGTCGTTTCGTTGGCTAAGAAAACACCTTTTATCTTAACATCTTTCATTGGCAAAAGCATGTTAAAAACACGATCTTTGCCTGGCAAAATGACATAGTCTATTTGACAAGGTAGTCTTTCTACATGTGGAACAGCTTCGGATGTTGAATTCCAATTTTGGGGATCTGCCCATAAAAGTTGACCTTCCCTGGACCATATTCCGGTTTTTTTATTATTCTTCAGCGTATCACTTATCTATATTTTTTGTTATTGGAAATCAAAATTAGCATTCTTTTAAAATTAATTTCTTTGATTCTCGGAGTTTCTGATAAGCACAAAAATTGCAGACGTCTCCAGGACGTTTAATGTTCAAAAAAAGTTCCCAAGACGCCTAATGTTCTAAATACTCTCCAAAAATATCCCAATAATTTTATATTAATGGAATATTCTTATGGTAAATGAAAATTTTCCTAATAACTTAAGAGATATGAAAAATTACTACAAAGTTAAAAATGTATCAGTTATTTCGAAAAATTATCGTTTGCATTTTGAACATTTCGGGAAAATTGAAAAAAATGCGTTCACTGTATGTTAAATAATAAACTTGTTGAACATTTATTCAATGCTATAATTAATTAATAAAAATTATCTACATTTTATGAAAACTTGTTGCAAATTTGTTTAAGCGTTTATAACAGGTTAAAATTTTTGTAAATTGAACCTGCAGTGATCCCTTTTCTGCTAAGACCAGGGCTCCGTTAACCGGCAATTTTATTTTTGATAATTGTAAGTCACCCTTAATCGGAAGTCCAACAACATGCCTCATTTCTAAGGGGAAAATTATGTTACTATCCAATTCTGGAACATGACCTTCTACCCAATTCTCTTCACTATTCCACTCCTGGTTTGGTAACCAATGTTTATATAAACCTGAAGAAAATGTATACATCTCCGATACTAGAATTATAAAATTAACCACTCTAAATTGATTCATGCTTGAAATTGCTTCTGTCCGAATTCTTGGAAATTTAAAAACACAAAAACATTTTAAAACTGTGCTTCATTACTTTTCTATAGATTGAATTTGAAATTTTGATTAGTCATATGAAATGAAACAAATTATGCTAATTATTAGAACAAAGACAATTATATTAACTACAACCACTGAGGTTGTGGTTCATTATATCATCACAACACAACTGAACGAGAGATTCACTTAAATCCGGATTTAGGGGGCGTATCTCGTCTGATTGTGGTGAAGTGATGCTGTCTGCCTTTACAGTTCACAGTGATTATTTTAATACACAAGGTACACGGAATTCAGGGATTGCTTTAAAAATTACATCGGAATTTATATGTTTTATAAAAATGACTATCCTTAACGAGAAAAAAATTTTCTTCATTTTAGAGGAAATTTTATTCCCTCAGGCCCTCCTACATTTTTATCCCAAACCGAGAATATTTCTCAACAAATTAGAGGATTTTTATCTATTTATGGAATGGCTCAAAATAGTTCTGATCGAAGCTTTGATTCGCTGAGGTTAGATTATAATCCAGAAATTCCTCTAGGGTAACCCCTCATTTAAATTCATGGAGAATCCGCGTTTTCATAGTTTCACCCTAAGGGTTTAAAAGAAGAAACGGCATAATTCTGATATTTAGTGGCAGTATGTGATATTGAGGGGTCTAGGGCGTATCGTTTTGGAGACTTTTATGTATAAAATAACTTTAGTTTGTGTGTATTATTCATTCGCAACTTTCAAAGGCAGGAAATATTCTAACAAATGTGTTTATACTCGTTACTTTTGTCATAAATCGAAAATCTGTAACAAATACGTTATTCCTAGTAGTTTTACGAACAAAGTGATTTATAATTAATTAAATTCTCTTTTAAATTTCAAGAGAATTTCACAATTTATAGACGAAAAATTTCTTAACAATGCGAATTTTAGTCTCGGAAGAAAATGGGCGTGGTCCAATAACACCCCTTTTGATTTCCGGTAGATGACCTAGGGTGGTTAGCCCCTAGATTATTAAAAAAAACACGCTAGACAAACTTTTCCACGTTTATTAACCAAATTTTAGAAAAGCTTAAAGCTACTTGAAGTTTTCATACATAAATCCACATAAATATGGCATTGTAACGAAAAAATGCGAACTATTTTTCGTCGCCTCGTAAAATTTTGAAAGTGTGGGTTAGTTCCTTCTGATTTCCAGTTCTTGAATTATGTATCAGATGAACGGTTAGCGTTACCAACTTTTATGCGTTACTTTAAAGTAGACAGGTTTGAATTTTCGTAGTATTAGAAATTTTAATATAACCTTTGAAAATATTATGGATGAAAAGTGTATGTGTGAGTGATTATCTCATAAAAAGAGAGACTTATATTCTTATGAAGAATTTATCATCTGATGTTTCACATGTGGTTTTTATTTGAAGAATTTCTACATCCGATGAGTTCCTGTTTAAGAGGTTACACTTGTTTGGATTTTTCGAAAAATAAATTTTCTGTACACTCAGAAAAAAGGTTCGGTTAAATTTACTGAAGCTAATGGGTTAAAAAATTTTCTGGTTACAACGACTAAACTTTTAGTTAATTTCAGCAGAAAAATTGTTTACTTATTATGGTTACAAAATTCCATTTTGGAACGAACTTCCCTGCCACACGTTTCAATAAAATATCTGAAAAAATTGCATGGCATGAGCCAACCGATATGCCGGAATACTCAGCAACTTCTCTATTAGTGATTTGACGATTCTCCGTAATAGTTTTCTTCACTGCTTTAGTGTTTTCATTGGTTGTTGACGTGCTGGGCCATCCAGGGCAAGTGTCGTCATTCACCCCTTCTCGACCTTCTGTGAAGAGCTTGTACCACTTGTAAATACTTTTTTGACTTACAGTACACTCACTGTATGCCACTTTCAACATTTCAAGTGTTTTTGAAAATTTAATTCCATTTTTACACAAACTTTGATGCATATTCTTTGATCCATTTTTTTCGACAGCAGAAAATCGTCAACACACGCAAAACACTTCTAACCTTTATACCTCTTACAAAACAAACAAAAAATGCTATATTGCTGAAACTGTGAACACACATTCGGGACAAGTGTGCCAACATAGGGAAAAAAATCGAAAATCGAATGTACATAGCCTGCGAAATTTGAAAATTCACCTTATTTTTTAAACAGACCTCGTACTTGCAAGCTTTGGCATTTTGACTCTCGAGGTAGAGTTTTGAGTCGGTTATAATACTTTGAGAATGGTAACAAAAATGAGAATATTGCTAAGAATATAACCGGCGGATAAATTCTTTTAGAATTCATAAGAATTTGGTTATTTTGGCTTGTTAAACTTGTAAAACAATGGAAATGAATTAATACTGCAATATGAAATTATCTCTTAAGCTTTGTATGTGCATTTTATTTATGCGGAAGGAAGTGAAAAACCAGAATTAAAAGGGTATGATATTATAGGTTTTGATCTAGACATTTAATTAAAATTATTATTGCGGAAAATATTGTATGGAAACCTTACATTTTTGTACTAAAATTGCAATTACTTTACATCAGTACGAGTTAGTAAAGGAATTTATTTGTTAAATTATAATCATAATGGTTGGATTATGATTATAATTTGTTGTATCCAAAAAAATTCCCTAACTTTTAAAAATTTTACTTCACTTTCCCTGAAGATTTATAGATTCCGTGATCTGCAGCGACCCCGGAAAATGCTGAAAAAAGTAAAAACTGTTTTTTACCTTAAAAATACGAATTTTGATAAATTAATATATGTTTTAATATAATTATTATATGTATATTATATAAATTTTATTGAATAATAAAGGATTTTATATACATATTTTCTATAATTATTTATATAATATAAATTCGAGTACAGTATTAATTCAAGCTTTTTGGTATTGATTCTATTAAATTAAAAATAAACTTAACCTCAAATTTCAACAGTATATTATTTTAATATACTAACAGTATAACTGTTCTTAGGTTCTTCTTTATACAAATATATTTATATACGTGAGCGCCTCTTATTTAACTATAAAGGTACTCAAAGTATTGATAAATAATTATTTAAACCATAAATTCTCAAAATTTTCTTTATATTCTCTTATATTCTTTAAATTCTATAATATTCTGGGTTATATAACTTGAACTTAAATTTTCGACAATTTAAGAACTCTATCTCGAGGAGCAACCCCCACCACGCCACCATCAGTGGAAAGGTGGCGTGAAGGGAATCAAAATGCAGAATATCCCACTTCTGACACCAAATTTTAATAGCACTGTTACGTCGCGAGAGCCAAGTACAGTGCAAAATTCTGAATTAAGCGAAGCTTTGAAAAGTGAGATCGGGACCTTCTCTTCACGTTATCACTCAATTCTGAATTTTAATATTTATTATGAGCGAAACCGGCTCCTGAGCGGTTAGGAGTTCGATTTCTGGTGAGTTCCTGCTCGTTCAAGTTAAGAAAACCGCCCCTGCTCTGTTAGTTTTTAGGTGGGCAAAAGTGATAGACACAATTATTATAATTTAATGAATTTATTTAGAACCTGGTTTTCTGATGTGGAGACCTCCGGTGGGTGAGAAGGAACGATGTTCTGAGCTGCTCTGATGGTGACACGTATCCAGATTTACAGTTTATGATGCGTAATACTATGTTTGTTCACTAATTTATACCGGAACAGGGTCCGGGCTTGAGATGACTGTTCAAGAACAAAACGCGAACGCAAACACGAATCCTCCACTCGAGGAAAGACTTGTTGATAGGACGGTACCGATTGACATCGGCAGAAGCCCGAAACCGATAGTCGGCACCGACTTGTCGAGCTTGCCCTTTGGATGTCAACGTTGACCCAGATCCTGAATCAGACAAAGTCTCACTCAGGAGGAAGGTTCCGGTTGTCAATTCGCAATCTTGAAGTCGAGACGAAGATTGGAGAACAACTGACTGAGGATTTTTAATCAACCGCTCCCTCGAGAGGAGTCTTCGAGTACATCCCGGAGGAGACCGCCCTTTCAAAACCTTTTGACCAATACCTGAAGGGGTATTTTGAGACAAAATGGGATGGAGTGGTAGAGAGGGTAAATATGAATTGGCGTTATACACCTATTCCTGGTTAACAATTTCCTAAGAAAATTGTAGTCTCGTACATCTGTTAGCCAGGCATTTGTAATAAACGATGAGTCGATCGGGACCCGAGTTGCCGTTGGGCCGTAGCGGCAATTTAGTTTACTGCTATTATTACTAATTCAATAGGCGCTCGAGGGATTAAGATTATCCTCAACTCGGTGTCCCAGCTCTGGCTGTCAGTGTCTATGAGTCTGCAAGGAGACCTTAGATTTTACAAGGTTCCTTGTATTTTCCCTCAATTTGTAAATTCTGATAGTTATTACTTTTATAAGGGTTGTTGGGAAAGCTGAAAATTTTGAAGAGGTCTTGAAAGAGAGGTTCCTGGCGAAATTGCGTTTATGACTTGAACCAAAATAATAGGAGTTTAATAGATTGTCCGGAAGAAAGCTTACCTAGATCATCTGTCCTTCCCGCGCATCCGTGGGACCCAATCTCTGTTGTAAACTTAAAATACGTTAAAGGTTACAATTTTATGGTGAAAGGTAAATTGTTTAACAAGTATGAAATAGTTAGTGTAGTAAAAATGGATAGACAAGATAGACAAAATGAGACACATGAATTCTTAAGGCACAGATGTGGCTTACATAAAGACAAAATAATGTTGCTTAATTCAACTAGTGGGCCCACGCAGATTATTAGTTACTATAATCAAAGTTGCTTAACATAAAAAAAATATATAAAACATAAACTCAATTAGCGTTACTAATTCAATGAACACACACACACACAGTTACTAATGAATAGAGTACGTAAAATAAGTTTTTCAGATTACTTATCCTTCTGCATACTTAGGTTTATTGGTATGGAATAATAATATAAAAACATTTTTTTGAATAAGAAGGATTGAATGCTACGTCCGGACGTAACATCCCCCTGCTTAGAATGGAAATTCTGTTGAAGACGAATTTACATTACGCGGCGAGTATGCCAGGGACTGTCATGCGAGGCGGGAGATTACAAGTCTGGTAGTTGCAGGACATCCTTCGAACATTTCATGAGTATTTGGCGTTCTCGCTCAGCTCACAGAGGACAGTATGAAACTCGCATGTACAGTTTTCGGTTGGAGCTTATGAAGTATAGTGACTTACAGGACAACGCTATCATTCAATACACATAATTCTTCATTTGGTTTCCCTAATAATAACGTGGTGTTAAAACCATGTAGATCTAACTGTAAGGATGCAGAAGGGTATTTGTGTTTTCTTTGGTTTCACTCGAATTCGGAATTTATATCGGTCAATAAACCCCTTCTCTTCGAGAGCTTTTCTTTTGCTAGACGCGATAATCGGCAGATTATTTTTTTAGCGTACTAGCCGATTAGGTAGGTGTGATTGATTCACCCCCTTTTTTTCTTCCTTCCTTCAAATTTAACTCTTAAGGCGTGCAGGTTCGGCGGAAGGAAAAAGGGCAGGGATAGGCTAGATCCAGGTTAACATGCACGTGCAATGCACAAATGTGTTGCAGGTTACTTATCTATTGTGGTTATAGTAATGGTCTTTTTGTATTTATTTATTTTACTTCAAAAATATATATTTTTTTTTATTTTTTTTTATACCTAAATTCCCAAACAGAATTGAATTTGCATGCAAAAATTGTTCATCTATAAATGTATTTGTTTAATATTGATTCGCACGGTTGAATGCGTATACCAGGAAAATTAAAATAATAGAATTGGGTCATGCAGCATGCAAGTTACTAATTGGTAACATGTATCTATATTTTTCTTAAAATATAGTAATTGATTTCATGAAATGATCTGTTTCATTAAGGTGATATTTTCCATGATGCTTATCGTGAGTACACTTGATGTCTGTGGGCAGAATTTCGCAATTTTGCATTCTTAGAGGTTAAATGCAATGTATAAAATAGCTGCCTGTTCCTGAAATTAGATGGTGATTAGTTTAAGCGTCGGAAAATGATGACTCGGCTGGGTGATATAATTTGATCTTGTCCATATGTTTTTGTATCCGGGTTTCATTATTTTTCATTAAAATTATGTTATTCTTATCCAAAACTTCTAGAATAGTATAGGGGCCTTCGTAAAGGTAATCTAGTTTTCCTTGTAGGGTTTCTCTTAGTACGAGAACTAAATCGCCGGCCTCAAAACTTTGAGCACTTACCTTTTTATCATAGTATTCTTTCGAACGGTTTTTTGCACGAATAATTTTGTCGATGGCGCGAGCGCGAATGTCCCCTACGTGTGTTATAAGCTCCTGTAGGTAAGAACCATAGGTCTCTAGTTCTTCGACAGGTGGGAATGACGAAGGTAGCCGCGCGGGCATCCCGAAAACAAGTTCATGACGTGTGAATTGCGTAGCTTCATGTACTGAAGTATTGTATGAGAGCATGGCGAATTTAATTAGGCGGTCCCAATCTTCATATTGCTCTATATAGTGTTTTAGATAGTCGTTAAGCACTTGGTGACTCCGTTCTAGACCTCCATTACTTTGAGGTCTGTAACCTGACGTAGTTATGCGTTGGATTTGAAATATACCGGCCAGATTTCTCAGTAAGGAATTCAAGAATTCCCCGCCATAATTCGTGAGAATAGCACGCGGACTACCGAAAGCAGCAATGAGTCGTTGGGCGAAGGCCTCAGCCACTGTCGTTGCGCGTTTATTTGGGATGGGCACCGCCACGCAATATTTTGTGAGATTGTCTTGCATGGTGAGGACATAACGATTGCCGTCCGGCGTAATAGGGAGAGGGCCAACCAAATCAAGTGCTACTTTGTCGAATGCGTCTGCGTGTGTCTGTGATAATCATTGGTTGACGCGTCTTAATACGTACCAGTTTTTTCATTTGACAACTACGGCACGCTCGAATGTAATCCTGAATGTCCCTATTCATTCCGGGCCAAATAAAACGACCACGAATGCGGCGGTAAGTTTTCGTTATCCCTTTATGCCCCCCAATCAAGCTCGCGTGATACTCGCGGATTATTTTCCTCCTGTGTTCCTGAGGAGGTACTTGGACTTCCCCAGTACACAGGCTGAAAGCAATGTCGCTATCGCCAAATACCAAATTGAGGGTGTTTCTCATGGCATTTGCAGGGAGTTTGTTTAATCCGTCATCCACTCTAGATAGTGCAACCGTCCTGGCTCCAACCTCTCTCAAGGCGACTTTCAGGCTCGTCATTGATTTGTAAAGGTCTTCAGTGGTTGTTATGTCAAAGTGGTTTTCTCGCACGGCAATACTAAAAATATATCTACTACCTATTTTAGTAACCACTACCTGACCCTTCGTTGGATTGTTGGCACGCAAGGTTTCTGGATTTATATAACCCAGATCCAGCAGTGTACGACTAATGGTAGAGGACAACACGCAATCAGCCGCAATGAGGTGCGCTAGGTTGCCTTTTGAAAGGGTTAGAGGATCTCGGCTCAACTGAATTGCAAAGGCCGGGCGAGAAGTTGAGTCGCCCTCATTTGCAAGAGGGTTGCTTGCAGATGGTTGCGAATTTGCCTCTCTATCCTCAGGTGGAATCGTTTCGTACAAACCAATGACTCTAGGCTCTCCTGCTACGGCCGAGTTTCGAGGTGGTGGAGTTGGATTCGAGACGGGATTGAGTAGGGGTGACTTAGCCGGTGTTGATTGGGCTGTTGGACCGTAAACCGTATTCTGTGGGTCTCGCTCCATCTGGATGATGGTCTCGTCGACTGTGCATAGGGTTTCGTCTTCTGTATCCATGCCGGACACGTCGGGAATAGGGAGTAAGTGAATTACTGCCGCCGGATTTTTCCTGCTGGTTCGTTGTTTGGAATGCGACTGCTTAGCATGGCGGTATCATTTGAAAGTGGTTCTGGACTAGGAACTGTTACAAAATTACTTTCATTCCTAGGTTTAGTAGTTATTTCCCGTGGGACACAACTGAGTTTCTCTTGGGATGGGGGTATGTAATCGCTGTCGTCTTGGAAACGCATGAAACGTTTCCTGTATCCTTTCCGACGGGTTTTTTTCCTAATAAGGTCACACTGATCGGTTTCATCGTCCGAAGAGTAGGAATAAGTTGGTTGGTGCTCCATCTGTCGACGCTGCTTCATTCTACCTGCAATGCCTGGATCCTCGATTTCGTTCTGAGGCGTGATTGAAGAATGGGGTGTAACATTATGAGCAGACTCGTTTGTAGTTTTACGTGGTCTACCCCTTTTTTTGAGTTGGGCTATTATTGGCAGTGATATTGCTTTAGGTGAATCTTCGACTGGATTCCTTGAGAGCGCGTCCGCATTCAAATTTATTTTCCCGGGTCGATATTTGATCTCATATTTGAAATCAAATAGGCGCAGTCGCCAGCGATAGAGGCGAGATGAGGTATCGCGGGTGTTGTGGAGCCAAACCAAGGCTTGATGGTCGTTCACTATGGTGAATTTTCGGCCCTACAAATAATGTTGAAAGTGCTTAGTGAAAAACACAACTGCCAAGCACTCCTTCTCGGTGGCAGAGTAATGTTTTTCCGCACGCTTCAAAACGCGAGAGGCGTGTGCTATTGGTAAGTCTTCGCCGATCTTACCTTGACTTAGAACTGCATCTATTTTCCTTGGATTAGGACGCACGCTATCCGCCGATATTACGTGACCCAAGTATGCTACTTCCGATGATAAAAACGTGCATTTCTCAGGCTGCAATCGCAGTCCGGCGTGGGACAGACGTCTGAAAAGGCGAAAATTTTTTTGATCGTGTTCATCAAGAGTAGAAGCATACACGACAATGTCATCGATGTACACGAACAATTCGACACCCTGCAGCCCTATCAAAACGCGATCCATCAACCTTTGAAAGGTTGCTGGAGCGCCCTTCAGTCCAAAAGGCATACGATTAAATTCGTAATGCCCGCTATCAGTCGAAAAGGCTGTCTTGTGTTTGTCCCTCGAATCCATCGGAATCTGATGGACACCGGAGGCCAAATTAAAGACTGAGAAATATTTGGCTCCTCCAAGATGGCCTAGAATTTCATTGATATTTGGAAGAGGGTAGGCGTCGACCACCGATTTCTCATTTAGAGCACGAAAATCAATGACAAGACGCCATTTTTTATTTCCGTTCTCATCAATTTTCTTTGGAACTATCCATAGCGGTGAGTTATAAGGCGAATTTGACGATCCTATCACTCCGCTATGGAGGAGTTTTGAAATCTGTTTTCTGACTTCAGCCTTATGTACCGGTGGGCATCGATACTGTTTATGAAAGACCGGCACAACGTCTGTTGTTGGTATTGAATGCTGAGCTAAGTCAGTGCTAGGGAAATCGTCACCTGGGAGCAGAAAAAGATGCGGAAATGATTCGAGGTAACTCTTTACACGTTGTTGACGATGTGGGCCTAGTTCATTAAATTTTATTTTTTCGAGTAGCAAGTTTAACCTTTTGTCGCTCGAGAGGTCATTTTTCCGCTCGGAAAGGAGGATGTCGTCGAACCCTTCCGATTCGTCATCGAATACGTTGTATAGAGTCAATTCCTGAGGAGGCACTTGTATTTCTATATCTTCCTCAGTGGAATTCACTGCCAGTGATTCCGTGTGGGGAATCAACGAGAGGCAGATATCCGTCCTAGACGTTGGTATTAATTACGTCAATAGGAATAACCTGACGTGTATGAGCAGCAATCTTGAATGTAGGAGTTGCTCTGATTTGAGTTGTCGATGCTGAGCTTGGCAGTATCGTAGACGCATGATTGGAATCAGTGACTTTTCTTAACCCTTCTCTAAGGAAAGGAATTGGTTTAATCAGATCTTTATCTAGAACGATGGTATCGTGGTGAAACGAAATTTCAGCCTTTTCTGTCTTCAAAAATTCCAGTCCGATTATTCCGTTCCCCAGAAGTTTATCATCCACGTGAATCTCGACCTCTGGCCCAAGCGAGTGCAAGTCAATCAAGTTGACTTGCGAGCCCGTGTCCACAAGAAAACGTCCCTCACCATTCGATAAATCCCTAGACTTAATCGTTATTTCTGGATAGTCCCAGTTTTGGGGAGTTGCTTCTGCAGAGTCGAAGCCTTCATGATGGTATACGTCGGGACTGTTTTCCTTGATTCCGGCGTTGCACTCGCCTGGGTGTTCGTTAGACGAGCGCCTGACGCGTTTAAATCCCCGGCTGATTCTATTAGCGGTAAAGCCGGTTGGCGACCGATAGGCGTTGATGAAACACCTTGCTGTTCGGGACCATTATAAGACTTTACAGTTTCCCCCTCCTTAGAATAATCATGTTTGTGGTATGTAGGAAATTGAGAAAAGTGTGGGGAAAAATGAGAGGATGGTTGCGCATACCATACTTCTCGGTGTGGTTGGTACTGATTCTGAGGGTGAGTTGGCGCTGAGTAGTACTCCTTCTCATAACTATCTGGAAAGCTTGCGCAAGGATCGTAGTACTCTGAAGTATGGAGGTACTCCGCCTGCGTTGGATATGCGGCTACTTGGCGATCGGCGTACCGGGGTGGTGGCGGTTGGTAGGTACCTCGCACAAACGATGGTTTACGCGGAGTCATGAACGGGCGTGAATGGTTATGTTGCTGTGCACCGTTGTGTTCATTTCCTGGAGCTCTAGGCGCGAAACGCTCGCTGTTTGCCGGGTATGATCGGGTATTGTTCGCGTAAGGAGCACGTGGTACAATTGGAGAAGCATAACTGCGGCTGGTTACATTCGGAAATGTCTTGGGAACGACGGGTATTGAGATGCCGACGGAAGGAGCGGGCTGCGATCGATGAGAGTGCGTGATTCGGCGTGTGTTATCTCGATAGCTGCATCGAGAGTAGCTGCATTCCTCAGGGCGACGCGGAATTCGAGTTCGGGGCGCAACCCTCGCTGAAAACTATCTAACGCGGCTTTCGTAACGAAACTCATGTAGCTGACGACCCGGCCGGTTTCTTCCTCGCTATCGAATTCAGCTGATAGGGCGGCTCTAACTTGATTCAAAAGTTGCTCTGTTCGCAACCCGTATTCTGTCGCGGTTTCCGTAGGGCCCATTCGCAATTGGCTAATTTTATTCTGATAGTGGGAGAAAGGGAATAAAAAAGAATGGTTAAACAAAATGTTTGAGCACGGAATAACAACAAAGAGGCTCAAGGTTATTCTTATGTCTAAGTATCTTTTGAAATTCTGACTATATTATTGATCTACGAAATCAAAATTCAAGACTCGATTTAAGAGACGCGACAACGCGAAACTGTAAAGCCCGAACTTAACTAGATACAATACATAGACAAAATCAATTTATAAAATATACACGATTCAATATGTGAGACGTGTGTGCAAATATAACAAAAAAAAGCCATAGACTGTTCGAAATGTTCGTGAAATTTACAAAAATTTTATGTGACAAGGGTAATAAAACTTTTGACGGTATTTACGATGTTTTGAGTAAAGGTATCTAAAATTGAGAGAAATGTACGGGATTTTCTGAAAGTTTTTCCAGTATTATGAAACTCATCTGAATTTTTGGAAATTTATCGCAAAACTACCAAACTGTAAATGAATCTCTCAAGATTAATCATAAAATTACGAAACTGCAAGAAAATCTTCAGTTACATGCAACTGTATAAACTTCAGTTACCGGAAACCCAAAATTATTCCTCTTACAGGTCTCAGAATTACAGATAAGGTATCAATATATTCGATCCCTGTAATTGAAAGTTAAGAACCTGTTTCATAAAGTTACTAAAAGAACTGGGTTTTAAGAAATTCTAACTCAATTTTACTACACTGTGACAGAATAAATCTCCAGTCACGTGCTTCGAGAAATGACGGCAGAAATTTCGAACAGTTTATAAGCGTTATAAGACATGCATGGAAAGAGAAGATAAGGCAAAAAGTATGTTGCGAATGTCATTGTAAATAATAATATTCCTAAGACAGATGGATAAAATAAAAAATAAATATGTGAAAAAGAGAGGATAAAAGAAACGAAGTATGCCTAAATTGAAAAAAGAACAGAGCGGGTTATGGGCAGAATATCCCACTTCTGACACCAAATTTTAATAGCACTGTTACGTCGCCAGAGCCACGTACAGTGCAAAATTCTGAATTAAGCGAAGCTTTGAAAAGTGAGATCGGGACCTTCTCTTCACGTTATCACTCAATTCTGAATTTTAATATTTATTATGAGCGAAACCGGCTCCTGAGCGGTTAGGAGTTCGATTTCTGGTGAGTTCCTGCCCGTTCAAGGTAAGAAAACCGCCCCTGCTCTTTTAGTTTTTAGGTGGGCAAAAGTGATAGACACAATTATTATAATTCAATGAATTTATTTTAAACCTGGTTTTCTGATGTGGAGACCTCCGGTGGGTGAGAAGGAACGATATTCTGAGCTACTCTGATGGTGACACGTATCCAGATTTACAGTTTATGATGCGTAATACTATGTTTGTTCACTAATTTCTACCGGAACAGGGTCCGGGCTTGAGATGACTGTTCAAGAACAAAACGCGAACGCGAACACAAACACGAATCCTCCACTCGAGGAAAGACTTGTTGATAGGACGGTACCGATTCACATCGGCAGAGGCCCGAAACCGATAGTCGGCACAACTTGTCGAGCTTGCCCTTTGGATGTCAACGTTGACCCAGATCCTGAATCAGACAAAGTCTCACTCAGGAGGAAGGTTCCGGTTGTCAATTCGCAATCTCGAAGTCGAGACGAAGATTGGAGAACAGCTGACTGAGGATTTTTAATCAACCGCTCCCTCGAGAGGAGTCTTCGAGTACATCCCGGAGGAGACCGCCCTCTCAAAACCTCTTGACCAATACCTGAAGGGGTATTTTGAGACAAAATGGGATGGAGTGGTAGAGAGGGTAAATATGAATTGGCGTTATACACCTATTCCTGGTTAACAATTTCCTAAGAAAATTGTAGTCTCGTACATCTGTTAGCCAGGCATTTGTAATAAACGATGAGTCGATCGGGACCCGAGTTGCCGTTGGGTCGTAGCGGCAATTTAGTTTACTGCTATTATTACTAATTCAATAGGCGCTCGAGGGATTAAGATTATCCTCAACTCGGTGTCCCAGCTCTGGCTGTCAGTGTCTAAGAGTCTGCAAGGAGACCTTAGATTTTACAAGGTTCCTTGTATTTTCCCTCAATTTGTAAATTCTAATAGTTATTACTTTTATAAGGGTTGTTAGAAAAAGCTGAAAATTTTGAAGAGGTCTTGAAAGAGAGGTTCCTGGCGAAATTGCGTTTATGGCTTGAACCAAAATAATAGGAGTTTAATAGATTGTCCGGAAGAAAGCTTACCCAGAGCATCTGTCCTTCCCGCGCATCCGTGGGACCCAATCTCTGTTGTAAACTTAAAATACGTTAAAGGTTACAATTTTATGGTGAAAGGTAAATTGTTTAACAAGTATGAAATAGTTAGTGTAGTAAAAATGTATAGATAAGATAGACAAAATGAGACACATGAATTCTTAAGGCACAGATGTGGCTTACACAAAGACAAAATAATGTTGCTTAATTCAACTAGTGGGCCCACGCAGATTATTAGTTACTATAATCAAAGTTGCTTAACATAAAAAAAATATATAAAACATAAACTCAATTAGCGTTACTAATTCAATGAACACACACACACACAGTTACTAATGAATAGAGTACGTAAAATAAGTTTTTCAGATTACTTATCCTTCTGCATACTTAGGTTTATTAGTATGGAATAATAATATAAAAACATTTTTTTGAATAAGGATTGAATGCTACGTCCGGACGTAACAAAAGGTAACGGAATTTGTAGATTGTGGATTTATATGTAATCGAATGTACATTTTTAATAATAATATGAACAAAATAAAATAATTCAACAATAAATATATATTTTGTCATTTTGAAAATCATAATTCTCACGACTTTGAATCATTTTATATTTTTATGGTTATGTTAGCATTCAACCGGGAAATTATAGTAAATTTAACCAGAAATATGGTAATGTTAAATGGACTAAATTAGTTAAATTTACCGTAATATAACTACGAATGTAACGAGAAATTTTTTACAAGATAAATTACGGTGATATCGACTAGAAAATTTTGTTGCTTTAACTGGAATAAATGACCAAAACAACAAAATAGTGTTTACTAGAATTTATAACATTTTTAACCGGATTTACTAATACGGCTCTCCGTAATAATTTTTTCGGGTTGATATAACCGGAATTCTGGTTGTTTTAACCAGACTTTTTTCTGAGTGCACCCTCATCATATTTGAAGGTAATGGTTTTATAAATAACTGGCTTATATCGACCCTCAATAATATTAATAGATAGATGATTTTTTTCTTTGGCTTTAAGGTCCAGAAATAATGTAAACTCAGGGTTTCATTTTTTCCTCAAACGTTTCGACTCAGATTGGAGTCCTCATCAGTGAGATTCATTTCTATAAAAATACAACGAAAGAAAAGAACAAAGAATTAAAGAATAGAAAATTGCACGTGTGACGGATAAACATTGTGTTGACAAACGATATAAATGAATTGCTCTTGTGAACCTATAGAATAGGTCTAACTAAATTTACGAATAAAAAATTGAAAATTGTAACAATTTGCTATAAAAATACATAGGGAAGGGACTTAAAAAATTTTGAACACGTGTGACGGATAAAATTATGATAAAATTGCACATGTAAACCATATCATTGGTCCATACTAACTAAATTCGAACAAAAATAAATAAAATGTGCCTAATTTCCCTATAGAAAATGCAAAGGGAGAAACATTAAAAATTACACATGTGACGGATAGACATTGTGTTGACAAACGATATAAATGGATTGCACTTTTGAAACTATGGAATAGGTCTAACTAAATTTACGTATAAAAAATTTGAAAATTGTACTAAATTTGCTATAAAAATACATAGGGAAGGTACTTAAAAAATTTGAATACGTGTAATGGATAACATTATGATAAAATTGCACATGTAAACCATATAATTGGTCCATACTAACTAAATTCGAACAAAAACTAAATAAAAAGTGTGCAGAATTTTTCAAATAAATGCAAAGGAAGAACCTTAAAAATTACACATGTGACGGATAGACAATGTGTTGACAACCGATATAAATGGATTGCACTTTTGGAACTATAGAATAGGTCAAACTAAATTTACGTATGAAAATTGAAAATTGTGCAAAATTTGCTATAAACATACATAGGGAAGGAACTTAAAAAATTACACGTTTGACGGATAACATTATGATAAATTGCAGTAACACGGGACGGAAAAACCATTGTGGTAAAAAAAATTTTATAAAAATTGCACGTGTGAACTGTAAAATTGGTCTGAATAACTAAATCCACAACAATATAAGCCATATATAATTTGTTCTGTAAAAATACAAGTGGAAGAAACTTAAAAAATTGCAAGAGTGACAATTAAACATTGTGGTAAAAGGGGGAATAAATTCTAAATTTTTCAGCCTCATCAGGAAGTTGTATATAGATACAATTCTTAATTTATTTTAATAAAAACATTAGAAGCTACAAAATAATAATTGAGACTAACCTTCAGTCAGAATGTGAATGGAATTGTATCAAAAAATTCACAATTATCCCGGATTTTTTTCTTTTTTCGTTTACTGAAGAGACACATATTTATCACCACTGCTGTCAGTAACGTATTTACTTTGGAACTGAGTTATGTTTTAAAAAGACTGCTGGAAAGTCATAGTGGAGTAAGGGATAAGGAGAGGGTATTTTTTTGAAGTGGTTTAACTTTGCGTGTATAAAAAGGTTGGAAAGATGTGTCCAAGATGATGCAGGAAGCTGTGACAAAGGAGAACCGCAAATGAGTCAACTGTGGTTCAGACCGTTTCAAATCCTAAGCTAGATGTTGGAGAAAATGTAAATTTTTCTGAGATTAAATTCTGTTATTTAACAAGGGGAGGTAAAAAACCGATAAGTTAAAATTATCTCACTAGATGCAGTTTCACTGTTTACTAATGTTCAAATCGGTATAGCAATCAAAGGTATTAAAGAAAGATGGCCTCAAATACAACCACATGTAAAAATGCCGTGGCACCAATTTGAAAAAGGCCTTAGAATATGTTCATCCAACTCAACTTTCAATTTTCAAGGTACTTCATATAAACAAAAATCCGGTTTCCCCATGGGCTCACCCCTTTCACCTATTGCAGCAGACATTGTCTTGGATGACCTGGAAAAAAATGCATAACAAGTCTACCCTTTCAACTCCCATTTTATTTCCGATATGTTGATGACATAATAACGGCAGTACCGTACAATGAAATTGACACTATCAAAAACACTTTCAACAGTTACAACCATAAAATTCAGTTCACAGTAGAGGAAGAATCACTTAACAAAATTTGTTTTTTGGATGTTCTGGTAATCAGGGAAGGAAATAACATCAAGACCAATTGGTACAGTAAACCAACCTCTTCCGGTCGACTTCTTAACTTTAATTCGCACCACCCAAATAATTACAAAATTAACGTTATCAACAACTTAGTTGATAAAGGCATCACCCTAGCACACAAAACTTTTCACACGGAAAATATTAACAAAATAAAAATCACATTAATAAAAAACAATTATCCGATTGACTTCATTAACCATGTTATAAAAAAACGGTTAAAACATCTGTTACGTAAAGCCGCTGTACTGAACACCCACACACACCGACCTCCTGAGGGTTACACACCCACACACACAGGTCCCACACAGCAGGACCCGGCAGGTCAAACCCCTAAATATTTGCCTCTTCCCTACGTACAAGGACTATCTGAAAAATTGTCGGGTATTTTAAAACCCTTTAATATCAGAATTGCTCCTCGTAATACAAACAATTTAACACATTTTTTCAAGTCTCCTAAAGATCCCATCTCAAAACTGGATATCGCAGACGTCGTGTACAACATTCCCTGCACTGGTTGTACAGCAAATTACATAGGTACGACAAAACGACCTCTCAAAAATAGAATTCGTGAACACATCAAAGATGTTTACAATCCCCCTGACAAATGGACAGCCTTAACAAAACATGCGTGGCATCATGATCATACTTTTAACTTTCAGGATGTAAAAATTCTCGATAGAAGTAATTTTTATAAAAAACGAATGACACTAGAAATGACCCACATAGCCAGCAATCCTCATGCTGTAAACCAAAGAACAGACATAGAAAACTTATCGGTTTTTTACCTCCCCTTGTTAAATAACAGAATTTAATCTCAGAAAAATTTACATTTTCTCCAACATCTAGCTTAGGATTTGAAACGGTCTGAACCACAGTTGACTCATTTGCGGTTCTCCTTTGTCACAGCTTCCTGCATCATCTTGGACACATCTTTCCAACCTTTTTATACACGCAAAGTTAAACCACTTCAAAAAAATACCCTCTCCTTATCCCTTACTCCACTATGACTTTCCAGCAGTCTTTTTAAAACATAACTCAGTTCCAAAGTAAATACGTTACTGACAGCAGTGGTGATAAATATGTGTCTCTTCAGTAAACGAAAAAAGAAAAAATCCGGGATAATTGTGAATTTTTTGATACAATTCCATTCACATTCTGACTGAAGGTTAGTCTCAATTATTATTTTGTAGCTTCTAATGTTTTTATTAAAATAAATTAAGAATTGTATCTATATACAACTTCCTGATGAGGCTGAAAAATTTAGAATTTATTCCCCCTTTTACCACAATGTTTAATTGTCACTCTTGCAATTTTTTAAGTTTCTTCCACTTGTATTTTTACAGAACAAATTATATATGGCTTATATTGTTGTGGATTTAGTTATTCAGACCAATTTTACAGTTCACACGTGCAATTTTTATAAAATTTTTTTTACCACAATGGTTTTTCCGTCCCGTGTTACTGCAATTTATCATAATGTTATCCGTCAAACGTGTAATTTTTTAAGTTCCTTCCCTATGTATGTTTATAGCAAATTTTGCACAATTTTCAATTTTCATACGTAAATTTAGTTTGACCTATTCTATAGTTCCAAAAGTGCAATCCATTTATATCGGTTGTCAACACATTGTCTATCCGTCACATGTGTAATTTTTAAGGTTCTTCCTTTGCATTTATTTGAAAAATTCTGCACACTTTTTATTTAGTTTTTGTTCGAATTTAGTTAGTATGGACCAATTATATGGTTTACATGTGCAATTTTATCATAATGTTATCCATTACACGTATTCAAATTTTTTAAGTACCTTCCCTATGTATTTTTATAGCAAATTTAGTACAATTTTCAAATTTTTTATACGTAAATTTAGTTAGACCTATTCCATAGTTTCAAAAGTGCAATCCATTTATATCGTTTGTCAACACAATGTCTATCCGTCACATGTGTAATTTTTAATGTTTCTCCCTTTGCATTTTCTATAGGGAAATTAGGCACATTTTATTTATTTTTGTTCGAATTTAGTTAGTATGGACCAATGATATGGTTTACATGTGCAATTTTATCATAATTTTATCCGTCACACGTGTTCAAAATTTTTTAAGTCCCTTCCCTATGTATTTTTATAGCAAATTGTTACAATTTTCAATTTTTTATTCGTAAATTTAGTTAGACCTATTCTATAGGTTCACAAGAGCAATTCATTTATATCGTTTGTCAACACAATGTTTATCCGTCACACGTGCAATTTTCTATTCTTTAATTCTTTATTCTTTTCTTTCGTTGTATTTTTATAGAAATGAATCTCACTGATGAGGACTCCAATCTGAGTCGAAACGTTTGAGGAAAAAATGAAACCCTGAGTTTACATTATTTCTGGACCCTAAAGCCAAAGAAAAAAATCATCTATCTAGTAATGGTTTTATTTGAAAAATCCCTTTCGGAATTTTCATCAAATCTTGACGTTTTGAGCAAAGTCTCAGCGAGGCTGTCGGTCAGGTCCTTATTGCGGGCAATTTTAATAGTAAATCGACTGAGTGGGGAGAGATCCGACTAGACAGGAGGGGAACTATTATGAGCGAGATGGTGGCTACACGGAGAAAATTTTTGTAGATCCGCTCGCCCAACACGTAGAACTGATGCGCTAAACACACGGAGAACTGCGTGACCTCTGTTTAATCGAGCAGCCCTGCCAATTTGGTGGAACCATTACCCCAAACTAGGCGAGCCGTTACGCGAAATATTTGGGCCAGCCGTTCTCTCGAAGCTTTATCGTCAGTTTGGTGTAACCAGTGTCCCAATTTTAGAGTAGATGTCAACTTTTTGGCAAAAACATGTAATGACAGGTGAACAGTTAGTCGACATTGAAGGATCAAGCGTGAAACGACGAAGACGTTGAAGGCCGTAAAACTGAGCGAGTACGAAAACTGCTTCTTCGAGTAGCAACAATGTTGGGAACGGTGTATTCGTCATGTTAAGTGACAGTTGCGTCGCGGCGCGTATATTTTATGCACTAAACCTGATCCCGATATAAACTTTTTAAACTGTCAACAGCTGATGTTTGTTTAATACACGATGCACCTATATAAATGAATAATAAATGCAAATATTGGAATGAGCTTTTTACTCAATCTAAGTGATGTATTAAATTATGCGGGAGTGGGTAGTATAAAATTTATTGAGGGAAAAAATATTGTTTTTTTAATGCGGGTTCTTTCCAGTAGTAGGTTTATTCTTCAACATTTTACATTGTTTTTCATAATTCATTATGTCCATCCCCGCAACTAAAACACGCGGTTGCCCGGGCTTCCATCAAAAGTGTATAGAAAGATGGGGTTACTAACTTTGCGAGTTGAGAGTGTCTGAAAAGTGAGCAACCAAACAAATTTTTATTTGTAATTACTTCTATCAAAAGTTGACACGAGCTTTTTGAATTATTATTATTTTTTCAAAATGGCGGACCTACAAAGTAAAGATGACGTTTTTTTCATGGATTTAGATCCACAATTATTTATTTAAATACTTAACTAAATAAAATTTTGCAAAAAGCTCGTGTCAACTTTTGGCGATATGTTAGCTGAAACGAACAAAAAAAAGTTTAACTGGATATGTACAGACCTTCTTGGTGAAACTGGTAACCCATCTTCAAAAACACAAGTTTTGGAAAATCGACTTTGAAGATTTATGATGTCACACAAATTGACCGCGCGTGGGTGTATTTCACGACGTGTAGCACTCAAACTATGACGAATTTGACTAAATCCATTTAACAGCGTATTTCTCATATCTTTTAGATAAGAAATATATGAAAAAAAAATCGATTTTTTGAAAGGAACAAAGTAGACGACCCCCTTAAGTAATGATCTTATCTAAGACCGTGTTCAGAAAATTTCCATTTTTCTAAGATAAGATGAAATTTTAATGGGAATAAAGAATAAAGGTTATTTGTATCTAATGGACCTGGCCTTACCCACAAATATTACAAATAGGGATTCTCTAGTCGGGGCCCCACCAGATACAAATAGATTTTCCATACTTAAGCGAAACAAGGAATTCCTCACTGGTACCTGACAGGGCCCCTATCAGTTTTTTCTATATTAGGGAATTTTAGTCCAGGCCCCACTAGAACCCAACTTGAAATAAGGAAAGATAGGGGAATTTCTACACGGGAGTGCTGTGCGAACTCTATCTGCCTATAGTCAGAATTTCATATTAAATCTTACACCGAAAAAAATTCCTTGTACCCGTATACTATTTTGCCTAGTTAGGACAGGCGCCAACTTTGCAATCCTAGTTGAAATGACAAAGATCAAGTTTAGTAAGAAAAACAAAGAAAGCAAGTTGATTTGACGGGCAGATCCTTTCAGGCGCATGTATTAAACGTAACCAAAAAACAACTTTTACGTTTATGATCTACTAGAGCAAAATTTATATTGATAAAAGTGGGTCTTAAAGAATTATTGACAAAAATAAATTTTTGTTTACACAGTGAAAAGGTAATAAATACAGAAGATATTCTTTTTACAGCGAAGTTTTGTAATAACAGCATAGCAATATTAGTTAAATTTAATTGTTAATAGAACTAGAATTCTTTATTTCTCTGTAACAAGGTTTATATTGGTTTGTTCAACTGTATGTACGTGATTCTCTTAAACAGGAATCCGTGTTATTTCAACTAGGTTAGACTTGACTGTAGGTGATAGTTGACTCTCGGAAAAAAAAATTTTCGGTGTAGAAATATCCAATCTTTGAACTTTATTTTCTCAAATGATTCATAGAAATTATGCATTTTGCGTACTCAGAATTTTCACGGACTTTCTACTGAATACTTTTGGAAAGTTGTATACTTTTCAGGATTACAGAAAATTTTAAATTCATTCTAATTTTCAACGTTTTGTCAAATAAATATCGTTAGAATCGCGAAAATTCGCTATAAACTTGAAGTGTAGCAACTAGGTAAGGTTCACAATACTAAATATATACAGGCTATGTTGAAAATTAACCGAAATGGACTTTATGTCAGAAAAACCTAAAACCAATTACCATGCAAAGTAGAAAAATATTTACAGGAAATAATAAAATTGTACACATACTAAAGAAAATACATTTATTTTTTACATTAATATTCAAAATAACAAAAATTCAGACGAAACATCAAATGCATGTTATTATGGAGATATTTTTAATTTGTAAGTAGTGAGAATCTTGACAAAATTACTATGAAAAACATTTGGATCAGGAAATTATCTGAGCTACTGATTATCTTAGAATAGTAAAAGTTTTGGCCCAATACTGAACCGAAAAATCGAACATTGAAGTTTTGGACTAATCATTAATAACAGGTTTTTTATAATCACTTATACGTAGATAAGAATTTCATATGTATAATATGAAACCCATTACAGATCTATTTCTCTCAACCAGTTGGTCATAATATATAGAATTATAGATCATTATGTAGTGGAATTAAAATTAAACGTTCACCTAATTACTCTTATATAAATCATGATCCTTAGGATATATTCATTTTCCTGTTAGCCTCACATATACACATAGATTTGTTTTCTCTAAACAATCATTCATGTACAATAAATAAGTAAAACAATTTCTATGCAGATCTTATGAGTATTTTCACAATATGTTACTTATTAATTTTCCAAACAATAATAATTAACTTATAAAATATCAATAATATAAATTAGTTAATCTACACCATGCGGATCTATTTGATGAAGGCCAAAATTGGGCCAATACTGGCAGCCGGTATTCCAATAATATCGGCCAATGTCGATTCAACATTATCTTAATCTTGGACTCACTGTTGTAAGCTTTGCTATAATACGGAGCCGATACATGACTTTATTTATTAAGCTAATGATGAACAAATATTCAAGGAAATATTAGTACTATTATTCAAGAAATACTTATGTTAGAAGCCAATAACATTTTTTTTAAATGGCAAGTTGTGTGTATAGTTGGAAATATCTGGTTTTCGGATGAAGCTTAAGTTGGCGACTACTTTTAGCAACGACTTTATTTTTAATAACTAAATTCAAACGACATAGTCAGAAAAAAGGTTTGGTTAAATTTACTACAGATAGTCGGTAAACAAATTTCCGGTCAAAATGACTAAACCTTTAGTTAATTTCACCAGAAAAATTGTTTACTTATTATGGTTACAAAATTCTGGTTATATATATTCTGATATTATTATTATTATTCCAGTTAATGTTACCGGAAAATATAGTAAAAGTAGTTTCAAGATACGCCGTTGGCAGCGTTACTGTCAACACAATCTGGCGCGTTTTCGTTTTTCGCTATACATGCAAGCCTCGGAATTTTGACTCTTGAGGGGCAGCCGCCACCACGCCATCTTCCCACTGACTCAGAGGAAAGATGGCGTGGTAGGAGTCAAAATGCTGAAGCTTGTATACATGTTGATACCGGTTTCCTGTTAGTTATGTTGTGTATTAGTCCGTTTGCAAAAACAAGTGGAAACGAAAAAAAGGTAGAGTCCAAAGGGATTTTAACATGTTGAATGCCACAGGGGTCACCGGTGACCGGCGCGCCCAGATTGATAGAAATACATATAATAAAGAAATGACAATACTTATAATTTTTTATTATTATCCAGAGCTGGGTAAAATGGTTCTCAAAATGTATTTAAAATGTAAAATGCAACATAGTTTCGCAAAACCCATTTAAAATGCAAAATAGAAAATGGTTCCCTATTTTCTATTTAAAATAAAAAATGCAAAATGTATATTCGAAATAGGTTAGTACAAAATGCAAAATGGATTTTTAATGATACAAAAAATTACATCAAGAATATTTATTATTCTTTGCGGATGTGTTCATTTGCTTTAAGTAGCAATTGCTTCTCGAATATTGCGTCCCCCATGGATCTTCTTTTTGGGCGCCAAATCATGCCTGCATAACTAAATAGTAAAATAAAATCAGTGTTTCGAAAAATGGCTGCCTGCGCGAGCAGCGCGTGTTGGTTTCCCGCTAGAGAAATTCTGCCATCGGCTGTAAACTGGCGCGCGATTCAATATCTAATTAAATTAATTTGATTTCAAATCGCGCGCCAATTTTTCACCAATGGCAGCATTTCTCCGGTGGGAAGCCAACATGTGCTTTTACTTGTCTAGGGCAGAACCAAAAAAAAAAAAACTAGAAAATAGTATTTTAAGTTGAAAATAGGTTGAAAACCTATTTAAAATGGAAAATGCAAAATGGTTTTCTTCTTCCTATTTAAAATACAAAATGGAAAATGGCATTTTGCATTTCAAATAGGTATTTGAAATGGATTCATTTGAAATAGTTACCCAGCTCTGTTATTATCATCGTTGATGTAGTGGTGTGAAGAAATGAATGCAGTATAAATCAAATAAGTATATAAATACAAATAGTATAAATTATATGTAATCAAATGTACATTTTTTATAATAATATAAACAAAATAAAATAATTCAACAATAAATATATATTTTTTTATTTTGAAAATCATAATTCCCAAGACTTTAAATCATTTTTTATTTTTAAGGTTAAGTTAGTATTCACCCGGAAAATTTTAGTAAATTTAACCAGAAATATGGTAATGTTAAATGGACTAAATTAGTTCAATTCACCGGAATATAACCACGAATGTAACGAGAAATTCTTTACTAGAAAAATTACGGTGATATAAAATAGAAAATTTTATTACATTAGCTGGAATAAAAGATGAAAACAAACGAAAAGTGTTGACAAGAATTTCTAACATTTTTATCTGGAATTACTAGTACGGCTCACCGTAACATTTTTTTCTGGTTGAAATAACTGGAATTCTTGTTGTTTTAACCAGACTTTTTTCTGAGAGCAGTTTAACACTACATAGATTACAGCGTGGGATACCAAAAGATATAAAAGCGTGCAAAAACTACTAACTAATATTTTTATTTAAATCAAATAGGGGCCAGCTTCAGCGATATAGCCTCGAATCATTATTCTGTTATTAGTCCAATATTGGGCCGAGATTGTTAGGCGATAGCTTCATAAATTGGCTATAGATGTTATAGAATTGGTTCACAACTAGCTGCCAGGTCTTGACATGCCAGTTTTGGATCAGCATTGGTATACAAAAAAAGTATTATGAAGTAATCAAATGAATATTGCATAAATGTTACATAATTAATTCTTAAAAGTATGAGTTATTACTATCTATTGATACTTTAATGATATATATCATTTTACATTTACAAATTAGCTTATTCAACACTGAAATAATGCTTATTGATTATTGTAAGTTGTTGATACAATATTATGTAACATTTCGTGATATTAATGCAAAGTATACAAAAAAAGCTCTAAGGTGAAAATCTTAAAATTTTTAATTACATTAATAATTACGAAAAATTTTGGTAAAGTAGCTTGAAATATTACATAAATAGCAGAAATTTTTCATAAAAATCACAAAAATTTCATATAACAAAAAGTTTTTCTCTCTATTGTATTCGGAATTTCTAATGCTTACGGAATTGCATCCAACTTGTTGAGTCTTTGTAACAAACCATAAAGTTCGTACATATTTACATCATACGTATCATTTTTCGGTTTTTTTATATTGTTGTTCGAATAATTGGGTTCTAATGGAAATAACTCGGTGGCTCTCTTACCAACTCCAAATGAAAATCGTTGAGGAGATCCACGCTTGAATTGTGATTGGCTATCCATAAAATCTTCAGAGTGAGAATCATAGGCAACATCAGATGAATAATCGAGGGGCTGGTCATCAAAATTAAATCTCTTCCCAATACCAAAATTAAAGGCCTTGCTCCGTCTACCCACACCGAATTCATAAGGTCGTGATCGCTGCATAAAAATTAAAAAAAATTAATATCAACATCTTCTTTGTTATATGTATGAAGAGAATTTTGAAGGCAAAAACTAAAAAGTTGTATCATAAGAAAATTTAAGAAAAAACTGAAATCGGATTTAAAAAAATGTTTGAAAATTATTATTTCTTATGGTTTAACAATTTCTTAAATATTCATTCTTTCGAATACTTTCTGATGATATTACATATTATACATATCTACGGCTCCACTATAGAGTCTATACTCTATACAGCTTCAAGTCGCGTTTATTGCGTATATTTTCCGAATTAATTTTGGAAACTTTTCAGAAGAACCAGTTAAAGTGTAAAATTTTTCCAAAACTCGGAAACACAATCAGAAAAATAAAATCTATTATGCGATGCCGGTCACCGGTGGCTCTTATGGCGTCACTGCCAAGTTGAGTGCCGGTCACGGGTGACCCCTGTGGCATTCAACGTGTTAATAGGCGGCTAGATACTCACTAGCGTATAAAAATTAACAAATATACGGTAGGAAGTAACGAAAACTGAATTATGAGACTGCTCAGATTTTTACTTTCAAATTAGTCTACTACTTTAACCATCTATTATTTTTATATTAATTAATGGGATGTAAAGACAAAAATAGTTGAAAATAGCTTTTTAAGACATCATTTTTCATCGTAAATAATTTAATTTATTAATGTATGTTTATTATGCAAGTATATAAATATTTTCAAAATGTTTAAAATATGTAATTCTATTACACCGGGACGCTAATTTTACGGACTGTTTTGGCATAGCGCGGTGTGGTTCTGCAGACCTTGTAATAACTCTCTCTCTATCCAAATCCAAATAAAATAAAATCACATACCCGAAAAATGGCTTTAAGGGAACTGAGCCAAAAATTGACCATAAATTCGTATTTTTAATTCCTACATAAAACGAAAATACATTAATCGAAACGAAAAGATCGATGTCAAGAACATTGATACATACACAGAGAGAAATTCCTGGTTACAGTAACCTGATGAATACTGTTAAATTTGTCTTTGACCACATTTTCAGGTCAGAACTGAGTTTGGAAGAGTTGTACTGGTGTCCAATTTTTCTGGTTACAGGAACCAGAATTATTAATCACTGTGACCTGTGAGTTAGTCAAAGCGTTAAATGATTCTTTTTTTTCTGGTTCCAATAACCACATTTTCTATTTACGAAAACCATATTTTCTGGTTTCAATAACCTTAAATTAGCTTGTTCGTGTGTCTTATAGATTATTAAATAAATAAATATTTCATTAAATTTTGTATAATAATTTTTATAGAATAAATGTAGTTTAAAATACTTATTTTTTTATTCAAGAAACTCATACTGCTTATTTCACTATATGTTTTACAACGGAAAAGAATAATTGTGGTGCCAACATAATACAACGTAGATTTAGAGATGAAGGAAGAAATTGAAAAAATTCTTGAAAAGGTTATGATACATGCTTCATAGTATTTTTTTTGTGCCAGAATTATTCTCTACCGTTGTAGAAAATGTAGTGAAATAAGCAGTATGATTTTACATTCATAGAAAACAACCATTGACAACTGAACTTAATATGAAGTTAGCTGCAGACTAGCGCGTGATAAATCGAGATAAATCGAACCTTACTGCCTCGAAGCCACTACAATTTTCAGGTTCCTGTCACCAGAAATCTTTAACAGATATAACTTGAAATTGTGCTTAAAGACATTTTTAACTGCGACGTGTGGTTACTGTAACCAGAAATAGGAAATTGTATTGAATCTGGTTATTGCAACCAGTTTTCAGGTTATTGTTACGGGATCGTTTGTCACCCAGACTGTGCTTTGTAGTACTAGTGACCATATTCAATTCAACCAGATTTTTCTGGTTAATGTAACCACGACTTATTTCTCTCTGTGTAGGAAACACAATAATCGATGCTGGAAACGAACATTGATCTTGATAGATTTTAAATGGACTTTGGCTATCTCATTCTATTATTGTAAAACTTTGATTTTAAAAAAATCATCTTGATGGACAGATAATCTATTATTATTCTTTTAGCAGAAATGAGGGGATTAAAAAATCAACAGTTTCATATTTAAAAAAAAATTAAATACCTTTCCAATGCCAAAGTTGTAAACTGGTAGCCTTTTGTACTCAGAGACATATGTATATGCTCGTTTTTCTGGCAAAGGATGCAGAGACCGAGCGTTAGTAGTAAAATCAACAAATGCGTTACTTAGTTTATCTGCTTGTAGACTTGCGCTCCATACCACCGTAAAACATCCCAAAATACTTAGCACCAAACATATTATCATCTTCGCTGGCATCATCATAATGTGGATTTAAAATTGCCTTTAAGTCGTAGAAAAGTGTTTCTGAAACAAAATAAAAAACTATGGTTATAGTTGTGGAAATTGATGAAAAATAAGTTTTGCAACTTTGAGAAAATGTACTATGTATCCATTAGGGCCACACTTGCATTTAAACACTAGGGCGCGCGATTCTGTCGTTGCGCTTCGCGCTCCAAAGCATTTAAAAAGAATAATATTATTCATCAATAAAGAAAAGATATAACTCCTATGAAAAAATGGCTAAGAGAAAATCTATAGATATTTTTAAAACGAACAATTTTGTTTCTTAACGTTTTTATTGTATCCCGCATAAGTTGTGGATCAAAATGAAATTTCACATTTTTAATACGATTCTCGCTACACTTTTTAGAGTTTTCGAAATTGAAATTATTTATCACTGAAAAACTGAGAGACAATGTAAATGGGTCACGATTGTTTTGGATATACTCTGCTCCATCAAGAACAACCATTCGTCGGTGGTATGCTGAGTTCAAACGTGGTCGTACAGACACTGAAGATGCTGAACGCTCCGGCCGGCCAAATGAGGTAGTTACACCAGAAACCATAAAAAAAGTCCACCAAATCGTTTTCGAAAACCGTAAATTAAAATTGTGTGAGATAGCTGACACCTTAAAGATATCATACGGCAGTGTGTACGCTATTTTTCATGAACATTTGTCTATGAGAAAGCTGTTGTCAAAGTGGGTGCCGCGTTTTCTCACAGTGGATCAAAAACGACAACGTTTCGTTGATTCCGAGCGCTGTTTGGAGTTGTTTCGACGAAATAAACAGAATTGTTTGCGTCCGTATGTGACAATGGACGAAATCTGGATCCATCACTACACTCCGGAGTCAAAGCGGTCGTCAGCCGAGTGGACTGCAGTCGGTGAGAAGCGTCCAAAGCGGCCAAAAACGCAAATGTGGGCCGGTAAAGTTATGGCCTCAGTATTTTGGGATGCTCATGGAGTTTTGTTCATCGACTACCTTGAAAAAGGTAAGACGATCAATAGCGAACGTTACATTGGCCAATTGATGCGATTGAAGAACGAAATCGGTGAGAAATGGCTCCAAAAGAAGAAGAAAAAAGTGCTCTTTCACCAAGACAATGCGCTGTGTCACAGGTCGCTCGCTACCATGGCGAAATTGAATAAATTGAGCTTCGAATTGCTTCCGCACCCACCATATTCACCGGATCTGGCCCCCAGCAACTACTACCTGTTTGCAGACCTCAAAAAATGCTCCAAGGAAAGAGATTTTACTCCAACGAGGAAGTCATCACCGAAACGAACGCTTATTTCAAGGCCAAAGATAAATAGTTCTACAAGAAAGGTATTGAAATGTTAGAGAAGCGCTGGACTGATTGTGTTGGTTTTAAAGGAGACTATGTTGATGAATAAAGTCGAGTTTTGCCAAAAAATGTGTTTTTCCTAGTTAGTTCCAGGACTTATTGATCCACGTGTTATCTATGTAATACACACCGAACTATGCTAAAATTTTAAACTTTCATAAATGAATATTTATTTTTATACTATAAGTGTGATGAATGCACCATAGAAACACGCAAAAAGGAATTTCTGATAATCAGAATATATTTGATTGAATTCTAGCAAGTCGCTTGCTGATTGGTAGCTTCGTGGTGGATTTGCTGAATTTTAGTATATTTTATATTAATATAATGTAGAGTACGTTCTAAATCCCCGCAAGTTATATTCTAGAAATTAGATATTTTAGTTTGAAAATTATACCTTGATTTGCTGATTTATAGTAAAAATTTCTGAATTGTAGCAGTAGACTCTCCGGATTTCAGAATTTCGCCTTCGAGATTTAGAATTTTGTTCTTAACCTTAGAAGATGGCTTACTGGTGTCGAGAAAGCGCTCTACTGAATTTTAGCAAGTGGTTTGCTAGATTTTAACATGTTTATTTCGTGTCTCAATAAAAAAAAAAATTCGGGTACACTTATTCGTTTCTTTTTTTACCCATTATACATTATTTATCATTTTCGCCAGCGGATTATCACATAAAAGAAAATCTGTAAATATCACAAAAAAAATCTGCTGTCCCTATTTCAACAGATGACATCTGTTGATTCTACAGTTTTTTTTCTGCGTGTAGGATACGTTGCCGATAAGTGTCCTCGTAGACAGTTTCAAACTCTTATATCGCAATAAATGCAAATTAAATTCAAATTTTCAAAGAATTTAATTGTTAACCTGGGTAGTGACTGTGGTGTATAGACTGTTGGTCCGTCGTCTTCGTTACTGAAATCGGGCAACGCAGGTAGCACCCGAATTCAGCAATACAAGATGGAATATGGCACTTTTTCGTCTTCTCCTCTTCCTCCTTCTTCTTCTTCCTCTTTCAGTTGTCGTGGTTGGAGCGGTCCCCGAAGAGTTCTTTTTTTTCCTTTTCAATGACCGGGGTACTGCGCGCCGCTGACGAGATTGCCCAGGAGTCTTTTGAGGGCTGGTTACGGGTGTTGGGCGTGGTGGCTTCGGCTTCAACGGCTATATTTCGGGCAACAGCTTCCACAATGGAGAGTTCAGCAACTCCTCCAATGAGCGGTGTCCTGGCGCTGGCGTGACGAGAGTGTCAGGCTCCTTTCGCGGCGTGGCCGTGGATGCTGGGCTCCTCTGGCTGGTCGCGTTGGAGGCTTCGTGGTACTTGGGTACCGGGAAGTCGCAACAGTTGCACGGGGGAGGTTTACGCCGCTGCAAGTACCCGGGGTCTCACGGTTCGTTCCTAGCAGGCGGCTGTAGGTAGACCATGGTTAAAGGTGAGAGAGAGATATGGAAGACCGCGAGGGTTCACCCAGAGTAAAAAACCCGGGTGAATCTTCTGGCGAGAGAGAGAGAGAGTGGGGAGAGAGAGAGAGACCGCAAGGGATCTTCCAGAGTAGAAAACCCGAGTGGATCTTCTGGCGAGAGAGAGAGAGATGAAAGACCGCGAGGGATCTTCCAGAATAGAATATCCTTCGCGGTCTTCCATCCCAGCGCTGTCGGAAGCGTCTTTTTTCCACAGGAAGATTTCAAATTCTTTAAAACTTAATAACAATATTAATTTTTTTTAAATGAATTATATTTTATACAAGTTTATAGAATTTATAAAATCTTGAATTCTCACGTTCACCACTTTGATGAAATATAATCGTTCCCGTTTGAAAGGCGAGTCATAAACGTAACGTCGTCGATATTATATGCTCCGTATTATAATTATGTAATGAAGAAATGGTCACTCGGAGCCAATATCAAAAAGTCCTTGGTTTAAAAAAAAAATATTTAATTTCTCTTTATTCAACAATGCCTTGCTTTTAATCTAGAATTCGATCCTCCTCAGGGCTAATAATGTCCTAAATACATATTATACATATTAAACATTAATCGGAAAACCAATTTTATAAAATAAAAGTTATTAAAAAAATTTTAATAAGGCTATTCTTTTTCTGAAATTCACTATCTGAAATGTTTTGTCCACTTAACAAGTAATAGATGCAATTTTCTGAGATAAAGGATGATACAGGGTAATGTCTACTTGTATGTATCTACCCGAATAGGTAGGTTTGATAGATCAATCAAACTTGAAAGAAGGTCCCGATCTTATACTTGTTGTTTTTAAGAAGTTGATTCAGTTTTCTTTTTCCATTTCATAAGTAAACTTTGATCTCAAGTGATAAGCATTAAAAATATCAATGATATAATTAATTTTATCTTCAGGTACTAAAGCAAGGATATCGTCAATATATCTGAAATATAAAGGAATGTCAAAATCAATTTTATTTAAACAACATGTCTCTAAATTTTGCATAACAATATTTGCTAAAACAGGAGATATTGGGGAACGCATTGAGGTACCATTTACTTGTTCATAATATTTGTTGTTGAACGAAAAATTAGTAGAATTAAGAAGAAACGTTATACAATCAATGAACTCCTTTTCTGGAATCGTTGTGTTTACAACAATTCGATGAAAACACTTTTAAATACCTTTAATAACAAGATCATGTGGAACTTTGGGAAAGAGTGAAGAAACATCAAGAGAAATCAAAACATAATTATCTGGAATAATGATATTTTTAATCTTGTTCTTTAAATCGATACTATCTTCAATATAACTGCCTGGTTTTCCAAGAGAATTAGAAATGATATTAGAAATGTATTTTGATAAGAAATAAGATGGACTATCTATACATGAAATAATTGACTTTTCTTCATCTTTTAAGAAATTCATTAGATTTTTCAGTCATTTTTTTGAGAGGATCGTTTTTAATTTTTCTATCAGTTCCATCATCCCCCAAAATCTCATTCATTTTGCAAACATAATCACATTTATCCATAATAACAACAGCGCCACCTTTGTCAGCTTTGGTAACAAAAAGATTCGGATTATTTTTCAAAAAGGTTTTCGTTTTATGATAATTGTTCAAAATAATTTTATCATTAATCGGAAAGTGGTTTTTATTTTTGTAAAATTTAATAATTTCATTAGTGAAATCCGCCCTAATATCATTTCTTATTTTACTATTTATTTTTAAGTTATTACTTTCAAATTCTTCAATGAAATCAATGATGAGAATCTTCTTATTACCAAAATAAGGTGCATTATATTTTTCGCCGAAAGACAAAGTTCTTTTCACAAATTCAGGGATTACCATATTAGTCAGATTATTGACCCATTTAGAATTATAGAATTGTTTCTCTGTTCTTTTTTGAGATGACATGAGTTTGTAAAACTTATTTCTATGTTTCTTATGTAACGAGTAACTCTAAAGGATCCAGATTTTATAATAAGTTCAAGAAGAAGGTAACATTAACACTTGCGTCATTGGAGAGCGACGAAGCAGTTTCCAAACCGATCAGTACACCAACGAAATCGGTAGTAGAACCACGGCCTACTACAGTCAAGAAGAAGACTTTTTTGAACTACAAAGAGGAGGCTAAACTGTCGGGGGTAAAACTCACCATGGAAGTCTTGAAACCACGAGCCAAGTCAACTGAGCTTTATAAGGCTCATGAAAGAAATGATCCAGCTATGGTCTTGGGGTTTGTCGTGGACAACATCAAATCTGTCCAGCAACGATTTATTCGTAGATGGATGAATGACTACTCACACTATATGAATTTGATTGAAATGTCATATGAGAATATTTCTTCTAGAGACGATTTATTCAAATATGAAATATCTCATTCTATGTACCAGTATTACTGTGTAATAGCTCTGTGGAAACGTCATATGTTTATCCTCTCGGAGAGAGGTACTGACGCACAAGAGTATGAGAGATTTGTAAAGACTCTCAATTGTGATCTAGCTATACCATCTGATATACTTCTCTATCTGAATGGAGTTGGTGATTTGAGAGGTAGTGATGGGGGAGATAATGAATTACATCTTTAGGCAGCTTGTGATCATGAACTTTTAGTTTGAGGTTCTAAGGGTTCATATGGTAGAATAACTGCTGCGAATCATTATCAATATGAGACAATTCCTGCACCCTTAATATCATTGTTGTGCATTTAAGCGGATTACAACTATACTTTTAAAGATAGTCCACAACTCTGGGATGTACCTGTTTTAATTAGACCTTTATTTAATCGAGATGGTCCAACAGCAAATTTGTTGTGTTGAAGAAGAGCATAAATGGTGCTGCTAATTCATTGACGTTATTAGGATTTAAACCAAACCTTGATTTTAATTTTCAAAGCGACATGCTTGATAACATGTCTATTATTGTATTGACCCATATTCATAAAAGTTTTGTTCATTTCTTTGGCATAGGGTCAGTTTCTTCTTATTATCTTTGATTGAAATTATTATTATTAGATTTTAAAATGCGCAAAAAAGAAAAGAAAGGAAGGCAAACGTTTCGGCCACATATGGGGGACCTCTTCAGTGCCATAAATTCAAAGATTCATTCAAAATTTCAGTAAAGGATTAGAATATAGAAGATAATTAAAAAAATAATTATCATAGAAATTAAAAACTTATCTCATAGCTTGCAATTCAAAATGAAGTAGTCCAGTATGCAGCATCACGAATTGAAAAAAAATTTGAAGTTCACTATGAATAAAAACCGGATAAAATGAAAATGTATAAAAGATTTTGTACACGAACCGACCGGAATTTTTTTCAATAAATGTTTATTATTAAAGAAAGATGCCAAATTGGTTCTCAATGGCAAAACGCGAACAATTTTGACATTTATGAAACCTTCTCGTGAAGATTTTATTACCGGCGTCTCACACAGAATGATCTGAACTGTTTTAAAAACCGACTAGGGACATGTGGCTTTGCTGACCAACATTTTTTTTCCTATACGCAATCCTGAGAGGTTCTTTTCCTCCTTGAAGAAGACTATTGTCCTGTATCTCGTTAAGAAATTCTAGACGTTTATGATGATTTTCACGAGTGGACGAAGGCGTTTATTTTTCAAGAAAACGATTTTGAATATAATTTTCACGGACAATCCATTCAACACTGAATTTGCAAGCAAGGCGTTACATAAACATAAAATATTATAATATCTGTATATGTAATTTTACACGATATTTAAAAAAAGTCGAACGTTGTTTATTTTCGCATTCAGATTTATTCTGAGATGTTTTGAAAAATGATAATAAATTTATCTTTAAAAATTAATAAAAATGCAATTTAAATATTCGTGGTATTAAGTATCACATTTGAATTATTATTAAATTTAACTAGTTCTGAAAATGGTCAAAACTGTTAGATATTCTAGCTTTTGCAAGCTATGAGATAAGTTTTTAATTTCTATGATAATTATTTCTTTAATTATCTTCTATATTCTAATCCTTTACTGAAATTTTGAATGAATCTTTGAATTTATGGCACTGAAGAGGTCCCCCATATGTGCCCGAAACGTTTGCCTTCCTTTCTTTTCTTTTTTGCGCATTTTTAAATCTAATAATAATAATTTTAATCAAAGATAATAAGAAGAAACTGACCCTATGCCAAAGAAATGAACAAAACTTTCTTGATTTTAATGTTACTAATGTTGGTAACACACCTATAAATAGAGATCTTATTAAGATTATGAGTGATAGAATTAAGACATCAAGTATTGCTCACGCAGAAGACATGGGAACTAGTCCATTCGGTTCCATGGCCCAGATGTGTTTTACATCAAGAGCAGATTGTGATATAGCTAAGAATCGCTTTCTTTTAATGTCAAGTAAACTTGGTTACACTAGGTCAGTAGGCCAAGTTTCTGCTCACGTTGCTGGAGGAGCATGTACGTTCCGTTATTGGTAGGTTATCCAGAACTGTTGGTGATGCCGTCGATATGTTCTGTTGGGAAGTACCAGTAATGTTTTTTCCTCGAATCGTATTTTAAAAACTGGAAATGAACATTTCAAATATATTTTCGTTTTAAAATACACATCAGTATGTTAATATTTTTACGTCCGAGAATATTACGTCCGAAAGCGTCGTTGTTTCTTAAAAAAAAAATACACATAAACATTTAGGCATTTTCATAAAATACACATTATTTAAGAATTTTCATGCTTAAATAACAGTAAGTCGTTTGCTGAAATTTCAATGAGATCCACACTGAATTTTAGCAAGTGATATGCTAAAAGTTAAGACGTATCAGCTAATTTCGAGCATCTTCGTTCACTGCTTTTTAGCATCTTCATGTTTTTATAAAACAGAATAGAATTTGCCTGTTGATAGTAATAGCCTTCTAATTTTAAGGATACCGTATACTTATTTTCAGCAAGTGCAATCTAGCAATGGACTTACTCGATTTTAGCAGAAGATTTTTTAAAATTTAGTACTTATTCCCTGATGTGTAGTAATTTTTGTACGAGTTAGCTGAATTGCTAAAATTTAGGAAGCGCTTTCTAATATTTAGAAAATAATTCTAATACTCAGAAATTCCTTTTTTCGGCGAATGTACGAAACGAGTTACTATATTTAATTTTATGACACATCAAGTTACAATTAACATTGTAATCAATTTCTATGAAAAATGGTTCTGCAAGAAACGAAAGAAAAAGTCTGATTTGTGAATAATTTGTTTATTGTATTATATCACAAAGTTCTAAATGGGATATAGTGAGTAGCTGCAAGTGGCTTCTATTTTGTTTAAATTGCGTAAAACAATGTTTTTAAGTGGGCTCAGAACCAGATTTGGTGCTAAGGCATTTGTGAAAGTAAGACCGTGGTGTGATATCAATTACAAAATGAGAATTAATATTCTTCAAAGAAATTATCTACAAACATATTATGTATTCACATGAAATTACTTTACATACGCAATCAAATAATTTCTATAAATTAAGTATATATATTATATATATATTATTATACCAATAAATTGTATATAATATATAAAATTTATATTAATCATCAATAGTTATAATCATATAATAATAATAATAATAATAATAATAATAATAAATACTTCTTTTATGTATTTATTCGTAAATGTGGCTTGTACTTATAGTCATTTTATTATCACGATTGATAAATGAAACGATTATGATAAGCGTCATCCTTGTTCCTTATTATTTATGGGGTTCGCTACATAGGCTTCATTATCAAAATTCATATATACGCAGGTTGATATAAGAGCCATTACGGGAATGACTAACAACAATTGAATGATAACATTTATATTCAAAAATCGACCGTACTAAAAGTTATTTGAGGATCATTTCCAACTGCAATAAAAAGATTGACACATTCAATTTGACGGATTATTGCATAGTGTTTATTTTTTTTATAAGCAATTGAAATTTAATATAACTGAATAACTAATCTAAAAATATTATACAAATATAATAATTTTCCGAAACTTAAATAAATTTGAAATAAAACAGAAAAACAATAAAAAAAACTATGCTGAAAAGGGCAATTTGTCCAGGTTTGAGAAGTTTTACTAAGAACTTTGCGAAACATTTTACAGTTACCTGCAATCGTCAATAACTTTTTCAATTTTATTTGCTCTAAAAAAATCTTTCCTAGAATTTTCACTGAAATGAAGATAAAAATCTTCTTTATTCTTGTTTATAATGATTCCTAAATTTTCAAAAAGATATTTTGTAAACTAAAAAGGTTATCTTACAGGGATAAATTAACCCTTAACGGCCGAGAGCTTTTTTTGTAATACTTTCTATGGCATAAGTACTATGTCCCCGTAGCGGGGCCTTTCGGCCGTTAAGGGTTAATACTTGTATATATTTTAGTCACGTGGTCCTGTTCATCCATAGCCTTAACACTTATTAAATTTGAAAGGATTCCATTTACAATTCCTTTCTTAAAATTTACAAGTAGAATGATATTAAAACTTTGACTATCCAGTATAATCCACTATTTTCTATTTTAATGAAATTTTAATTTTAAATATTTATAGTAGGTATATCCTGCTCTTCTCTTCCCTGGAGATCTAGCGTCGCGAAAATTTAAATGGATCTGTTAGATCCGAGTCGGTTGTTAAAATTAAAATAGAGATTCCATTAGGAATAGTAATAAGCGTTTTCGCAAGTCAAGATTCAAGCAGTTGTAATAATCAGAGACGGAATAGCAATGATCGTAAAGGCAGTAGGAGAAGATGAAATAGCAGTTGGATTACTGGGGGTAATCTCTGCAACAGGTGTTTTTTCCAATAAAATCCTACCATTCACCCTTTCATGAATCACTCAATTCTTCAATTATAAAAAAGATATGAAAATTGTTCGGATGAAAACACTCTATCAATTGAAGAACTCATTTTTAAAATCCAAGGCCGGGGTCAAGCCCTATTTTGTCCAGATCAATTTTTTTAAATCGCAACCCCCATTTTTACATTCTCATCACATAAGAGACGGTATTGATTTTATGTGGAAGTGTGACCCCAAATACCATGGAATTTTCGTCCGTTCTTGGTATCTCAAGTTTTTAATGAAACTGTAGCTTAAATGATACTTCATGATAAGACATGAGGGGCATCTGATACTTAAGAAAAGTAGCAAATTTATGTGAACAACTTGGTTCAGTTTCAAAATTTTAACGTCCAAAATACATAAAATTTTGTTTTCAAAATTTAGAAAGTGTTAAAGAAGACAAAAAGGGACGTAGATAGACTACTTTTGGTTTTGATAATGATTAAAGAATTTATGGTATACTTATAGTTGATATAGAACTATTTTTCATTTTTTGATCCAAAAGTAGTCTATCTGCGTCCCTGTTTATCTTATCTACCATTTCCCAAAATTTCGAAAACATAATTGATAATTTCAATAGAAGGAAATTAAAAGAAACTGACCCAATGCCAAAAAAATGAGAAATTAACAAAAATTCTGTGAATTTTGGGTCAATATAATAGCAGACATGTCATCAGACATGTCACTTTTCAATTTAAAAATGGCACATTCAGTACAAAGGTTGAATATTCCATAGTTCTGACTATTTTTAGAACAAATTAAATTCAAGAATACTTTTAAATGTGATACTTAATGTCACGAATACTAAAATTTAAATAAATTTTTTAAAGATAAGTTTATTATTATTTTTCAAAACATCTCAGAATAAAACTAAATTCAAGAAGGAAAAGGACCTCTAAGGATAGCTTTAAAAAAAAAAAATTGTCAGTCAGAAAAGCCACATGTCCCGAGTCGGTTTTTAAAACAGTTTAGATCGATTGTTGAGAGATTCCGGTAACAAAGTCCTCAAGAAAAGTTTTCAAAATTGAAAGCTGTTCGCGTTTTATTATTAATAACCAATTGGTCATACGTCTTTATAAAGGAAAAAAAACAAACAAAAATTCCGGCCTGTTGTTTACAAATTTTTAAGTTTTTTGTTCATTTCATCCGGTTTTCTATATACAGTGAATTCTACATATTTTTTCCAATTCGTGTTGTTGCTTACTGGACTTCTTCATTTTGAATTGTAAGCGATGAGATAAGTTTTTGAGTTTCAATATTATCCTTATTTTAACTATCTTCTACATTTTTATCTTTTACGAAAATTTTGAATTAATCTTTTAATTTATGCCACTGAAGAGGGCCCCCATATGTGGCCGAAACGTTTGCCTTCTCTTTTTTGCGTTTTCTATCATAAATAACATTGATAATTTTAATAGAAGAAAATAAAAAGAAACTGACCCAATGCCAAAAAATGAGAAATTAACAAAAATTCTGTGAATTTTGGGTCAATATAATAGCAGACATGTCACCAAACATGTCACTTTACAATAATTTTATATATTTTGAATATAAAAATGTAGAAACGTAAAATCAATAAAATTTTCTAATTTCCTGAGTATCACACATAAATTTTAAGTTGAACATAGAAATGCTTTCTGAGATATAAATGGTTCTAATTGTCAAGATCCACTCTTGTATTTCAAATTTAGTGGATTAGTAAATCTTTGTAAAGTTCATGTTCCTAGCTTTACAAATTGAAACCAAATCACGTAATTCAAAGTGTTGGATCCAAAATCAGGTTCGAGTCAACAATAATATTTCAATTTTAATAAACATGGAAATATCATATTCATATGATAGAATAAATGTACCTAATTTTCATATATGTAACATATGTCGATTACTATACCCAAAAAAGAAACACAAAAAATCAAAGCTCTCATGACTCTTGATTTTAGATCATTTTGGAAGAATCATTCTAACCTACATACTTGTACTTGTATATCACTCAAATTGGAATTGAAAGGTATCTGATAGATAAGAAAAGCGAAATCCGGATTTATTAAAATAAAAGAATCATTTTTGACTCAAACTTGATTTTTGGGAACCGCATTGGATCCGCCACTTTGAATTTTGTAATTCGGTTCCGATTCACAAAGCTGGGAACATCGAAACACTAGACTTTAGGAAAATTTACTAATCCACTAACTTTGCGAAACAAGATATTGAATCTTAGCAACTTTGACCCTTTGTATCATTTAAACTACTACTCGATTTGACTTCAGGTCTCTAACAAATAATTTTTTTAAAGCACCACTTTAAGAGATAAGAGGACTTAATAAAAAACACACTGAATTATAAGAGGCAGGGGAACTCACACCAAAACAGTTCTTCCAAATATGGAAGGTGAAAAAGTTATTCACACAAATCATTTGGCACCAATACATTTTACCTTATTATTGAAATTTTTTATTTTTTCAAAATTCTTTTTTAAAAATACAAAAAATGCTCTTATTCTCACAATTTTTGTCGGATGTGTCTGCTTAACGAACTTTTCCTTACTTTTTAAACTCCGATAATGTATGCCAAAGCTCAATTCAATTCGATAATTCTATCGAGAGTTATCGTGTCGTCAGACGCCGGACAGACGATAGACAGACACTTATTACGGAAAAATCGTTTTTCTGACTCAGGGGGTCTCTAAACGTAAAGATTTGCTGAAAATTCCAAAAGTTTAATCAACCCTAAGTCTTTTATAACAGATCAATTGCGAAACACATTTTTTTTTAAAACGTCCAAAATATCACATTTGCGGGGATTCCTACTCTTTAACAAAGAAGAAATTAATATTCCACCTTATGTATGTTTCACGTTACGGTTATCCAGAAAAATCTTAAGTTTTTCCTATTTTGTGCTAAAACCCTCAACTTTTCAAAAACAGCTCTGCATCGTAAAAAATATTAATTTTATCGAAATGTGTTCTACAGATGGAACAAAGCAGACTCAACTATATTCTTGCTTGGCGGCTTGAAGAAGTTTCCAATATAGGATAAGTGTGGGTTGGAATAGCAAATCTGGAAATAAAGTCAAACCATTGTTGCCAAAAGCTCAACTTCTATACTAAAAAAAAAAAAGAAATTTTGAGGAAAAGTACTTTCGTACTGGTGGTCAGTAACTGGAATTCTGCATTTTCCCGTTAGGAGGAAAAATGCTGTAATTCGAGAATGTATATAATGTTCATTTTAAGGGGGGAAGTACCTTTAGACACTTCAAAAAATCGATTTTTTTATTGTTTTAATCGATAGATATATCGCCTAAGAATATCATGTCAAAGTTTCAAAAGCTAATTCTCAAAATTGTGGAAGAGATGCATCCCGGAAGTGCCTTTAGTAAGTTCTTTTTCTCTTGACCACAAACTTTAAACGGCCTTTTCTCGAAACCATGTTTTTTAAAATTCCGTAAGTGATAATAAAAAAACTAGTGAATCGATTTTCATCATCTAGCATTCATTTTAAAGAGCATAAAAGACTGTTCTATATAGACTAAAGATTAAAAAAACAAATTAATTTGGGACCATTTTTGACTGGAAGTACAACGAAATTTTTCGTCAAAATCGTAATTTTTTTTTTCATCATCGGGTGGCATCCTTCAAAGTAATCTCCACTTGATTGAATAACATGGTTCCAGCAAAGTTTCCACTTCTTGAAACAGTCCTGGAACTTACTTTTAGAGATGGCCTTGAGTACGCTCGTCGCATTATTTTCAACCGTCGTTTTGTCATTGAATCGCTGTCCTTTGAGTGGTTTGATGAGTTTTGGAAACAGCCAAAAATCACAGGGGGCTATGTCGGGACTGTACGAAGGTTGTCGAAGCAATGCGATACTGTGTATACTCTGAAACTGCTGCACAAGATTCGATGACTGTGCTGGCGCGTTATCGTGGTGAAGAAGCCAGTCACCGCACACACGCGAGTCATTCCTAAAATCTTGTTCAAAATTTCCCAAACAGTAGTTTTCGGTATTCCGAGATCATTTTCAAGTTCACGAACAGTAAATCGACGATCACCTTCAATCGCAAGTCGCACCTGCTCAATATTATCCAACGTTTTTGTCGTCGAAGGTCGGCCAGAACGAGAATCACTTTCAACAGAAGTGCGGCCTCTTTTGAAATGATTATACCACTCTTTTATTCATGTTTTGCTCATACACTCATTCCCAAAGGCCTTCTGCATCATCTGAATAGATTCCGAACTCGTTTTTCTGAGTTGAAAACAAAATTTGATGCAAATTCGTTGATCTTGTTTTTCAGTCATTTTTAACAATCACAAAATCCGCCGAACTCAAAAATAGCTTTGTAAACAAAGACACGCTACGCATGAACTATACGTCCGGCAGATGCCAGCAAGCAACCGATAGGTTCGTGAGGCTTTTCTGTTGACGTTTATGCCCCACAGAGGTCGCTCGAACACTATGGCGCGGAGATATAAAGGTAGGCCCGATACTTTCCGGACAGACCTCGTATCACAGTAGGTCCACTCATATAGGAGAAAAGGGGAACGAATTATAATGTTTGCTATCAAACAGTGGTGGCGCTATTGTCGCTACCGATGTTATTTTCAAACTGTTGTAGTCATAGCAACCATATCATTGACAGTTAAAATAATACAGCCGATGCTCATTTTACTCAACTACCGTTCGAAGCACCTCAAGCGTCGCTGATATATTCATAACATTTCTGGTTAACCCACTGACGCATTGTGATGCCTTGTCGTCAACAACGTTTTACTCAACTCATTACTATTTCCTATGTAATGCTTATTGATATTCACTTTGGGTGAATTAGGTATTTATCACATTCATTTTACCCGACTAGGATTTAATAAATGTTTAAATGTCCTTAAGTCCCAAGTTCAATCGACAGAGTTGAGTAAAATTACTTCAACTATTTTTCTCCGTGTAATACAAGGTGCGTTCCAAAATAAACGAGACTGAGCTAAAATAGAAACGACAGGAGCTTTGTTCTGATAAATTCGAGTTTATTTATTCAAAATAGTCCCCTCCGGCCACGATACACTGTTTTGCGCGATCCAAAAGCTTTTCGAAAGAGTGTTGCAGGTCATTGACCGGAATGTCCTTCAGGATGTCGGTACAAGCCTTTTGGATGGCCTCTACGGACGCAAAACGTTTTCCTTTCATGGCCAAATGCAATTTTCCGAATAGCTACAAGTCACAGGGAGCCATATCAGGCGAATACGGTGAGTGGTTAACGGATAAAATGTGATTTTTGGTCAAAAAATCAGTGATAAGCGTTGAACGATGGGCCGGCGCATTATCGTGCAAAAGGCACCAACTGCCATTTTCACGGTATTGCGGCCTCACACGGCGAATTTTCGGTCAAAATGCGATGAATTGAATCTTTTTACATATCTAATTCCATTGCCATATGTCGCAAAGAAGACTTTGGCTCATTTTTTATAAATTCACGCACAATTTCAATATTACTTGGTGTAATCACGAAACTTTCCTGACCGGGATGTTCGTCGTCCTTGATGTCTTCACGACCTTCTTTGAATCATTTAAACCACTCATGGACTCTGGCACGGAATAAACAATTGTCACCATACACTTGTTTCATTAATTCAAACCTTTCAGTAAAAGTTTTACCAAGTTTCAAACAAAACTTAATATTCTCTCTTTGTCCGAAGTTCATTTTTCGACCGATGCTATAAACACACTGTTCCTTATAAAGCAATAACTCAGCTTCTAATTGTCCGTTGGTCATGAAATTTTGACAAAACGTCAGTGAAGGATGTACGTTTCCAACTCCTACTCCCATCAGAAGATAGCGCCACTATAAATAGCTATTTTGAAAAAGTCTCGTTTATTTTGGAACGCCCCTTGTAGTACAGTATTTAACTGTTCATTGGGATTCATATTTAAAAATTCTTGTTGTATTTTTATTCTTTCACAAATTATTTTCAACTTTAAATCATTTAAATTTATGAAATGGATTTCATACAATATATTTCAAAATTTTCCGCTCTCTAGAATACATCGGGTTGGGGGGACGGGGGTTTCGTTTGCATTGATATTAGTTCCTGCTATCAAAACTTGGCGGCGCTGATGCTCATTTTTCCTTTTGAAGTATCCTCCTAAAATACATGGTAGTGGCCGCACTGGGCCTCGTATTTTGATAGCTTCTCGTAGGTGGCTCGCAATGTTGAACGCAGTTATCGGAATTCTAATCATCCGTACCTGAGATTATGATAGTCAGTACTTTTCGACGCCTTTTTTACAAATGCGCATTTTCCGTTTTTACATATATATATATACATTCTGTCATAAAAGTATCGGCAATTGATCATTCAAAAAGCCCGCTTAAAGAGATTGTCAAAAACCTTTTTTACGCTAAGTTGACACCACTGTCCTCTACCAGGGGTTTTAGTTGAAGTTTACCGGTTTTTCCAATAAAGAAAACACTTAATTCTCAAGGGAATCGCAAAAAAAATTTATTCAAAGAATTGACCATTGGATTCTACACATTTTGCCCATCTTTCAGGCAAATCACGGATACCATTCCAAAAAAACTTTTTCTCTTTCAAGGCAAACCATTCGACGAGCCATTTTTCGACTTCTTCAAAATTGGCGAAGCGCTGCTCTGCGAGTGAGTGTCCAATCGATGCGAAAAGGTGATAGTCGGATGGGGCGAGGTCTGGAGAGTACGGCGGGTGCGATAATATTTTCCAATTCAATGCTTTTAATGTGTTCTTCACCACTTTAGCGGTATGAGACGGTGCGTTGTCATGTTGTAGGATAACTTTGCTATGTCTTCGGCCCCTTTCCGGCCGTTTTTCGATCAACGCATGATTCAAATTGATAATTTGTTGTCAGTAGCGATCCGTATTCACCGTCTCACCAGGTTTTAATAACTCGAAGTACACCACACCACACTGGTCCCACCAAACACAGAGCATTGCCTTACGGCCAAAGGGATTTGGCCTTGGAGTCGATGGGCCGACCTCACCAGGTGAAAGCCATGATTTTTTCCGCTTCGGGTTCTCGAAATAAATCCATTTTTCGTCCCCCGTGACAATTCGATGTAGAAAACATTTCCATTCGAACCGTTGAAGCAGCATTTTACAAATGGTTTTTCGATTTTCCATTTGTCTATCGTTCAGTTGGTGAGGTACCCATTTTCCATACTTTTGGATTTTCCCCGTGGCTTTTAAACGTTGGAAAATTGTTCCTCGGGTCACATTCAGTGTTTGTGCCAATTGTTGTTGCGATTGGGTTGGGTCTTCATCCAATAACGCCTGCAATTCCTCGTCTTTGAACTTTTTCGCTGCACCAGGATGTTCATTGTCTGTTAAATCGAAATCTCCACTTTTAAATTAACGGAACGATGTCTCACATGTTCTAATCACTGGAGCATGTTCACCATAAGTTTCTACCAGCAATCGATGAGCTTCAACTGCTTTTTTCATTTGATGAAATAAGAAAAGCAACGAATGCCGCAAATGTGATTTACTTGGAACGAAACTCGACATATTCACTGAGGTAAACAACTATGATGCTATTATTTTGGCAGAATGTAATTGTGTATTTTTGAAGGTTATTGTCCATAGAAAAATATGACATAGATGCCAAATCATAGAAATGTATACATATCTCTAGCGACATCTATGAGTAAAACCGGCAAACTTCAACTAACACCCCTGGTATACTGACGTGAAGTTCAAGCGCGATTTGTCATTTAGTTTGCTCACAATGCTCAATTTTGCCAGTTCATCTCAAGTGTGTTTTGCGACTTTTCCAATGGATAAGAATATCGAATAAAGAATTTGTCTCAAATTTTTCATTTAAAATGGAATTTCTGAGCAATAGGAAATCTGAAAGATAAGATGATAAAAAATCAGCTAATTTATTTTAAACCAATTTTAAAGAAAAACATTATTCATGGTATAATCTTCAAACTCGGCTTCAAGTAATTGTTACTTCAAAACTCTCCACGTACAGGTTTAACAAATTATTATAACATATTGTTAAAAATGCATTAGATATATTATAAAATTAAATAATTCTCGTGAATTCAAAATGCTCTCATGAAATTGAGAACTTAAGCTCAAATAGTAATAAAAATCAAGGACCCGATTGTACATGATTGGGGACTATTGAGAAAGAAGTAGACTTAATCGTGTAGACACGATTTAAAAACACGATTGAGAACGATTCAAAATTTTGTTCATATCGATTTTAATTGTTTTGAATCAATTATTTCTAGAAAGGGAATCAAATAAATTGAACAAAAATTCTAAACCGCATGAAAAAATTACTACACGATTTAAAAACACGATTGAGAACGATTCAAAATTTTGTTCATATCGATTTTAATTGTTTTGAATCAATTATTTCTAGAAAGGGAATCAAATAAATTGAACAAAAATTCTAAACCTTGTTAAAAAATTAAAAATTGATTGAATTTCAAATTCAAGACTAAATTCAAGACTAAAACATTAGAGATGCAAGAGGGGATGCTCAGATTAATAAAACATCAATCTAAGAAATGAATTGTTGAAACTCTACTTGCGATATAAAGATTTGAAATTGCGATTGTTAGCTTCTAATTTTCTCTGCAACAATTGCTCCCATAAATGAATATGAAGTTTAAATGGCAATTTTAACCAATTATTCTTTGTTCAAATATATTAAAGCATTTAAGTTACTTAAGTTACATAAATAAAAATAACTTTTTCAAATTTTAGTACCAGAAAAAGGTTTTTTTTTTATATAAATAGTGCACGGGGGAGAATACGGGTATCTGACCGACAAGCGTAATAGGTCTACTAAGAGACAGAGGAAAATGGGGAAAGCAAAGGTAGCCCAATAGCAAAAACTCGCTGAGTCAAATGTCAATCGATCTGTTCCTGCAAAGGAATTATCAGGCGTAGGGCACTTGAGGCTTTTAATTCAGATCATCTCAGACATCTGGTGGAATTTGTCAAGAACACCGGACATACCGATACAATAAACTGACTAGTTTATTGTATCGGATGTTTGCGAACGGGTTCACAGCAAGGCAGTTATACATAGTTGAACATTTTTGCGGTAATTTTAGAAGACATGTGTTGAGAATTTTATTCAATTTCATTTTTTGGAAAATGAAAATAATATGAGAAAATCCAATTCCTTTTTTGTATATTGAAAATATCCAGAGTATGATATAAATAATAGTTCAAATAATTCCTGTTCCGTAGTAGATGTATTTTTTTCTGAACACGATGGGAAGAAGGGATATTTAATATGTAGTTCAATCCTGAACTATATTCAAATTGAGAAATGAAATAGGGTATAAGTCGCCTAATGTCAGCGCAACCCTCTCATGAATTTCCTTTGCAATTTTCCTTCCCAGAAAACATAATTGAATCACACCACGAATTATAGTTTTGTCAATTTTTCACTTTCACTCGAAATGCTTCTATTCAAGCAACAGCCAATCAACGGATTAATGTTAGAATCACTTGCAACCATAGAATATAGTCACCTACAGAAAGGAAACTATAAAAATCTTGCAGTCGCCCTCTCTTAGTGTGTGAACCAAGTTACTTATCGAACCGCTCTCGTATTGTGATGGGTCAAATCAAACCTGCGAAAAATTCACGGAAAGAAAAAGATTTATTTATTTATCGAATTTAACAAAATTGAAGCTTATCAGATTTTAGAGCCATTACAAATTACACATGCTGAAAGAAACAAGTTTGCTCTTTGCTTAATTTGCTCTATGCATCAGGGGAATGGATCCTAAATCCATATCTACAATTAAAAACAATCTGCACGCTATTGTAAAGGATTCGAAAAACCTGTTACTTGAGGTGAAGTTAAACAAGTTATGAATTGTATGCAATGGTCACATTGAAAACATATCATGGTCTAAAGTAGTTATTTTGTTGAAATCAGTTTTCCAGGATGTCTAAAAAATTATCTTGTGCAAAGGAATCTGAAATACGTCCCAATGGAAAAAAGGGATACAATCTTTTTGCTTCTTTCTTATTTTTGTATTGTCTTGGGAGTAGAGCAGGTTGTATTGGCTGTAGAATGCGCCATACCAGAAAACACAATTAACATCACTAGACAATAAGTACAATTGAAGGGTCCGCGGTTAAAGGGTGTTAATCCAAATTTTTTTGAAAATTAACCTTTTCGCGTTGTTGAAAATTTCAAGTTATTCCACGCACTGAAAATTTTGTATATGAATGATTGGCCTTTGGCGTCATTTTAAAATATCTCATGCAGGTCTGTACATTTTGATCGTTTATATTATTATTTCATATGATTATTATTATTATGGTGAATTACTATAATACTATTAGTAATAAAAAATAAAGTAATGAATACTCTTAAGGCGCACAAGAGCGTTTTTTGTGACTTTCTTATTACTTATGAGAAACCTGACATGCAAGGTTTGTTAAGTTCCTTACAAATTGGGTACAGCCTTGATCCTGAACATCTAGATATAGTATTTAATCATTTGAATATGTATTTTTTAGGTATCTTTCATAAGAAATGGAAAAAATGTTTATTTCCAAAAAGTCAGTTCGAAAAGTGGTTTGGAAAATGGCTAAACACCTTCATTGTTACATTTTCCGGGATAAGAGCAAAAGGAGGTAGGAAAAGTTATTGTATGAAGTTCAAAGAAGCTTCTACAGCGATAAAAAGACGAAAATTAATGTCCATTAAAGAGAATTTTATGGCTGCTGAGATACAGGATGCATTTAAGATCATTTATTTGCACTTTGAAATCAAATACGGCCTCAATGGACTTTCAGCAGATGCAAAATACATTTACAAGGGGACCTTGTCGACTCGTCATCACCAATTTCTTCCTGATTGGTAGTATATGTGGGGCTTGACCAGAAATCAAAGTGACGCAAGTGGGAGGGCCAGATGGCCAAGCGTTAAGAAAATTCATAAGTCTTTTATGTAAGCGTAATTTCCAATCAGTGGTCGGCGCAGCGGCAAAAGTTCGGATTGATAATACGAGGGTCGTAGGTTCGATTTCCCGTGGGCCAACTTTTTTTTTTACTTTTTTTAAAAAAATTTTACGATACTTAAGCCACAAATGAACCGAAATAATGCATAATACAATATATTGTATTTACTTATATTTTTACAAAATGTATAAAGCGTCATTATTTCCACATGTAAATAATTATGAAAAATTTTGGAATTCACACAACTTTACCGTTAGTTTTTTGACCTTCTAGCAGCAGCTTTTAACTATCCTGAGTTTGATGTGTAGAGGCGCAGAATAACACTTTTAGTGTGTACCAGAGGGTTTTCAGCGACGTTTCTTTGCCCAAGTTCAAATGGGTCGTGTTTGGACCAAACCTTGGCAGTGTAATGTTTGTTCGTAGCACGGCTGTCGCAATGACATAAGAAACAACAATACTTCATGTATCCTGTCTAGAATCCTAATAGAATAGTAATCACTTTGGAATCTGAAAAGATTGACCAACAGTGTGCGTGGTAATTTATTTCAGAAGAAGCAACTTCATAATTCCGTAGCACTCTTTTAAATGTAGAGCATAGGCAACAGGTATGGATGGAAACATATTAACATTATGCAGAAGAACTCCTTTCAGACTAGTCTCATTTGAATCGATGAATAAAAGCCATTTGCTGGATATGTGCTTTTGTCCGACAGCTTTCATAAATTTATTTACGTCGTTACAATAAATAAGACCGCCTTCGTCAGAAAAAAATTTGGCTAGATCTTTTTCGCGATTGCGATAGGAAATTCTCACATCTTCGTCCAATAAATTCTTTTCCTTTAATCGAGATTCCAACATTTCAGCTTTATCTTTCAATAGATTAAGATCTCTTATGAGATAGTTCAATTCAGCTTGATCGAATATAATCCGATTTTTCTTCGAACGTTTCGGTTGGGGTTCATTTCCTTTAGAAATAAGCCGCTTTTTTCGAATTCACCCAAGTTATTCTCTGCTTTAGGCACATCATTATTTTGCGATTTATTCTAAAAGGCATTGGTGTACAAACGAAACAGAAGCAATTGGGATTATTCTTACACCTGCCCGACATTTTCTCAGCTTATTTAAACTCAAGAAAAATAATTGAATTCCTAATGTATATGTACAGACCTCATATCCACTGACTCAAAACGAAAAACACAAATATGTTTACCTTATGTCTTATAAGTTAAATCTAATAACACAAAAACACAAACGGTAGAAGCTCGACTAGGGAAAGGAAAATAAACGTATTCACTATGATTGAAGACAAGTTTCACCGAAGAGTGAACAATATGGTTGATCGTTTTATACTTCGCAAATGCATGCATTTCATAAACGAATGAAATGCGAGTGATCGTCTAATGTTCCATAACTGCATGAAATTCAGAAAAAAATGAAAATGTGAGTGATCATCATATGTTTCATAACTGCATGAAATCCAGAAACAAATGACAATGTGAGTGAGAGTTTTATGTTACTTGATTATGCATTTCATTCACATCACTCACGATCACATCACATTACGATCCGATCAAAAAACATGTTCGCTCAAGCAAATTTCGAACATTTTAGTATGGATAAATGAAGATCTCATGCCCAGTACAACATTTAGTACAAGTTTTCGGAAATTGAAAAGAAGGTCACGCAGTTTTCAAGATACTTCAAAAGCGGATAATCCTAATTAAATTTTTTTGCAGATAATTATTTTTCATGAAAAAACAAACAAATCGACCTATTGTTTATTAAGAAAAAATAAATATGTCCTGAATTACAGTGCACTGGAATTTTAGTACATTTTTAGCACTTTTTTCCAGTTCCTTATAAAAAATATATCAAAAACCGTTATAGATATCGCTAAATTAAGACGATATTCGCAAATTGCGTTAAAAAGGGCATCGAAATGACCTACGTTGATGGAGGAAAAAAAATGCTCACTCTTAAAAAAAATTGTTGAGCAATTTTTATTAACAATTTTAATTGCAAATATCTATTAAACTAGGTGTGACAGCAACGAACGGAAGCTAGATACGTGTTCAGCATTGTAAGAGTAAACAGTCGATTGGGTCATTTGTTTATGAAAATCGTTATTAAAAATCTATGTTGTTGATGTTTGATTAAGACTAAATGTTTTAAAATGCCTTTGAAGGTAATCATGAATCACTTCTCGTCCGAAAAATTAATCTATCTGTGAAAGTAACTCATGAGATGAGAACTCGTTTATAAAGATGTTTACAACAATAGTTGTATTAATTAACTTAAATTTAATTATTTTTATTCTATAAGAGCAGTTGTAATAATTCTGGTAAATAGTGAGTTTATTTTAGTATTTTTTCTCAAGTTTAAAATTCACAAAGCTGAAATGGCCAATTTTGTCACTATTTTTGTTTACGTATCGTTGCTCTGTGAAAAAAATCACAATTGACAAATTCTCTTAAGAATTTAATGATGAGAATTTCTAAGAAACTAAATTCCAAATCCGTTAAGAAATACGACCTGTAGCCGATTATGAACAGTATAATTCCTATTACGGACCACTGTTCGATCGTCCGTCCTGAAAAATCTTCCGTTGCAGCCTCATCCCCCTTGCTTCCGCGCACGTCACACATGTTGAGAATGTAAGAATTCAATTAGTATATTATGTTGTTAGGAGCTAAGGTACGTGTTTTGAGTCGAGGACCGATTTATTCAGACCTGATTCAGACTTGGTGTACTACGAACATGTTATATCAATAATGTGTATAATATAGATTATTGTACAATCAAATTTTTTCAGAAGCGTAATATTGGAATTGTGATGTACAGAGGGTACATATTTTTTAAAGCATCCAAACAAGTTACCTAGCAACGTTACGATGTACATAAGAAGATAAGACAGATAATAATAACACCGATAGAGAAAAAAAAGAGAAAAGAGGTGGGAGACGAACAGCAGAGATCCGAATAAGGAATAGATCGAGCAGTGTAGGAGAAATTAGAGGATTAATTTCAAAAAAGAGAGGCAGAAATTCACGAGGAGAAAGGTCTATTTCTTAATAGAAATAAAGATGGCAATGGCGGGTGAGAAGGAAGAAAAGATGAATAAAGAGAATAAAATGAAGTACAGCGAATTGACGGACAGACAATTGCTTTTATACTTAGTAGAGAAAATAAATAAGATAGAAGAGGAAAAAGAGCATGAAAAAGCAAGGCTAAAACAGGAAATAAAACAGGAAATAAAGCAGGAGGTAAAGATTGAATTGGAAGAACAGAGAAGGGTAGGGAAACGAAGAAGCGTAGGATAAGAGGAGAGAATCAATAAGAAATTAAAAGAATGGGAAGAAAAATATGAAAGGAAAGAACAACGACAGGAGACAACAAGAGAGATGAGGAAGGAAAACGGAAAAGAATTAGAGGTAGAGAAAAAAATGAGGATAATAGAAAGAAGATGCGAGAAGCTGGAATCGTGCGATATGCCAAGGAGTTGAGAGAAGATAACAGAGAGGTAAAAATAAGATATAAGATGATAGAAGTGGATGGAATATGGTATAGATGGAATGAAAAAGAAAGAACCTTAAAAGAGGAGAGGAAGGTTTTTCAGTTAGGAACGGAGATAAGGCTAATAACGTTACAAAGAGCATTGTTATAGAAGAAAAGGAAAAAGAAAGAAGAAAAAACAGAAAAGTACAAGAGAAGGAAGGAGATAAAGAGTGAAAATACTTTCATGGAACATCGCAGGACTGAAAAATAAGAATGAGGATTTCTGGAAATACATAGAACAATTGGATATTGTAGGGTTTTGGGAAACATGGCTAGATAAAAAAGGTTGGTAAGTAATCAAAGAAAAATTGCCAAAAGAATTCATATAGATGGCTCAACACGCGAGAAGGGATAACATCAAGGGAAAAAACATTGGAGGAATGATAGCAGGAATAAGAAAAGGAATAGAAATCATAGAAGCTCAAATTAGCAGGGAGGAAATCATAGTTGGAACTAAATATGGAGGGTGATAAATAAAAGGTATTCTCGATATATAACAGAGGGTGAAAAAGGAGGAAACTTCAGGAGATAAAGGAAAGAATAGAAGAAGGTAACAAAAGTAATCTCATAATAGCTGGGGACTTTAACGCGAGAGCAGGTAATAAAGGAGGTGTGCCTCCACAACATGGCTGGGAGGAAAAGAACAGAGAAGCTTCAAAGATAAAGTGTTGAATGTGCAGTACAGTCGGAAAGTATTAGAACAAGATCAAAAAAGTTGTTTTTGTCAGTTTATCGTATCATTTATTGAAATATTATTCACATATTCGCGGTAGTTTTGTACGTTCAATGTAGCTTCATGGTTCGAAGACATTTTTAATGCATTTTACTGAAATTTTCATCAAAATTTATAAGGAAGCAGTGAATATGTTACTTCAAGCGATTTTCTTGAAAATGGCCACCTTTTGCTTTAATGACTGCAGCGCACAATTTTGGCATTCTTTTGATGAGTTTTTGAAGTGTTTGAGGTGGAATATTATTCCACGCTTCGTTCAAACAATCCCAGAGACCAGGAAGGCTTGTTGGCTTTAGATCTCTCACACGTCGGTCCAATTCTTCCCACAATAGCTCGATAGGATTTACCAAAAATCGGGGGATTGAGGCGGCCACTCCATTATATTAAGGTCACCTGCGACTTTTTTTCGTTCCAAATAAGAAGTACAAAGTTTTGATGTATGCTTCGGATCGTTAGCTTGTTGGAAAATGAATTCACGACCAATTAAATTGATGCCAGATGGTATTGCATGGCATTGGAGTATACTGTGATACTGCTCTTTTTTCATAATTCCTTCAATTTTTTCAAGTTGACCAACGCCAGCGTGGCTGAAACAGCCCCAAACCATTACTGAGCCACCGCCATGTTTTACATTTGGCACAATACAATCTGGTTTGAATCTTTCATTGACTTTTCTGCGAACATATTGACGCCGATGGCTACCGAAAAGTTCGAATTTTGATTCGTCTGTCCATAAAACTGATTTTCACTGATCAATCGTCCAGTCAACATGTTCTTGAGCGAACTTGAGTCTTTTTTGTTTATTTACTGGCCCTAGAAGTGGCTTTCTGATAGCAATGCGTCCAATCATACCTTTTTCTTTAAGCCGACCTTTGACGATATTGGTGAATCCAAGTCTTCATTGATTTCAGCACGAATTTCTGATGCAGATTTCTGTCGATTGCCCTTACATATTGCATATATTTTGTTGTAGATTCTTTTATTTGTCTTTTTTGGTCGATCAGATCGTTTTCTTTTAGTATTTTGTCCAGTTTCCCGATATCTCCTTATGGTTGTATGAACTGAACACAAAGATATTTCCAATATTTTGGCTATTTTTCGATAGTTTTCGCCTGTTTTTTGCAGAATAATGATTTGGGTCCGTTTCTCTACAGATATTTCCTTTCGCTTGACCATTTTCAATCTGGAAAAATACAATTATGAGGCTATTCCAACGGAAAAGCGGGCACAATTATCCATAAACGCAACGACAGTCAAATTAACAGACTTACAGTTTTTTTATGACACTTCAATGCACCAGACACGATAATACCATCTTTTTTTGTTTAAATGATTGAAATGTAACCTTTTAAACCACAGCCGAATCGATTTTGGTATGAAAAACAACTGAAAAATGTCTTTAAATTATAAAGCTACTTTGAACGTACAAAACTACTGGAAATATGTGAATAATTTTTTAAAAAATGATACGATAAACTGACAAAAACAACTTTGTTTATCTTGTTCTAATACTTTCCGACTGTACTGTACAAGGGGAAGAATTGCTACAAATGATAGAGGAGAGCGGTCTGGGCATAATGAACGGAAATATGGCAAGTGACGAAAAAAGAGAATGGAAATTCATAGGAAGAATTGGAAGCTGGGTTGTAGATTACGCAATAACAGAAGTGGAAACATGGGAAAAGATAAGTGAATTTATAATAGGAGAAAGGACGGAGTCCTTGAACTGGTGAACTTGAGAACTGGTGGAGAAAATAAGGGATGCAGTAACTAAGAAAAGAGTGAAAATACAAAGACGGAGGCCAGGTAGAAAAAAGTGGTGGAACAAGGAAAACAGAGAAAGCAAAAAAGAATTAAACATGAAATTAAGAGAATACAAAGCAGAAAAGAGTTCGCAATTGAAAAGAAAAAGCACAATAGGATATGTAAAGAAAGCGAGGAAAAACAGCGGAAGGAGGAGATAAAGAAAATAATGAACATAAAGGATGAAACAGAAATATGGAAGTATATAAGGGAAAAAAGTAAGAGAGAGACTATGGAAGTTTCAAATTGAATTCGAACCCGTATCACTACAAACTCAAATTCACTTTGACGTCCAAATAAAAGTTCAATTCAAAATTCCAATGACTCGAAACCGCTCGAATCCTTGGAATTTTGAATTGGACTAAGGAAGATTATGAATGGGATATGAAAGGTTAAAGAGTGGCTGGAGGACTGAAAAGAAGGCATAATATGTCCAATATACCAGGAAGGAGAGAAAGCAAAAGCAAGTAACTACAGGGAAGTAACGTTAATGTGCACAGCGCATAAGATATACGCAATTATAGCAGAAACAAGATTAAGAGAGGAGATAGACAGCAGCAGAAAAGATGATAAATAAGGAAAAAGGTAAACTGTTTCAATTTTTTTATGGACCTAAAGGCGGCATTCGATAAGGTTAGAAGGGAAAATCTATGGAAGTATTTGAGGAGAAAGAGTATAAGGGCGGACGTGATGGACAACACAGAAAGGTTATACAGGAAAACGAAAAGCAAGGTAAAAATAGAAAAGAACTATACAGATTCGTTCTGAACAAGAAGGGGGTAAGACATGGTTGCCCACTGAGCCCGCTGCTGTTCATACTACTCATATCAGAAATAGAAGAATGCCTAAGAAAAATATAGGAAGGAGGAATTACAATTGGGAATAAGAGAGTTTGCGTGCTGGCATACGTAGATTACCTGGCGATAATCGCAAAAACGAAAGAGGAAATAGAGAGAATGATAAAATACCTGAATAAGTACTTTAAGGACAAGGAGCGGGAGGTCAATTCAGAAAAAACGAAAACAATGGTATTCAGTAAGGGAAAAAGTAGAAAGAAAGGAGAGTGGAAATGGAAAGACCAGGAAATAGAAAGAGTAAGAGAGTTTAAATATCTAGGGTACACGTTCAAATACAACAACAAGAACGATGCACACATACAAGATTTAAGGAAAAGAGCAACAGCAGCAATGGTGCAGATATGGAACATAGGAGAGGGAAAGTTCGGAGGAGATTTCAGGAGGAGAATGATTATGTTCAATACAATGGTCAAAAGCATATGCATGCACGCGGTAGAAATATGGGGCATAGAAGAAAGAAAAGAAACCGAAAGTATACAAGCTAGGTATCTGAAGAATATTCTAGGATTAAAGAGATGCACACCAGGCTATCTGGTAAGAGGGGAGACGAAAAGAGAAAGGATTATGATAGAGGTAGGTGAGAGAGTAATTAAATATGAGGGAAAAATAAAGAGATCAGAAAATGCGATACTCAGACAATGTAGGAGAGAGATGTATAAGGAAAAATGGACAGAAACGAGATTAGGAAAAGCAAGAGAAGACTTATACAAAAAAGCTAGGATAAGCAGTTGGGAGGCAGAAGGGAGAGATGACAAAGGGGAAAATGTGGTGAAATTATGGAGAAACAGAGTAATGAAGATGGAAACTAAAGACAATTGCTAGATTTATATTAGGAAATGAATGGAAAGCAAGCAAGTACTGGATGGAAGAAGAAAAAAATCATGCAGATTATGCGAGACAGAAAGAGAGACAGCAATGCACGTAATGAAAGAATGCAACTACTCAGGAATAGACGAAAGGATTGAGGACTTAATGAGTGAGGAGGGACAAGAGATCAAATGGGTGAAAAAAGTAAAAAAGAAACGAGAAAGAAAAGGATAAGGGAGAAAAAGAAGGAAGAAAGTGTAAGATAAGAACGTACAAATAATGTAAAATAATGTAAAATAATTAGTATAGAAAAGTTCTAAAAAAACATCGGCAAACGCACTCCACGTATCCCGAAAGGGAAATATTATCTCAATCAAAAATATTGTGTTTAAATATAGTACTTGCTCGGTGAGAATTTTGAAATTGCATACATGAATGCCAGACATTTCAAAAGCATAGGCTGCGTGCCAACGACGAATATTGATAAAATTAAACCTATATTGTTACAGATGTTCAGCGGACGTAAGGAACGAATGTAAAACCCGTGGAACGAAAACAGATAGAATATGAAAATGCCGGTCGTAAATGGACGTCCTTACTACCGCTCTACAGGGACTCGAAGTACTTTTTTTGTCCGTTTTTTGCAAAATTGTTATTTGTGATACAAAGACCCTAAGCGGTACTTTTTCAGACAAGTGTGAAGTACAAGATAGAGGAGAGGCGAAGCCGAAACGTGAGATAAACGACGGCGAGTACTGCAAATCCTCACGAGTCAAATGCTGCTTAGGGGTCGAGCGTCACATACTATTTTTTGTCACACCTGCATTCATATGTGCCAATCAGATCGCAAAGTACGTCCGCTACTTTAAAGTCCTAGGACCCTAAGAACAGCGTTTTACAGACTAGGCCTGGACACGCTCTTTTGAGGCTCGCCCTGAGTCGCTAAACTCGAACTTATAATGGAGGTATGATAAAAAATATATTTAAAATTGAAAAATGAGGATGATGTTCACTAAAACTGTAATTCAGTGAAGTTTCAAAAAGATTGAAGACAGAAAAATATATAATATACTTGATACACTTTGCCCTACATGCGTTGTCTTGTGAGAGTGAAAAGATGAAACTAATTTTTCATTCAGAACTATTTTATCTGAAATTAATAATGATTAACACCCCAAAATCATTTAATAGTTACTCATGAAGTTGTCAATTAAAAAAAATTAATCAAGTCTCGAGATTTATTAATTTGTGGAAAATATTAATTCGCAACTAGCGCTATGTTTTTATATTTCCATGCATGCCGTGGGAAACCCAAAAAATCTCGCCGTTAATTTACTATACGTGCGCGCAGTCGATTAACGCAGGCTGCTAATTAATGCATCTTTTATCGTTTGTAATTCACCAAATACTTATTCAATCAATGTTTTACAAGGGACTTTTCGATTCAGTTTCTTACAAAAAACACATGATGCATAATAAATTCTAATATAAACAAAAAAAATCACCAAGCCTTGCATAACGATTATGTGACCTGTCGTAAAGAAAGGGACGTTAGGTAGCAGGACAAGATTTTTCAGAGCGAGAGTTAAAAGAGTGTCTAACAACGAAAATCTATATTTTCCGGGTACTTTGCAACCTCGTTATGGCTAAAGTAGATTAGTCAGAATTTTTTTGATTCATCCATTGGAAAGAACAACTTAAGAACTACTTATGAATGCCAAAATCCGAAAATTGATTTTCGCGCCCTAACGTATCTTTCTTCACGACAGGTAACATATGTTAAGTTAATTCAATTTATATTAACTAATTACTAATTTCAAAAAAATGTCTACAACATTCAAGATGGCCATTACATGGTCATCCGAAACCGCTTTTCATGTTATATTCATATTTCGTTGAAGAATATTCATAAGTATAAAATAAAATTCTTCTATAAAAATCTAGTAGGAATGTATATTGAATATTGAAATCTTTTGATTTTTAGTTTTTAGTAGTTAACACCTTAGTGAATTTTATGTGACAGAATGAAATTAAAATATAAGGCAGATTCCACGGAAGAATAAGATGATGAGTCATGATATGAGATGAAACCCTTAGCCTATTTCATAATTTTCGCAAGACTGCACTAACTCCCAACGGGGGGGTTGTTCGTACCAAATTACATCCTCGACGAGGAGTCACGCTTCTGGGATTTCTCTCAACCTAGAAATCCTTGGTAATTTCTTGTCAAGTTTGAGTTGCTCACCTCCAGACCCGTGAGGGAATTTGTCGTGCCAATTTAAAGTTTCATTCTAGACATACTAGATTCTTTACTGGTATTGTACAGAATAATTGTCTGTAACGCTCTTATTGACTAGTCGTCTACTAGATCAAGTATACGGATGCGACAGGGCCCGTTCAGATAATTATAGATCACCTAGACAGAATTTAAATAATCTTTGCCTTTTGCAATGACCAAAAAAGTAATATTATGGAAAAATATTATAAAGTTCTATTATAAGTATTCCTCAAAATTTCAAACTTTCAGTTGAAATCGGATAATTTATTTTTTGAATAATTACAAAATAAAATTTTTACGTTAAAATTGTTTTGATTCATTAGCTAGCATTTGCACTGGATCCGAGTAGTTTATTGTGACACTTCAAGTCTCTAGAAAAACAAAATAGCGGTGATGCTGCGGCTGGCTGCGGCTATAGCTTGTTAAACGTGACTAGAGGGACGAGACAAATCCCAGACTGGTACTAGAATGATTCAAATAATTGTTTGTTTTTTCCTTGTTAGAAAAATTAACAAAACAATGTTCAAAATTGGGAAAATTGGCTAGTAAAAATTAATCGTAAAGAATTAAGGCCTACATGCGGTCGAAATGTTTGCCTGCCTTTATTGCGTTTTTTTTTAAATATACGCCAGTGATAAATTTTTTAATAAAAGAAGTTGACTCCATGCCAAAAAAAATACAATAAATTTCTTAATTTCTGGGTTAAAAAAATAAAAGACACGTTTTCAAAAATGTCACTTTATAATGATTTAAGTTTTCCACGACAAATTTCTACACGTATTGAGCAATCCTCGCTTTGGAATCATTTTTTTTTTTTGTTACTCTCCCCAGATATTGAAACTTCTTATTGATTTTCCCCAGCTGCTTATAAGTGAGCATTAGTGTGCCTTTCCAAGTTTGATCTAACATGAGAATAAATATTAGATAGTTAAAATAAACGATGTATTTGGCTTGAGAAACTTTTTCTGTCCTTATTAGATCTAGAAAGACGCAAAAGAATCTTGACAAGAGCGAGATACTTGTAGGAACAATATGAACTTGTACAGCTTTCATCTCAAAGGCCATAAGAATTTTCCTCTCTTCAATTGTTAGTACTCGGTGGTACAAACGATTGCAGTGAAACTTTATATATCTACAATGGTACGATTTTAATATACTGTGTAGTAAAGAAGGCAATTTGAAGCTTGGAGAGTTTTTTTCCACTGAGTTCATAGAATCTGATATCAACGATGCCTCACAAGTTCATGAAACCTACTGACCCTCGTTTCGAGTTGTAAATGGATTCAAATCCACGTTCTATTTGTTAAATATCACGTGATTTCGGTTCATACCACTACTACTGAATCATTTTTAAAAAACATTCTTGTTATTCTAAAAAATGTATTCTTTCCTCTTTTTATCAGAAACCTTACCAATTACGATTTTCATCTAAACTTAGTGTCAAAGAATAATAAAATTTTGTACAAAAAACAGGAAAAAAGATAATGTCGTTGTCTGGAAATATGTCAAAAGTCCAGTATTCAGCAAGAAAGCACTGATATAAGACTGTTACGATTATATTTAAAATGATATGAAATATACGTACTTTCATGCTATGGTTATAAAATTAGTGTGAAAAATTAATGTAACAAAATGTCCAGAAAGTTTGTGACCTTTTGGTGATAGGGGAGAGCGGCTAAATTGGCGCACGCTTATTTACAGAAAATAATTCTATCTAAGCAAACGAAAGTAGTCCTATCATTTTCATTCTTGCATAGTATCTTATTAGTGAAAAAGGCTCAATCATTCTATTACTCAATAAAAAAAATATAGAATATATATTCTATCTGTACCTCAGAATTAGTTAAAAGCTAATAAAATTTCTTACATGTGACTTTTGCTATTCAAATATAACTTAAAATCTAGAGCGAATAACAAGCATAACAAAATAGCAAGAACAGATTGTAATATTCCTGCGCCAAGTTAACCGCCAGGCGGGTAAATTAACGCATTTCTCGTCCTCCAGAAAACTCGATAAATACCTGCTTTCCCTATTTTTCATAAAAAATTTATTCATTGAACAGTTTAGCTAAGATATCAAGTTATGCAAATCATTTGACTTTGACTTTCTGTTAGGTGCGCCATCAAGTTCCAACCAAGAGGTTAAAAACCTTGATAAAGCAGTTGAAAGTATTATGAAGAGAAATACTCTTAACATTTTTCCACCAGAAAATGAATCAAAAACTGACGCCGAGAGGACAGCAGTTTCAGATTTAAAGGAAAGAATTCCTGAGATGCTAGAAGTTAACATAACACCTGAAAAGAAAGAGATTCCATTGTTAGCTAAGAAAAATATCATTGCTACGGCATATGTTAGATTTCCTCTAATTCCTATAAAAAACAGGAAAATCTCAACTTTTACACTAACTTTTATTCAATTACTTATTAATTTACACTCTATTAGTAGACAATGTATACTTTGAACGAACGGGACTGATATGGCACCCTTTACTATCAAGAATGTGCTTCGGTCCATTAGCTTATATCGAAACACTAAGATATATGGATTACGCAAAATTAGGAAATAACGAGACGAAAAGTCTCATTAACAACATACTGGAGAGACATCCCTCCTGAACGACTACCAGTTCCAGGACCACTAGTACTAATGCTAAAAAGCATATGCGTTAGTGAACCAGAGGATAAGACTTTTACAGTAGTTTGTCCATATTTACGACTAAAACCAGGGCCAGATCTTACAGGTTACATTCTTCCAGCAGAAGATTATATGCTAGGAATGCCTAACTTTCCAGTTTTAGCAGGATTTACGAACACCATTATTGATGCAGACGGAATAGACATTCCAGACTACATCGAGAATGAGACATTTAATGATTTAGAAGACCGAGACTTAAATGGTCACATATATCCAACAGACCACTGGGGATCAGAAGAGAGATCAAGTTTGTTACAACTAGGATATGTACAGTATTCCCCATATTCACGAGAATACAGTACTCAATTCAATAGGAGACTATACTTTATTAAACAACGTTAACCAGCGCTAACAGTGCTAGAAATCTTATTTTTGAATTAGGTTCAGCCTTTCCAGATCAATATCCATACAAACCTATTTATAACCAATGATCTTTCGAAATCTCAATACTACAATTGTACGAATTAATAATGGGAAAAAATTCAGCTATAAACACTAGATGTGACTATAGAGAAATATAGAATTCAGCTCGAATCAACATCAATGGATCAGGACGAGAAGAAAGTTATTCGGAACAATCACCGAGTAATTTGCTTCAACGTGAGGACAGAGGTTTTTACAACGTAGAATCAATCATTACAAGTATGTACTATGCTGAAGAATCAGACAAATAAAACTAAAATTTAGTTGCTGGAGGAGATATTCTGGTGTTCCATAAATATTTAGTTAGAAATTAATCTCTGAAAATTACCCTGAAAAAACGCCCATCACAGTGGTCTACCTATTAAAATAGGAAGGATCATTTCTGGCATAGCAGCAACCAGGGATATAAGCTATTTTATCAATGAAATATAATTCAAATGAGAAGGAATTATTAACGTAATTAATTTCTTTCTTATTACTATTACATTAAATAGATATATGATACAAGCAAAAAAATTCATTTTTTGACTTTCAAATTGATTTTTTACATTCTCATCATGGATGAGAAGGTATTGGTTTTATGTGAAAAATGACTTTCGAAATTTTCATCAAATCTTTACGTTTTGAGACCCCCTGAGTCAGAAAAAATGGTTTTTACGAAAGTGTCTGTCTGTCTGTCTGTAGGTCGTGTGCGGCATAACTCTCGATAGAATTATCAGATTGAATTGAGCTTTGGTACACTTTATCGGAGCCGAAAAAGTAAGGACAAGTTCGTTAACCAGCCACATCCAATCAAAATTGAGGGGTTGAGCACCACTTTTGTGTTTTTGAAAATAATTTTTTGAAAAAATCAAAAATTTCAATACTGGTTTTAGATAGTGCTCATAAATCTCTCCAAATTATCCTGATAACATTTTTTGATTAAATCAAAATTAGAAATATTACAGCATATTCAAATTCGAAAAAAGTCAATATCAAAATTCCATTTTCCAGTTAAATTATACGAGATGCGAAAAAACGTTATGATACAATATTATTGAATAAATAAAGTCCTACAAATTTGAATTGTAACATTTTTTCATAAGATTCATATTTTTCTTTTTAATTAAAAAAAAAACTATTGAAAATCCAAAATTCAATTTTTTAACAATAATATGTAAAATAAGAAAAAAACGTAAGAATACAAAGTTGTTAGTTTCAAAAAGATCTACAAGTTTTGTCTCACACAGTTTCTGATAAAACATATATTTTTCGTTTCAATTCCAAAAAATACGATTAAAATTAAAAAATTCCATTTTTTAGACAAAATATGTGAGATTCAAAAAAAACTTTGAGATGAAAATTGTTTGGCTAAATAAGGTCTACACATTCTTATCGATAAATTTCTCGACAGGATGTATATTTTATGTTTTGATTTTTAATATTAAATAAATTCGATTTTTTTCACCAAAATATGTGATACGAAATAAGCGTTGTTCTGCAAAATCATTTCCTTAAATAAAGTCTACGATTGTTTTTCCTTTTTAAAGGATTTGGAAGAAAATAAATTTATCAATAATCATTTAATTTATTAAAAAGTTACAAAAATGCATACAGAAAATCGAGCGCGAAGCGCGAGTGTCATGATGAGAATGTATTCCTTAAGGCCGATAGAGCCTTAAGTAAATTGAATTTCCTGTTTCACTTAATCTGAAAAAGAAACTTAGTGAATTTGAGAAAATGACTAATTTACATCATCTTTAATATCATTAAGTTGGTTTGAGCTTCAGTATTAAATTATAAGAAATAAACTTAAACGTAAGCAAAGAGCACAAGACTGAGCGCGAAGCGCGAGGTCCAGAAAGAACGGAGCGGGCAGATTTTTTCTATTGAAATACTTATATTTTTATTAGAGCGTGAGATTTACATATATTCGTTTCATACATTAAACTTTAGAAGCTTTAATTACAAATAATATTATGAATGTCTAGGAGATTCGAACCTATTTACTTAAAGTAGTTTGTCATGGCAAAAATAAGGTCTTATGAAGGAAAAAACATTATTTTTCATGAAAAAAGTGTAAAACTCATGAAAAACAATACTTTTAATTATGTTTTTTGTAATTGAATGTTTCCTCGATATCGATTCTTACCAACTTTTATAAAATTATTGTATTTTTCCAAATTATGACTCATTTTTTAAGGAAAATATTCTCTATAACTCTACTGTTTTCGCTTTTGAAAGTAAGATTTTCAGTGCCTGGAATCATGTAAAGAATTTTTTAAAAAGAAACATCTTATTTTTAAACAACTATATTTTAAGATTTTATTCTTTATTTTTTGAATTGGAAACAATAGATTAGTAGAGAATATTTTTCCCGAAGAAATAAGCCATGCTTTATAGAAATCCAATCATTTTTAAAAAATTTGTAAGAAGCGATAGTAAGGAAAAATTTGATTACAAAAAGCAGCATTAAAAGTATCATTTTTCGTAAGTTTTATTAAATTCTTCTCATAAAAAATAATGTATTTTCGTATTTCGCATCGTATTTGGTGACACTAACCACTCGCCTAATATACAAATTGAGCGTCCGGATCGAATAACTCGTCGAGCGCTTGAAATAGCGGAAAAGTATTGTCCAAACGTCTCATTAATGGCATGTGATACTTGAGAAAAGTAGAAAGTTCATGTGAATAACTTGTTTCAGTTTATACATGATTATGTACAAAATAAATAAAATTTTTCTTTCAAAATTTGCGAAATGATAGAGAAGATAAAAACGAATGTATATAGACTACTTGTGGTTTTGAAAATGAAATAGTATATTGTGAAACTAGGAACAAAAAAAAATCATTTTGTGAGTCTGAAGTTTGATGCCCGAGCAAAGCGAGGGTAATAACCACACGAATAAAATTAATGTTTTTCCCGTGTTGCACACGATTTTTTTTTCTACCAGGGAGTCAGAAAATCGATGTGTTTGCCCCACACGGGGCAATAAAATCCACTTTATGACCCGCTATTAGAAAAAAAAGTTTCCGATGTACTTCTTTATAGCTAACATTCAACTTTGTTTAAAAGTGCTATTAAAGTAGGAAAGAATGCACGAATATAGATTCTGTTCCTCGATATTTTAGCAAACATATTAAATTAAAATAACACCTGAATATACTGACAAATATTTCATATGCTAACGGGATTAAGTGCCATTATACACTCGAGATTCCCTATAACGAGAAGCTCGAGCATCGGAGGCCTCTCTGCATCGAGCGCGAGAGGGATCCGCCATATCCTACTTGTTGCTATGCGCTGTTATGCGCATTATATGATGCGTGCAGTCAGTCTGTCAGTGATGCCATGTGAATAATTGTATGTACATAGTAAAAAAGCGTATAAAAAAGATTTTTGCGAGTATTCAACATGGAATTGACTTATTTGACGGTATGTACTCAAAATACTAAAAATGTAATAATATAATAATAAAAATATCTATGCTTATCAGGTGTATTTTTGAATATTTCCAGAGAAAAAGAAAAGTCCTGATGATAAATGTAATAAACAGTAATATAAATGTTAAAATGTTGCTGTTGGTTTTCATTAATAAAAAATGCGTTTCGAAACATAGTATTACACATGTAGTATTGATCACAATAATAAACTGCGCAAAATTATACATACTGATTAATTGTAATTATATAAAATTTTTCATTTCAAATACTGTAAAATTACACAATTAAGTAATTTGTCAATAAATGACCAATTATTTTCTCATTAATTTGTGACAAAAGCCATCAAACTCATTGATTACTGTTTCAAATTCGAGCGCGCTTCATTCCGTAGTAGTGGGGGAAGAGGGCTCGATCGTCTGCTCGTTGTGGGAAACCGTGACGCGTCGTATAAGGGAGGCCTTGTTACAGGGAATCTCGTTATAGGGAATCTCGAGTGTATGTCATAGTTCTATACGTTTTGTTGAAGAAAGCAATGCTGAAGATATCTTATGATTGTATTGGGAGCACAAATTAGTTCGGCCCATTTTCAAAAGATTGCTCTGGCTGTACTGAATGTTTTATAGTGACAGCTGATTTCGGTGCATTCAGAGAGGTTAGACATCTGTCAATAATATTCAGTTTATATCGCTTTGAGTTTCATAAAAAAAACTTGTTTTTTACTGTGCTAAATATATGGCGTGGAACGAAGAAACCCGACTAAGAGCACCAAAGATGAAATTTAAGTTTTTTGATGATTTTGAGAGACAGAAGCATGCTCTATCAAATGGGCCTATGCACAAAGCTGTGCGATCAAAAGTGACCGAAATCTAACGCATTTTATCTCTCGTTTATTTTTATTTCGAACGGACCCGTCTCAGAGAAACGCGATTTTCTCGAAAAGTTAAAAGGTACTGTTAGCCGGGTTTCTTCGTTCCACGCCACATATGTTGAATTTTGTGTTAACTAAGCAGCATTCGCGGGAAGTTTTAGTTTTCTGCTTTAATTGGAAGAAAAGTGCAGCTGAAGCGCATCAAATGTTTGTCGAAGTTTATGGCGACAATGCTCCGAATGATAAATCATGTAAGGAATAGTTTCGACGTTTCAAGAATGTTGATTTTAGCGCTGAAGACAAGCCTTGCCGTGGACAGCCAAACAAATTCGAAGACAAAGAATTGGAGGCATTACTCGATGAAAATCCGACTCAAACGCAAGAAGAGCTCGCAGATAGATTGGGAGTGACTCAACAATCAGTTTCCGTTGAAAACCATGTGAATGATTCAAAAGCAAGGCAATTGGGTTCTGTGCGAGTTGAAGTCGAGAAATGCCGATTTTGCAGCATGTCAACGGTCGGTCCAGTGTTGCAAAATCGGTGAAAACCTACTTGGAAACGCTGAAATGGGAGGTATTACCCAACCCGCCGTACTCTCCAGATGATACTCCTTCCGACTACCATTTGTTTCGATCGATTGCACATAGCTTGGCTCATTAGCATTTCCGCTCTTATGAAGAAGTCAAAAAATGGATCGATTCGTGGATGGCCTCAAAAGACGCATCATTTTGTCGAGATGGAATTCGAAAATTTCCTGAGAAATGGAAAAAAGTCGTAATCAGCGATGGATTTTTGATAACAAAAAAAACGGACCAAATTAATTTATACTCCCAATATTTAGTTACAAAATGTAATTGTAATTTAAAGTTTTGTGCTTTATTAAAGAAAATACATGTAAAATTTGGAAGGTTGATCACCACACCGCGGCACCACGCGTCTTAACTGTCCATGCAGCTTATAAGGACTATTTTCTTTTTATTACTCTAAGCGTGCGTAGCCGATACGTTTAATCGGTAGGTTAGTATGCGTTAGTTATAAGTATAGAGGGTTAATATATATTAAATTATATATTGCTTTCAGTATCAGATTTTATAGAAGCAGTTCTCTAAACTTCATGAAACTTTTTTTTCCGTGTTCATTTTTAATATAAAGATATAGTTGATACAGAAACTTTTGCAATTCAATCGATGATTATTACTTTGTTCGAAAACTTCATACATTGCTAAAATATATTAGTAGTAACTGTCTTTTCCGTGTGCAATGATACTTTATTCGCCCGAACACACCTTATTTTTTGGTATAGGACTGACTTCTTGACTCAACCAGACAGATTCCGGGAGTGCCTACTGATATACCCTGGTGGCTTGACCCCCAATCATAAGGGTTGCATGTGAATCATTTATTAAATTCTGATCTTGGATCTGAAAAGAGACTCGTTTGGGAATGAGGTCCGAAATGATAGCAGTGAAATCGAAGACTTTGAAACCAATTTTTCTCCGTGCGAAAGCAGAAATCACTCATTACCCTTATTATACTCTATATTATTCAAAAAATAGCCTAAAATCCTTTTAGTTTATAATTTTTTGTCTTACTTTTCAATGTGCCTATCAATTTTCCAAGAATTACAATGATTAGAATGATTGTGCAGTTAAAAAAGCGCGCTACAACATTAGAACTTTAAAATTCAGAGACTTGGAATTTTTTATAATTTTCAAAAAAATATTCAAAATTTATTTTGATTTTATAAAAACTTTCAATTTATATGAAATTTACCAGAATTGCTAGCAGATGTGGCTAAGTTATATCAATATTTATTTTTGCAGTAATTAAATTCTTACGAATGAAATTTCGACTTAAACACGTAAAAATTAAAAAATCGTTTTAAAAAAACATATTTTCGCCCATTTTCTAATAAATCGATTTGAAAATATTTAAAAATCTTTTATTCAGTAGGAAGGAACAAATCGATATCCAGAAGTTATTTCAACTCTTAAGTTCCAAACATACTTTTTGGCGGTGAAACTATAGTCAGAAAAAAGTCTGGTTAAAACAACCAGAATTCCGGTTATTTCAATCGGAAAAAAGTGTTACGGAGAGCCGTACTAGTAATTCCGGTTAAAAATGTTAGAAATTCTAGCAAACACTTTTCAGTTCTTATAATCTTTTATTCCAGTTAAAGTAATAAAATTTTATAGCTTATATCACCGTAACTTTCCTAGTAAAAAATTTCTTGTTACATTCCGGTAAATTTAAGTAATTTAGTCCATTTAACATTACCATATTTCTAGTTAAATTTACTCAAAGTTCCCGGTTAAATGCTAACATAACCTTAAAAATAAATAATGATTTAAAGACGTGGAAATTATAATTTTAAGAATGAAAAAATAAATATTAATAGTTGAATTAATTTATCTTGTGTATATTCCCATCCATACATATATAAATCCATAATCTACAAATTTCTTTACCTTTTAATTTTTCTTTTATGTTATCTAACTTCCACTCACTTAACACCTTGTACACTTAATTCTCCAATTCTTTGAAACTTTGTAAAAATAATTCGAGACAAGACGCGAGATCTTCAAAATTTCTTTAGCCTTCACCTTGCTTCCGTTTTTACATCTTATTGCAAACGGCCTGATACACAACATAACTAACAGGAAACCGGTATCAACCTGTATCAGTGTTGCCGGAGCGAGCGCTCTTAACTTCCCGGCAGCTAGATAGAAAATTCCCAACTTTTCCCGGACAAATTTCAAAACTTCCCGGAACTTTCCCGTAAATTAAAATCATCTAAAACTTCTTAAAATTGTTTAAATATTTTAAACTCTGTTAAAAATATGTTTTATCCTAGGTTTTCACAGTTTTTAAAAGATATACCAGGTGTACAAGTATGAAACCGGTAATTTTTTTGAGAAAATACACGTTTATTTAATAAAAATGGTTATACATTCAATCTTCAAATGGCCATTGCTAGCCACACATTTTTCCCATCTCTCTGGCAATTTGTGTATGCCTCGCCAAAAAAATTGTTCGTTTTTTGAGTCAAACCAGTCATCGAGCCATTTTTTCACATTTTCGTACGAATCGAAGCGCTGTTCAGCAAGTGCGTGCCCCATTGATGAAAATAAGTGGTAGTCAGATGGAGCCAAGCCTGGTGAATAAGCCGCATGGGGGAGGGCTTCCCAGCTGTAAGAATTTACCAATTCCCGAGTCTTTTTTGTTCGATGTGCTGGTGCATTGTCATCAAGAAAAATCACTTTGTGTTGCCTAGTTTGATATTCTGGACGTTTTTGGCGCAAAGCACGATTCAAATCGGCCAATTGTTGTTGGTAGCGTTGACCAGTAACTGTTTCACCTGGTTTCAGAAGGTCAAACCAGATAACACCCTTCTGATCCCAATCTTCGAACTGTTTTGGTGGTTTTCCACGATCTTCGTTTATCACATCAAAATTACCACTTTTGAATTTTTTAAACCACTCGAAACACTGTGTTTTGCCTAGAGCATGCTGGCCGTAAGCTTCCACAAGCATTCGATGGGCTTCCAAAGCAGATTTCTTCAATTGGTAACAGAAAATCAATGATGTCCGCAAATCGTAGTTTGAAGGTACAAAAATCGACATTTTTACTAGCGAAAAAAAAATTAGTTGTATGAAACTTGATTGTTTATGAACTGAATATTGTTAACAGAACTCAATGCGAAGAAATGGCGTCAATGATTTGGTTTGACAGAGCGTATAGTTTTACCTAGCGACACATAGATGTCATTACCGGTTTCATACTTGTACACCTGGTATATTTGTTAATTTCGAAAAATAATGAAAATTCTAAATGAAATAATTGTCCATCGACCTCAGTCTTTATGTTCTTTACGTTGATGAACAAATATTATTTTGAAAAATTGTGAATAAAAACTTGTAGGAACTAAATTACTCTTATGGTAAAGTACCACATGCCCTACTAGAGACAATATTTTACTGATAAACGTATAAACAATATATGCGTACTGATCACGTTTAGAAAATACTGTACAGAAACATAACCTTACTTTTCTATCTTTTCACTCCTATAATCAAAGAGAATCAAAATAATTATATAATTTATACTTACAGGCATACAAGGTAATTTGGGATTCTCCTTTCTAATCAAAAATATATCCATTTCCGAATTCTATATTTTAAAAATCTATTTTAAATTCCATTCAATGGATTCTTTTTTGGGACATAATACTTTTATCCAATCAACATAGATACTGTGAGAACCTTTAGACTAATTTTACACATAAGCGACTAGCAAGAGATGTCTCATTCATTTGAAAACCTGAAAAATCTGTTTATCTCACTTTAGCATATGACGTCAGAAGGAGTTAGAGTGAAATGAATAGCAATAGGCCTTTTCCACTTGGTGGCATGAGAGCACTATGACATATGAAAGCGCCCTAAGGTCCTGCAACCAATAAAATGCTTTTTTTTTTTTATCAAAGTTCATTATGATTGGTTGTGTTTCACGAAAGATCTCTTATTAAATCTTCTAGGCAAATTTAATACATAATAAGGCAATTATAAGACAATATCCTGGAATTTCTTGACATCCCGTAAAATTTCCCAAGTCAGTCAAAATTTCCGGGATTCCGGGAAATTTCCATGCAATAGGCAACACTGACCTGTATAGCGAAAAACGGAAAGGCGCCAGATTGTGTAGACAGTTACGCTACCAACGGCGTATCTTGAAACTACTTTTATTATATTTTCCCGTAATATTAACTGGGATAATAATACCAGAATATATGTATATAACCAGAATTTTTGATTCATAATGAGTAAATAATTTTTCTGGTGAAAATAACTAAAAATTTAGTCATTTTAACCAGAAATTTTTTAACCGATTAGCTTTAGTTAATTTAACCGAACTTTTTTTCTGAGTGTAAAGTAACTTGGTTATCGACTGGCTTCAATTTGGAATCGAATATTACTAAAAAAAGGGTTGATTTTCCGTTTTTGAATAATTTTGTATACATCCCTAGAGCACACTGTGTAGGTATACAAAATTTTAAACAGTTTCAATAATATTCGGATAATTTATGACGATTTATTTTATAAAAACTTATTGATTTTCCGCAAAAAAATTTTCCAGTTTTTATATTTATTATTAAAAACAAGCGTAGGGTGAAGAAAGTACATGAATCTCTACAAACTTGTATTGAAGATTTAATGGCTTATTTTATTCAAAATAAAATTTTCCTCACTTTCACTAAAAAAAACCCGATAAAATTAAATGATAGATAAAAAAATTAAGAAAATAGTCGGTTCGACTAACTTTTTTTTCGACTGCGTCCAATTCTTTCTTAAGCCCAAATTCAGACTAATGGCTTCATTTAATATAACATTCTGTCTTGTAAATAGTTTTAAGTCTTTAATAATTGGCCTCATTTCTAATACTATGACCGGTTTGTTTAAAAACTTCCACCTTTTATTAGTTTCTTGCCCTCGAAATACCGAACTTTAATCAGATATAACTGCCAGAAAAACGCATCCTTTAAAGGGTTAAGTTGAAATAAATTGTTTAAAATTATATTTATATTAGTGAATGAAATAACATTAAACTATTCGAGCTAAAATTGTCAAGAAAGTTAGTGTAATTGATTCAGTAAAGAATCTCAATTGAGAATATTATTTAGGATAAAAAATTGTATAGATAAGAAATAAGATATAGAAATTTTTTTGTGGTATCATAAAATCAGTCTTTTTTCTATATCTATTTCATGAATCCGTAAATCCGAACAGAGGGTGTTAAAATGTCGGGTATTGAAGAATCCGACTTCGTACTCCATCTCCTTGATAGATGGGATTTTACAAGCCGGAAGTGACTACAAAGCTCTTTGTGAGTTGGGATATAATCATGCTTTCTCTAAATCTCTGGACTTGAGTGAAACGAGATTTATTCGGAAAATATTCGTATTCATATGAAATGCAATGATGCTTAAGTTCTTTTCTGCGATGGCGACGGATGGATTCAAAAAGATAACATCAAGAAGAGACTAAATTCTTCAGACAGCCTCAATAAAGATATAACCCAAGCATTTACTTTTATTCTCTTTAAATGAATTCTGAAACTTGATTATCCTCCGGATCACCTTCGTCTTCCAAATTACACTCTTTAAAAAGAATATTTGAACTTGTGACATTAACTACTCTTTTACGACTTTTTTCTACAGTTTCATCTTTATAAGAGAGTAATTTTCAAAATGTTTCAATCCAAACTTTTTCTAATCTCATAAAGTTTTTTCTTTATGTTTTTATATAATTCCCAAGAAACAGCCGTTTGAACTTTCATTTATCTTACATTTTTAAAGAATGAAAATTTTCTTCTGTTGATGCACTGATAAAAGTATGTTTATAATTTAATACGTGTCCCTTGTACATACATATTTTTCTTTCAATAAACTAGAATAGGAAATTCACTATTTAAACTGCGGCAAATATAATTTTTTACATTCTCATCACCAATGAAAATTGTTTTAGTTTTATGTGAAATTTGACTCATCAAATCTTCGTCAAATTTCGATGTTTTAAAACCCCTTGAGTAAGAAAAAACTATTTGAATAAGGTCAGAATGGATTAGGATGAGTATATTTATTGAAAAAAACCATAAATATTGTAAAATTATTATAGTTTTTATAAACAAATTTTATAAATAATTATTGTAGTGGAATATTTCGTCTAAGAAGCAACAATACAACAATATCTTACAAAAAAATTATATTTCTTGATCAATACTGTTACGATTAGCTAGGAAAATTTTTCCTGCATCAAATTATTAAAATATGTACTGAAGTAACAACATTCAGTATTTGTCCATAAAATTTGTTAATAACAATCTTATTTATTGACATATTTCAATAGTTTGTTGCAGGAAAAATTTTCACATCGAATTGTAATACAAATACATTAGTAATACAAAGTGTTACACTATACAATAATTATTTATAAAATTTGTTTACAAAAATTGGATTCTTTTTTTCATCACTTATAGTTTTTTAAAATGTAGACACTCATCTTAATCCATTCTGATCTTATTCAAGTATTTAAATTCAATAAAAAAACTTTCTTAATCGAAAAAAGTTGTTTTGAACCATTTGTTTTTAATACTTTATTTCATTCAAACAAACATTCTGAAATTGTCTTTGACAAATCTCCGTGAGATTTGATAAGCTCCAATTAAAAAGAAAAGTAATCCAAATCGGATCAAAATTGCGGCTCGTAGACTGATTTGAACACAAAAATCCAGTTTTGTCCACCATGCGTCGTGGAAGGTGTCTGTTTACTTGATATAATTCGGAAACATGATTCGATCATTATGCAATTCAATACAGTAAATCGCTGCGTAAAAAGAGAAGAAAAATTCATCCCTATTCACACTTACTTTGTACATTGAATTTTATGAAATTAATTTCAATTGCACGTAGATAAAAATTCGTAAAATTTACGGGGAGTTCAGTACCTAAGTTTACAACTTGATCGTGACATGTTTCCGTACATGTTCCTTGTTACATTGACCCACAGTTATAATTCTGTAATATTTATTTTGGCTTGGGGTCAGCTTAGTTTCTAATTATTTATGTCATCGAGGACATAAACATTAGGAAGGCAAACGTTTCGGCCACAGATGGGGGCCCTCTTCAGTGCCAATTAGCTTAATTGTAACCTTTAAATATTTATTAACTAATACATGCAATTAAGAAATATATGGTATTTTTTGTTTTTTTGTTTTTTGCTTTTTGCTTATTAATTAAAAATAGAGTACACATGCAGAAAAACTTATGAGTAAGTGAGTTTCTAGGTGTGAAGAACCAGGCCGTTCCAAAAACTGCTCCAACAAGTAATCCTCTCCCACAGGAACCGTGAAAAATGCGGCCGCGGAACGCACTCCCTCAAGGGCACATATATAAACACAATTATTTCAAACCAGAAAGAAACAACACACGGGAGAATATAACGTGGGTCCTTGGTAAAGCACGCACAGCAAACCACACATATGCACGAGCACCAGAAGTAAAGGACACTGAAGTTAAAACATTCAGAACATTGCAATTGGTACAGAAAAATTTATTTATTTTCTCAAAAACCACAGAGATGACAGACGGATGTAAGTCCACCACTCTGCCACATGGCTAGAAGAAAACTGATTTGGGAATAACTCGTGTTTAGGAAGACAAGTGTTCAGAGTTTGACGTATATGGAGAGCATTCTCCATGATAGGTCAGGTTCCAACACCAAGGGTTATACACAGTCAAAATTTACTTTAATGTCCCCGGCACTTGAGATTTCTATGTGCTCAAGCGTCCAAGGAAAGCAAACCCCTACCACGTGTTCGAAGAATTCTGTAAGGAAAGGCACTCAATACGGTCCCGGCGTCGTAAAAATTAAACACATTTTTGTGGATATAGAAAATAAAATGCAGCTAAGGTGGAAATTCACGAAAAATTAATTTCCTGGTTTTTCGAAACCTCTGATTCTTAATAACTGGAACCCGGAAAAATACAATATTAAGTTTATAAGTATGATGTCCGAGTTTTTCGGATTATAAGACTGCTGTAAAGTGGTAAAATATTACGCGAGCTATTCAAACTCTGATTTGAATAGAGAGATCAATTAATACGGTAGCACTACGGATTCTGAGACTAATAAAAAGTTGCAAAGTGATGCGCGAGCACTTCAGACTCTGACTTTAAGTGAGGTGGCCAAGTAATGCGCGAGTTCTTAGGAGTGTAAGAATTTTTATAAAGTGGCCAACTAATACGCGAGATTTCCGAACTCTGACTTAAAGTAAGGTGGCCAAGTAATGCGCGAATTCTTAGGAGTGTAAGAATTTTTATAAAGTGGCCAAGTAGTACGCGAGATTTCCGGACTCTGACTTTAAGTAAGGTGGCCAAGTAATGCGCGAGTTCTTAGGAGTGTAAGAATTTTTATAAAGTGGCCAAGTAATGCGCGAGATTTCCGTACTCTGACTTTAAGTAAGGTGGCCAAGTAATACGCGAACTCATAGGAGTATAAGAGTTTTTCTGAAGTGGCCAAGTAATACGCGAGATTTCCGGACTCTGACTTAAAGTAAAGTGGCCAAGTAATGCGCGAGTTCTTAGGATTATAAGAATTTTTCTAAAGTGGCCAAGTAATACGCGAGATTTCCGGGCTCTGACTTTAAATAAGGTGGCCTAGTAATGCGCGAATTCTTAGGAGTGTAAGAATTTTTATAAAGTGGCCAAGTAATGCGCGAGATTTCCGTACTCTGACTTTAAGTAAGGTGGCCAAGTAATACGCGAACTCATAGGAGTATAAGAGTTTTTCTGAAGTGGCCAAGTAATACGCGAGATTTCCGGACTCTGACTTTAAGTAAGGTGGCCAAGTAATACGCGAGTTACACGAAGTCTGTCTTGAAAAGAGTGGCCAAGTAATGCGCGAGTTCTTAGGAGTATAAGAATTTTTCTAAAGTGGCCAAGTAATACGCGAGATTTCCGGACTCTGACCTTAAGTAAGGTGGCCAAGTAATGCGCGAATTCTTAGGAGTATAAGAATTTTTATAATTAGCCAAGTAATACGCGAGTTAAACGAAGTCTGTCTTAAAAAGAGTGGCCAAGTAATGCGCGAATTCTTAGGAGTATAAGAATTGTTATAAAGTGGCCAACTAATACGCGAGATTTCCGAACTCTGACTTAAAGTAAGGTGGCCAAGTAATGCGCGAATTCTTAGGAGTGTAAGAATTTTTATAAAGTGGCCAAGTAGTACGCGAGATTTCCGGACTCTGACTTTAAGTAAGGTGGCCAAGTAATACGCGAGTTCTTAGGAGTATAAGAATTTTTATAAGTAGCCAAGTAATACGCGAGTTAAAAGAAGTCTGTCTTAAAAAGAGTGGCCAAGTAATGCGCGAATTCTTAGGAGTATAAGAATTGTTATAAAGTGGCCAACTAATTCGCGAGATTTCCGGACTCTGACTTAAAGTAAAGTGGCCAAGTAATGCGCGAGTTCTTAGGATTATAAGAATTTTTCTAAAGTGGCCAAGTAATACGCGAGATTTCCGGACTCTGACTTTAATTAAGGTGGCCTAGTAATGCGCGAATTCTTAGGAGTGTAAGAATTTTTATAAAGTGGCCAAGTAATGCGCGAGATTTCCGTACTCTGACTTTAAGTAAGGTGGCCAAGTAATACGCGAACTCATAGGAGTATAAGAGTTTTTCTGAAGTGGCCAAGTAATACGCGAGATTTCCGGACTCTGACTTTAAGTAAGGTGGCCAAGTAATACGCGAGTTACACGAAGTCTGTCTTGAAAAGAGTGGCCAAGTAATGCGCGAATTCTTAGGAGTATAAGAATTGTTATAAAGTGGCCAACTAATTCGCGAGATTTCCGGACTCTGACTTAAAGTAAAGTGGCCAAGTAATGCGCGAGTTCTTAGGATTATAAGAATTTTTCTAAAGTGGCCAAGTAATACGCGAGATTTCCGGACTCTGACTTTAATTAAGGTGGCCTAGTAATGCGCGAATTCTTAGGAGTATAAGAGTTTTTCTGAAGTGGCCAAGTAATACGCGAGATTTCCGGACTCTGACTTTAAGTAAGGTGGCCAAGTAATACGCGAGTTACACGAAGTCTGTCTTGAAAAGAGTGGCCAAGTAATGCGCGAATTCTTAGGAGTATAAGAATTGTTATAAAGTGGCCAACTAATACGCGAGATTTTTTTTGTTTTTTTTTTTTTATCAAACTATTAGTACAAGAGAACAAATCAAAAAGTTTTGGAAGAAACAAAACACATGAAATTGTCGAACAAAAAAACATTATAATTGAAATAAATTATTGTTTTCCTAGGAAAAGTTTACCAGATGTTTGTGCAATAAAATCAGCGTCTGTTGTCCCATCATTGAATAGTGATATATCGTCCATCTTTTTCCAGAGTGTTGTGCCCATTGAGAGTGTTTTGTTGTTCTTCAAAATGTGGTTTTTTATCTCCTCCTTTAATATGGAATATGAAGAAACAAGCCCCTGGAATGATCTGCTACTAGTGGCTTGAGTCAGGTCAGCGTTCATGTGATCGAAAAAGGCGTCCGAAAAGGTCCTTTTTGAAATACGTCAAACTCTGAACACTTGTCTTCCTAAACACGAGTTATTCCCAAATCAGTTTTCTTCTAGCCATGTGGCAGAGTGGTGGACTTACATCCGTCTGTCATCTCTGTGGTTTTTGAGAAAATAAATAAATTTTTCTGTACCAATTGCAATGTTCTGAATGTTTTAACTTCAGTGTCCTTTACTTCTGGTGCTCGTGCATATGTGTGGTTTGCTGTGCGTGCTTTACCAAGGACCCACGTTATATTCTCCCGTGTGTTGTTTCTTTCTGGTTTGAAATAATTGTGTTTATATATGTGCCCTTGAGGGAGTGCGTTCCGCGGCCGCATTTTTCACGGTTCCTGTGGGAGAGGATTACTTGTTGGAGCAGTTTTTGGAACGGCCTGGTTCTTCACACCTAGAAACTCACTTACTCATAAGTTTTTCTGCATGTGTACTCTATTTTTAATTAATAAGCAAAAAGCAAAAAACAAAAAAACAAAAAATACCATATATTTCTTAATTGCATGTATTAGTTAATAAATATTTAAAGGTTACAATTAAGCTAATTGGCACTGAAGAGGGCCCCCATCTGTGGCCGAAACGTTTGCCTTCCTAATGTTTATGTCCTCGATGACATAAATAATTAGAAACTAAGCTGACCCCAAGCCAAAATAAATATTACAGAATTTACAACTTGACTTTTCAGTATAGATTTTACAAGAAGTTTAGTTCAATCAACAAAATTTCTGCACGTTTCATCAATCTTCAAGTGAAATCTCCTCGGATTTTTTCGTATTTGGTCGATTTTTCTAGGTGCTAAGTAAAACGTGCAGAAAATCTGTTGATTGAACTAAACTTCTAAAAAATTTACAGAAATGTCAAGTTGTAAAAATAAGTACCAAACTTCCTGTACATTTTACCAATCTTTTTATTGCGTCCCAGACGGAAAAGTCGGACTTATGCCGGACCTTACGAACGGCATAGTATTACGCCAGTTGTGAACGAGGAGCAATGACAGTACTGATCTTTAGTATCGCGCTAGTGCTGAAGCCAAGTGTTAGCTAGAATCCGACTTGGGAGTTTTGCCGATCCTTTGCGTGGTACTCGTTTATTACTGCGCCAGTACTGAATCCAAGTGTAGGTTAGAATCTGAATTGAAAGTTTGGCCAATCGTTGGATAATTGCTTTTTATTGCATTTGTAACTTAGATTCAGGTCATAGTACAGAATAGTTATTTTTAACCAAATTTATGAGAAGAATTAATTTTTGAGAATTTTGAGCCAAAATAACCTTTTTTCGTTACAGTGTTGTGAATAATTTATTTTCAAACAAAATCTTCATATTTTCGAAAATACATATCATGAACTGTTGCTGCTAAAAATCTTCAAACTTGTGGAGTGCTTATTTCGTGATTAACTCTCTTGGACAAAGAAAAAGTATTACATCGATCAACGAGAAACGTCTTTTCATGAATTGTTATTGGAAAATGCCATTTTAAGTTCTTCAAACACGTGAAAATTCTACAGAATTTCCTGTTAAAATAACTCTTATTAAACAAAACACGATACCAGTACTGCGCCAGTACACACCTTCGGTACAGTCATATTACCATTTGCAGTTGCACCCCATTACCGAATGACAACTCCCAGTTGAGTGACCTTTTGTAGTAATGCCAGTATCGCGCCAGAGCAGGCTTTTGGTACAGATATATTACCATTTACAGTACTGCGCCAGTGCAGAATTTCCGCACAGGTATGTTACCATTTGCAGTACCACTCCAGTACCAACAGACAACTCCCAGTCGAGTGACCTATTGTAGTAATGCCAGTATCGCGCCAGTGCAGAATTTTGGTACAGACATATTACCATTTGCAGTACTGTGCCAGTGCAGACTTTCGGCACTGGTATATTACCATTTGCAGTACTGCGCTAGTGCAGAATTTCGGCACAGGTACCAACAGACAACTCCCAGTGGAGTGAATTTTTGTAGTAATGCCAATATCGCGCCAGAGCAGACTTATGGTACAGACATATTACCATTTAACACGTGGATAAATAATTCCCGGGACTGACACATAGATGGCGTTGCCAACAAAAGTTCTGTATGATTTTTCATGAGTACCAACCTTCAAAAGATACCTATCAAAATTTCATGACATTCTGATGTTTGGTCCACGAGTTACAGTTATTTAAGTGACGCTAGTCTTGATATTCTCAAAACAATGGATTCGAAACAATTTCGTGTGTTGATTTACCATTGCTTTTTGATGAAAAAAAACACAGTGCAAGCTCAGCAATGGCTTGAAAAGTGCTACGGGGACTCTGCTCCATCAAGAACAACCATTCGTCGGTGGTATGCTGAGTTCAAACGTGGTGTCGTACAGACACTGAAGATGCTGAACGCTCCGGCCGGCCAAATGAGGTAGTTACGCCGGAAACCAGCAAAAAAGTCCACCAAATCGTTTTCGAAAACCGTAAATTAAAATTGCGTGGGGTAGCTGACACCTTAAAGATATCATACGGCAGTGTGTACGCTATTTTGCATGAACATTTGTCTATGAGGAAGCTGTTGTCAAAGTGGGTGCCGCGTTTGCTCACAGTGGATCAAAAACGACAACGTTTCGTTGATTCCGAACGCTGTTTGGAGTTGTTTCGACGAAATAAACCGAATTTTTTGCGTCAGTATGTGACAATGGACGAAACCTGGATCCATCACTACACTCCGGAGTCAAAGCAGTCGTCAGCCGAGTGGACTGCAGTCGGTGAGAAGCGTCCAAAGCGGCCAAAAACGCAAATGTGGGCCGGTAAGGTTATGGCCTCAGTATTTTGGGATGCTCATGGAGTTGTGTTCATCGACTACCTTGAAAAAAGAACGAAATCGGTGAGAAATGGCTCCAAAAGAAGAAAAAAAAAGTGCTCTTTCAGCAAGACAATGCGCTGTGTCACAAGTCGCTCGCTACCATGGCGAAATTGAATGAATTGAGCTTCGAATTGCTTCCGCACCCACCATATTCACCAGATCTTCCCCCCAGCGACTACTACCTGTTTGCAGACCTCAAAAAATGCTCCAAGGAAAGAGATTCTACTCCAACGAGGAAGTCATCACCGAAACGAACGCTTATTTCAAGGCCAAAGATAAATAGTTCTACAAGAAAGGTATTGAAATGTTAGAGAAGGGCTGGACTGATTGTGTTGCTTTTGAAGGAGACTATGTTGATGAATAAAGTCGAGTTTTGCCATAAAAATGTGTTTTTCCTTGTTAGTTATTGATCCACGTGTTATATGGCAATTTCCATCTGGGGCGTGGAAGCCTAAATTGTTCAGATGGTTCTGAAATAAAAGCCATCATACGGTTCGAATCGATCGACTGTATACCTTTCATTCTCATCCCATATACCATATATTTTAGCTTGCATTCATGGTGCTTAAAAAACTTCAACTCACAAATCTCTTTTTTAATTTATCGCTTAAGTTTTACTTCTTTAAACATTACTGAAATTATTTCAAAGTTAAAGAAATGAGAATTTTTCTTTTTTTAATTTCAGGCCTAATGGCTTGGAAATGTTACAGAACTTTTTCACGGAAAATTAAAAATAATTTTTAAGTATTCTTAAATCTTGAAGTTATTTTTATATTTAAAAAATCCTTTTCCATTTAAAAAGAAATCCTTATTCGCCACAGAGTGCGGAATTCGAACCCTAGCTTACTTTTAACTATACATCTCATTTCGAGATACTTTACTGGAAATTCTTAAATATCTATCGACTTTTTCTCATATACAAAACCTCGGCATTTTGGAAATTTTTAAAGAAATAATTTTCTCTGTGTACTTTCTTGAATCTCAAGGGGATCCGCCACCTTTAATAATTGGTATATTTTTTGATTTTTTTTTATATTTTACAAAAATGTTATTTTTTTTATTCTCTATAATTTGCCGAGTATGTGTGTAGATAGTAGATTTTCAGGAAAATCTGATGTTTTTCTTGGCTGCCTGCCTCTAAGACTTTATTTTAAACTCCGTTTTCCGGAAGTTGTGATACTCCGTGTTTGTTGTAACGTATGTTTGAATAAAATCTAAAGTATTAGATACAGGCTTTTGAAATTTTTGCTACTTATTCTTTGTTATATTACAAATATTTTTGGATACCGGAAGCACTGTAGCTAAAAAAATAACTACAAAAATTTTTTTTTTTAACATTTGGGGATATTTTTATTTGTTTTTTTATTTTATTCTATTTGTAAATTTTTTTTCAGTCATGTTACCTTATTTTTCATACCAAAACAACCTTTCTAAATAAAGATACTAAACGTAAAAGAATTATATGGAAGGTCTAAACTCAAACAATAAAAATATTAAAGGTGGCGAATCCCCTTAAGTTTTTTGTACAGGGCTTTCCAATTAGAGGTTTCATTTAGATTAATAAGAATAGTTTTTAGTTTTCATCTGACCAAAAATGACACCTCTTATTATGACAGCTGCCGAAATAGCGAACTATTCAAAATAAAACCTCTAATTGTAAAACCCTGTATTTACAAATGAAAATTTGAATTCTATTCTAAAAACAAGAGATACAGGAATAGTATATTACGTACCTAGGCACACAATGAGGGTTATTGCGTGACGAGCGACAATGCTCGCAGGAGATCGAAGCCGAGGCGCGATCAGTCCTGCGAGCATTGTCGCGAGTCTCGTAACTTCCCGAATTGTGTGCATTGGCACGTATTCTATTTTATGTGACTTCGGTGCGGATACGAGTTTTTATGCGTACACTCGAATCTAATCTAGTATTGTAGTTGTTTGTTGCGCTAGTCATTACACTTGATATTTCGGGACTAGTCCCAGCCATTTTGATTTTATCGATCTTGTGTAGTAGTAGCTTGTTGTAATAGAGCATGCGCAGTTCAAATGTACAAGGCTTTGTTAGTAGTGTGCTAACGCTGTACGAAGAAGAAGAAGAATAAGAAGAAGATTCTGCTCCGCTGTAAGACTAGATGCGCATGCGCAGTTTAATTTTTGCGTTATATTCCTCTGTAACAGAATACGCAACATTCCGTTACTCTCAGCTGTAAAGGAAAAACGAGTTTCCGCGCCGGAGGCACATAAAAGAGTTTTTCTTTACTGGATTATTAAATTATTATGATCAATGAGAAAGTATTAGTTTTCTTTGAAATCTTTGAAAATCCTGAAAATATGGCCGTTGTCAAGATAATTTTAAACAATTTCATCAAAATAAGAATCTGAAATAATACATAGGTGAATGTACCATGTACAATTTGAGCCATTGTATTTTTTTTTTAAATTAGCCATATAAAGTATGCATATACTTTTCTTCTCTCGCGAAAGATTGATCCTTTCATATTATATCAACCAGAGTTGAATGGTCAATATACACATAGGCGTACGAATCATTTATTTATTTATTTCAGTACGACTTTCATGATGAAAATTTAAGGACAATTTTATTAATATCAGGTTTTACACCTCGATACCCAAAATAATGAAAATTATGGAATAAAATTTTGAAAGAAGCAAAGGTACATACAAATGGAAGTAGATAGCCTATGTTTGATTTTGATAATGAAAAAAAGTTTTTTTGTCCAAAAGTCGATAACTTTATGAAATTTAATTTTTTTTTGCTATTCAAACCAAAAAAAGTTACCTATGTTTGTTTTTATGTTGCCTATAATTTTTTTAATCGTTAAGATAAATGGTATTTATTTTGGATATAAACATAAAAACTCAAATTCATTAAAATTTGCTAATTTCCTATCACATGCCTTTACATTGCTATGATGTTACATTACATTTTGATAAACGCAAAAAATTTACCTTAATATTCTAGAAGAATAATTAGCCGGAAAATTAAATTAAATAAAGATACTATTTTCTCTGAAACAGCGGGGGCGAAATGTGAATTTGGGATATTTCCAGAAAATCATACACCTAATTATTAATTTAATTCTTTATAAATATTGAATTCTAGTAGGTACCTATCTATTATTTTAAAAATTTGTTGTAAAATTATAATTAAAATTTAATTTGAAAAGAAAATTTCTTTAGTGAATAGAAAAATAAACTTTGGAGGTAGTTTCCAATTTCATTTCCATTATATCTTTTTCTTTTTATCACTATTATTATGAAGTGGATGCCAATAACAAATTTTAATTTTCTTAATCAATTATTCTATCTATATGCAATATTTTTATTGATCTAATAATTATCAAAGAGTTTAAGATTTCAAGTGAACATTTTTACTGATTGATGATTTAAGAAACTAATATTCAGAAAAAGAAGGTATATGAAAATTTGTATCTTTGTGTCATTGAAGTCAATGTTTAATATCTCAAGAAGGTTTGTCTAGTCCCTAACTAGGATCTCTTATAACTAGCTAGGCAAGATGAAGTTTTTACGATGATGAATTATGATCGGCATGAAAGCTTATCATGTAATATATCATGAGCATAAAATATTAACCATTCAAGTGTATAAAAACTAATAATGAAATAATATGGAATAACGAAGAATTTTATGAAGTTTCCATTCATTTGTATGCTGGAAATCACATCAATGTCGTTTTCATGCTTTATCGAAGAAGAAATGAGCTGCCTTGTGTGAAATTAAGTCTTTTTTGTGATATCCATGACTATAATTAGATTCTTGTGTTTCGTTCATATTTTCCTTTCTTTTCGGATTTCTCAATCGCTAGAAATTGAACATGCTTATTTTAAAATCAATATTAGCAACAAAAGTTCAAAAATACACCAATTTTAATCCACCTTCTCTCTTAATTTACATTTTTTCTTACATAAAATTTTAGAATTTTTTCGCATCTCATAATTGCATGAAGGGTGCTGTGACAAAACAATAAGAAATTACTTTCGAGAGTTTGTGTAGCTTCCCGTGTAGAAATTACCCTATCTTTCCTTATTTCAAGTTAGGTCCTAGTGGGGCCCGGACTAGAATTTCCTCATCTAGAAAAAACTGGTAGGGGCGCTGTTAGCACCCGATTAGTATTTCTCGACTAGAAAAAACTGATAGGGGGCCTGTCAGGTGCCAGTGAGGAATTCCTTGTTTCGCTTAAGTATGGAAAATCTATTTGTATCTGGCAGGGCCCCGACTAGAGTTTCCCTACTTGTAATATTTGTGGTTAAGGTTAGGTCCATTAGATACAACATAACCTTTATTCTTTATTCCCATTAAAATTTGATCTTATCTGAGAAAAATGGAGATTTTCTGAACACGGTCTTGGATAAGATCAAATACATTTAAGAAAACTTTTTCATAATTTTGACTCGAATTCGCATGTAATTATAATAATGATATGCGAGCACGTATGTGTATGTGTATGTGTATGTATTACCTCGACACAATAAGATACACAATGTATCTTATTGTGTCGAGGTAATAACAATAACTTAACATGTAGTTCAATTAACATGGGGTGAATAGTAAAATCAATTGGAGCTTTCATAGTAAACATAAGCGGTAGAAGTTACTACATAAGAGTAGTTAGAAAAACAAACTAATGATAATTAAATAAGTGTACTATTTTTTTTAATAGTACTTCATTAGTTGGAATTACTTATTGCGAACTTGAATGCATAATTTCGTTATGCGATCATTTTCTTGATTCAAAAGTTTCATCATATTTTTGGAATTGAAAAAACTCAAATTTTTTAGATTCTGAACATACGTTGATTTTACTCTTGAACAGAAAAATAAAAGGAATCATAACCTGTATAAAGTATCACTAATATACAATAATACAACCACCCGTGAAGTTTAAAGCTCCGCGGAAGGTGTATTGGTTCGAGAGAGGGGGTTTTTTGGTTTTAACAGGTATGCCTAGACCCGTCCTAGGAGAGTCCTGTACAACGTCTATAAAAGATTTTGCCATTTTTCCTCCTCACCATAAAAAAAAAAAAAAAAAAAAAATATACAATAATAAAAATTAATACTTCTAAAATGTATATAAATCTTTCTATTATGTAATGTTCTTTACTTCAAAAATTTGATCTGTTTCTTTAAAAAATATTTCATTTTATAGAAAATCGATTTAATAATTAAAAATTTTAATCAGAGTCATAAATTGGCATAAAATTTAAAAATTCCCGATTACACGGGGCCCATACACTTCTTACACGGCCCTGCAGTGGTTGCAGGTTATAAGCGCTATTTTCTTTCGTGTATTCCAAGCGTGCACAGCCGAGAGTTTTAGTCGTTAGGTTAGTAATGCATTAATTATAAGTAGAGAGGGTTCGAACCCGCAGCGATAAGAATAATTTTTAATACCACCTAAACGAGCGTTGGTGTAGTGTAGAGGGGGGGGGGGGTGTGTTTGTAGGTGTGTATATAAAAATAGTAAGTTAGAGTCTTCTACTTGAAAGTAAATAAAGTTTTAAAATATACTAAGAATATTCATCGATTTAACTACTGCTCTTATTTGATTTACCCCTATGTTCCTGCAGTTCACTTAACTTCAAAAATGACCTGGCCTTTACGAATTACGGAAAGTAAGTTAAAAAGTAGTCAAACCTACTGAGATTTTTTTCGGTGTACGTGTAATGAAAAAGTACTGTCAATTTACTCAAAAAAAAATTTCCTAGCTTGAAAACAGATTTTTTACTGTGAAAACAGTAAACTCAACCTTCCAAGCGAGTATCCCTCCGTTGCCGTTAAAAATGGTAAATATTAGTCTTAACTCGAATTTCCCCTGTACTTTTTCTTTCTCTCAGTGTGGAAAATCGTTTTTATTTATTATTTTCTCAGTGAGATACCTGAACGTGACTCTGCTGATATATGCCCTTAAATTCAATGCAGAGGTCCAATAGGGCCCTAATAGTGTCCTTTTTTGTATGTGGGGTAGTGTAAGGGCTGACCTCACTAAACTCCTACTAGAAAGTCTAGTAGGGCCCACCTCGACAAAAGCATTACGTTACCGACGTGGCCCTGACTAGTATTCCAGGCTAGATCCCGACTAGAGATAGGGAAAACTCGTCGGGGCCCCACTAGACCCCTATAAAAATTTCTACACGGGTAATAGATCCGTGCTGTTCTGAGTTTAGAAATGTTAATTATTTCCAAAATACATATTGTCAAAGTTTGCCTCTAGGCAAAAGATCGTATATTTTAAAACATGTCCGTTATTATATCGACCCAAAAATTATAGAATTTGTATTCATTTTTTGTTTTTTTTTGGCATAGGGTCAGTTTCTTCTTATTTTCTTCATTTAAAAATTATCAATGGTAGATATAATAAAACGTAAAAAATTAAAATAACGAAAATCATAAAGCTCGAAAACTTATAGCTTACAAATCAAAATGAAGCAGTCCAGTATGCACATGACGTATTGAAAAAAATATGTAGAGTCCACTGTTTGTCAGTTAGCAAAGCCAGATGTCCCGGGTAGATTTTTGAATAGTTTCCATTTAAACGGAGAACTAAAGAGCTCGATCAATGACAGACTCCGGTAATAAAGTTCTCAAAAAAAGTTTTCAAAATAAAAATGGTTTGGCATTCATCTTTTTTGTTATTCAGAATTATTTTGGAGACCTTTTCAAAATTTTCCCCGGCTGGTTTAATTGCAAATTACTAAGTTTTTTCGCTTTATCCTGTTTGTTTGTATACAGTGGACACTACATATTTTTTCAATACAGAATGTGCATACTGGACTGCTTCATTTTGATTTGCAAGCTATAAGATAAGTTTTTGAACTTTACGATTTTCGTTATTCTGATTATTTCCTATATTTTAATACTTTACAAAAATTATATAAATACTTAAGTCCTTAAGGGAGATCTTTTTCGACAACGTCTTTGCAGAAACTACAACAAAAGTTAGTAAAAAAGTTCAAGCAGAAAAGATAACGGGAGTAAAAGACGGGAAACAAATTCATTCTGCTCCGGGAGCACAAAAAATCTCTCAAAAAAGGCTAAAAAAAACAGCGAAAATTTCAAAGGAAAACTTGAAAAAGTAAATACAGAGAAAGTAGTTATTCAAGTGCATGTACATATACGTATGTAATATATTACATAATCTAAGCATTTGTGTTCTGATTCTATCACAAGCGAAATGACAAATATGGTTTTTTGTTCCTTGTCAATTTATGGTAACCCTGCATGTAGGTTGTGTACTTGTACAATTAAAGCATTCTGAAAATCGTTATATTGTTTTTTACTTATTGGGAACACTTTTTTTTCATGAAAAAGTAAGTGACAGACGAAAAAATCTCCACACTGCTAACACTCATATAGACCAAGCAACAGGGAATTTGTTATGACATTATTTATTTCAGAAAACGGACTGCGCCATCAGAAGAAAGGTTGGTCATAGAGTAATTGTGTCATGTTTTGGACAATGAAATATGATTTATAAATTTTTTACCAACATTTAAGACCAAAAAATCGCACTTTTTTTAGTTTTTTGTTTATAACATTAAAGGTAATTATCAAATCTTGACGAAATCAATTGATAAGTTGTAGACAATTGAATTGCGAACAAAATGAGCAGCCGTTAGATCTGATTGGATAATTAGAAGCCGAGAAAATTCGGAAAAATCGGGAAATTGAGCTTTTGTTAAACAAATTAATATCTCAGTTAATTTTAACTTTTCAGGTTGAGGTTTGGTGGGAAAGTAATCGACTTTATGCTCTTTAATTATATAAAAAAAGAACACTTTAAGATAATACGTTTCCGCGCTATTGACACTTTAATTTATTTCATGCGTTAATTGTAAAATGTCTGCTTGCCGCAGAGGTGGTCCGATTTTTATTTTTAAAACGGTTGTTAAAAATATAAATCAAGCACAACAGAACACCAATCTTGGTTTTTTGCTAAAATGTCGCAATGTTTATTAAAAAACGGTCTAAAAATGGCTCTGAACGCTTGAAAACAGCAAAGTGACAGTGGTGGGGGGAGAAGACGAGTAGGCTCACTGTGTCACTTTGCTGCGTTCAAGCGTTCAGAGCCATGTATGGACCTTTTTTTAATAAACTTTGCAACATTTTAGCGAAAAACCAAGATTGACGTTCTGTTGTGCTTGATTTATATTTTTAAAAGCCGTTTTAAAAATAAAAATCGGACCACCTCTGCGGCAAGCAGGCATTTTACAATTAACGCATGAAATAAATTAAAGTGTCAATAGCGCGGAAACGTATTATCTTAAAGTGTTCTTTTTTTATATAATTGAACAGCATGAAGTCGTTTACTTTCCCACAAAACCTCAACCTAAAAAGTTAAAAATTAACTGAGATATTAATTTGTTTAACAAAAGCTCAATTTCCCGATTTTTCCGAATTTTCTCCGCTTCTAATTATCCAATCAGATCGAACGGCTGCTCATTTTGTTCGCAATTCAATTGTCTACAACTTATCAATCGATTTCGTCAAGACTTGATAATTACCTTTAATGTTATAAACAAAAAACTAAAAAAAGTGCGATTTTTTGGTCTTAAGGGGGGAAATAGGTTTAGATTACTCAAAAAATCGAATTTTTTTCTATGTCATAAATTGTTAGTAAAACTATCGAAGAATATGTTCCCAAAGTTTCAATGAAAAATTTCAATTCGTTCCGGTGCTACAATCGTCTTTAAGTGGATGCCGACAACATCGACGTAGCGCCTTGGAGACAAAGGAAGCTCGGAAAACTCGGAAAGATGAATTGCAAGCTCAAAATGAAATTTATGAAGAAGAAGTAGGATTACTATATGGTGCTGGAATCGCTGACTAATCAGTAAGTACAAAAATTTATCTCATTACAGTCTCGACTTTGTTGTTTTCTTGAATTTTTTTTTTAAACGCGTTTTTCTCGAAATGACTTTTTTCAAATTTGTGTACACTCTAGCTTAAAAAGTTTTCGACCCATCGCTTTAAAAATTGGCATATACTTTTTTTATACAATTACGCTCTATGTAAACCTAAATCCGAGATAAAATTATTGTTTTAAATATTTTTTAAATACCAAAAAAGTATAAAAAAAAAGCCAAAAAATCGATGTTTTATGTTTACACACCTGTAAAAAATTTAATTTTCGATTTTTTTGGGTGGAGTTAGGTTCACATAGAAGAGAGATATGTTACTAAAGTAAATTTAAATCCCTGTTAATTTCAGATGAGAACTCTGGCCTCCAGAATGTACACAAACTGTCACTTCTGATGGTGACGCTCCATGGGCAGCAGCTGATATCTTCCATGTTTACCAACGAAAGGCTTCAAAAATTTCACAATATTTTCTTAAATATATATACAAAATGTTCATAAAGTATAAATAAATTATATACATTTCTGTTTTTCGAAAAAAATTCATAAAAATTATTGAAAAAACCACCCTCTAAACCTATTTCCCCCCTTAAATGTTGGTAAAAAATTTATAAATCATATTTCATTGTCCAAAACATGACACAATTACTCTATGACCAACCTTTCTTCTGATGGCGCAGTCCGTTTTCTGAAATAAATAATGTCATAAATCATTCATAACAAATTCCCTGTTGCTTGGTCTAATAGTAGAGCTCGCGACGCGTGTACTCGGCGCGCCGAGCGTGACGCTTTAAATAATAGAATCTTGCAAAGTTATAAACACAGCCGGTTCGAGTAAATGGAAAAATTTATTTCATAGCCTTGTCCATAACTTCCCTACTGGAAGTTTTTCGAAACTTTAATTGTGTGAAACTTCCTCGCATGTAGAAAATGTCAAATCACAAATTCGACACTGCAATATTAATTATTAATTTCAATTATACAAACGGATATTTAAACATTTTCTATGATTCCATTGGCTTAGCTTAGATGTGGTGTAGTTATGTTCAAATTTTCAAATCATTTGCTCTTTTTGTTTCGTAAATATCGTAAGTTAAGTTTATATTCATATCTATTTTCCGAAATCACAATAATCATTATATAATTTTTTTCTCTCAAATTATTGATTGAATAAAAATTTCAATTCAGAAAAAAATATGCTTTTCAATGTCCTCTACATCACTGTTTTTTCAACCCGTAATTTGACGAAAATTTTTTTTCAACCTTACTTCAACCCTTTAGACAATACTTATACGGGGCATAATTTCTCAAGTGATACCACCCCAAAAAAAATTAAATCTATTGAATTCATATCTAGTTATTGAATGTGTAGGCAAGTGATGTTTCTGTTTATCCAGGTGAATTATTTGAATGTGAGTTTCATGGATTTTGTTTTTTTGGAACCTTCTGTCTTTTTATACATAGCTTATTTCGTAGAATTATGTTTTTTGGCGATTTTTTTCTCTTTTGGAGGTAATTTCACGGGCCTCTTCTGCGGTTTCTTTTTTTGGCCTTTTGGGAAGATGTCATACTTTACAGAAGATGAAAACTTTTTCATTCAAAGTTTTCTATCCTGAGTAGAAATGAAAGCGTGGTAATACAGTGTACCCGGAATCGTTACTGCTGGATCAAATCGCCCTTTCAGAATTTCGGTAGCTATGGCGTAACTTTCTTTGCTGCTGAAGAAAATTTCGATTCCTTTGCAATTACTCTTTGCCCACTGGAATAAAGCTTGAGGGGTGAGTATGTGATGTTTTGAAGAACGTTGTGAGCTAGAACGAGCTGCAAATCTCTTTATATTCGCCCCTATGCCATCACACGTACTTTTGCCATGAGCTGTACCATGGAAGATAATTTTTCATAATATTCTGATATTCTTGGACAGGCACCGTGTCATCAGCTAAATTATCGGATATTATCGCGATAGTTTTGTGTTTCAGCTCTCCACCATCTTTATAATAAATCACGACAGTGAAGATTGTAGCTTGGTCGTTATTCCAGTGAAATGATTGAGCTGAATTCTAAACGACGAGTGCTTAATTCTCTGCAAAATCGAAGAAAATCAAAAACTCACCTGCCAACAAATTTTCTTTCAGGTTTTGAAAAAACGATGACTGCATATTTGAAACGAAGTGATGAGTTTTTAATTTTAACAACCGTTTACAGAAATTATCCAGGAATTCATCGGTATTCATTAACAAAGTTTGCAAAGTACACCTGTCGGTTTGTAGCCCAATTTCAAATCTTACTTCATCGATTCCATGCCTATCGAAAGCATTTCTCAAATTATCTTTCAACTTCGCAGTACCTGGGCAGATTTCACACTCTCCTAGAAAACAGAAATTTGAAGATTCAGGGTATACAATAGAATCCAGACAATCGTGATAATTGTTTAAACTCATGTCAGTATCCTCTGTCAAATGCTGAATATTGATCTCATTTAGCATCAACTTGATATTCTCATGGTACATAGAAACGCACACATTACGACTGTCACTGCTTCCTGCCAGAACACAATAACGAGGTCTAAGTTTTGTAAATTTTGAAATACTTATCTTCAGACCTTCGTGTTCTGCTGTAAATTGTGCATACATCTCATTAATATTACATAGTAGAAGTCTTTTTTGGACAAGTGAACGAGTTCCATCATCATTTTTTACCGACACAAAGTCTTTCATTCCTGGCATCATTTGACTAATGTCATCGCATTCATAAAAAGTCTTTACAAGAGTTTCAATTTCAAGGATTTCCTTTTTTTGGATTCGAGAGTATAAGAATTCCATGTTCTGAAACTAATTGTTTCACCTTGATTGCTTGACGCTATGACGTACCAAACACCTTCCTTAGTTTTCTGCGTCCCCAAGATTTTGGTGCAAGTGAAAGGAGTTGAAATTTTTCTTGTCTACTTTTAGAGACGTTGAATTTTTCGATAATTTGATCAAGTACTGCAACACCCGCTTTATGATACTCGTCATCGCACTGCATCTTTGTGTCATTGACCTTTAAAGGTATTGGAAAATCTGGATCACATTCATTATTATCTGCATCATCATCGTCAACAACAGTGTCAATATCTGATTGAACTTGATAAGGAATCCTTGAAGTAGTGTCGCAATTCAAGAATGATCTTCCTCTTAAGTTAAGTTTATGTTTCTTTTTTGGAAGACATCATTAGGAAAGTACTTCTTCGCAATTTAAGAAGGAAGCTTACATATGGTATTATATATCTGATTGAACTTGATAAGGAATCCTTGAAGTAGTGTCGCAATTTAAGAAGGAAGCTTACATAGAACTCGTCATAGTTGACCTTTCAAAATCCTACAAAAAGCAAATTTTTCAACAGAAGTCAGTCCAGTTTAGTTCAGTGAAATGGACGCCATATTGTAACATCTACGGGAAGTCAGTCCAGTCTCATCAGATTTTTTACCGCAAGTTCAGTCCAATCTAGTCCAGTTTTAATTCAGCAAAATCGACGCCACGACATAAGGTCTACGAGTTCAACGACAGTAGAAAATAAAGGGGAATCGCCTTAGAGAATGCTCTTGAATAACCGGGATCAGAAATCAACCATCCCAACTGATTGAACAACGACATTTACTGTCTAATTGAGATTCATCTCAACACCCACGAAGGGAGAACTTAAGTTACAATATTCAACCAACTGGACTCAATTATAATTAACTCGCTCTCAACCAAGGGTAATTACAACCAACTTTGAATCTTCTATATTATTACTATTCCCATGGTGTTTACTTACCGTCTATTTTATGATAATACATATATTTCATACAATTAATGCCTTCCTGTTCACTGACTTATTCCTCATCCCTCAGAGAGGATCCTTCCGATCCTAACATAAAAGGAGGAAATATTTTAAGAAGAGAAGTGTTGCGTTTCTGACGTAACAGATCCATAAAATTTTCATGAAAAAACAAATGATCTTTTTTTACTAATCATGCACTAACAAACTGGGATGAAAAATGGCACAAAAGTCATCTTTATTTGATAACAAGACATACACAGTGTGGTCCAAAAATAACCGAACTTTCTAGTTATAGAATAAAACAAGTATGATATTATGTTTCAAAGCTAATATTTATTCAAAATATTGGATCTATAACTTAATTCGTGCGGTTTTTTTCAAAATTTGAACGTTTATTTGAGAAAAACATGTACAATAGTATTATTCAAAGTATTGCCAATCTGAATCTATGACTTTTTCCCATCTTTCTGGCAATTTGTGGATTCCATCCCAAAAGAACTTCGCCGGCTTGACGGCCAAGAATGAATCAAGCCAATTTTTGACACCCTGTTCTGATGTGAACCGTATTCCAGCGAGGGCGTTCTGCATCGACCGGAACAAATAGCAACTTCGAGCCGAGCGTTGTCATGATGGAAAATTATTGCCTCGTGTCTGGTCGCATATTCCGGGCGTTTTTCGGCTATTGCTCTCTTCAAACGGATTAATTGTGTTCGGTAGCGTTCTCCATTGATGGTTTCACCCGGTTTTAGCAGCTCATAATACAGCACACCCTTCTGATCCTACCAAATACAGAGCATTACCTTCGCGCCATGGATATTCGGCTTTGCCGTTGATTTGGCTGGTTGGCCGGGTTTCACATATGATTTTTTGCGCTTGGGGTTGTCGTAATGGATCCATTTTTCATCACCAGTAACAATCCGATGCAAAAATCACTTCTTTTTGTGGCGTTCCAACAGCATTTCGGACATGCAAAACCGCCTTTCAACGTCTCTCGGCTTGAGTTCATGTGGAACCCAATTTCCTTGCTTTTGAATGTATCCGGCTGCTTTTAAACGTTTTGAAATGACTGCTTGAGTGACTCCCAAAGATTCTGCGAGCTCTTCTTGTGTCTGGAAACAATCTTCATCGAGTAATACTTCCAGTTCTTCATCTTCAAACTTTTTTTGCTGCCCAGGACGTTCTTCGGCCTCCAAGCCAAAATCACCACTTTTAAATCGTGCAAACCACTTTTGGCACTTTGGCAGTTTTCTTCATATTAAAGTAATGATGAAGAACTCCTCGCAAAAACACTTTTTCAGGCATAAAGTTCGACATATTTGAGTGAAAAAAAATTATTGTTGTTTAAGCTTCAAATGAATGACGTATACTGAAAAAGACGCACAATGACAGTAGCTTTCCAATGCATTTTCGGAATATTGGAACGATGGAATAATAATCAAGTTACGCAATCTCTTAGCAAACCGTAAGAATTAAGTTATAGATCCAATAGGGTCCATTTAACTCAATACAACGTTTAGAACGATCAACCAATTTATCCACAGACTTTTTAAACTCGGTTTTTGGGATGTTCTTCAGCATCTGTGTCACAGCTGCTTGAATGGTTGGAACGTTATCGTGAGAAGCTCCTTTCATTGCAGTTTTTAGTTTCGGGAACAGAAAATATCCACACAGTGATAGATCAGGCGAATACGGAGGGTATTTGATGACACAAATCTGTTATTTCATCAAAAATTCGTTGACTTCTTTGGTCTTGTGAGGTGGTGCATTTAACTGATGTGGAACAAAACGTACACAGACCTTTCTTTTACCCAAATCTTCAGTTAATATTGTGTATATTGTACAATAAGATGAATTCAATTCTTCTTCCACCATTCTCACAGTGGAATTTGCATCGATAGCGATTATTTCACGTACTCTTTCCACTAACTGAACATAATTTGATGCTTCTGGTGGTTAAGGTCTTGGATCAACATTTAAATCGTTACGGCATCTTTTAGATAGTGTAAACCACGTATAAACTTCAGTACAACTCATACAATCATCACCATAAACTGTTTTTAATAATTCTTAAGTCTCAGCAAATTTTTTACCGAGTTTAAAACAAAATTTAATATTTGCTTTTTGTTCCATTAATGTTTTTACGACACAACCACAAAAACTACTGTCATTAAAACGTGCGTAATTTTGTGGCCTGTAAACTGATTTGCTCAAACTTGGTTGCGCTTAAAAGAAGAAAAATGTACCTTTCTAACACTGCCAACGTTTAATAGATGGCGCTACGTTTTCTATGATTTAAATTAAATGTTCGGTTATTTTCAGATCACACTGTGTAAAAAATAAGATCGAAAAAAAGTTCATTTAAACATTCAGGTCTTAGCATAAATATATTTTTAATGATTCTTCGTTTGTGTTATATTGAATATTATGTTGAAGTACATATAAAAACAAAATAAAAATGATAAAAGTATTAATGCATTCAGTTATATAAAAACTAATTGAAATTTTCAAAATGTTTTTTGAATTAATGAAAATTCTTGCTTTTCAACTTTGTTTGGGTTTTTTCGTCATAATGCAGAGAGAAAAATAGTTGTTCTTGAAATTTCTTTAATATTATCGATTGCAGCCAAATGCAGTTTCTCTATTAGTGCATAAAATTAATTTAATAGAGACGAGTACAAATTTTCACGAAATGAATCTGCGTGTTGCGTTAATTGCCACAAAACTATGAGTAGCTGGTAATTCAAATTGAAATTCCAACAATGCAGAGTACGCGGCCCAGAGTAATGATAAAATTAATTAAATGTCCATATAACTAAGCAACTCATTTAGCATTTTCAAATACATGATACATGCAAATATATTCATTGAAATAAAATTCTCTCATTCATAAATGTTTTTGATATAAAAAAAAATTGTATTCCAATATTCCCAACATTATGAAAATATGAAAAACTTTTAAGAAATCAAAGGAAATAATATTCAAAATGCTGCTAAAAATGGAATCTTTAATTTATATTACTTTTCTCAGTCCATTGAAACGAAGAGAAGTATTTTAAAAAATGATGTATTCCTTTGATTTTTGACATTGTAATATGAAGAAAATTAATGTATTTTTATGCAATATTTGGTGTTACAATATAAAAAAATTAATAAACGGTTTTAAAAAACCGGAAATAGGATAATATTGATTTTTTAAAACAATGAATTTTTTCTCTTAATTTAATTTCGGGCTCTCCACATTTTGTGTTCAAAATGTCTTAAAAAGTATCAAAACTTTGAAGTATTGGATCAAGATCCTTTGGAAAAATTAAAAAGCAGTACTTTCAGGATGGCGAGCAATTGGAAGAAGAGGGGAATATTGGAAAGAGATACTAGATGGAGAGATATTGATACAACGAATACTATTTTGGCTAGATGTTTTTGATTAAAAAAATTTCATAAGGAAAACTATCCTTTAAGACTAGTCATTTCGACTATTAATACACCTACTAGATTTTTAGGACAAAATTTTAATATGATACTAAAAAATTCATTATCAAAGTCAAATTATACTATAAAAAATCGTTGGGAATTTCAAAGACTCTAGTCACAAAGACAATACGTCACGCTCATGTAATGGTTTCTTTGGATGTTGTTGCAATGTTTCCGAATATTCTGTTGGAGTTGGTCAGAAGCGCTGTTTCAAATAGGTGGATGAAAGTTAAATCACATACAAAGTTAGATGAAAAAGAGTTTCTCAAAGGATTAGATTTCATCATGAATTCTATTAAATTTAAATTTAACGGTTAATTCTATAAACAAAAGTTGGGTACTCCAATAGGTTCTGTTATTTCTCTAATGTTAGCTGAGATAGTCATGGAAGATTTGGTAAGGTCTGTCTTTGAGTCATAGAAAGGAATACGCTGATTATGACTTTGACTGGAATAATGTTGAGATTTTTCACTCAGAAAGTAATAAGGGAAACAGAGAATTTATGAAGATGTTATATATAAAAAGAGAGGGAGGATATTCTATAAATTTAGTAAAGTACAATGGCTGTTATTACAGAATGATGGGTTATATTTGAAGCCATTGTTTCACAGTTAAATTCTTTGAAGTTTCTAGATTTTGCGAAACAATTAACATTTTATTGAATGACCCTTAGGGTCTTTCAAGTAGTTAATACGGTGGGACACATAAAGAATTGTTTTATTTTCCTGTTGGCGTTCATGGAGGAGAGTCATGACAACCATTGTACTTCACCAAATCCGCTTTCAAAGTTATAGAATATCCTCCCTCTATTTTTATACATAAAATCTCCATAAATTCTCTTTTTCCCTTATTACTTTCTGAGTACAAAATCTCAACATTATTCCAGTCAAAGTCATGATCAGCGAATTCCTTTCTATGATCAGACAAAACATTCCCAGGTGAAAAAATCCGATTCATGCCAGTATTTACAAACGGCACAGTACCACGCCAGTTGTAAACAAGGAGCAATGCCTTATTGGACAGTTGGTAGCGGGCCGAGGGTTGGCGCAGTATTGGCATAGTACTGCTCCAGTTCTGAGACCAAGTGTCGGCTAACAACCGACTTCGGAGTAATGGCAGTACTGAAACAGTATAGATTTCAGTACTGGCATGGTACCGATCTCCAGTACCGTTCCAGTACTGCAAATCTTTCTGCGGTACTGGCGCGGTACCAAGCTGGTTGTAAATTTCCACTTGGGTTATGGTAATTATAGTTACTTCTTTTTCTTTCCTCCTTTTTTGTTAGTTTTCTCATAATTGTTTATTTTGGGAAGTGGTTTTTGTTCCAAAGTTGGTCATGTTTTTTTTTGTATTTTAAGGGTTCGAACAGTTTAGAATTCTTAAAATGTTGAATTATTCAGTTATTTATTTACAATAAATAATATTATGTTTATTTTTGATAAAAGTAAATGACGTTCATATTCGATAAATTACCAGAGTAACCTATAAGCAAATTAGTGAACACAAAGCAATAAAAATAATGGACAGGTTCATAAATTAAAAATTGTATAATTGTCAAAGTACGTTTGGGAGTAAATGGAAGTTCGATTTTATAATATTGATTTTGTTTCGTAAAAATATTAGTTGAATAATATTCTGCATTTGTTTCATTTAGAGTAAACATAAGATATCGTTTAAAGGTATATGAGAATTTATTCAATGTATCCAGAAGCTGTATGGGGTTGGATGTTCATAAGTTGCAAACGAGATAGAGATTAATAAAACGGCATCTCTTGCATTTAATATTCTGGCTACGTTTACTTTTCTATTCTTCTTTCACTACAGAAATAAATTACTCTGATGAACATTTTTTAATTCAATTTTACCTTTTGTTACAAAACTTAACCCATGTAGCAACTATGATTTTCTAATTATCTCATCAATGTATAGGGATACGTTTTCACATTCTTGTCGCGCTTCGCGCTCGATCTTATATTCTTCGCATACATTCAAGTTTAGTTCTTGTAATATGATACTGAAAGTCAAATCAATTTTATTATATTGTGAACGTGAATTAAATTTTCTCAAAGTTACTAAATTTGTTTATGATTTCAAATGAAAAAGGAAATTCAGCTGTAAGGAATACATTCTCATCATGACACTCGTGCTTCGAGCTCGATTTTTACATTCTCATCATGGATGAGAAGGTATTGGTTTTATGTGAAAAATGACTTTCGAAATTTTCATCAAATCTTTACGTTTTGAGACCCCCTGAGTCAGAAAAAACGGTTTTTGCAAAAGTGTCTGTCTGTCTGTAGTAGGTCGTGTGCGGCATAACTCTAGATAGAATTATCAGATTGAATTGAGCTTTGGTACACTTTATCGGAGCCGAAGAAGTAAGGACAAGTTCGTTAACCAACCACACCCAATCAAAATTGAGGGATTGAGCACTACTTTTGTGTTTTTGAAAATGACTTTTTAGAAAAATCGAAAAATTCAATACTGGTTTTTGATAGTGCTCATAAATCTCTACAAATTATCCTGATAAAATTTTTTGACAAAATCAAAATTAGAAATGTTATAGCATATTCAAATTCGAAGAAAGTCAATATCAAAATTCCATTTTCCAGTTAAATTATACGAGATACGAAAAAACGTTATGATATAACATTATTAAATAAATAAATACCTACAAATTTGAATTGTAACATTTTTTCATAAGATGCATATTTTTCTTTTTAATTTAAAAAAAAAACTATTGAAAATCCAAAATTCCATTTTTTAACAATAATATGTGAAATACGAAAAGAACGTAAGAATACAAAGTTGTTCGCTTCAAAAAGACCTACAAATTTTGTCTCACACAGCTTTTGATAAAACATATATTTTTCGTTTTTTCGAATATTTTTTAATAATAAATAAATTCGATTTTTTTCACCAAAATATGTGAGATACGAAATAAGCGTTGTTCTGCAAAATCGTTTCCTTAAATAAAGTCTACGATTGCTTTTTATTTTTGAGAGATTTGGAAGAAAATAAATTATTTTAACCATGTAATTTATCAAAAAGTTACTGAAATGTATACAGAAAATCGAGCGCGAAGCGCGAGCGTCATGATGAGAATGTGTTCCTTAAGGCTGACAGAGCCTTAAGTAAATTGAATTTCCTGTTTCACTTAAATTCAAAAAGAAATTGAGTGACTTTGAGAAAATGTGTAATTCACATCATCTGTAATATTATTATAAAATTGGTTTGAGCTTCAGTATCAAATTATAAGAAATAAACTTAAATGTATGCGAAGAGCACAAGACCGTGCGCGAAGCGCGAGGTCCAGAAAGAACGGAGCGCGAAGTGCGACGATTACATTTGGATCAAAAATAAAAATCTCGCGCTTTGCGCTTGGTTAGAAAGAGGTTTCATTTTTATTTTTAATAATACCATTCATTTATAAACAAAAGATATAACTCTTATGAGAAAATGTTCGAAACCAAGGTTGTAGATCTTTTTGAAATGAACAATTTTCTTTCCCAATATTTCTTTCGTATCTCGCATGGATTTTATGCAATAGAATTTTTTATTTTTTATGAATTTTATTTTAAAAACACAAAAAATTCTCCTATTTTGACAATATTTCGTTAAACCCGTTTTTCTGACTCAAGGGTCTCCAAACGTAGATTTGATGAAAATTTCGAAAGTTATTTTTCACATAAAACTAATACCTTTTCATTGATGGTGAGAATGTAAAAAAATATCTTATATGAACAAATAAATGTATGATTCAGTCACGTGGTTCGATTGATCCATAGCCTTAAGAAATATTTTTAACAAACCGAAAAAGGACAATATCCACTTTCTAAAATAAAGAATTTAATGTGTAAATTAAATTTTGGGGTTTTCAGATTTTGGTTTAAAATATTTGAAAGTTTCGAAACGTTTTCTTTGTGTAAATTTATCAGATTGTTACTCAAAATTAAGTCTATTCTTCAATCATTATTATTATAACACAAGTAAATTTTATAATATTTTTCATGTGAATTAACTTTTCTCAGTTACTTTGACTTTGAAGAATACATTCTCATCGCGACTTTTCAGACACGTATATTTATTTGTATAGATTACAAGCCAACGATTCGCTTCTTTCTGAAGGTCTAAAATCAGGGCAATGACATTAAATTACTGAGTAGAATTTCGATCAAATAATTTAATTGGGTAAGATGATTCCTTTGGAGAAGAGGTGAAATGTTCGCTTGTAATTTATAGTACTATTTTTTCCCAGAAAGTGATTTTCAAACACTCTAAAAGCAGTCGAATTTTCTATTTTCCTGTGAGATGATTCTGGCTAACGAACTTATCCTGTCTCCTTAAGCCCGAATAAAATATACGAAGGCGCATTACAATCCAAAGTCATTGTCACTGATGATGACGACGACAGACAGAAAGGATTAAAAATACCCTTCTTTGTATTTAGAGGTTGATACAAAATTTTTTAATGTCAGTGAATTTTTCAGTTTCAAAAAATCCATAAAGGAAATTCTTTACAATATTTCAGTTCCTATTATTTTCAAATTATATAAAAATCTCATTACGCATTAAGCTATTTTTTCAAACGTTACAGAAACTATAATAACTTCCATACTTCGACATAATTTCCCCACTCCAAAGTTTTACCACCTAAAGAAATGTAAGGGAAAAAATTGATAAAAAATTAATTGGGTTTTAATGGTTGTTGCGCAAAAATTAAGGGGATTGAGTTGTCCCTTACTTTAAAACAAAAAATACTTCAATTGTTAATTTAAGTATGTTTAACGTCCAAGTGTTGATAATTATCATAATACTTCAATTGTTAATCATTTCTTATTTGATATAAAAATAGGAATTATTAAAAAAACTCTAAACTTATAGGAAAAAATTTCACCTGGTATGATTCACCTGTTGCTCATGTTTTCTTGAGATTGACTTTTACAAGGGATTTAAGGTGGTGTCAGAGTCTTACCTGTTGCAAGCGATCGTGAGAAGTAAATGTCACAAGAAGGGATGAAATTTTCAAGCAATGTAAAACGTGCTTATCAGATTTATTTTAGTTGAACTCAACACACTTTATTCTTGATAAAAATAATAGCCATTTAGATTGAAATTCAAGTTGAATAAATAATACCTATTCACAGTAAAATGTTAATTTATATTGTCTTATGGTGCACTTCGCGAAATAATATGTGCAATGACACAGTAAAATTTGTGTATAAAATTATTTCCTGATTAATTAATTGAATAATTATTAAATAATTAGGTTTTTTTTTAAATTATTAGGATGACTCAAAAGTAATGAAAAAATAAGATATTTATAATTATTATCTGCTTCACCTGTTGCCAATGTAAAGGATCGCGGGCGTTTGCAGTCTGCGCGAGAATGACGATGAGAGCATCGCGGCGCCCTTGTATATATACTAAGAGGAATGATCTCAACCCCCACCGCGTCACAGAATGTTGCACAAGGATTGGACAATATTGAACAATTGCATGGTTTTGACTTGTTGCGCAGGTCGAATAACATTTTGCTTCTTCTGATCATGAAAATATAATTATACGAGTCATTACTGCCACATGATTCCCGAATTCTTAGAAGGTTTCCTTCATTTTCTGCAAGAATTTTTTTTCAAATTACTGACCTGGGAATTGCAAACGTTTGGTAATATTTAAAATGTATTTATCAATATTTTAAAAATAATTTCACAATTCCTTCATAAATTTTTCATTAAAAATAATTGCACTGCAAAAAAATATAAAGAAATTTTACGGAACTAACCCGTTGCGTTTAGGATTATAAATAGCAAAAGTATGTAATAGTTATATAAAAATTATCTTTTTCTACCTGCAGGTCATAAAGTGAATTTAATTGCCCCCTGCAGGGCAAACAAATACATTTTTATATCCCCCCAGTAGGAAAAAATCGTGTGCGAAACGGGGAAATAATTTTTCTATTAGTGGGTCATAAAGTGCATTTTATTTCCCCCTGGGGGCAAACAAATCTACTTTTTTGACCCACCAGTAAATAAAAAAGTGTATGACACGGGGAAAAAATTTATTTTACTCGTGTGGTCGTTGCGCTCGCTCTGCTCGGGCATCAAATTTCACACTCGCAAAATAATTTTTTTATATATATCAATAGATATCACATTGCCTCCGTCTTTATTGGGTTAGTCGCACTCAGAATTTTCATAAAATTGATTTTTTGCGTATTATTATAGTATAATATCTTGAAAATTTTCTCTCCAAGTTTGAAGTCAATCCGAGAAAAACTGACTGAGCTATGCAAGTGGACAAAAAAAATATATATTCCCATGTAAACTATACTTGAAACTTTAAATGTGTTTTTCTCACAACCATGTTTTATTATATCGATGACAACAATAACTCGAAAACTGATTAATCGATTCACTTCAAATGATCGTAATTTTTTTTTTTCATTTAAAACTTTTTTTTATTAACAAAAAACGGGTGTTTTTTTTACGGAAATCGGACTTTCAATTTGACTGGTCACTATTTTGCCAGAAAAAAATTATTTTCCTGAAAGCTACAATTAATCACTAGGTAAATTAATAAATTTATGCAATAATTTGGAATTTTTCATTTCGGATAACCCATTGAGGAACTGAAGTGGTCAGCGCAGAACGGCTTTCGCAAAATATCCTCCGGGTAGACTACATGTATTTCTTTCATTTTAAGTTATTTTTCAATTTAATTCAGACAAAACATCAATAAAATTATATACCTTTGGATGCTGAAATTATTGAAAAAATATATGGATATAACAAAGGGATAAAAATTCTAAAAAAATACACTTTTCTTCCTCCTTTGATTGCGACTAACCCCTTAAATATCAGGGAATTTTACAGTATTTTATTTATATATATCTAAAAGGGCTTTTTTTTTTTACCTTAGCCTTCTAGACCCGATTGGGTCTCTTGATACGCATAATAAGTATAAGAGTTTTTTTAGATAATTCCAAAATTATGAAGTCACTGAAATATCCTGAAGTATATTGAAATATCCTTAAGTGCCCTGAAAATATTAAAGTTTCTTAAAATATCTTGTAGTACCTTGAGATAGTGATGCAATATCGATATCGAACATATCGATATTTTCCTCTTGATATATCGATATTTCATATCGATATTTTCCATAGCGATATTCGATATGGGATATCGATATTTTCCCCCAAACCGATATTTTTCCTGATGGATATTTAACATTTAAGTGGAAATAGTGGAATCACTGATCTCAATAATACACTGGATGCACATTCAATGCAAAGTCGTGTGCCCAATTGAAGGGCTGAGCCGCCATATTTACTTAGGTTGATTACATAGAATGTTGCGGTAAATTCAAATTTAGTAAAAAGGGAAAAGTGTAAATATTAAAGAAACAATATGAAATCCATGCTTTTTCACCGGTATTAGTATTGATAGTATACATAATATTAAACTAATGAAATGAAATTTATTAAATAATACTAAAATATAACTCGGTAATATTTATTATTATGGTATATAATGTTGTATATATTTAAAAAGGCATATGTATTTATTTCTTAACTATAATTAAATATAAATTTATTATAAATTTATCAAATATAGATTACAGAATTCAAAAAGTAAACGTACCTTGGGGTAGTGTAAAAATTATCTCACGTTCTGAACGTGAACTATTAATAATAGTCACATATAATAACTATTTTTAGTATAAATTAATTCGCGTTTCATAATTCAACCCTTGTGTACACGGAAAAAATAAGTACTGGGAAATTTACTTGACAGTCCTCGACTTTTGGACAGGACAAATTTTTCCGAAGATCCTATAAACTTTTTATTAAGAAGCTTAGAACTTCATCGAAAAAAAGAAAGAATGTCCTAGATTAATTCAAGCACAGTCAATGAATGAAATTCTTTCAAATTTTATTGTATAGTTTTTGAAAAAATTATAGAAAGGCAAATAATACTTCTTCTAAAGAGTGCTTCACGTTTTAAAAGAGTTTGGATAGAATAGTTTGATTAGGAAGAGATGAATACCTGCTATACAAATCAAAGAAAAATTCTTGGACTGCGCTTGAAAGTCTTGTGAAATTTTTAGTGGTACGATTCGCAGTTGTCAATGTAATACATAAGGGTTGAATTATGAAACGCGAATGAATTAATACTAAAAATAGTTATTATATGTGACTATTATTAATAGTTCACGTTCAGAACGTGAGATAATTTTTACACTACCCCAAGGTACGTTTACTTGTTGAATTCTGTAATCTATATTTGATAAATTTATAATAAATTTATATTTAATTATAGTTAAGAAATAAATACATATGCCTTTTTAAATATATACAACATTATATACCATAATAATAAATATTACCGAGTTATATTTTAGTATTATTCAATAAATTTCATTTCATTAGTTTAATTATGTATACTATCAATACTAATACCGGTCAAAAAGCATGAATTTCATATTTTTTCTTTAATATTTACACTTTTCCCGTTTTACTAAATTTGAATTTACCGCAACATTCTTTGTAATCAACCTGAGTAAATATGGCGGCTCAGCCTTCAATTGGGCACACGACTTTGCGGACTTTCCCATTGGCATTGTGCATCCAGTGTATTATAGAGATCAGTGAGTGGAATCCGTTGCCGGCAGGAAATAAAAAAAAATTGTTTTCACATTGCAGCACACTTTATCGAAGAAATCAGTGACAGAACAAAGACTTTTGATTGTTAGCAAAAGTAAGAATTGTTGTTAACATTTTCTGAAAAATCGCACAACTCGACACAAGTTTCCAATTCCTGAAATTCTTTTTTTATAAAATTCTGATTTTTTGATTCCGAATTTTTTAAAAATATTTTTAAAATTAGGGGTTCGGAATTACAGCAAAGCAATGAAATTTGTATCTGTTACTCAATAAACATTTTATTGACCTGTAAAAATGTACAAAAACATTTTGCGGTTCTAACTTCCAGGACATTAATAATACAGTATTCTATTTTTGTTCCATGCGTTTTTAAAATTTTTTGTATCAGTTCTCATAAATTTTGTCAATAAAAATATTGAACATGTAAAATAGTTAATTAAGTTAACTTCTTAATTTTTTGTATCTTAATAAATAAAAAAAAAGATTACTGCACAGTGCTTACAAATCGTGGATGAAAATTACCTCCTCCACTTTACCATATTATTGAACAAGAATAATTTTGGAAAATTTTATAATATAGTTAAAGAACAACTTAAAAAAGTAATATAATTACAAAATTTTTCCAAATTATGTTCGACGAATTATTATTTTTTTCGATAAAATTGTAAAATGGAGGGGGTAAATTTTATCCACGATATAAGAACACTGTTATAGCAGTCGTTTTACCTTCATTTAATTAAAGAAAATTATTTGTTTTACTTTTACATTGAATAAAGTACCTGAATTATTATTTAAAATTTTTAAAAAACTTTAATATCGATATTATATCGATATATCGGAAACTTTTGCCGATATATCAGTGATATCGATATTTACCTTCCTGATATATCGATATTGCAAATATCGATATTTTCCTTTTGATATTGCATCACTACCTTGAGATATTCGGAAATATTTTAAGGCCATGGACCAACATAATCACGTGACTAGATTCCTACTTTACCGGCATTTCAGTTTGTGTAACCCCATTTTTATAAAAATTGAGACAGGTAACTGAAAATTTGTAAAATTAAATAAAATAAATTATTATAGGTCTGTCTGGTCATAAATGTTCATAATTATAAAAAACATTCGTTTGAAAGTTTTTTTTTATAATTATTATAAAGATTTATAATTCTAATACAGCGATAATAACCTGCAATTGTCGGTATCGACAATGAGATTGATTTGATCAACAAAAATAACCTATGTCCTCACTGAATGCGACATATTATTTCCGAAGTACTTTTCAATGCTGGACACTAATATGGCTTCCGTTCGATGCTATCATGCATATTTTAATAGATATTTTCAATTAAAATTGTTAATATAAAATAGTTTAACAATTGTTTATAAGAGTGAAAATTTTTTTTCCGCCATCAACGCGGGTCATTTCGATACCTTTTTAACGAAGTTTGCGAATACCGTCATACTTTAGCGATATCTATAACGGTTTTTGAGATATTCTTAAAAAACTGGAAAAAAAGTGCTAAAAATGTACTGAAATTTCAGTGCTCTGTAATTCAGGACATATTCACTTTTTCTTAATAAACAATGTCAATTTGTCTGTTTTTTTATAAGAATTAGTTATCTGCAAAAAAATTTAAATTCGGATTATTACTTGTACTAAATGCTGTACTGGGCATCAGATCTTCATTTATCCATATTATAATGTTCGACGTTTGCTTGAGCGAACATGTTTTTTGATCGGATCGTAATGTGATGTGATCGTGAGTGATGTGAATGAAATGCATAATCAAGTAACATAAGACGCTCACTCACATTGTCATTTGTTTCTGAATTTCATGCAGTTATGAAACATAAGACGATCACTCACATTGTCATTTGTTTCCGAATTTCATGCAGTTATGAAACATAAGACGATCACTCACATTGTCATTTGTTTCTGAATTTCATGCAGTTATGAAACATAAGACGATCACTCACATTGTCATTTGTTTCTGAATTTCATGCATTTGTGAAGTATAAGACGATCAACCACATTTTTCACTCTTCGGTGAAACTTGTCTTCAATCATAGTGAATACGTTTATTTTTTTCCCTTGTCGGGTTTCTAACATTTGTGTTTTTGTGTTATTAGATTTTATTCATTAGTCGAAATAAGAAAGATTATCCTGTCTGCTTTCTCATCAATGTCAATCAGATCGCTGGTGTGCAAGAAGGTTCTCGTCTCTCCTGTGTCGGTCCTGACTTGGCTGATTTGGAACGTGTCTTAATCTGTTAATAGGACCCCTTCGGCGGGTTTTGTTTTTCCACTCAGTTTTCTTTTCACATCTATGGTGAACGAAACGTTGCCCCCGGTTCGCGCCGTGCCTTCTATCCAATGGCCAGTACATATCCATTCGTCCACTGTTGGTATCTTGTCTGGTTTAACAAATTCCGTTTGCATGAACCCTCTCACCTCTACAGACAAAAGGTCCATCTACTTATCCACCTACAGAGGCCCTCCTAGTTTGTTTTTCTCACAAAGCCATCTCCTAACCTCTGTAGACATGTCATCGATATCGACGTATTCAACAAATACCGGTTTCTTATATTAAAGTAGTACACTGAGAGACTTTTCGTTAGAGTAAATGATAAAGATGAATCAAAATTTAGTATAATATCGTTTCAAAATGGGGAAAGCCGAGGCTTTATAATACTTATTCATATTATGACATCGAAGTTTGATATAGTCATAACGGTCTTTAATATATGAAGAAGATAAAGTAGTATTTTAAATACTAAATATTATGAATCTCTATTCGAGAAATTGAAAGTACGAGAAAATGATATTATGATTACTAAGTTGTCTAAAAATAATTTGAATAAGATAAATATTGAATATCACATTTTGGAAAGCATGTTTGAGAAATTCATATTATGAATATGAACTTGCCAGAAACCTCACGACGCGCAGCAAAAATCAAAACATTCATTCTCGATTTTTCATATAATTTGTTTCAGAATGTCGTCCGAGTACTTCCGACGTTATCCGAATAGCTTCGTAGACTCGAATCCAAGTCTGCCCAACCCCCAACTCAGTAGTGGCTTATAAGCGACATTTATTTCGGAATATGGCAAGCGAGAATAGCCGAGAGGCTTTAGGCGTTAGGAATGCGTTTAGTTAATGTAGATATAGGTAGAGTAGGGGGTTCGAACCCAAAGGCGATTCTGAAATTTAATTTCAAGCGTATGCGAATATAAATAGTGTAGCATTGTGTACTTAAATATATGAATATAACTAAGGTATGATAATAATATTAGTGTATGTGTTTCCACTGAAACCTTCCCTCTTCTGAGTGCCCAAAGCTCTCCCCTCTATCTTCCTCTTGCTTCGCACGCGTTAGAAAAAGACACCACAATCCATAACCCGGAGACACACGTCCCTTCTGAAGGTCAAACTTTTTGATGGAGTGAGTGATTTTTCATATAGTGGTTTTCAGATTCACATATTCTTTGTTTCGCTTCGAAACTTTGATATAGTAAATTTCAAATTCTCGTAGGTTTTATAGCAATTAGTAAAACATATATTCCATTTATTCAAACGAAAATATTCATTTCGCCGCTTGAAAACCACTATATTAATTTCTGATACGTAAACCCTGTTTGCCTCACTTTGAAACGATATTATACTAAAATATGATTCACTTTTACGATTTATTCTAACGAAAAGTCTCTCAGTGTACTTCCCTGAGACGATTTTCTTACAAGAAGGTTAAAATCAAGATATATTAATATAGTATCGCTCTTTTATCCCCCAAAGTTTGAACTCTTTCTTTTGTCTAGTTTTTGAGATATTTAATAACAAAGTCGATCACTTTTACATACACGGTATAGGTAATCAATCCAGAAATGTGTATAAAACCTACATATACGACTAACTGCTCTTACGGTCGAATTGAAAAACTGTATACTTGTTATTTATTCAAAGGGAAACTAGTATCAAAATTACGATTAACATCAGGAAAACAAATTTTTACGAATGGAAGAAGCGTAAAAACTATTCAACAAAGTAATTTTTTAATCGGTCTGGGATCAAATTGCCGATTGAAAAAGGTTACTGATTCAAATATCTGCAACACAATTAAAAAAAATATTTAAAAACTGCAATTTTAAATAACGCAATTCACAGCAATTCTAGCCTATCTCTTTTTGCTTCCTGGGTGCGATTCAAAATGGAAAAGGAAAAAGATAGTTCACGTGCTGTCCAATAAAAAGTTAGGATAGTTCGCGCTGCATTTTTTTGAAACTCATTGATAGATATTTATGCTACAAGGGAGTAAGAGGATGATTCTGACAAGTGTGGAGTTGTGCACGAGCAAAGCGAGGGCGCAAAAATAAGAGTGAGAATCATCTTGTTCCTCCAGTGTAGCATACTTTATTTTTGATCATGCATGCACAGAAATTGTCACTTTTTTTCCTGAAATGCGGGAAGAAAATCCCCTTTCTGGGGTACACACGAAAAATGCCGGAATTATTTACGAACTTTTTTAGTCAGCCAGAAGATTGGACAGAGACAATTTTGAACCAATTGCAGGTTCTCACAACAATGAAGTTGGCTGCCCATACTTTCAAGTTTTCGCAACGAACTTACCTTTTTTAGTCCGTCAGATGGTGATACTTGGTGGTGCAAAAAATGACGAAAAAATGACGGTGCTAAAAATGCAAATCACGCAATTGTTCTCCCATATGCAGGAGTTATTGATAATTACCACGGGATTTATTGATAGCTCCCGCATTTTTCGTGTGTACCCCAAAAAGGGAATTTTCTTCCCGCGTTTCAGGCAAAAAAGTGTCCATTTCTATGCATGCATGAGAAAAAAAAACTTATAACATTGGTATTCAAAACTATTTTTTCAAATATGCCTATTTTTCATAAAAATAGAAATTTTTCTAATGAAAATCGAATAACATTTCGAATTCTCATGGAATAAACATATAAAAACGCTGTTTTAGTTTGTTATACAAATTTTATTTCTGAACAATTTTTAATTTTCTTAATTTATAAAATTTGATATAAATTTAATTTTTAAACTATTGATATTTATTAATGATAAATATTTTTTATTATTTGCGAAAATCTTTGTAAGAAAAAATTTTGTTAAAAATGTTTTTCATAAAATTTGTTTGTCGTTAAATTTTATCAAAATTGAAAACTTTACAAAAATTTTATAATAAAAATCATAATTATATTTTAAAAGTTTCAATATTCATCAAAATTTTTCATATTTTCTGAACTTTTACGAAAGTAACGACGTGATTGATATGTATATATAAAACCAACCTCGCCGTCTATAACTTTAAACTTATTTAACCGTCATTAATTACGTAACGCTTAATATATTTAGGTAGATGATAGCGATAGCAATTCATAACTTTTCTCATTTATAAAGAAACGAAGATGATATAATCAACTCAAGGGGATACCTTGGACCAAACGACGTTTTTCAAAAAATGTTTACCGCAAGTTTTATAACCATCGCCAAAGAGAATATTATTTTGAAAGTAATACGAAAAGAGATTGTACTAAAGACATATTGTGAGTTTATCCATATAATTTCTAAATTGATACTTCAGTACAAAATTCTGTTATGAGTATGCAAAGTACACCTGCTTCCAACTAAGATAATTTACAGGATGTTTCGGCAATTATAGATTATTTTGTATTATAAAACTTTAGAATATTTCAAAATATTTTGAACATTTTCAAGACAATTTGAGATATTTCAAGGTATTTAAATATATTATATGGAAATTTAGGATATTTCAAGATATCTCAGTAAATTTTTTAGATATTGAGGTTGCTCGAATATATTTCAAGGAACTTTAATGCATTTTCATGTACTTCAGGATATTTAAGGCCATTTTAATCCCATTTCTGTAAAAACTGAGATAATAAACAAGTTGAAAATTTTTGAGAGTAAATGAAATACACCGAGACCAAGACATGTCTGTCTAGTCATAAATATTTATAGTTATTAAAAAAAAATTTATATTCTGGATTTGCATTGACCCTAATTAATAATTGAAGATATATATTTATGTTGATAGTTGGCTTTGGGGTCCAAGGTTAATAAAAACTCAAAGCTATACATAATCAAACATTTTGGCTCTGATCTGAGCCCTCATCAATGATTTATTTTGGATCTAAAAGATACATAAAACAATTTCGCTAACTATCGGCTTCTTTGATGGAGAATTTTATTATTCACGTCTTTTTTCTAATGTATAGATAAGAACTTGAAATTGCTTCCGGCTAAAATACATTAAAAAAGAAATTGAAAAGTTAAAATTTTTTTTACTATGAATTAGAAACTTTAAAAAAATGCTTTGTGTCATACGAAAGATTTTCCCAATTGTGGGTAAGGGCAATGAGACTAATTATTAAGAATGTACACGAAATGTACCCAACTTTTCATATAATATTATATATAAAGTTTTCTTTGGTTTGAGTCTAAATATAAAATGCCTATGTAAATATTACTTTGGTATAAGGCAATTGAGAATAACATTGCTCCCGAGTAAAATACTTTAAGAAAGAGAATTTTTTGGAATAAACTTATCATTTGGCTTAAATATGTAGGTGTAAAATTTGTTGAAACTTTGTGCACAAAATTATAATTTGAAGTTTCTTTGGTATAATGTAGAGTTTAGAAAACTTTAACATTTCTTTTTGGTATACAGTAATTTTTGCAAGAAAACTGAGTTGAAAAACCTGAAAAATTGCGTTGCATCATGTTGAAGATTGTACAAATTGTAAATTTTGGAAAAAAATTAAGTTGTATCCTGCAAGTGTACATGGAGTGTGTCCAAATTTACATATAATTGTACACATAAAGTCTCTTTTGATAGCAGCCTAAGTATAAAATACTCTTTAAACCCAAATCAGTGGGCAATGGATCACTGAATGAAACAGTAAAGACTTTTTACCGTCAAACAGTTAAATATTACCGACAATCAGTGAAACCGCACCGATGTCAATAGCTGGAAATAGGTCACTGAATAAAATAAGTGAAGATTGTCATCGGCAATCGACAAAACAAAATCTCACTGATTCAAATCTCTATAGTACTCTAACAAATATTTCCTTGGTATGAAACAATTTTTAAAGATAACATTGCGTTCGAATAAATCACTTTGAGAAAAAGTATGAAATTCTGCCTAGCTTTTATGCGCGAAATTGTACATCGAAATTTCTTTGTTATACATTCTGTCAAAAAAGTACCGGGAATTGGTCAATAAAACACAGACTATTTATTATTCATCAAAATTTATTTTATCGCCTTCAAAGTAGGCCCCTCCCGAAATAGTACACTTATGCCAACGAATAATCCAATCATCAAAACATTTTTTAAACGCATTTTCCGGAATCGACTTCAGTTCTCGCCGCAAATTCTCATTTATGTCTTCTATCGACTGAAAAAGGGTGCCTCGAAGTGGTAATTTGAGTTTTGGAAAGAGAAAAAAGTCGGCCGGAGCCATATCAGGTGAATATGGTGGTTGTTCGATGATATTCGTTGAGTTTTTGGCCAGAAATTCGCTCATAATGATAGCCTTGTGAGATTGTCTTTCGGAACTACTCGAGCAGCAACGCTTTGCATGCCCAAACAATTGTTTAAAATGGTACGAATTGATTCGTGAGACACAGAAAGTTCAGCGGCTATCTGTTAAACTTAAATGACGACTTTCAGTCACCATTTCCTTCACTTTAGCGATGTTAACTTCAGTTGAAGAGGTTGATGGCCGAACAGAGCGAGGCAAATCTTCCACCACATTTCGACCGCTTTTGAATGCACTGTACCACTCATATGCACGTGTTTTGGATAAAGTCGATTCACCGTAAGCCTTCTGTAATATTTTTAGCGATTCCGCACACGAAATTCCATTTGTAATGCAAAATTTGAGACAAATTCTTTGTTCGATATTCTTACCCATTGGAAAAATCGCGAAACACACTTGAGATAAACTGACAACATCGAGCACTGTGAATCAACTATTGTAAATAGCAGATCGCGCTCGAACTTTACGTCAGTATAGAGGACAGTGGAGCGCCAACTTAGCGTCGCAAAGGTTTTTGACAATCTGTTTAACCTTTTAGCTGCTACTCAAGAGGCACAAAATATTTAATATTTTTAGGCAATATTTGATGTTTTAAATACGTAAAAAATAATTTTAAAATTCCTCGAAACATTGTTGACCTTGAGAATAGGTATTTCAAGGTCAAATTTCATTTCTAGTTTAAGCGAGGATTTCAGAGTGTCTTTAAGCGGGCTTTTAGAATGATCAATTTCCGGTATTTTTTTCACAAAATCTATAGTAGAATTTGAAATAAATTAACATTTTTTTTTATACATTTGATAGGAAAAGTTTTTATATAAAAGTTAAAAAAGTAAAATGAAGAAGTATTCAAGGGTAGATTCTATCGTAATTTTAACACCTTTTTTTGACATTTATATTTCTTTGGTATACAGTATTGCAGTTCTATTTGTGCGATTAAGCTGAGGTCTGCAAGTCGAGGAAATCATCCAAGTCTAAATTTTTGTACACCAATGCTTTGAAATAAACTGCAAGATCATAATGTGGATTGTTATTTCTGTAATACCACACTCATATAGAGGTTTAATACAAAGAATAAGCAACAAATTGTTTATGCTGATATCCTATCCATGGCCAAGCCTGTTTTCATACATGTGCCTAAAGCAGAGAATAGGTTGGGTGTTTGAAAAAAAACACGATTTCATTTGATCAAGCTGAATTGTTGTGATCTTGATTAATGGAAAAAAATTTATTGAACGAAAATGTGAGATTTTTCTACCCCAATCGCGAAAAAAATCTAGCCAAATTTTTTTCCCACGAAGAATTGGGATTTTTCTTACATCAGCCCGACATTTTCTCAGCTTATTTCAAATCAAGAAAAAAAATTAAATTCCTAATGTATATGTACAGACCTTATACCTACTGACTCAAAACGAAAAACACAAATATGTTCACCTTATATCTAATGAATTAAATCTAACGAATTAAATCTAATAACACAAAAACATAAATGGTAGAAATCCGACAAGGGAAAAAAAATAAACGTATTAACTATGATTGAAGATAAGTTTCACCGAAGAGTCAACAATGTGGTTGATCGTCGTATACTCCACGAATGCATGAATTTTAGAAACGAATGAAATAGGAGTGATCGTCTTATGTTTCATAACTCATAACTGCAAATCGACCTCTTATAAAATGCGCGATTAATGAACGTGGATGTGTCAAGAAAATGGATTCCTTTAAAATATTAGTAATCCCACAGTGCGACTTGAAAATTTTAGAATGTACTTATACTAAAAAACGAAGTATTATACATTTTTAAATTTTCGATGCTTTTAAGCATCAGTTTTCCGTTTTTCAAATGATTTTATAAAGCTTCCTTGAATTTGTCAAAGTTGGGTTTGTGTACATTTCTTATAAGTTATATCGTACAATTTGTTTTCTTTTATGCTCGAAATTATAATTCCTTTGTACGATACCTTGTTTCATTTCCAGACCAAAGAAAATACTTTGACAGTCAAAAGATTGCATTTGAAATGAAAATCCTTTAACTGTTAAAGGATTTTCTCTAATGCCAATTTTATATAGACAATCCTTTAATAGTAAATGGAATCGTCTGACAGTCTATAGTCTGTTTTTAGTGTGGAAGTGTAAAAACAAGTTAAATAAGGTTCGATACATTGCAAATTTTTATTTGACATAAGAAAATACATAAAAGACAAGTAATGTATTTCCGACTTATCTTTAAGTGTACTAATGTTTCAAACATAAAACGTATATTGTAACCGTACACACCTCGCCCCTGCAGAACGGCAACCGGCAATACCGTCGAGTCTGCCAACGAGCGGTGTAGCCAGCACCTAGGCGCGGTCGCCATGCGTAGACGCAGTATCTCCCACCCACGATCGAGGAACCGCGGTGGGAGAACGGAACCGCGGTGGGAGAATGGACCCGTGAATATAAAAGCGGTATCCGGGATGCTGTGCCGGGAGAAAGCATTCCGGTGGCTCTTGATCGAGCCGCAAGCAGCCTGGGAACACTCTCGGGACAGTCTAAGGGTTTTCTGCCTTTAGGTGAGTCCTGACTTGTTCTCTGAGACGCTCTCGAGGCAGGCTAAGGATTTTGTGTCCTTAGCTGAGTCTTGATTCGGCTCACGGTTGAGAGGCAGTGGACAGGATAAGGGATTTCTGTCCTTATCTGAGTCTGGTGCTCTCATCCACCCAGGGGGGTCTTAAGCGCCTTCACTCGTGAATGCTATTCACGAGTAAAGAGCTTGGAACTCCTGCCTGCTTGTGGCAAGTCATTGATCAAAAGGAAGATCTCGGGTATAATTATATCGAGCCACAGCCTTAGATATCGCGGTAGAATTATATCGAGCCACAGCCTTAGATATCGCGTTAGAATTATATCGAACCACAGTCTAAGATATCGCGTTGGAATTGTATCGAGCGATAGCCTTAAATATCGCGTTGAATTATATCGAGCCACAAGATTTGAATCTAACAAGCGACCAAAGATTAGAGGTGAAACCATATCGGAAATTATTACATGTTATTTACGCATAGAATCCCACGATATTGTTTATTAACAAAATTGAATCGTTTCTTATATAGCTATTAGGCACTCCAGGCTGATTACCTGCGAGTGAATCTTCTTAATTAGCGTAGGACGATTTCTCTCTTGATTTTCAATTCTTATGTAAAATTATAATTTTGTTCTTATTTTCTGTAAAGAGAAATCGTAGATTTTCGGATTATATTAAATTGTGCTGTGTATCATATAAAAAGATTTGATTCCTATTTCTTCTCCCGTGTCCCGATTTACCTCGATGATGAAATTAAAAGAATAAATAAAAATAAAAGTTCCAATATCTTTCTGTGCATATCTTGCCTACACTCTAAAAAAAAGTCTCTTGATAGTAAAATTGCGTTCCTTTCAGAATGTATCCATTGAAATTAAGCAGATTTCTTTTGTCTATTAACAGAATCGTTTCACTGTTGAAAAACTCATCTGTAAAATGCAAAACGAAAATAGTTTTACCGATAAATGATTTCTATGGAATCTGAAGCGAAATCCTTTAAGTATTAAAGGATTGCATCTGTAGGCTAGTAGACGAAGTGCGCCTGCGCATCAGTGAGTGTAACAGTAGCGATAATAGTAAACATTCTTTTATCATCGCGATTAATTGACGTGGATGCTCCAAGGAAATGGACTTCTTTAAAATAATAGGAATTCCAGAGTGCGACGTAAACATTTTGGAATGTACGTGTACCAAAAAAAAACAATTTTTATCCGCATAACATTATTTTTCATTGCTTCTGATAATCCAAGCATTATAAATTTATTAATTTTTATTCTTTCTAACCATCGAAGGGTTATCAGTCGCCTTTTTTAAAAATGATTTTGTAAAGCGTGCTTGAATTTCAGTGGATATTATGGTTTTCATCAAAGTTGTGTCTTGAAATTTCTTTAAGCACAAATTTAAGGGGACAGCCCACCTTTGAAGCCTCTTTTCTCACCATGTTTTTTCTTTCAGAAATGTTTATTCTACCACTTCAAGTTTTTTACATTATGTTGTATGGTTATTGAGGTATAAGAGAAAATTTTGGTGACACCCCGCTGAGTTATGGTCGGCCGAATGGTCAACAATTTTTTCCTTGCCGGCACGATTTCTTATGTTTGGATGATCTGAAACAGTAAATCCATATTTATTCTTAAAGAGGGCATGAATGGTTATCGTCCTTAGCAAAATTGTGAAAATTCGTTTATAAATAAACAAATAGTGAATTTTTTATGTTTTTATCCATTTTTCACCCTGTTTTTCAACATAAATGTTGCTATAATATTGTTAATAAACAATTGGCATGCATGTCCGTTCTATGGACGATAGCGAGGTGTTTCATTAACATTAAAAAAAAAAGTTTAAGCAAATCCGTCCAGTAGTTTTCCCGGAATCATGCCGACAAGTTGAAAAAATAGTGTTTTGAGAAAAACGCGTTTAAAGTTTGAGATGCAGAAAGAACACATAAGTATCGAAATGAATGTAATACATTCGACCATCTTTTGATGGCAAAGAAGGTTTCTACATGAATTCCAAGGCTTTAAGTTAAATAAAAATTTAAAAAAAACGAATTTTTAAAATTGAAAGGTGGGCTGCCCCTTTAAAGAGGTTCCCTACCAAAATCATAACGAACAGATTTTGCTTAAACTTGGACTAATGCTTCATTATTGCGTTTAGAAACACTCATTGAAATTTCAAGTAGCCTAGGTAGTTAATAAGGGGGAAAATAGTGTTTAATTTTTACATGTGCTCTTATGTGGAGAATGTAATAAGTCATGCTTTTTGAATCATTTTGAATTTTTTTAGTAGACAAGCAACGATCATATTTTCATGAAACTTTGAGCACATATAAACATACATTTTGCAAATCCATAGTATTTTTTCAACAAGATTCAGCAGCTATTATAAATGCTGTAGTAACCTTAATAAAAAGCCTTTCGGCTTTAAACTTCATGGGTGGTTGGTTCCATTAAAGTCGCGTACGACTCTTCCATCATCCGTTCGCTCGGAACTTCCATCCCCGGCCACACGCCCACTAGGCAAACCGACTAGTCGCGCCACCCAGGGGAGAAACGAACAGATTCCTCCACCGAACGACGCGGACAGCCAAGTCTACCAAGACGCAGGACCGCGGGTGCAGGCCCCGATGCGATTCTACTGGCCCTCCCCGTTATTTCGCTCTCGACGCCCATCAAGCTCTCTCGTCTTCATAACAAGTGTGACGAATCACTCGATGAGCGTCCAGAACCGTTCAGACTGGAGCATGAGAGGGGCCATCGTGTCAGGAGTAAGTTCGGAACCCACCGCCTGGCCGAGGACCTCCCTAGCCACACCCCATTTTGCGCAGACGAAGAGTGCGTGCTCTGCGTTATCTACCGGAAAATCGCAGTAGCAACACGTCTCCAGCTACACCCCCAGGTACTTAATGCTTGTTTTCCACTCGACTTCATGTTCTCCGAGAAAGATCCTCGGGTATTGGAAGGATCTCCTGTCCGTAACGAGCAAAGCCTCGGTTTTCTCAGGGGCCATTTTAAGGCCTCTGCTATCCAACCAGCGCTTTGCTCGCCACAGACTTTCATTGATCCTCAGCTCTAGGATTCTGACGTCGTCAGCGGCGCACACGACAAGTGCGTCATCCGCGAAGCCGACGATGCTCGTTCCAGCAGGTAGGTCCATGCGCAGAAAGTCATCGTACATGACGTTCCAAACGAGTGGACTCACCCGCGACCCTTGAGGAGCGCCACATATCATCTCTTCTTGAAGAAACCATTTGTAGCCCTCGTATATCACCCACCTGTCGATCAGATCGTCATCTATCATTCGCAACAGTTAGTCTGGAACCTTTTTCCGCATCCTCGCCTCGATGCAGATGTCCCATCTCGCGGTATTGAATGCATTGCGTATGTCAATGCTAATCAACGCACAGAATCCCTTACGCTTACCAGTTCCTTTTCTTGCATTTGTGGCGATGTTAACCACAGCTTGGATGGCGTCCACAGTGGACCTGCCTTTCCTGAATCCGAACTGGTTTTCCGTAGCCCCTTCTCCCCGACCAAGAGAGCCTGAAATGACGACGTCAAGAATTGGAATAGTTTTTTACGTCATTTTTTACATCATTTTTTACGTCAAGTTTTTCTTTAAGAAGCCTCAACAATTTATATTTAATCACCTACTGGATATTGTAATTAAGAAATGCCCATCAGTAAAAGAACTATTATATAATGTAATAATTTATTTCAGAGTGGACTGGGCATTCCGTAAAGGAGTGACATAAAAATGTAAGAGGAAAATAAATAGTACAATATTTTATGGTTAACTTTAGTTTACTGATTCTATAAAAGTATATTCAATTAAATATAATGAATTGACTATATTTTTCTAATAAGAGTATAAATTAGGTACCACACACAAATACTCAGTGCCATTATTTACAACATGCACGCACACTTTTTCAATATCACTTGTCAAGACAACAGATTTTTGACGTAAAAAACTATCCCAATTCTTGACGTCGTTTTTTACGCCAAGTTTTACAATAGGGTCAAGTACTCTCCGGTGTCCCGAGCAAACATTGGAATATATTTTTTCAGAAATCCAAGAAAATAATATAGTTGGATCGTGAAAATATAGTTATCTATTAATTTCTAACGAACAAAAGAATTTATAACTTACAAATTACCGCATACCACATATATCATGCCCTTGCGTAATGCCCCTTTTTACTGAGCCGTACCTGCACTAGGCAACCTCCTTAAGACAGATCGTTATTATAGTATTGAAAATGATCGATTTAATATTGGCTATATCATGCAATTTATTTTATTTTATCCTTGAAATTATATTTCCTTTGTACCACAAAAGATTACATTTCCAGGCAAACGGAAATACTCTGACAGTAACCCGTGCAGAAATTTCAGTCTGGCCCCGATTAGGGCCAGACCAGTCCAAATCGGGGCCAGATCGGGAATTTACAATTATAATTAATTATAAAAAATTATAGTGCCAATGTGACTAAGCGCCTCCTCCTCCGTCGTTTGAAATTTGACACAAATAACATCTGAAAAAATATATAATTGCAATAGTATTTTAGGTGAAAATTAATGTTGTACGGGCACATAAAGAGCAGGTTTCAGAAAAAAATGTTTAGTTGTACTTTTAAGAATCGTAAGATTATCATAGATGATATAAGTTGACAGAAAAAAATTTGTTTTTATGGAGAAAATGTTAAATAATCAAAAATATTTTACTTAACATTTTTTTCATAAAAACAAACTTTTTCCTGACAACTTATGCATTCTTTAATAATTTTACGATACTTAAAAGTATAATTAAACATTTTTTTCTGAAAACTGCTCTTCACGTGCCCGCACTATCTTAATAAGTATAAGATTTGTAATTTTATCAGTATTTTACGGTAATAATCAATCATCACCCAGTAAGTGTGTGCAAAAGTTGTACTTTTTAAATAAGTGCTTGTTCGCCACTTCTTTAACAGCAGTGAAGTTCATTATCAAGTCTCTGTGAAAGTGTATATAATACCTATATAATAATTTTTATAATAAATTTTTCATAGTAGCTGTGGATATATAGAAACGAATGCAAGTCAAACAGTTAGATGGAATTCAAATTACAATTACCAGGTTTATCTTTTGGCAGTTGTGTAGTTTTAAACTGTAAAGCTCCGTGACTCTTACATTTGTTTGGCCTTTGAAAACTTTTTTCAGAAGACTTATTACCTCCTTCATCGAATTTTCCTGAAAAAATTAACATAAGATGATTCGAAAATAAATGTTAAGTACCAGAAACTAAGATATATAAAGGGGTTAACTGTAACAAATATCTACGATAGAAAAGTGGAAGAAAAAGTGATATTAATACTAAAGATCCTCCAAAGAAAGAAATATTTACGTTTACAAAGCGAACTTGTTTCGTGGTTTTGTCCAAAGTATTGTGCGTTTTCATCGCTCTTAGAATTATCACTGTTTACTTCTGCATCTAAAAAAAGGTATTTAAGCATTGATCAGTAATATAGTAATATCTTTATTTATAAAATGATTTGAATAAAAAAAAGTGGCTACATCTTATAAACTAATATTTCTGGAGATAAAAAAATGACCTTGAATAATCAATGGATCGGGTTGGACTTTCATGGAAGCAGTAATATTTTATTGAGATAATTTTGGGACATTAAGTATCCCTTCAAGACCAGTATTAAAAAGATCAATTTTTTTTTATTTGTTCCTCTATTAGAGCAATCTTTTCAACCGCTTCCACTTCGGGATCAGAGGTATAAGCAAATTCTTGAAATTTTAAAACGCTCAATCGCTCTATACCCTGCTTATACGTGTCTGGTGAAGAAAATGAAAATAAGATAATGATTATGATTTATTATAAATATTTTGATATTAATAGATTTTCTTAAATACTTTGTTGCAGCCCTCTTCACATAAGACAATTAGGAAATTATTAATACATATTTAAAACCAATTCTTCTTGAAATGATAAATACAGTAATAAAATAATATTTTAACCGAAATCAAGCAAGTAAAGTCAGTAAAGTCAGTTCTCTCGCACACTATTAAAATTGACAAGTGGCCGCATGTATCTGTACGGGAAAGTATCGTAGTATTCGCGTATCTCACTGATGCATCGTCGGTGCTCTGTGTTCTCCACTACCCTTCTTCTCGCCGTTCATCAATTTCCTTTCATTCTCTAGCCTACCCTAACAGTTTCCACCCCCACATGCATGAAACCTTAGATTTCTAATTAAAAAGGAAAGAGTAAACCGATTTGCATGAAATAAAAACTCCCCAGGTTTATAGAATATATGTCAAGGTTTTACCCCATACACCAGTGTTTTAATTATTTTCTGATCACACATTTTTACTAATTTTTCCACATAACTAATTTGGTATAGTCTCCTCGGATGAGGAGAGTAAATGGTCACCCACAATAATTATTTTAACAATTATACAGAGACCACAAAGACTATGCTCCAAAAAACCAAACGAAAAGATCGTTATTGACTGGATTGCAGGGTTCGTAACTATGGATAACAAAAGAGTGTAAACTTATGTACATACCAATTATGATATTTTGATTGTACTGCTTGATTTCGAAATTTATATTATGAAAAGGTGTTCACTTTGTATTTTTATAATGAATTTATTATTAAAAGAGAATCTAAGTTTCAACTTTACATTTGATTGTCCCACATATTCTTATTATCACTATATCACTATTTTTAATTTCATTCAAAATTTATTTTAATTTATTTGAAAAACTCTTAACTAAATAAAGTTTTTATCATTTATTTGAACATATTTTGACACAATTCCATTTCTTATCATTTTATACAGTACATTACATTAGTGATGAAGAAGAGGCATACCATAAACTCTCATTAGACTTCTCTCTTTCAAATTCATTTCTAATCGTACCATTTTCAATTTGATACATTTGATATTAAAATTCATTAGCTCATTGCTAGGCTTACTTTGTAACTCCCACATAAATAGATCTTTAGAGTCAGTACGATACAGAAATAAAGACCGTTTAGTTCTCCAAGGACTTCCTTGAATTTTTATGCCTTCTGGAGTCTGAGTTATTTCTTTAATTTCGAAAAGTAATTTGTTCTTGAGCATCACAAAATTATTAGGAGACTTAGTAGTTAGGGTATATTCTTTATATTTCAGTTTGAAGATATTTAATTCCTGAAATTTCAAAATATGAATTTTATATGGTAGTTTTGGCTTTGGGGGATCCATTTGACTCAACTCATGTATCCTACGACAAATTTGGGAAAGAGGACGGCTTGGAGTTTGGATGAGACTTGTTAGTTTTCCAAGGAAGTTTTCAAAAGGAAAGGCAGAAATCCTACTGAAATTGCAACCCATAGCTATTACATCGCCAGCTGCATGGAAAGCTGCATGCGCATTCAAAACTTGAATTTTTGAATACAAATCACGTAGAGACAAAAAGAATCTCTGTAAATAAATTTTTGTATGTTCTTGATACTTTTTGATTAAATTATCGTTGCATAATATTCTGGCTGATATGTGTAAAAGTAAAAAATTTCTAAAACGATTTATGTCAAGAATGTTTAACAGCACTACTGGACCACAATATAACAGGATGAATCTAAATTCAGTTGCTTTCCATTTATTTAAAGATATTAAGGACCGTGTTTTCCTTTGAAATTCACAAGGAATGGATTTTCTAATTAAAAGAAGCCTTCGTAAAACCTCCATTTTCTGACGTTGACCTACGTTTGCGCGTCCAGAAATCACAAACCAGTTTAGTAATAGCCGCTTCATTATGCCTTCGCAAAATAGATGCATGAAATCTAACACGAACATTAGAAATAGATTGACAAGTGGCCTAATTCGCAAAACTGGAGATATATAGTTGTGATGTCGACGTTGCGAGCGACTCCTAAAGGACTCGTCTGTTCTTTCTGGACAATTTAGAAGAGGATACTGTGTCACTCCGCCTTCTTTTAATCCTCTAATTTCACACCTTTCACAGGCATAAAAACCCGTGTGACCCTTTGTACCTTTTATAAAAGCTCTCGCTGGAGTATCGCAGACAAAACAATGGATGCGAACATTGAACCTTTGATCCATAATTGTTATGCCATTCGCCTGTAAAAGATTAACTTCAGAAATGAAGTCTTGCAAGAAGTCGTCTAAATTGGCAGGTTTTGAATTCCCGCATTAAATTGCAACTGCGAATGGCTTATAAATGTCAGGTTTATAGTGAACCTTCCCTGAAATCACCCAGAAACCCTTATTACCAGACCTAGACAAGGCGATTCCATCTACATTAAATTGTACGAATATGGTTGATTTTCGGTGTACATCAGGGTCAATACATTCTCGAAGACCCTTTTCGATCCGAAAGTATACATAATTTCCAACCGTTCCATGGCAGTCGTTCATTTCTTTAATCTCATATGTAAAGGGTTTCCCAATAAGGGTGATATGTTTTGAAATTGAAAAAAAACACTGAATATTTATTCGGAATTGATCGAAATCTTTTTTATTATATTGGATATTCTATGCCATTTATGATTTAAACAATATATCGGCCAAATGTCCCCCGAGACTTGAGCCAAAAATGCGCCTCATCAGAAAAGATGATTTTTTGATGAAAATTGGGATCATTTTCAATTGATTCCAGAGCCCAATCCGCGAACTCCCGACGCAAACGATGGTCATTAGGCTTCAGTTCTTGGGCCAGAATCATCTTATAGGGATGCAGGCCAAGATCCAATCGCAAAATACGCCAGGTAGTCATCCTGGACAGGCCCAATTCCTGAGATCGGCGTGGCACGGACAATTCACGGTTTTCCTCGGTACTGGCCTGTACGGCGGCTATATTCTGTGTAGAACGTGCGGAACGCATACGATTTTTAGGCTTAGTATCCAATAGAGTAAATTCACTCTCCAACTTATCGATTATTCGACGAATTGAGAGCGCGGATGGAGCAGAATGACGACCATATTTTGCACGATATGCTCTTTGAACACCGACAAAACTTCTCGAATTTTGATAAAATAATTGGACAATTACCAAACGTCGTGGAAGCGTGAAACTACTCATGATTAAATGGCAAACCTTACTGATGACAACTGACAGCAGACGTCAAAAATTTCAGTTCAAATGAGCCCGATAGGGACATTCAAAATCATATCACCCCTATTGGGAAACCCTTTAGCTAAGGATGTCACTAGGAAACTTTTTGCCGACTTCGGTAGCCGAGGGAAGGTTCTCCTTCGCAGAATCTTTAACAATCCATTAACTGTGCCCTGTTTTATTCCCTTCGTCACACCCAAAACACGCAGTTGCTCAACTTCGTCTGGTTCATCATCAATAACTTCAACGATATCATCGATGAAATTATCTTCAGAATCTGTAGAACCACTGGAATCCTCAGCATCTGTAGAATTATTTGAATCCTCAGAATCCAATGATCTGCTATGTGAGGTCTCACGTTCATCCGGATCTCCAGCATTCTCGATGTCTAAAAATATTAAAATTTTGCGCATATTACTATACTATCTAATTTTTGTCAACAGATTTTATAATTCCAACTCCACATTATATTTCAAAATCTGGAGTTTAATTTTAAATATAAATTTTATCATATAATAATATTTGATTAATTTAATTGCAAATATATTATTTTTACCTGAAACTGCGTTGATATTAACTGAAAATGGATTTTCAAGTTCAAAATTTTCTAGTTCATCAAAATTCATTGCTTGAACTTTCGGTTCACTGACATTACCAGCTATAATCATTTAATTTATATTTAGTAAAGAAAGACAATTTAATTGATGTACTTTAATATTCGAATCACGCCAAATCATACTGCGCTGTCAAAACACAATGACCACATCGCTATTTCTGTATGCGCATGAAGATGGCGCTTCAATAGGAAATCGGTCTAGCTCGATCTGGCCCGACCATGGGCCACAGAGTTGTACCGATCAGGGCCACATCGGGAAATCGATGTGAAAATCCCTTAACTGTTAAAGGATTTCTTCTAGTGTCAATTTTGAATAAAAAATAGTTTAATAGTGAAAGGAATCATTTGACAGTCAATAGTATGTTTTTAGCGTGTATTGTTTGAAAAACAAAATTTTCAAACTTCATTATTTGTGACGCGATCTGTAGAAAGAGCCCTAAGAAACCAAGCGTAGATTTTCGAGGAGAAGCAGGAGAAGTGGCGACGAGCCGATAGATCTCTTCCGATATTTCTCTCTTCTTTCAATACGCATACTTGTACAGGTTTATAGTCTGTGTCAGTTCGGCCGGTTCGGCTGTCTTCGGAAAGAAAGACAGAGTATCTGTACTCACAGCATTCGTGTCTGTGTATACGATGAGAGAGAAGTCTCGAGTGCTTTCCCGAATGACAATGTTTAAAGTCTCGTAACGAACAAACTATTGATGATAGCATTTTTTCAACTACACCATCTTGAAGAGCAGGTTTAAATCTATGTAAAACGTCGAAAACCGGAAAATCGATTATTGACTTCTTAGGGACCTTTCTTTAGATCGCGTCACATTTTTTTTCTTCCAAATTTTTTTTATGGTGTAGCATGATATTAATAATATTTCATAAAAGTTCCAACATGCTGAAACGGTTTGTTTGTAGATTAGAATTTTTTTTCTGAAATTGGCAATGTGTCATATTTCAGCGGTTTAGGCGCAATTTTTATTGATGTATTGCATTTTACAATAATTTAACCGATTAAATTTCAAATACTCACGTGGCGTGAACAGGGAAACAGCTTATATTCTGCAGATCCGTGCGTGAAAGCCTGATGTATTTTTGCCACTTTTAACTCTTCATTAGGATATTAACATGGGACAAATATTATACGTAATGAACGACTCATGCTTATTATGCTTATTATTGTAATACAGCAATCATATTGATATTATAACATATTATAGTATTATAGTATTATCATATAATAAAAATATATAACAAAATAGTATAAATAATTCACGGAGAGAAATAGTTGAAGTAATTTTACTCAACTCTGTCGATTAAACTTGGGACATAAGGACATTTGCACATATATTAAATCCTAGTCGGGTAAAATGAATTTGATAAATACCTAATTCACCCAAAGTGAATAAAAATAAGCATTAAATAGGAAATAGTAAGGAGCATCGGGCGTATTATTTCAACTGGCAATGGTATGGTTCTCTTGAAAACAAAAATTCTTACCTCGAGCCTGCCAATAGTCATCCGGTACATACATAAACAACATACAAATACATTCACACCATTCAGTCGTAGCCAATCATATTTTTAGTCACAAAAACACTTAAACATATAACCTTATATATATGTATAAACTTAATAACTACACTTATATATAGTACGATACGCTTTCGTCGAATCACGCACACGCTTGATTACAATCCTGAGACATAAAACTTGGAACTTTCTTATATACACTGAGAAAACAGTTTGGTAGTGCCAACAAAAATTTGGTTGTCGCAACAAAATAATTTGTTTGATATACAGCAGACAAAATGTTTTGTTGGACCAACAAAATTTTGTTGTTGAATTTTTAGTTTCACTCAACCAAATAATTTTGTAGTGATAACAAAAGTGTTTTGTTAGTATGACAAAACTTATTGTTGATTCAACAAAATTATTTTGTTCCAAGAAAAAAATTATTTTTTTGAAAGAGCAAAATTATTTTGTTAGGAGAGCATACTTTTTTTAGTAGAAAAAAATCGTTTTGTTGAAGGAAATTCATAATTTTGTTAAATTAGCAATATTTTTTGCACAGATAAAACATATTTCTATGCACGGAAAGGGAAATATGAATTTCCGAGGTTATTCGAATCTACAAATCATAAAAGTAAAAAAAAGTCAACTACACGTATCATTATTTACATTGTTAAAATTTTCTGAACACTTTCTGGTAAGATTTTTAACAATCACTTTGCAAGACTCTGCCATATTGATTTTAATCCCAAAATAAAAGTGAAAAATGATAAATGAATATTTTTGATTAAATGCACTATTAGGGTTAGATTAGGGTTAGATTTACCTTTGAAGGTATTTATCAGGCCTGGTAAGCCCCATTCCTCCAAGAGTTGCTGCATTTTTAAGTCAGACATCAATAAATATGAAGTCGCGAATTCGATTAAATTAAATTTCGGTGAACGGCGAAAATGAAGACATGTGGTTTCTCGGTAAAGTTTGCTACATCGAATCAAACAAAAGAGCCGCGTGACCAGACCTGTGTATCGAGGAATTGAAATATGTCACCAGAGTTCAGGTGTCGCTAGTAGTAACTTTGCACTGTCAAAGCACGTAACACATGGAAAATAACACAATAATATGAAAATAGTTTAACTACTAGTTTAAAATAATTTTTACTCTGTAACATGGTTTGTTTAGAGATTAATTTGCCACTTTTTCATATTTTTTCTGTGCATTATGTGGTCTAGCAGAACATAATTAATACTAGCGCCACCTTAAGCCCTAGTTTAACTCTCATAACATATTTTATGAAGAGGAAAGATAGGATGATGTGCCGGTTGCGTGTGACGCGAACGAAATACTGATATAAACAAAACAATACACATGAGTGGTAATACATTTTGTCGGGGCAACCAAATTATTTAGGTGGTTTAACCAAGGCATTCAATCAAATTATTTGTTCGAACCAAATACATTTTTTGGTAACATTAACCATTCTTTTTGTAATGCCAACCAAATTTTAGTATTGACAACAAAATCTGTTTAACAAAACTATTTTGTTGCGGTGACTTTATTTTTTCTCTCAGTGTAGTGACTACATGAGTTATTCAGAGCTTGTGAGAGTAAGTGTCGTCGATAAAGTTTTTGAGCCTTACTCAAGTAAAAATAAATCAACTTTTTTCATAAATTATTCATGAAATATTTTTTTAAATTAATATAATTGATTAATTATTATAATTATGTTTGTTGATGTATATAACATAATTGTTAAATTACACTTAATATATATTTTTATTATAACTACGTATGAAGTTTAATTCTTAGTTGATATTTACAATGACTATTAAAATTTTTATTAATATTCTAGTTTATAAGAATTTTAAGAAATAAGAAATGTTTACATATCATTGTTCTTTTCGTTAATATGGGGATAATATTGGATTTAAATAATTTTTAATAATCACAAATAACAATAAATATCTTGAATTTTTTTTTTAACTCCTCACGTGCTGTATTATTTTCAGAAAGTCAAAAAAATATTTATTAAGCATCACTAGACGTGGAATTTTATAAGCTTTCCAACTGCATTTTTAAAAATGCCCTATCTCTTTTTTCCACAGAGATATCGTGGTTTAAAGTCACCAGTGATTTTTAATAGCGATGACAAGCACCGTGCGCACAATTTCCGACGGTAGTGTATGTCCCGAATTTGATCGGAAGTTGAGTAAAATTACTATAACTATTTTTCTCCGTGTACATGATCAAAACATAATTATGGTTATTATATTATAAGCATATTTATAGTGTACCATGATAATATCCGCATGAATATTCATCTCTCGATTCATCTTGTATAAGTAAATAGGACACTTTTACATGATTTATGAAGAAGTTTCTTAGGCATTTGTTTTTTTTTCTAGGAACAGTAATATATTTACTGAAGATATATCTTTTTTAACGCTTGAATAAATGATAAAAAAAAATTGGTCAAAACTTAAATTGTGTTTTACATATTTAGGTTCGCAAATTCTCGCAGTAGAAACATCATGAGTTCGGTCACTTTTGTCTTTTTTCCATACATGAGTTTCCCGAATCCCTTCTAACGTTTTCACGTTTTTCCATTCTTTTTCATTCAGTTTTTGAAATTTTTCCAATTTTTCACCTTCAAGAAGAAGCACTGCCACTTTGGGAGTGTAAGTTTTCATTCGTTCGACGAATGTGTTAGCATCCTTTATACATTCCATTGGTTTTTTTGAGAGGTTGTAATTCGTTGCAGAATGCTTTAAAAGACCGCCGATTCCATCACAAGCTTTTTTACCGTGCCCCGATGCTGAAAAAATCCACGTCTTTCCCTGTGATGATTTTTTCATTTCTTCAAGTTGAAATCTATTTTTGAAATGACTGATGGTACCATCAGAAATGATTGTTATATGCTCGATTAACGATTCTGGAAACGTGCATTGGATGTTTTCAACAATTAACCGCATCGCTAATAAAGCGTGATCGGAATCGTATGTTCTATCATCGCTAACAAAAGCAAAACTCATAGTATGCAGCTGGAAGTAGCACACACTTGTGAATATCGAAATCTGATCATTTTTCCAGTGATATCCTTAAATTTCGTCTTGTAGGATGACTGTCCAATTTTCAGCAAAATCGACGTGAACCACTAGGTAGTTTGAATCTGTTTTCGTCAATAATTTTTCTTCTCTTATGCCTCGTTGTTGAATTTCTTTGCAACGCAAATGTTGGTTGATTGTAACAGTTACTTTTCACAGATCTTCTCAAAACTTTTCGATTTTGAATGTTTTCTTTATCAAGTCATTTTTTCCCCAGATCGCGTATGAACATTTACTTCGATCAAACTCACAAGTTCCAAAGTTATCGCGTCAGCTCCTGGACATTCTGAGCAATTTTTGAAGACGCAGTTTAGATTAGCAGCAGAAGGAACAATTTCTGACAAAGTTCATTCTTGATTTCATCGTTTGTGACGTCCCTTTGAGAATCATAATTGTGTAGAACTATCAACATCAAGTTAAAATTCTCGCAATTAACACACGAGCAGACTTCTTGAGATGGAGAAAATGCAACCCACCTTGGCCAAAGAGTATACAATTTTGATTGACTCATTTGTATTTCTGGATGTTTTTGTCGAAAAATTCATACGTTTCTTTCATACTTCGAGCCATAAATCATCTCACTCTTTCTGTCTTGTTTCCGTTTTCGACAACCGTTCTTGTATCGCTTTCATTGACGCTCTGTCAGGAGCAATTTAAATCATCATTCAAAAAGTATTCTTGAGCAACAACAAGTGAATTTTCATTAATCAGATGTCCGGAATATGGATCAGGGACAGCATAATTTTCTTTTTCAGAAACAATTTTTCTTGCTTTGTCAAACATGTGTCTTGTGACTGATGGAAATTTCGAAAGAATCCCTTTTCTCGAAAATGTATGAATAGGCAAAACGGTTAAGAGCTGAACTTTTTCTCTTCTTGATTTGCAATTTTCCAATGATGATTCGAAAGTGGAAAAATACTCTCCACGAATATCACAGTCAGAATTTTTCTTGAGTGAATTCGGAAATTCCTTTCATCTCCAATATCATACAACATTCGTATTTTTGGCGATATTGAATAACAATAAGCGTTACATATGAAATAGTAAGGAGTTGAGTAAAACGTTTCCATGGTTCTCTTAAATAACAAAAACATTCTTGCCATTAGTCATTCGATACATACATACATAAACATCATACAAATTCATTCACACCATTCAGTCGCACCCAATTATATTTTCTATCACAAATATTGTGACGTGATAAAATTTACCCGTCACATTAAAAACATTTAAATGGGGAAATAGTCGTGTGACGAGAGACCACGCTTCGTCACTACCCGAGAGCACTCGAAATACACTAATCACGCACTGCACGCACATACGCGTCCTGTCCGTCTGTTCCATGAGCGATACGAGGACAGCAGCACCAGAGGACAGCAGCGTCGAAGATGAGGCACAGCCGGCTACCGAGTATGTGTCAACATTGGCCGCCATGTCGACCTTCGAGCCACGAGATATCGATACTTCGATTATCGCCGCCATCGATCTTGGAGAGCGACGCACGAGACGACCAGATGCCACCACGTGACCCGGAAAACGTACCCTGGGGCGCATAGACCCTGGGACTTGAAATTTATTATTTTAGACATTTTGCGATACTAAATTTATGCAATGTGATGTAAATGGACACTAATTATAATAGTGCCAATGTAACATACGCATCGCTCGTTGCAATTGAGAGAGCCGCGTGTTCAGAGAAATTATTTGCCGAGGGCAACTATTGTACTAGGCACGGGTTGCCTAGTCGTCTATTAGACGTATGGCATGTGACCTGTTTCCGGGTCCGCGATTGGGTCACGCATGTAATTCGTGGGGCAGGTCGGGAAATTTAATCAGCGTCGCGACTTCCATCTTCACTCTCGTCCTGCGACTATAAGTGACAGGTGGCACGCCTTGTCTCCCGAAGGAAACCGGAATTGTATTTTCGAGCTCCCCGGAATGGAAGGAGAATTTATCTTGAGATTTGTTCCGGAACTCCAAGATGTTATACAGGTAGCGTGAGTTGCTTTTACTTAAATTTATTTGGCAAGTGGTCCGGAACTACCGGACATTATTGAATTGACACTAACGCTTTATGGCGTCCATCGCATCTACCGGAACCACTTTGCCTCTCTTCTCTCTTATATTTTTCGAGCGCTCTTTCGTAATTGTGCCTTTTCTTTATTTACTGTAAATAGATTCATTTTTTTCTCTCGTGATATTTAAAGTTCTCTCACTTCGATTTAATCGTGGGTAAAGTCTAGTTCTCTCTGGTGGTGACGCGCGGTAATGTGTGTAATTCGCCATATTGTCGCGTGGCTCGGGAATGTTCCGAGAATTCTGTCATTTTAATTATGCTGATTGATAATCACGTAGATGTTTTGGGCTTTTATAATTATTAATTTTTCTTTGTATCGAGTCCTAACAAAATTTAATAAATCTTGTTCAGCCTCTTATTTTACTAATTGAATTCTGGTGTTATACTTATTTACCCGGTAAGCTGTTGTAACCTTACCTTGACCCTGTCTTGTTTTCAGTTTCGAGTCTCATCATTGTTTTGAAATGCATTTCGTCACTAACCAGGGTGACTGGCGCTCAATAAGTCATTAAGAGAATATTTTATTTTCAGGTGAATTTTATATCGATAAAATTAGTTGGGCCAGCCCGTTTAAAGAGTTGCCAGGTCACGGGTAAAACCTGCATCTCAATACACTTTAATATACAACTTCACAAATATAAAACTAACAAACTAAAACTTATACATATATAGGATGATACGCTTTTGTCGAATCACTTCTCTTCTTTAAAGATTTCCTCCTTTTATGTAAGGATCGAAAGGATCCTCTCTAAGGGATGAGGAATAGTCAGAGAATAAGAAGGGTTTATCACATAAAATATATTTATTAACATAAAAATTATGTTTCTACAAGTTACATGTTGTGACTGTAATGTGTGAGATAAGTACATGTAGTAGTGCGTTGGTACTGTAGGGCTTCATTCACTTTCTCTCTGGGTCAGTCGATTTGTTATCATGTGTGGGTATTATAACGACACATGGTAATTCCATACTGATCACCATATTTTTTAAACTTAATTTAACAATTATATTGTGTCAAAAATTTCGTTGTAGCATAGTTATTGGAATAAACATTTTTGTTTTTTTTTGTATGAAATAATGAAGATTATAACAATATTAACATATTCGAAGAAGCCATACCCTATCTCCCAATAGCACATTTCGCGCCAATAAGGCGATATCCGAGGCCCTCCCATTTTCAGGAGGATGGTGCGCTTACGGAAGAGTTGGTTGACTCCGTGCCTACATGCGTTAGGCCATTTGTCCTTCACATCGATATACAGCTTCAATAGCTCCCATCCTGCCCGTTTAGGCAGTGTCCTGATAACAATGTGGACGTGCTCCTCCAGAGTACCTTTAGGCAGCATGCAGCCAACACATCTCTTGTGTTTCGGTAGTCGATATTTTCTCAGGTTTTTTGAGAAGTCGGGGACGGGCAACCTCCAACCCTGTTGCCCGCAACCACAGTCCAGTCTAGGTCCAAATCTTTCCTTCAGTTTCTCTTCCTCCACCTTCATCTTTCTGTTAAAGAGACGGACGGACCATGCATCTTCCGGGTATATCTCGGGTACAGCGCCCCAGCTTACTTTCTCTCCTGTTCGCGGATCCCCTCGCATTCCTCCGCCAGCACTTTCTGTTTCGCCGGTCCGCCATGCTCCTCCAGTACTTCCGGAGTTGTCTGGTCTCTCTCTTGGGATAGCACGACATTCTTCCCAGCCGTGCCACCCCCCTCTTCTAGTCTTAGGTGCCGGGTCTCCCAAGGCTTCACGCCATCGGCGAGTGCGGCCCCCTCTAGTATGCTGCTGCTGTCCGAGAAGTTGAAATCGGTCTTTTCCGGGTCCTGTCGAGGGCCGGTATTCTTTTCCAACTCCTGTTCCAGCTGGATTCGTAGCTTCGCCAGGTCCTCCAGGGGTACTCCGGGACGTGGTCGGGCGTTTCCCTGATCTTTTTCGGGTTCGACTCTCTTCCACTCCATGTTTGGGTCAAAACCAATGAGCCTACCTAGGTACATCTTGGTCATGCCGCCTATTGGGTCGTCGGCCTTTCCTCTCAGTAATACGGTGGATGCGGCATAATCAGTAGCTTCTATGCCTCTTCGCGCCAAGTTTCGGTGCGTTTCGTATTTTATGCCCCAGTCTTTCTTCTCAATGTTCAATCGGAATAAACACCTCTCTAGCTGGGGGTCGTCTGCCCCGTCGCCCGTTTGGACGAGCATTCCGCGCGACCACGCCCCTTGCCGATCGTCCTTGATGTAACCCGCGGCACCAGGCCGCCCGTTCGAGTCAATAGTAAAGGAGCTCCACTCCATTCTACCATTCTACGAGATGGGTTATTATGTACTGGGCCAGCCATTCTGCAGTGGCTCCTCGGTCCCCCGGGTATTTAGTCTCGACGAGTGAATTCCAGTACTGGGCGCCGAGTTCCGTGCCGTGTGGGAAAGCGGTCTCGTCACGTAAGGCTGTTGCTTGTTTGAAGATCTCAAAACCTTTTCGTAGATAACGTCCCCGCCTTATATAGTCGTGGTTGCTACAGAGTATCCTGTCGAGCACCCGGTCTGAAGCCTCTACGTTGAAAGTGTCATATACACCCATACCCGTTGCGAACGCAAGGTCGGCCCCGTTCCTCCAGCTCTCCAATCGAAAAATGGGATATCCGCGTGCCTTGTTAAGCCGTGCCTGCCTATTATCCAACCCTAGAACGGCCTTCGTCCCGCCGAAGTCCGCGTAGTCGTTGTCCAAGGTCTCCTCAGCGGGTCTTAGATCCATGGCCCTCAGTACGGGGGGAGGCGCTCCAACGCTAAATCTGTCGACCCATCTATCCCTGGCCACAGTTTCGATCCTTTGGTGTCATCTGACAGTGGCAGTAGTAATAAGGATACATATTTCGAGCCAGTCGAGTCCTGAGTGGAAGTAAGGTTTGGTGTGAGCCTGGAATGCCAGCTTCAGGTTTTCTTTAGCGCTCAAGCTATCCACGATGATATTACGGATGGCCTCATCCATATCGTGGAGCTGCACAGGGTTATTTCGATCATATTCCCCCTTGTGTTTGGTGGTTGTTACCACAAAATTCCGACGTCCCACATCGACGCTATTTTTCGTTTTTGTTGGTATAACGAAAATTATTCGGTCCGCCTTACTATTGATGTCGACCAACCCCGCCGTCCTAAGAAAGGTGCGCGTCACGTTCGCCGCTGCCCCCACCTCTCTGACTCGAAAAGTATCGAATACCCATGCAAGGGGGTACGTCAAGTGAGAAAGGATCCAGGTGTTAAGGCCTAGATCCGTACCAGCCGTATTGTCTGCCAGTGTGATGGCGTGAAGCCTTGGGAGACCCGGCACCTAAGACTAGAAGAGGGGGGTGGCACGGCTGGGAAGAATGTCGTGCTATCCCAAGAGAGGGTCCAGCCAACTCCGGAAGTGAGGCGTTGATTATAACAATATGTTACTTAAATGTATTGAAACATTTCATATGTTTTCGCTATTAAATATTTAATTTCGAAACTCCGAATGTGAGTTCCAAATATTGCAAATTTCTTAAACATTGAATATTTAATTTATTTTCCGAGACTTTTGCTACAAGATATTAGTCTTAGAACGTTTTCCATAATACTGGACTAGTAATTTTCTTATTCATTTCCGTACTTCATGAAGATTTCAAATTTTCACAATTTCAATTCCAAGTCTTGAATTTTCACCCATGAAATTTTCAGACTTAGAAAAGAAAATATTAATTCTTATGCCTTATAGAATTTTAATATTCAAATGTCAAAGGGAAAGGGCGTGAAGATGGAGCGCTTCGACGTATTTTCCTTTAATAGAAAGAATATATGACTCACAACTATCTCTTTTCTTATTCGCGCGGAGCTAATTGACGCGACCGTTAGAGATGCGTTCTTCCAAAGATTATATTTATTCCGGTCTCCAGGATTTTCTAAATGCAGAAAATGATACAAAATAATGGAGATTTCTGTTTTTTTCAGGGCGTCAGAATAAACGTTCGAAGTGGTTCGAGGAGGACTTCCACCTGAAACTAAAATTGGGTTGAGTTAAGAGCATAAATTCTTTTTCATGATTTCAAAACCCCCACGAATACGCATCACTAATCAGCTACTTATAAAGGCCATAGAGAAATAAAATTTATCGCTTTCAAACGTGCAGAAACATTAGTTTTAGACCTGCGTAATTATGAACCCGATTGGTTAGATCGCTATGGTCATTCGTCATCATTTATTTCTAAAAATCTATCGCCCAAGTGATGCTATAATGCACCTAGACGAGAGACGAGCTCCGGTTTTAATTAATACGCGCACGTGTCACTTCAACCTACCTAGAAGTAGGTGTTCCTGGCGAAGTGATTTCCGTCGATTTTTGACTTCCCTCGTCACCTCGGTTAGTTTCCGATTTGTCCCTATTAATCCCCACTTATCTGAATTTTGGCAAAAGAAGGGCTAATACGACTATTTCCAATTCGTTATAATCGCAAAATGGGGAGCAAATAGGAATAGTTAAGAGAAGTTTTTTGGAAAAATAAAGTTTTTATTACATAGATACAAATATTTGCACGAATTTAAATGCCCTCACTGGTTACGTAATTTTGTGCCAGTGCTTGCTTGAAGTAATTAATTGAAATTAGACAAAATTATTTCGCGAATTCAATAGTGTGATTATTACAAAATAATAAAATGAAAAAAATATATATGTATATATATAATATAGTAACACATCGTTCAATAAGTCCCTGGACTAACCCACAGATGGCGTTAGTAATATCAAATCCACTTCGTTTTTCAAAAGAACTAATCTTTAAATGAAATGTGTTTGACTTTCACGTCAATCAGACCATAAACAGCAAAGCTACTATGGCGAAAGTGACGCTACTTTTGCATTTGTGTACAAAATGGACAAAAACGAATTTCCTGTGTTGATAAAACATTGCTATTTAATGGGGAAAAATACCGTGCAAGCTCGGGTAGGCCAAATGAAGCAGTAACTCCGGAAAATATTAAGCAAGTTTTGAAAATCGTAATGGACGACCGCAAACTGAAAGTTCGTGAGATTGCTAAGATGGTAAACATATCAACTGGAAGTGCGTCTACGATTTTAAACGAAAAATTTGGCATGAAAAGGGTCGAAGCGGCAGTCAGCTGAGTGGCGTGCAGCCGGTGAAAGCTGTCCGAAGCGTCCGAAAACGCAACAGTCGGCTGGCAACGTCATGGCGTCAGTTTTTTGGGATGCGCACGGTATAATTTACATGGACTACTTTGGAAAGGGAAAATATATCAACAGCGACTATTACATTGAGTTATTGGTGCGTTTGAAGGACGAAATCGCAAAAAAAATGACCGCACATGAAGCAGAAAAAAAACATCTTTCATCAAGACAATGCACCGTGCCACAAGTCAATGAAAACGATGGCATAATTGTCCGAATTAGGCTACGAATTGCTTCCTCACCCACCATACTCTCCAGATCTAGCCCCCAGCGACTACTGGCTCTTTGCAGATCTCAAAAAGATGCTCCAGGGAAAAAGATTTGGCTCGAATGAGGAAGTAATCGCTGAAACTGAAGCTTATTTTGAGGCCAAGGACAAATCATTTTACAAGCATGGTATCGAAATGTTAGAAAAGCGTTGGAATGATTGTATCGCACTTGAAGATGATTATATTGATGAATAAAAATGAATTTTGCAAAACAAATGTTGTTTTCTTAGTTAGTCCCGGGACTTATTGAACGATGTGTTATATATATAATATAATATATATATATAGAGATTAAATGAGTTAGCGATCATTATTCTAATTGAGACTGGATCGATATAGTAATAATAAAAAAAAATGTTGATTATTAATTATTATACAAATTCAAAAACAATATGATTGTTGATAAAAAGGAAAAATTATAAAAATTCATTAATTTGATATAAAATATTGAAGAGTAATTTCCAAGTATTACGATCGTTACTGTATACATTAGTAAAAAGAACCTGAGAGCACTATACATAGATAATTGATTATATATCATAGAGGAATTAACATATATACCATTGATATAATAGATATTAAATAATATTAGAACCGTTGATTACATATATGGATAAGAACTAAAAGAAGAAAGGATAATAATAATAAGATAATTATGTCCATAGTAAAAAGGTAGTATAAGCGGAGAAAACCTAGACTGAGTGTAATGAAATTATTCATGGATTGTAATTTTGTTTCGTTTTGGCCCGTAACAATTTTTGGCTAAGTGTCCACGTTGATAAAATTTTTCACAGGAGTTCGTCTACTTATAGAATTTGATTTTAGTGTTGGATAAATTTATTACTTGCAGATTTACCTATATGGACATATTCGCAGTTATATTTCATTATACTACATTTTGCCCTAAATGGGGGTAGTTCAGTATATTCGCCGAAGCATTCTATCTCGTATGCTTGTTTGCGTAAATTATATTCAATAGTTATCTCGTTAAGTATTTGAACAGCTCTACCCTTAAGCAAATTTTTCTGTTGGAAAGTTATTTCTCTTTTTTTCCATAAAATAAAAATAAAATTTTTGTAAATTGGATTACATTTTAGTTTTACTACTGCTGTATTATATTTACTGAATATAATTTGAATTAAGTCGTAGGAAAAACAATTTTTACATTATAAAAAAGTATAGCGTGAGTTCCAAAAATAGTTATATTTTTAAAAAAATTTTAAATGTTTTTGTCTTACTAAAATAAGTTATTAATTTTTTCTTTGAATGGTCATTGGACAAAAAATGAAATTGATTAAATCAAATGTAAAGAAGGTACTTATGAGAATTTTAGAGAAATATAATTTTTCTTTGTGATGATATTAGATTTTTAGTTTGTGCTGAACAGAAGAGAAAACTTGAAAAATTTTGAATAATTTGATAAATACTTGATAATTTAAGAAGTTTAATTTACTCTGAAAAAAAGATGAAATATATAGAAATTTTTTCATTGCAATTTCAAGGTTCAGTGAGCTTCTCGAATCTCTGGAAAAGAGAAAATAAGATTAGAATAAAATTTCAAAAGATCTTTTTGATCAAAACATTTCCTGGTTTAGTTAATCTAAACGCTTTGGTTTTATGCAAAGTTTGTACTATTTTGAGTTTGAATTCAAATTCAGTTAATCAATTTTATATATTTATGTGCGATCTCTTTATTCGATTGATGTGAACTACTGTCGGTTTGCCTTTCTTGTTGATTTTTACATTTCCTTTCCCTAGTACATATAAAACTTCGTGAGGACCTGTGTATTGAGTATCTAACTTTCTAATTTTTCCTCCCTTTAATAAAAATACAATCAACATTTCTAATTATTCTAATTATTGAAGAAATTTTCTGTGAAAAAAGGAATGCTTCCACTCCGCTGGGTATCGAGCCTATGTCCTTTCGATTGCCGGTCGAATGCTCTGTCATCTGAGCTATGGAGGTTCCACAACTTTTCTCACAGAATCTTGTTAACGCCAATTCGGCTACGGATGTTTCCTGAACTATTTAATCAATATTTCCTTTTTTCACAGAAAATGTGCAGACTAGACGTTCTATCTAGTGGCTATCCAGAACTGTAACACTTTTGTAAAGTCTTCGACTAGACAATCTAGCAAGCTGATGTCTATTTGCATCACTTTATTTAAGAACTAAATAATTTGCAGATCGATAGTATTGCTATTTCTGGAAACTGCCCACAGCTTGTAGAATTTTATGTTGCAAAAGGCTATGTCATGTTTATGTTCAACAAGCCAAGAATTTTTTTTTAATCTTTTTACAAGGTCTCCCCACGTTTTATAGTAAAAAGTCACAACTTTTAAATTCACACCATTCAATCCACTTGGCTGATGATGTGATGCAAATGTGGTGTAGTCTCAGTCACATTGCAGTATTTCCCTTTGAATATCTCTTAGGGAAAATAAAACGAACATTGCACACTTCTCATTGACTACTGACTCAATTATGCCGAAGATTGTATAGCACTTAATGGTTAAAAACAAGTAAGCTGTAATACCACTCAGGATCGAAATCTTAAAATCTAATGCTGATACATATTTTGAAATAAAATTGAATGGATAAATTATTTTTATTACGTCTCCTGATAATATCGTTATTTTGAATAAGAAATCATAGAGGATTCATTTGTCATTACAAGTAACGATACGATGCAGAAAAGGCTTCCCTTGATTCCGCGAAAGCAAAGAAACGTAACCATCGAAACGTTTTTTCACCTGATGTGCGTTTAATTTGTGCGGGACCCATCTGTCAAGCTTTTTTACTATGTTGATTTGACGCGAATAATCCGAAATGGTTGTGATAGAAAAACCAATTTTTTGTGCTAGCTCACGAGTAATTTGAGGTGTGTCACACTCTATAATAGCTTTCAGTTCATCATTATTTACTTTGGGTTGGGGTATTTTACGTGGTTTATTTTCAAGGTTGAAATCCCCGGAACGAAATGTTGCAAACCAAAAAAAATACTGTGCTAAGGCTAGTTGAACCTTCTCCAAACACACTATTAATTTCACGCGCTGTCTCCGATGCGTTGGTTCCACAATCGAACTCAGATTTGAAGATTGCACGAATTTTCGACTTATACATGGTTTCACAAAATATTCTCCACAAAATGCTATTGAAAAGATAATTGTAAATTTCAAAGCGCTGTCAAAAGAATAATAGTGTAGCTTCATAATGTACAATACAAAAACAAATTTCAATGTAAAATGTCAAAGTTATCCCGAGTCGAACTATTGATTCTCTTTTGCTTCTCTTAATACTCTCTTGATTCTCTTTTGCTTCTCTTGATACTCTCTTGATTCTCTTTTGCTTCTCTTGATACTCTCTTGATTCTCTTTTGCTTCTCTTGATACTCTTGTGATTCTCTTTTGCTTCTCTTTACACGCTCTTGATTCTCTTTTGCTTCTCTTAATACTCTTTTGATTTTCTTTTGCTTCTCTATTTTCTCTAACTATTAGAGATTTTTGAACTTTTTTTTTTTTAATGAAAGTACATTTAAAGGACTACGGCGAAATTACCAAGGCGATTCAGTAGCGCTCGAATCGTCGGAGAGAGCAAACGTGAGTCATAATGAGTTCTGTGTACGCGAAACGTTTTGAAGCAGTCTTCTTGTGTACCCATCCAAAGGGACCACTTATGTCCTATACAGCCGCTGCTAAATACATCAAAAAGTCGAAATCGTTCGTGAAGAAGTGGGTTGAGCGTTATAAAACCAATAAAAAACACCCCGTGAAGGTTCATGTTTGGGGATGCTTCTCACAGCGCGGTTTTGGGTGTTTAGAGCTCTTCACCGAGAACTTGAATGCTCAGAAAATGCTCCAAATATATGAACGTGGTCTTCTAAGGTCTGCTACAAAGATGTTTGGAGCCGATACGGCCGATTGGATCTCACAAGAAAATAACGACCCGAAACATCGAAGCCGTCTCTGCACCGCCTGGAAAACAGAAAATGGCATCAGAACTTTGGACTGGACTATCTATTAGATAGTAGCGCCGTACTCCTTCGAGAGTACTTTTATTTTTAAAAAAAACGTTTTAAAATCTCTAATAGTTTTCGGAAAATCGAGGACGCTCTTGTTGAACCCTTTTCATTCTGGTACATGAGGGTATGTGATGCGTAATGACGTCACAAATGACCAATCATTTTATATTATTTATATTCATCGGCTTGATTAGGACAGAAATGTAAATATAATCATGAAATTGTAGGCAACAATGAGGAATCCATCAAAAAATCAATCTCCGGTACCATTTGTATTTTTATTTCAAAACATAAAATTTTTTAAAATTAATTTGTATATATGTTGTTACCGGTATTGTAATTTGGACAGTAAAATGGATGGCCTTTCCATCCATTTTACTGTCCAAATTTCAAAATTAATGTTTTCAAAACAAAATTCGACATGTACCAGACATTGATACTTTGATATATTCCTCATTATTTTTCAAAAGTCTGGTACTATATTTTCGTTTCTCTCTTAATCAACACGATAAATATAAATAATAATAAACCATTGCTAATTCCTGACGTCATTAGGAATTATATACTTTTAAAAATGGAGATTCATAGAGGAGGTAAGGAAAATCTTCGTTGCTACTCTTTAAGATCCTCCAAGGTGTAGAAACGGAAATATCTGCAGGAGAAGAGCATCAACAGAGGATTAAAATTAAATTGATTTAAACAGCTAATACGTCTCTTTTGATTCTCTCAAGTCCTCGAAAATGGAGCATCTTAGAGAATGAATAGAGAATCAATAGTTCGCGTCGGGAAAATAAATTTCAAAATTCACACATAAGAAACTTTCAACTTTAAATAAAATCCCGCCTAAGCTTGAGGGCATGTGATACATAAGAAATTAGCAAATTTTATTGAATTTTGGTTGCTACATGTTTGTGTCTAAAGTGCATGAAATTCTGTTTTCAAAAATTGGAAAACGATAGAGAAGACAGAAATGGACGTAGATGGACTACTTTTTGGTTTTGAAAATGAAAAAAAGTTCTATTTTAGCAAAATATATCGGAACATTTGTTTTCATTATAAATACCAAAACCAGTCTATCTACGTCAGTTTTCATCTTCTCTAATATTTCCCAAACTTTTAAAGCAAAATTCCATATATTTTGAACGTAAACATATAGAAACTGATCTAAGTTGATCACATCAACTTGCTACTTTCCTCAAGTATCACATGCCCTTAATGGAATCATTATCGTTTTACAATACGCTTTTCTTTCATTTTCTCATTAATATTTAGTATTTTAATTCAATTTTGAATCTATTGAAGAAATTTTCTTCAAAATTTATCAAGAAAATTTGAAGAAAATTTCTACAATGGATTCAAAATTGAATTAAAAGACTAAATATTAATGAGAAAATGAAAGAAAAGCGTATTGTAAAACGATAATGATTCCATTAAGGGCATGTGATACTTTTTTTATTTTTATTTTTGTTACACTTCAGTCACTACTATTACTTTCTAAATAATATCCACTAATTGCCACTAATAAGCATTAGCAGAGAGTGGACAAATTTTGACGCTTGAGGTTATTGACGTTTTTACTCCCGCTATTATAGAGGGCGCGCATATAGCTTGACCAATGCATGAAAGTTAGACTTTCTGCCGTAAAATTGGTGCCGAAACCACGTACTTTCGACCGAGGTAGTAAGAAATAGTATATTACATAACAAGGGCAGAAAGTTGAGATTCCTGCACTGCGCGCCATAATGCCCGAGGCGAAGCCGAGTGCATCATGGCACGCAGTTCAGGGCTCTCAAATTTCTGCCCATGTAGTGTATACTATTTTTCTTGCTACCCGGTCGAAAGTACGAAAACAATTGCATGTGTCCATTGGAATATATTGATGCCTGCCCCGGCATTTGCGGCACGAGCGGAGCGAGTGCTGCTGGTCGAGGGGGCAGGCATCAAATACATCTATGAATTAAGGTTTAGATTTCTACTTCCTTGTTTCCATCTTTGGTAATTATCATAGACTAGCATGTATCTGTCAACGGACTTTTTGGGTAAGGTGTCAGTTTCTACTATTAATTGAGCTTCAGTTTCAAAGTTTTTATTAATGTCTTCTTCATCTGTCGATTCATCAGATGATATGTCATTCATTTTTTTATTTTTATTTTTGTTACACTTCTGTCACTACTATTACATTCTAAATAATATTCACTCATTGCCACTAATAAACATTAGCAGAGAGCGGACAAATTTTGACGCTTGAGGTTATTTACGTTTTTACTCCTACTACTACTTATTCGATGTTGAATTTAAAAACGGCTACATAAAGAACGAGTTATTGAGAGGTTAGGAAATTCATTTCAAAGATTGAAGGTATAAAAATGACATACTTATATAGATAGATACTTACTGATTGCAGTATTGGTAATATAAAATTTGTTTAAAAATGACACTTCAAAACTTCATATAGACACAACATTATTAATTCAGTGTCAAAACCAAAAACCACGCAACCGGCAAAACTATGGGCGAGCCCGATAGACAAATTATATGGAATTCAAAGACTTTGATCACGTGACTTTTCCTCAGGCACGTGCACGCTACTGTCAATAATATCTTAGATATTAAAGTTTAATATCTAATATTGTAAATTTTGAATATAAACTGTTATTGGCCATTAATATCTTGTATATTTAAGAGAATATATTAGATATTATGTAGTATAATCTAGATGATATAAGGTAATATCCAACATTCTAGTATCTCATTTTTACTATCTATTTTTCTCCGTGAAGCTTCCTTCAATTCTATCCGATGTCTCGCATTGATTTTGATACATATAGGTGGTGAGAAAAGAAGGGATTTTGTACACAATATAATCTTTCATTTGTTACGCTAAATTTTCTACAATCATGAAAATTAATTCGATTCAATTGAATATTTTGGGTACACATGAATAAAGTTAATCCATTTAAAATTCGATTTACACGGAATCTGGTAATGGTTAAAAGGGACTGAATGTAAATCCAAGGATATAAGCGTTTATGGTCGTTCTGACTTTCAAATCACCCCTTTTCCTATCTTTTCTACCCACTCAGGCTCAGATGCAATGGATTTCAAAGTTCCACGTGTTTCTGCGGGCTTGAACGATTCTGTTCTTCAGTCTGCAGCTACAATAAGTGCCTATAAAGAACAGTGGATCATATTCTATCCTCCAATCCTCGCTCTCGTAAACTCACTAGTTAGAAAAAATGTGGAAATTATTTTTAAAATACAGGTGTAAAGAGAGGCAGGAATTTATGGAAAATTGGAGATCAGTTCTTGGAAAATTGTCAACGTTTCTCTAAATTATTTTTTTGATTTCATGACAAACTCACGTGCAAACTAACACTCTTTTTAATAAAAAAAATTTAAAAATTACGAAAAATAATATTTTAATAATGTTTTTTGTAATAGGATATCTCCTTATTATCGCTTCTTACCAATTTTTTGAAAATGATTGAAGTTTCTTAAATCATAGCTTATTTTTTCGATGAAAATATTCTCGACAACTTAAGGACGTTCTCTTGCCCGTAGATGTGCTCATCCTACTCTATCATAGGTAGTGGGATTACTGTTAACCTTTCTAACCGAATGAGTTGAGCACCGTTTATGTGCAAAAGTAACAAAATGTGTCTTCTGCGTCGATTTGTGCGATTTGGCAACACCGCTTTCCTGTCTTTCTCATATCGAGTCAAAAGCATATGGTGTGAGAGAGGTTATATTATGAGTTTATTGATAGTTTGTAAATACTAATAAGATGTCTAATAAATTTCGCAACAAAAATGGATTTTTTATTTTACAAAAATCAGCTGCTCGTAAAAAAAAAGTTCTGGAAGCAATGTCAAATGTAAGCGTACGCGCGCGCTGTTGATGCGGTGTTGCCAAGTCACCATATTTGCTTCAGCAAGCCGGCTAAGAATTTGTGCAACTACGAGTTTCAACAACGTATATCTTTAAAAGTAGTGCCGGTACACGTATTTTTTATGATGGCATACGATTCCTTATAATCTCTAGTATAATATACTAGTTTTCCAAAAAAATCTAAAGAAAATTGTGCTATTAATGTAAAGAAAGGTATGGCGAAACTGAACTACGCCTATCTAACACGTGTTAAGAGATTCAACTTTAGAGCTTAATTTCTCGATTTTAAGTACCAGTCTTGATGCTAATATTTTTACCGCTTTGTAGATCATGGTAAAAAGTACTTATTTACGAAGTTTGAAAGAAATCTAAAGAAAAGTGATTTTCAAGAGAACGTCCTTAACCGTTTCCAACTTTTGAAAATGAATCAATTATTATCAAATTCAATAATTTGTTTATAAAAATTTCGTTTTGGAAAATTGTTTTATGATGATTTCAACCATTAAAGAATTTATTTTCAAAAATTGGAAACGGTTAAGTTGTAGAGAATATTTTCATCGAAAAAAATAAGCTATGATTTAAGAAACTTCAATTATTTTCAAAAAATTGGTAAGAAGCGATAATAAGGAAATATCCTATTACAAAAAACATTATTAAAATATTATTTTTCGTAATTTTTAAATTTTTTTTATTAAAAAGAGTGTCTTTCCTTACATATGACACGGCTGATGATATAATTACCAGTCTTGAAATCATAGAAAAACTTCGTTTTCCAGAGACTGATTTTTGGCACGACACTACCTTAAGAATGAAATACATCATTCAAATGACTGCCACTGCTGGACTTATAGTACCCCACTCGATCAACCCAATTTTTCAGTACATTTTCGATTGTTTGAGCTTCATGCCATTCTCTTCTATTTCTAGAAACAAAAATTTGTTGAGCATGGCACGATAATGCTCGTCATTGACCGTAACGGCGGCTCCTTGCTCATTTTCGAAGAAAAATGGTCCAATAAGTACAATTTTTATCTCTAATATTTCTGTTTGAATGCAATATACATACTCAACGTATACAAACTCTTTAAAAATATTTGTGTAGTTACATCAATACTCACTTAGCCATAATTTGCCAATTAATAATAACTTTATGGGTCTGGTTGCAGTGTGGGGTTAAAGATATAAAAACTCATTCCTTCAAATTTTGAGTAGGGAATTTTTTTCATTCATTCTATATTCATTCTACATTAAAAAGTCAGAGACACCTTTTGTGTTGTTTCCCATGAACATAACTCATATTTGACTTGTCAAGTGAGACTGATAAAAAAGAAACACTTTCGACAAAAGTTTGTGAAAATTTCTATTATTTCATTTAGTTTATAAAGCATCATTTTTATGCAATCTAAATCAGCCCCCTGCATCTCTGAGTTGAAAATGACATGAATTGAGCACCTGGATTCTAAAACTCGCCGCGCTCTCGGAAACAGGTAAAAGTATTGTCCACTGGGTCAAAATGAAGGTTTGAAAAAAATGTTTTTTAATAAAAAAAATAAATATATATTCGAGTAGAGCATGTTCAGCCCCATATTTTTCCTAAGTGAAATTTTTTTATCCGTTCATTATTTTCTTCAATAAAAAATAAAAACACAAAATTTTTCCTTCGAGAAAAAGTGGTTTTTTAAACATTTAACTCGTCATTTCTCAGCAAAAAATGTATGAAATGATTTGAGACTTCCAGGACTTATGTAAAACATACCACTGAAGCCGGTAAGATCCTTTAAATAAATAAAATATGCAATTGTTTATAGATATTTAATAACAAATTGATGCGCACCGTATTTCGTGTTTTTCTAACTTCGCCGACAAAAAGTATCTGGGGAAGTTTAACCTACAAAAAAGTTCCAGCGGGAAAGTTGTTCCCATATGTACAAAGAAATTTTTCTGAAAATTTGAGATTATTCGGATGAAAACTACAGGAGTTCTATGGATTATTATTAAAAACTTCTCGGCAGCCGCATCTCGCCTCGGGCATCGAGCACGTGCCAAAGTGCAAGTTGCCGGTCGCATCTCTTTTGTTTTGATGTTTTTGTTTACATACATTCAAGGACACTTTTAAAGAAGCAGAGAGTATAAAAGCATTATTTTGAAGATTCATGTTTTTTTCGGCTCCTATAAATTGTATTCGTTTCGCAGTATTTTTGCAATCATTTGTCCGGTTGTTTTAGATGTTTTATTTATAAATTATTTACGATGTGTGATAAAAATGATAAAGAATTTTATGGTAAAAAAAGAACTAGAAATGAAAGTTCTTACAAAAAGAATATTATTAAAAAAGCCAAAAACGAGGTGAGCGTTTCTATTGTTGGAATTGTTTTTATTTTTAACTGTTTGTTATAAATACATATTCAATTACTAGGGAAAGGAGTACATATCACATTCTGGGAAAACTGTACCTGCTAAAAATTTTGAAATTGTTACGTCTTGCTGCGCAAAAAACTGCTTTTTTATTGAAGGCAATTTAAAAAAAGGTTCTAACACAGTGTGCAATCTTCTTCTGGACTCTATTAAACGAGAACTTGCATTAGATCTTCCCAATAAAATTTATTTATTTTCTGACAGTTGCGGAGGTCAAAACAAGAATTATTTGCTCTTAAATTTTTTGTCCCTGCTCTCTCGATATTTGCAAATTGAAATTCACCATGTGTACCCCGTGCGTGGTCACTCTTATTGCTCTTGTGATCAAAATTTCGAAATTTATGGACGACAAAAGAAAAATGTTGAAACAATCGAAACAGATGAAGATTATTACAAAATTATCAGAACCTCTAGAAATCCACCTTTCACAATAATTAATGAAACTGAATACACTGTACGCGATTTTGAAACACTCATTCCCAAACAGATTGTCTTGCCAAAAGATTTGCGAATCCGAGATGCTATAAAAATCAGTTACTTTGGAAACGGTGACGTTGCAATGTATTATTGTTATGATGAAGAATCCATAGTTCATAATATTGAAACGAAAATTGATTTCAACGATTTATTGAAAACACCGTTGGCAAGCTCAGTAGGAATAAGTCCTGAAAAATTGAATGATGTGAGAATGTTACTTCGATATTTGAGCCCTGAAGGTAAAACTTTTTTTGAAAATTTGATAGAAAATGCCTCAATCAAAGAAAAGTCAATAAAAACTTCCAAAAAAGGTAGTAAAAACGCAGGTATAGTTGAAAAAGAAAATGAAACAGAATGCTCTATTGTGAAACAAAAGTGTCAAACATCGTCACTAAAAAAGACATCTGTAAAAAAAACCGTGAAAAAACGCGCAAAGAAGGGTGTTAAGAAAACATAGAAATAAAAATACAGGATAATGTACACGATATTGTATTAAAAAAGCCAAATGTGTTAGTATTTCAGTGATACACTAAGAGGAATGTTCGGATTCCAGTTTAGAAAGTAAGCAATGCAAAAAAAATTATTGTAGAAACGAGAAATAAATACATAATCCTTGTTGAATTTTGAATCAACGTTACTTTATTAATAACCCTTACAAGGTTCGATTAAAAAAAGACTTTTAGGTGGAAGGTTGCGTGCTCGATGCGCGCTGACTGCATTTTATTTTTTGTTTTATTTTTAAAAATATTTATTGATATACAAATATTACAAAATATTACAAAAACAGAATGAATAATTTTAGTAGGAGAAAAGATTTTTTGCGAAAAGGTAATAAAATAGTCGAAAAAGCGAATTTAAAATAAAAAATTAGTGTTAAAAAGTATTATATTTGCATAATTCTAAAAACTTTTATCAGAGAAGTGAAGTAATAAACATTTTAATAAATAAAATTTTAAAAAAAATAATGCAGTCAACGAGTATCAAGCACGCAACTTCGAATAATTACAAAGCTGGAGCACTACCACTATCCTAACAGATCCATTGTGAATCGTTAACATAGCAAAGGATAAGAGATACCAGGATTTTTTTAAAAGATTTTCTTTTTCGAAATTGGCTATGAAGCGGGTTTTACTGTTTTGTTAAATTACACGCTAGGTAACGATCCTGTAAATAGAAACATTGAAAAAAGGAGATGCGACCGGCAACTTGCACTTTGGCACGTGCTCGATGCCCGAGGCGAGATGCGGCTGCCGAGAAGTTTTTAATAATAATCCATAGAACTCCTGTAGTTTTCATCCGAATAATCTCAAATTTTCAGAAAAATTTCTTTGTACATATGGGAACAACTTTCTCGCTGGAACTTTTTTGTAGGTTAAACTTCCCCAGATACTTTTTGTCGGCGAAGTTAGAAAAACACGAAATACGGTGCGCATCAATTTGTTATTAAATATCTATAAACAATTGCATATTTTATTTATTTAAAGGATCTTACCGGCTTCAGTGGTATGTTTTACATAAGTCCTGGAAGTCTCAAATCATTTCATACATTTTTTGCTGAGAAATGACGAGTTAAATGTTTAAAAAACCACTTTTTCTCGAAGGAAAAATTTTGTGTTTTTATTTTTTATTGAAGAAAATAATGAACGGATAAAAAAATTTCACTTAGGAAAAATATGGGGCTGAACATGCTCTACTCGAATATATATTTATTTTTTTTATTAAAAAACATTTTTTTCAAACCTTCATTTTGACCCAGTGGACAATACTTTTACCTGTTTCCGAGAGCGCGGCGAGTTTTAGAATCCAGGTGCTCAATTGTGACTGGCTGCCATGGTGGCGCTGACTGTTCATTGGGCCGACTTACACGAAAATCATATTACAAAACATAGTTTTTTAAGCTTTTCTCTGTAAATTTTCAATTTTTCGAGTTCTTGAACGGTACTGAGATAAAGTTGGCGAGTTTAGAAACAAATTTCCAAAAAAATTGATGTAAAAAATGGTGAAATGTGTGAGTTATGGGTGCAAATCCGGATATAAGTCTTGCTCTGACAAAGTTCGTTTTTTCATTGTACCGAAGGATAAAAATACGATAAAATTATGGCAAATTGCTATTCTTCGCGATGACATCAAATCAAAGGCAGGTCATGCGATTTGCGAAAAGAATTTTAAGCCAGAAGATATTCTTAGTTTAAAATAAAACATTTTATTTAATAGAGATATTAACAATTAATTTCATAATATAATAAAGTTTAATGTCTCAATATTAATTAATTGTATCTAGTTGTGCAATGAATTTTTTTTGCACTGCAATAAATGTCTCTCAAATACTTATCTCAAATAAATTCAGTTACAAACATTTTGTGTGATAGAAGTTAAAAAATAGGTAAATGAAAGTGACTGAAATATAGAATAGATGAAAAAGAATATTTTTTAAAATTCCGAATTAAAGTTAATGCGAGCCTGTTAAAATTGGATTGTGTTGAAATGGAAAAAAATTTTCTGATTTCTAACAATTTTGTTATTAAAATAAAGTTTTGAACTTTATAAAAGAATATGTTTAGATTGTTTGTTAATTTAGATTCCTTACTTTTTATAGCTCATAGTTTTACTGAATTACATAGAATTCCTAAAGTAATAGGAATTGAAAACTTAAATTTATAATTTTAGAAAATTAAGATGGCTGATATAAAGAAGGCCAATCTTGAAAAGAAAAAGGCAGCAAAGCTCACTGAGGCCTAACTTAATAATGTGCTCACTTACCAAATATTATATTTATGAGATGTTCAAAATGGATATGAACACCGTATCATCTAAACAAAAAAATTAGACGTTAATATAAGTTATCAGAGAATTACTTTTATTAGATAAACTCCAGTCAATTAAAAAATCACTTTTACTCGATGTTATTTATACAATAATCTAAGTGCAATTTGTTTTAAAACTATTTCACTGCTTTGAATTATAATATATTGTAATAATATATTATTAATATATTTTATGGTATAATATTAACAAATTTTAGTCCAAATTCCAAACAGTATTTTTGAAATGTTTTTTTGAAAAGGAGTTTCATTTAATTACAGTAGTAATATATAGTATGTGTATTATATGTTTTTGTGTTATACAAGTATTATATATGTGTTATATAATATACAAAATTATCAAATTTTATTATAACGACGTTAATTATTAGTATTAATATTTAAATGAACGCAAAACAATAATAAAATAAAAAACATGACACAAATAATGCAATTCCCGCCAGAATTTAGAAATTAGATTTTCTGCCTAAAGTGAATTTCTTAACCTTTTCGAAGAGAATAAATTTTTGTGAAAAATATGAAGATCTTATTAGATTATTGTCATGTATAAGACAATGCGATAAAATAGTTTTTATTAGGAGAGAATTAATTTTTTATGCTCTTTCCCATGCATTTTTTTGAATCTAGGGCCTATGAACAGTCAGCGCCGCCACCGGCGGCAGTCAACTTTGACGTAATTTTTTTCTCATGCATTTGGTGACAAGATACAGGGGGCTGATCTAAATCAATCATCAGCAGTTCATTTTTATTCTTTGGAGATTTTTTTAATGATACTGGCTCGTGATTTCGTCAAAACTATAATCATTGAACATTATGCTACCGGTGAGATTAGAGCTCAACAATAACGTTTTTTAATTTTTTAACCTTTTTTACTCAAGGATCTATCGACCTTAAGGGACGCATTCTCATCACGATACTCGCGCTCGATGTTTCGCATGCATTTATAAAATTTTCTAATGAATAATCTAATCACAGCAATTTATTTTTTCTCAAAATGTGAAGACGAGTTTTTGACGAATAAAAGAAAAGATATAACTTCTATAAAAAAAATAGTCAACAGAAAAATTCTAGATTTTTCAAAACAAACAAATTTGTTTTGCGACATTTTTTTCGTTACTCGCATAGTTTTTTTGGAAACCAAAAGTTTTTATTTTTAATAAAAATTTTGATTGATAACAAAAAAAATATAACTCTTATTAAAAAAATGGTTATCACCACAGTTGTAAGTCTTTATGAAGTAAACAATTTTGTTTCTTAAGATTTTTTCCGTGTCTCTTACATTTTGGCGAGAGACTTGAATTTTTTATTTTTATAAAAATTTTTTGGATGGATAAAACCAGAACGGTTGGTCAAAAATGTCTGGCTAACAAACTTGTCCTTTTTTTGGGCCCTCAAGAAGTGTGCCAAAGCGCAATCCATCCGATAATGCTTTCAAAAGTTATCGCGCTTTTACACTGGGAAACTTTTTATATGAATTTTTACTAAAGTATTACCATTGTAATTGTTGTATAACTTTAATATTAATAGCTGTTTTTATGATCATACATCTTATTGAAACTATAATAGATATAATCATCCAGGGATACACTCTTTATGCGGTTTATGGATGGTCAATACATCTTTTGGGAGCATTATGGTTTTCAGTAGCTCATCTACTAATACAACTAGCTAGAAGACCAACTGACTCAAACGACATCGAGTTACGAGAAATGCAGCCCACGGAATTAATTATTTTAATGTTAATTAATTTAATCTTTAATAATAACCAAATTGCCTATCTGGGCCAATAGAGAGCCAAAATCGTTACCCCCAGACTTTTCCTAAAATTTGAAATGTGGAAAGGGAAGCGGGGTGCTGTACATAAAAACTAACTGCAGAGCAAAATCTTCAGTTCTTTCTGCATTATTTTTCCGCACAATTTCGACATTAAATTACCTTAAAATTCAATTCTTATACGATTTTCATTCTTTCCAACATTTTTATCGCGAACGCATATTTTAAACTTAAACAGACCGTTCTGTCAGTAAGATATTAAAACAGTTATATTTTTCCAAAGGAATTTTAATATCTTACTCGGCCTATTTTTGAACGGTTTCCAAAAGTATTTGATCTAAAAATAAACAAAAGGGGAACTATCCTACCAAGATTTCTCCCATCTCAGCATCTCTTCCAAGGATTCCCAAAATTACAAGGATTTTTTAGCAATACAGTAAAACCTATCGTAGCCGACACATATGGGAGACAAGTTCGGCTACGATGGGTACCAATGACATGCGATAATTGCTAGGGAATTATTACTAGCTTGGTTCAGTGCTGTGGCAACAGGTGCCCCTGTGTTTAGTAACACACATGTACCGGCTTGTACTTATTTTTTGTGTTTACTTTTGTGCAAAAAGGTGAGTAAAAGTTAGTTTGAAAAATAATCAGTTATTTTTGTTGATAATTTAAAAATTTCATGGATAAATTCAGTCGATAAAAAACTATAAGGAATACTTAGTGCTTTTAGTGGAAAATGTATACATGACAGTTGAGGTTATGTTGCACGACTGTACAGACATATTTAAGATCTTAATAAGTTGAAATATAATTGGTTATGAAAATTCTCCAATTTTTCGAAGTTAAATTGTAATTAAAATTTATAATTCAAATATAATCATTAATTAAATTAATATTTCATTTTAAATATTCATTGAAAAAAAAAATTACTAAGATTTTTTACAAAAATATGAGGACCCTCCAAAGACGGTGTTTAAGACAGCCCTGACCATGCACATTTCTCGACCAATAATGTGAAGCGTCAGAGTGGGATGTTCGTTAGGAGAGTGTCGGCTACGATAGGTTTTACTGTACTATTAAAAGTAATTTCTACACTCAGAAATTACTGTGTCTTCTCTACATCTTTCTACCCTGTCTCTTTTATATTGTTTTAATTATATTTTATTACAAATGTTTGGGTGCTGGTAATTATTCCAGTACCAACATTTGTAGATTTCTTGCTTCCTCTCTTTCCAATTTCCAGGATTAAGGACAAAGTGGCGTGCTCCCTTATATGAGAATTGTACGGCTTTGTCTGAAATTCGCATTTCATTCCCATTTATATGTACTATTATAAAAACTTATCTTAAGAATTCAATTTTGACATTAGTGCCCCGGGTTATTGGAGTTAAAACTCTAGACCCGAAACTATTGTTTAAAAAAATTATAGTCCCTTCAAGAATATAATTGAAAATAAAAATAAAATACTTTTATCTTATGTGACTTCAGACTTCACACACACTCCACGGGTTTCAAAACGTTGAGATTTTATGAAAATTTGAAGTCAATTTTTACATAAATCCAATACTTTCTCCTAAGATGACAATATAATAGTATATTATGTGCCTAGGCGCATAATGAGGGTTATTACGCGACGAGCGACAATGTGCGCAGGAGATCGAAGCCAAGGCGCGATCAGTCCTGTGAGCATTTTAAGTGAGTCTCGTAACTACCCGAACTGTGTGCATTGGCGCATATTCTATTTTATATGACTTCGGCGCATTTACGAGTTTTTCTGCGTACATTCGAATCCAATCTGAAAAGGTCGAAATTGCCGTGATTATCGCACATCTCACTTGACATTTCGCGAAATATTCCGGCCATTTTGATTTTATCGATCTTGTGAAGTAGTAGCGTATACTCTCAACTGTAGCACAAAAACACGTTAATGCGCCGGAAGCACATAAAAATAATATTTTCACACATGAGGCATATTGTGTCTTGCTATAAATATTGACTATTAATTTTTTGCTATAAAAACATGTCTAAAGTTACTAAATTTTTTATCGTTTCTAATTTTCCTTGCTACATTTCCAGGTTTTAAAAGATTTTATGTAATGCTTTAACGCACAAATTTATAATTGTTCGCAATACATGTATCTTTTTTGTATCATTATTTCTAAATATAGAAAAATAAGTTAATAAAATGTTTTGAATAATTCAAATTCAAATTTGAAAAAATGTCCTTGTACAAAACTTGTCAGATAAATATTTTAAAATTATCAATGTGTAAGTGCTATCACAGTATTATATTTTTGTTGTGTCAAAATTGTAAAATTAAATTTTATAACAAAAATCTCTGAATTGCAAATGTTGCTTAACCTCTGTAACTTACTTAATGCAGAAGAATAGTGTTCTTTGACACAAAAAATGCAGTTTCGTAATTCTCAAATTATTGTTGAAAATTTTTAAGGGAAGCAACATCATTTTTCAACTAGTTAATTTTTAAAGAAGTACTAGGAAAAATTAAAGCAATCATTGAAGGGAGAAAATGAAGTATTACTGACTATGGGATTAGATAAAAATTATGACTTTTAGGTAAAATAAATAAAAACATTTTAGTTTCATGCAATTACTTTTCACATTCTTTATAAAAATTCGTCAAGTTTTATGATTATTACAATTTCTTTAAATTAAATAAACATTTCACAAGATTTAACCAAATTTTGTTTGACGTAGGTTAAGTTCTTAGTTTATTCAGTAAAAAAATTTAGTTAGATCAAGTAAATTTTTTCTCTGCATGTATTGAACCTTCTAAAATAGATGCAAATATTCAGCCCACTGCTTTGCATATCTTTCTGTTTATTGGCAAAGTAAATGTGGGCTTAAAGTGATCTTGCTCAAAAAAAGTTCAGCAATATGTGAAGCACTCGAGGGTTGATTTGCAAGATTAAAGTGGGGAAAGTGTAAATTAGGGTAATCCCAGCGTAGCATAGAGACAACCTTCATGACTTACGTGTATCCCCAAAGGATAACTTTAGGCGCTTCACTCTGGTTTCACTACTTACTCTCTCATAGAAAGTGTTCCTACTGCTGAACAGTGGATAATTCTCTCCTTGCTTTTTTACTTCTCTTCTGCAAACTGCCATTTTCGTAATATCGATTGTAGGCACGTTCTTGTTTAAGTGTGCAGAAATTTGAAGAGAACAACGAGATTTATAAAATACGTATGATGAAAACAAGATGCACAGCAACCTTATTGAATCGCAAACTTTACGGTATATTTTTGATCTACCCCTTGGGATCAATCGGAAGAAACTTGTCATTTTAGTATGAATTTTAACGCGATCTTGAGGATTACAAAGTTTCTACTGAATATATTACCTATGAGATGCATAATTTGGAATATTAGCTTCCAATTTATATCGATGAGGGCCATATAAGTATATATAATATTACGTAACTATAAATAAGATTTTTACTGAAACATTATCCCCATCAACCCGCCCAATATTCCATTTCCTTCTTGTAACGATATATATACTACATATAATAGAAGTATTTGTAGAATTATCACTGGAGAGTGATATTATGTAATAATAAGGTATGTAAACCTGACAGGACCAAAATATGCAGACATGTAATAGTAAATACCAAAAATTAGGGCTCAATTGATGCCCCAATGCCGAATTTTCAGCTCCTTATTTTTTTAAAAATATGCATGGTCCTGCCAGGTTTACCGGAAAGCTAGCAGCACCCCTCTGGAAATCATTCAAAAACTGCTTGTACCAAATTTTCCCCTTGAAAAAATAATTCGGGCTCAATTACTGCTCAATTGATGCCCCAATGCCGAATTTTTAGCTCCTTATTTTTTTAAAAATATGCATGGTCCTGCCAGGTTTACCGGAAAGCTAGCAGCACCCCTCTGGAAATCATTTTAAGACTGCTTATATTTAATTCTACTCTTAACATAATAATTCGGGCTCTGCTGGGGCTCAAAGTATCCCCAATTGTCAACCCCGTACCTATCGCTCTTTTCAAAGGGTCAAAGGGCTCGTAAAGGGCACTTGCCAAAAACAACTTTTTGAATGTTTTTCAATCCTACAGTTAAAAGCCAAATGGTTCGTAAGGGGCCGTAATCGAAAATCATTTTCGGAAACATATTCCTGTCGTCATTAATATTTTCTAGTATATAAGTTGAAAACTATTGCGATGCAGGGACTCAGCTCTGTACAGTGCAACAATAGCCTGCAGTATAATGACCCATCAGATTCGATTTTCTTGTTCCTTTGAAACGAATCAGCCCCACTTAACTAAATATGTCTTTCGGATTCATTATGTCTGTAAAAATTAAAGGGATATCTTTTATATGGACATAATTTGCATCACCCATTTCTATTTTTATATGCGGTGGGCATCCTTCACTACATTCTGACGTGACCTCAAAAGTAGGCAAATGTGGCATCAAATTTTCGGTAAAAATCTTCACATTCATTGAGCATTCCACTTCATAATTATTTGCGCGTTCATAATTGATGCTGTTCGGGAATAATTTTGATACTATGTCAATCAAAATTACTCCTCGTTTCGTATATGCGGTTGTATTTAAACCTCTTCTGAGAATCTTGATAACTAATTTAATGATTGACATTTTACCTTACAGTGATTTAAAGACTTTCGCTACTTGTGGAAAATCGGCAGCTGCCACTAGCATTATTTATAGCAACGAATCAAATGGTCAGGTATTGGTGAAAGAATATTTTTTTCCCCGTATATTGATGGGCTGTAATTCAAGATAAAAATAGATTTAGGTTATGATATCGATTACCAAATTTATTTTGATGAATACTCCAGGAGTTTTCTGTGTTATTTTAATGTGAAACTGTTTCAATTGCTCCCGAAAAATTATTTTATTACTTCAACACTAAAAAAAGTTTTTATATGCAAGATATTCACACTGAAGTTAATTACTGTTGTTCATATATACAAATATTTACTTCTTTCTCAAAATCTGCTTACTGTGTACATCTGATAAATTTATTTTCATTTTTGCCCCAACAGTTATCAAAGAAATTGAAAGTGAATGTACATGTGAAAGTATAAATTGCATTTTGTTAGTTTATATTCAAAAGTGGAAGGTTTTACTCTAAAGAAAATATACAAATTCATACTTTTAGGCGCAAGCTATTTCCATTTAACATTATTGGTATTTTGTTGAAGTGCTCGAATCTAAAAGTATCATATGTCTCCTGATTTTTGTCGAAGTACACTCGAGATTCCCTATAACGAGATTCCCTGTAACAAGGCCTCCCTTTTACGAGCGCGTCACGCCTCTCCATAACGAACAGACGATCGACCCCTCTTCCCCCACTACTACGGAATGAAGCGCGCTCGAATTTGAAACGTTGTATTTTTTGCAAATTTCCCAATTTTTCATCCCGTCTTTCAAATTTGTCAAAATTTCCATTTTTTTATTAATCAAGATTTTTCGTTTTTTCTGGAAATATCCAAAAATGCACCTGATAAGCGTAGGTATTTTTATTATTACATTATTATATTTTTATTATTTTGAGTACATACCGTCAAATAAGTCAATTCCATGTTCAATACTCGCTAAAAACATTATTAGACGCTTTTTACTATGTAAATACAATTATTCACGTGGCATCACCGACAGACTGACTGTGCGCATCATATAATGGGCATAACAGCGCGTAGCAACAAGTAGGATATGGAGGGGATCCCTCTCGCGCTCGATGCAGAGAGGTCTCTGATGCTCGAGCTTCTCGTTATAGGGAATCTCGAGTGTACTTTGAAATTTTTGTTGATTTTCTTCTGGTTTTCAATTTCACGAGATGTTAATATTGCAGACATACTATCCATTTTGGAACAAGTTTTTCAAGTTTCTCCTGTATTATCAGTTGGCATTAAACAGAATTGACAAACTTTGTTTATAGGTTTCAAATCTTTCTCATTTTGCTCTGCAAATTAAGTTTTTTTAAATTATGAGATATATTTTAATCAAAAATAAATAAATAAATGACTTGAGTCTAGAGGTGAATAAAAATTTTATGTGCCACCGGCGCGCAAACTCGTTTTTTCGCCACAGTTAACAGTAGCGCAATTTATAGTAGTATATTGCGCTACAGAGGAATGAAATGTAAAAATTGAACTGCGCATGCGCCTATAGCCATGCAGCGGAGTAAAATCTTCTTCTCATTCTTCTTCTTCTTCGAACAGCGTTAGCACCTTACTGGCAAAGCCTCGTACATTTAAACTGCGCATGCGTCTATTAAAATCCATTACTACTACACAAGATCGATAAAATCAAAATGGCCGGGACTAGTCGTGACAAATCAAGTGTAATGACTAGCGCTGCAAACAACTACAATACTAGATTAGATTCGAGTGTACGCATAAAAACTCGTATACACACCGAAGTCACATAAAATAGAATACGTGCCAATGCACACAATTCGGGAAATTACTAGACTCGCGACAATGCTCGCAGGACTGATCGCGCCTCGGCTTCGTCTCAGCTTTATCTCGGCTTTGTCTCGGCTTTGCCTCGACTTCACATCGGCTACACCTCGACTACGCCTCGACTATGCCTTGGCTTCGATCTCCTGCGAGCATTGTCGCTCGTCACGCAATAACCCTCATTGTGCGCCTAGGCACGTAATATACTATTCTTTACTTTTTTGCTTTAATTAAATAAAAACTATCAATTTGACCTTTCTATTAAACGTATTAATAGAAAATTACGAAATGAAATGTGTTGCAAATGGCAAAGTATGAGAATAACATACGAGTATATAAGAATTATAATATTAAGATTCGATCATAACGTTATCAGACATAGCTGATAGAACGAAAAATGAGACTTAAAATGTGTATACCAGTATGTATTCAGAGATGAAAACCAGTCTTTGTAATTCTTTAATTTATCTTTTGACTGCTTACCATTCTCAGAAGAAGGGCCGTAGCAGGATAAGCATGGTCTGGGTGCCCCCGCTCCCATTACAAGATAAATTCACCCCAAGTATCAACTCGAACAAATTTTTTAAAAAAAAGTTATGAACGGATTTAGAAAAATCAAAAAATCTAATTTTCTCGAAAACGGCTTAACCGATCTTAATGAATAAAATATATGTTATAGAGGGTACTAAAGAGGTTCTAAAAAAATTCAAGAACCCATTCCGTTTATAAAAAGGGGATACATTTTTTTTTTAATTTTTGAATACTTTTTTTAATGTGAATGACTTCTTGAACACCCACCATTTTTTTTCTATATCATGCTCAAATTCAAAGTGACAGTATATATTTTTTCGAAAATTTTCGGAGATGTAATTCATAGTTAAAAAAAAATACAAACTTCTTTGGCCCCTACAATGTATGGAACAGTTGATACCCTATGACTCATTGAAGCAATTGTTTCTATACTCATGAAAGTTTAACGTTGATCACGTACAATATCTCATTTATTTTTACGTATTTGCTGCATAGTGGACGACATAGTACACTTTATATGAATGCGAGGGTGTATCAACAATTGAGGAGTTATATTCAATAAGGCGACAGGCGCTCGAAAACCTGTAAAAGTATTGTCCGCCTCGTGATATCATAGTCAAAAATTGAAAATCGAAATTCGAAAAAACCAAAAACATGGTTTTATAGCTCGTGAAAAATGAATGTTAGTTTCCACTTACATTTTTTTTATAACGTTTGCAAATTTTCGAGTAAATTAATAAAAAGTGTGTTGGTTTTAAAGCATAGAAACCATGTTTTATTTCAATCCACTCGCCTCGAAAAATTCATTAATTAACGGATTGCGAAATTTTTTTTTGCGTTCTACTCGTGAATCTCTGGCGGAAGTGAAAGTGCTTGCAAAAAATTTTTTTGTTAATTGTTAAATGGTTTTTTTTTAATCCGAAGAAAAACTATGTTTTTCGAGCTTCGGACCGAAAAAGTGATCGAAGAAGGTTGAGCTACATTAAACTTCCCGTGAACAAGTTGATCATTAGTATATGGAGCAACTTTTTGGAAAATATCAATTCGATTGAACAATTACTTTCGATAATACAACGAGTTGAACGCAAATGTGAATTAGGTTTTGGCGTGATTTTACCGGTTTTGTTACGAGCAATGCAGGCGTGTCGATGAGTACAAGCGGAGAAAGATAGAGAAAGAGAGTAGGAATGGTATGCGATGAAAATGAGCGAGACGACACTTTTCATTAAAATGTTATTATTGAAAGGGTCAAAACCTAACCTCGATCACTTTTTCGGTCCGAAGCTCGAAAAACATAGTTTTTCTTCAGATTAAAAAAAAACCATTTAACAATGAACAAAAAAATTTTTTGCAAGCACCGTCGGTTCCGCCAGAGATTCACGAGTAGAACACAAAACAAAATTTCGCAATCCGTTAAAAAATGAATTTTTCGAGGCGAGTGGATTGAAATAAAACATGGTTTCTATGCTTTAAAACCAACACACTTTTTATTAATTTACTCGAAAATTTGCAACGGTATAAAAAAATTGTAAGTGGAAACTAACATTCATTTTTCACGAGCTATAAAACCATGTTTTTGGTTTATTCGAATTTCGATTTTCAATTTTTGAATATGACATCACGAGGCGGACAATACTTTTACAGGTTTTCGAGCGCCTGTCGCCTTATTGAATATAACTCCTCAATTATCTGCATCTTGTCTGTGGAATTGATCGTTATCAATTTGAAAAAAAACACATCTACATGATCGCCTTGTTTTCAATACACTTTATTCACCTGTCAACAAGCTTTTTCTTTCAGTCACAAAATTCAGTTTATACACAGTTTGGGAAATGTATCATTTGTTTCCAATAGGTATACCTTCATGTAGTTCAAACGCGGTATAACAGCATCCTGCAACTTATCAGGAAACGATTACAACTGAGAATGAAATAAAAACGCGAACCTTAGATAAGTACATCTATTTAGCATGAATCAAAACAATTGAAAATCAGGTGCTCTTTGCGAACGAACTCGTGCGGTATTCGAACCCTGCGTAGTAGTACTCTCAGGAAGGGCAAAACGTAGATCATGAGCACAAGCTCCGAGAAGGAGATATATGGGGAAATATATAAACTGAATTTTGTGACTGAAAGAAAAAGCTTGTTGACAGGTGGATAAAGTGTTTTGAAAACAAGGCGATCATGTAGAGATGTCTTTTTTTTTTAATTGATAACGATCAATTCCACAGACAGGGTGCAGATAACTGTTTTCATATAAAATGTACTATGTCGTCCACTATGCAGCAAATACGTAAAAATAAATGAGATATTGTACGTGATCAACGTTAAACTTTCATGAGTATAGAAACAATTGCTTCAATGAGTCATTGGGTATCAATTGTTCCATACATTGTAGGGGCCAAAGAAGTTTTTGTATAAATAAATCAAAATTTGTTTATTTATTGGGATCGTGATTGCCCTCTCCTCTAACTGAGGAGGCTATACCCTATTTGCAAAAAAAAATCATTTTGGAAAACTAAATGAAAGGATGAAATTGAAGGCAATAGAATTATTCCCAGTTCTTGAATTTATTTGGTTCCACAAATATAAGCAAAATAAAAATGTATATATATATATATGTTGCAACCTAAAATTTTAATTTTAAGGATAGCAGACAGAATCAAGGGTGGTGACGTGAGGTTAGGTTAATATATTTTTTTTTAATAAGAATAAATTATTGGTCCGAATCACTTATAAAATTTTACCATATTAATATTAAATGAGTGACACCATTAAAGGTGACCGGCAAGAGGGCGGTGCCCAATACGGATTCAATATTTCCGTTAGCCATCAGCACGATGCTTGATCGACTTCGATCAAACTTACATTCTCCCGACGCAATAAGGGGAACGTTTAGTGAACCCAAGAAGGTCTTTGTTGACCCGGTGTCGACCAATGAATGAAACTTAGCACCACCTACTTCGATATCGAGGTATGGTCGCGACGTGATGTTGGGTTCTGAGCAGGAATCACGCGTACTCAGAACTTCAGACAAGTCAACCACTTCTCTACTTGAAGATGGTTGAGATTCAGAAGCTATGCCGACTCCACCTTCTAACTTAGGCAGGAGATGCCTTCCCGAGTTGACATCAGCCATATCACTCGACTCCGGTAGTCTTACGACATTTGAGATCCGCTCGTCTACTTCGAGAGGGCTCTCAACACTGTAGGAATCACGCATTACAGTACCTGTCGATGCGAAGTGACCAGATTCGTGTAACGGAGGAATCACGCATCCGTTATCGCATAAATCTTTGAGATTAGGTCGACTTCGATTAATACCGGCCGGAGTGTCATCAAGTGTAGCCAATTTAGAGCCAATAAACGCGTTTGAGTCAGTTGAACTCTCAGGGCATAGGCGGTCAACTACTTCACTGCCCTGAGGCGAATGAAGCTGAGTTCGATTGTAATTCAGGACCGGGCTATCTCCCGAGTCCTGAGATGGATCGAGGTTTGATTTATTATAGTTTTCGAACATCAATGAAGTTTTTGAACCGTGTGTTGAGTCCGAAGTGATGAAAGCTGTAGTCGTAATTGAATTTAGGGTCTGCTGGGGAACAAAAGGAAGACCATTGACCCTGAGCTTGCTCTCCTCTACACGTTTCCCTGGCAATAATCGGAGTCGCATGTTCGTTTTACCCGAGCATGCTTACCGCATGTGTGGCAGAATCTCACCCAAGGGGTCGGACATTGTCTCCACGCGTGGTCCTTCTTCCCACAATTGAAACAAGGGGGTTCCGCTTTTGGAGTGCGCTCTATAACTGGAGTGCGGCCTCCCTGACGCGCAGGCTCAGTGCCGCTACTAGGCACTGCTGAATCATTCTTCTTATTGAACTGCCTATAAATTCTATTCTGACCCGTTTGATTATTTCCACACGGATTACCTTCATTGGTTCTCTCGGGGCGCGATTTCAGATCGTCTAGTTTTCTAATGACTTCCGATACTGACTGAAATAGACGTCTAACGGTCGGGTCGATTTCCCGATTAGGCTTCTCTTTATTTGGAATGAACGGCCTAGGCCTGTTTTTCCCTGAGTAGGCAAACTCGGGGAAGAACGGCTCTTCCGGTCACGGGGGGACTCTTTCCACTCTGAGAGTTTCGAGCATCCTCTCGACGTCTGTCGCCAAGGTCGTTAACTGATCATAATCCCTAAATTCGTGCCTCCGAATGGCACGCTTCAGTTCGGGTCTCATATTCATATACGCCCGGTCCATTTGTTCGATCAAGGACACAGGGCGCTCGAATTTCTGATAGAGGCATTGGAGACAGGTCAAGTAGTCGGCCGTCAATTCCTCCTCACCTTGAACTCTACTAGCCACTTGCTCATCTAGTCTCCATTGATAATTTATGTCGCCGAACCTCGCACGGAATGTCGCCCTGAAAAGGTCCCAGGTTGGCCATGAGCTTTTGTTCATTCTGAACCACTGTAGAGCCAGGCCATCTAGCAAGAACGGCGAAGCGATCATTAGCTCCTCCTCACTAAGGAATGAAACCGCGCGGCCTTCCTCCAGGCGTGCGAGAAAGTTGTCGACGCTTGTCCTCTTATCACCCAAATACGTGATGCCCCAGTTCTTGTCCACTGCGCCGAGTGTCTGATTGAATTTGCCTGAGACAGCTGGGGATCTTCGTTCTATTCTCGTACCAGCCTCGATATTGGCCTGGCTAAACGAAGAACTAGGGATCCCTGCCACTTTACGCTCCAGTAATGGTGACGAATGCATAATTCGCTCGTAGTGATCATGAAGCGCACTTCCTGTGGCGTCGAACGGTGAAGGCGGCTCAATATCGCCTGACGCGAAAATCTTAACCGAGGATGCCACGCTTCCCATATTCGGTTGCATTGACAGGCCTAGTGAATGCTCACTCAGTCGAGGATAATTTACGACGCGGGGGAGTGAGTCTGTACCTAGATCTCTTCTAATTTGAGTACGGCGGTTCGCCTTATCTAGGGTAGGTCGGTTAGATGCTTCATCTAAGTGAGGGTCGGATAAGAATTCCGAGAATTCAACTGCTGATTTTGAAGGTTGGTGGCACGATTCGTCAATGCTATCCTGATTATTTAATGCCCGGTGTGAGTCGTGATGCGCGCTTATGGGCTGTTTCGAGTCCAGCTCCTGTTTTCTCGCAGCGGCCGAGGATAATCCTTCCTCGTTAATTCTAGACAATATGAGCTCTCCCATCTTATAAATCGCATCATACAATTCATCCTCTGAATATTCTAGCAAATGCGGAAGGAACTCGAAGTAAGTGACCGTCATTTTAATTAATTTATTCGAACGAGCTACTATATTGTAAAAAGAAATTAAAATTTGATAGAAGCAGTCACACACTGCAACTATGACGCGTGAAATCTGTTAGCTAAATTGAGGTGGATTAGTTCAGGAGTGGCGAATCGTCAAAGCCAATCCGGTATACCTGCAACCCTATCTATTGCTGTGTAATTGTATCACGTACCCGAAATTATACCTTTCGGAGTGAATATGTACTTGCCTTTTATTTCAATTAGCTAAAAGAAAGAATTTAGACGTGCCAGGACTGGGCCAGGGTTACGCCATTTTTCAGCCAGGCAATATCTAGGATTGCCAGGATGGAGCCAGGTTTGAGTCAGAATTGCCCCGGATCATGTACCGACTTGCCAAGTTTGAGCCAGGATTGAGTTCAGGTCAGCGTCACATACAAGCCAACTCTCTAAAGCAGAACCGGATGCGATGTCACTCCTTGTTCGAAATTCTATACTCGAATCGAACTTCAATAACCCAAAAATCTATTAATATTCGTTGGACACCTCTTCCCAATTATTCGAAATTCTTAAGATAGCGCTCCTAGTCTGAACCAGGGCAGGCGAAACTTCAAAGCCTAACCAGATGTTTGAGCGATGAGTGACTTCGCATTCGCTTGGCATTTAAAACTTGAATGACACCTGCATTTAAACAATGTACCAAAAATTACACATAAATCACAGAAGCATAAAAATTGTTAATCAGCCAATCACTATAGCTAAACAATTATAATTATTATTATATGAGTTGATTCACGACTGGTGAGTCTTCAAAACCAGTCCCGAACCCATAGAGCCTGACGTTAACGAAAACTGAATCTAAATCTTCCACTTACTACCACTGTATCGGAATTGGTTTAAATTAATTTATAATTTATAAAAAAATAAGGTAATAAATTTGTAAACAATGATTAGAGGTTATGGACCATCCCAGCTTATTTGTGGTCCACATCTCATTTCATCTCAGTATAACCCACTTCCAAGAATTTTGGTCCATTTATCTTAAATTCTATTGTTTTAAGATAAATTCTTAATCAGCAACGTATTTAAAATGGCTGATTTATTTTACAGCTTCCCTACCGGATGCTGGTTCAGGCCAAAATTCCTGAAGGTCAAGACCGCCTTCTAATAACTACCAAAAATTTCTAATTTCTGAATTTTTATTTCTTCCGCCCAAATGTCACATCAGTTCTTAATTCTAGAAGCCATCAATTACTATACAAATGTTACATCTACCATACATTATTTTTCTAAAAGCGGGGTTCTATCATGCCGACCCGCCTTTGAGATTCCGAGTTCGAATGTGTGATCCGACACGCTATGACGCTACACAAGCCCTACTGTTGGGCGCCATTTTGCAACCTAAAATTTTAAATTTTAAGGATAGCAGATAGATTCAAGGATGGTGAGGTTAGGTTATTTTTTTAAATAAGAATAAATTACTGGTCCGAATAACTTATCAAATTTTACCATATTTATTAATTACTATTGTATCCACAGAATTCGGGGTAATCTACTTTTACCCTGGGCAACCTAACCCACACACAAGGCCAATCTCGAACGCGACATTAAGTTCGACTAATATAAAATAGTTGAGCGCCAGCTTATTTCACTTTAAACAACCAAAATTTGAATTAACAATGAAATTAACGAATTGACCAGCCCACTCATGACGGGTCACCCTGTACCTTCGTAACCGAAGCTACAGGGGCCACTGAAATTACCGTGGAGAGCGCGGGGTAAGGAGCAGCGTCACTGCTCGCGACCACGGACACTCAATAGTTCGATGATGGAAAGTTATGATTAGTGGGCGCAGGAACCCGTGCCCTTAGAACGGTCTTTCATGTTCCAACCAGCTATTTACGTGGACACTGAATTTATTTTACATTAATATTGAGGCTGACCCAGAGTCTGCCGCCTCGGAAAAATTATTACTACCGTTTTGAGATTCGGTAGTATTAATTTTTCCATGATTTCGCGCACCTTTTTGTCGTTTTTGTTAAACGACTTGGACTTTAAAATAGTCCACCGAAGAAAGATATATACAAAATATGTTTTGTATATTTCAATATATCTTATAGGTATTGCTTCTGTCCAGATGAAGACTTTTATTTTTAACGTCCGCCCGACATGATTCCAAAAATAAATAATTTTGTTAGATAAGGTTTTAGTGGTTTAATCAACTAACGAGGATCTAGGAACTGTCGATCTGGGCCGCAGACGGGCAAAAGCAGAGAAAAATATATTCTCTACTATTCAAGTAGTTCCGGTTAGTACAGGGTTGCTTGGGTAACTGCGAATTTGGCTTGGCTGAGATTTAGCTCGTAAGTTCATCGGGAGGTGAATATAGTATGGTTTTTTGATGAGTAAGGTATCGGTGATTAGGTAAGGTAATAATGGCAGGGGAAATTAGGAACGTGGATGGTCTTTGTACCGTGCTGATTTTTAATATTGCACCATTTGCTAATTTTCAGGTGTCAACATTTCTCCCCTCTTTCTACACCTATCGTGAGAAAGGAAATATGCTCATCAATTTTTAGTATTTGATGCATGGTCATCAAATTGTAGAAACAATTTTAGTTTCTAATATATTTCAGAGTAAATCGAAATGTATATATTCAATTAGTCTAGGCTTGTAATCTTTAGGGAGATTAAAGCTTGAACATAATTATTTAGGTATTCAAATGAGCCCTGGATTTGAGTTACAAAAGCACGTGGCTTTTGTGGCGGGAGATCAGCTGACTAGGTACGTAAGTATTCAGGCAAGGAGAGGCGCGGGGAAGGGAGAATGTAGGGTGTATCTCGAGCCTCACGTTGAACTGCAGAGGAAAATCGGAGCATTATCCGAAACAATAATTTTAGGCCGGTGATAATTTCAATAGTTTCCTCATTTGGACGGAAGAAAGACGGAATAAAGAATAAAACGGCAGAAAGGCATAGTGGTGTACAGTGTCTACCCGTACCGCATGGACGTGAACCTCTCTCTCTCTTTCTCTACTAGCTTGCATTCTCTTTCTCGCTTCTTTTCATTCTTTTGCATTGTTCTTTTCCTATGTCCTATTCTCTTTCGCATTTCTTTCACATTTAACTCGGACGTTGCATAGCACGTGTTCTCAGTTGGCTTTTACACTTTTATCTATACCTATATTTATATTCACATATACCAATATATATTTTTTATATTTACATATATATATGTGTATGACGTATGTTTTTAACATTTTAAATCTAGGAGGTGCAACTGAAAAACATAGAAAGTAGAGCATCCCTAGGAGGATTTATCAAAACGTGATTTCGAAATTGAATTATTTAAATTTAGAAACATCAGTAAAGAACTCGACTTCGTCTCGAACCAGCTCGCCGGCTCAGGAATGCTGAGTTGCAGCGTTTATCAAAAAGCGCTCAGGTTACGAGCGATACAAAGTGTGGTCTTGCTTTACCTGTAAGTCATGAATTAATACAGTATACAATAAAAATCTATGCAATATTGATCCAGGATCTTACCAAAAAAAACATCTAACCACCTTTACTCTCCCGTAACACTTCGTTATTTAGGAATTTATCTGTTAGGTTTTTAAATTCGCATTCCACAGCAGCACTTGATGCAGGAATTTTCCCGTAGCCAAATCGATCTCGATATATGCATGACTATAAGGGGAACCAAGTCATATCTTTTCTGAGCTTCTTTGCTAATATTGGTAAACAGTAAGCACTGCCATGTTCCCCATGTTCAGACTCTGTTATTTTTAAGACCGAATTGTTTATCGCATCAAACAATTTGAGCCATTTATTTGATTTTCTTTCTTTCTGACCAGATAAGCAGGAATCTTTAGCATCTTTTTCAGGGTCCCAGTCAAAAATAATTTCCGCTTCTACTTTCGGAAATACAGGTTCTTGCACCACCTCATCTTCATACCCTCGCATTTCGTCAGGTTTCAAAGGACTAAAGATATAATCTTTTTCTTTTTCGCAATCAGTTTTATCATCTAATCCTTGGATATTCCCATCAATTTCCGAATGGGCCACAGTTAGGATAGCCATCAAAATTCTCACTGCACCTGTTTCATTACAAGATACCATCAGTTGGCCTACAGCCCCTTTATAAAAAGCTCGAATCTTTTTTGGTTTTGCCGTATTTTTCAAGAATTTTACGTAGAGATTCATAAAGTGAGCACCGTCCATCCGTATATAACATGATGGAAGCTCTCTTTCATACGAATCTACATATTCATCTATAATGATTTTTCCCGTGAAAGTTCTTACAATAGCAGTTAGAAGTGCTACTGATCCATCAGATGTCACTACTTTTGGATGAGGAGCCCCCAGTCGTACCCATTCTAACAACAACAAAAAAACAGTATCTATATAGTGTTATGGCTTTCCGTGATCATATGGGCCACGCAAATTTGACCTGACTCTGTATTCATCACAATGAAGTAGATGAATATAACTTTAGTTTTGATTTCGAATCAAATCTACGACAATTAGAGCATTTTTAAATTACGGCTTTTAATACTTTACGGCCTCCCAAAATCCAAAAGTCTTCTCTTAAAGCGCTCATGGTTATTTCGACACCCGCATGCTTAAGATTTTCGTGCTTTCCTTTTATTATTAAATTTACTATCTCATTATTGCGGGTAAAATCATCGGACAGTGGAAACTTTCACTATAAAACTTTTTGATTGCATATTCTTCATCAGATCAATCTCTGTATTTTCTATTTTTGAGATAGATAAATCACCTTTTTTACGCCATTCTGCTTTGTTTTTAAATTGAAAATAAATCGGTTTATCCATGCTAAAACTCATATAACGCTAGTGTATTTTGAAAATTTTCCAGAATAACATGATTTGTCTTTTTCAGAACTTATTTTTGCTGATTCTAACAAAATCCTACCTTTTAATTCAGCTTTGCCATCAGTTTTTTTTGTTTTCTCATTAATTTCGTCTTCGTTAAACGCTAACGTGTTACTAGGCCAATTGCCTGCACTCATACGCAACTATTCCGGACCCTCCCACCATTGGGAAACTATCAATTGGTCGACCGCACACCCCCGCGACGGTAAATCGGCCGGATTTAAGTGTCCGGGAACATGTCTCCATTGCTCTGGGCTTGATAATTCGCGTATCTCTTTAACCCTATTCCATACAAAAGTGGCCCAATTAGATTCTCTCTGGATCCACGTTTGAACCGTAGTAGAATCTGTCCAGTAATAAATGTTTGTTTTTCTTAATTGCAAAGAATTTAAGATAGAAGACGTTGATCTTACTCCTATGGTTGCAGCTAATAATTCTAACCGTGGTATACTTTGGCGCACATCTGACTTATCTTTCTTTATAGGCGCGACTCGCGTTTTAGCTTGCATAAAATGCATCTTAATACCCGAAGTGTTCGCTATACGAATAAATACAACGGCCGCGTATGCCAGTTTACTTGCATCACCAAACATATAAATAGTAATGTCATCATCCTTTGAGATATTTCCTAAAAAACATCGTGGAATTTGTAATTTATTTAAATCTTTTAAAGTGAGCAGAGCCAATTTGGAATTTTATTTTTAATTGCTTCGTTAACTTTTTCTTATGATAATTTCAAAGACATAGTACTACCGGGCATGCAAATCCTAGCGGATCAAAAATTCTGTGCGCAATAGATAAAATACTCCTTTTCGTAACCTTTTCATTAATAAATTGATCTATACCCGGTGTATTCAAAGCCAATACATCTAGCTGCTTATCCCATAATTTGTCTAAAACTGCAGTTTGATTTTTGTGAGAGTTATCACCATTATACTCCCACCCTTGCAAGTCGCAACCTCCTAACTCCATCACTGATTTAGCATCAGAAATAAATTCATTTAATTCATCTATAGAATTTACGCAAGTAACACAATTATCTACATAAAAACTATTCAAAAGTTTTGAAACAGTTTCCTTAGAAATTTTTGAACTCGGAACATCTTTTAATCAATTATCGCACCTAAAATAAACGGACTACAAGAAACTCCAAAAACTACTCTACAATGTCTAAAGATAATTTCCTTTCCATCTTTGTCGTACCATAAAAATTGCAAGAAATCTCTGTCCTTTTCATATATACTTATCTACAAAAATGCGTTTTTAAATTTGAAGTTACACCAATCTTACCTATCCTGAAGCGTAATAAAATATCTGATACGAGTTCAATAAGACTAGGACCCTTTTCTAAACATTCGTTCAGTGATGGAAATTGGTGGTCCTTGGCTGAAGCATCAAATACAGGCCTGATCCTTGTCGTGCTGTTTTCTTTGATAACGTGACGATGCGGCAGGTAATGACCCCAACAATTCTTCTCTGCATCCGGAACTTGCTGTATAATTCCTTCTGACAACCAGTCTTTGAAAATTGAATCATATTCATCATATACACCCTCCGTCTGTAATTTTTTCGTAGTAGATTGAAGACGGCGAACAGCCATACACGGAAAACGAACTCGGCAATTTGCTCTCTCGTGACAGTGACGTTACGCGCCCAGAGTGTGCACGCGTCTGACTGTCACACTTTGGCGATCACGCGCCCATAGCTAGCGGCAGGAAATCTCCCAAGTAGTGCCGCCGTCCCACCAGTGTGGCAGTTAGACGCACGCACACTCTGGACGTGTGACGCCACTGTCACGAGCAAGCAAACTGCCGAGTTTGTTTTCCGTGTAGTCTTATTGTCATTCAAAACCGCGTTATTATCTAACCATATATTTTTCACGTTCTTCTTGCGATTTTCTTTCTATAGGGTCTTAATACCTAAAACATCTAAAGACCACAAGTCTTCAATTCTATGGCTGCACATAGACAACTTCGTAGCAATCTCAGTTGCATCATTGTTTTTCTACATTTGCAACAGAACACATTACAGTCCAGCCTAAACATGTTTTAATCGCAACTAGCCCGCACTTCAATATATGTCGTCTCTGTGTCAACAATTCACCTGCGATATCGGCACCAACAAGCACTGAAACTGCCTCCCTGCTGTCAGTGTCCGTAACGTTGATATTGAGTTCCTTGAGCTCTTCACACCATCATCCAGTTTTTGTAGAAGGAATATCTTCACATATTATTTTTTGATCGAGAGCAAAAAATTACATGAATAATTATCATTTAAACTGCTCAAATAAACAAGGTATTTCTTATGACGCGTTTTACCTGTTTTTTTTTCGCCGAAAAGTGAATGAGTCATTAGTTGTTCAGCAATCGGCGTGTAGCCAACGCAGGATGCCGCTTCTTTAGTAATATACGATTTTTTCGAGCCTGAATCAATAATTATGCGTGCAGTGATCTGTTCATTTCCATTATATAGTTTAACGCGTAACGCGTAACTTTCTGCAGCTATGCCCAATATTTAAGCAATTAAAACAAGCATATTTTCTCTTCACAAGTTTTTGCCTCTCTGAAAGTGGTATTTTCTTTGCTTGTTCGCAACTTGCACTCGCGTGATCACTAGCACTGCAAAATAAACAAGACTTATTCTTATTCCTAGTCGTCAATAAGCCAGTTGCACTCGGAATATCCCTATACACGGAAAAAATTCGTCGCTTAAAAAGTCATCGACTTTGTGTAATACTCGTGGATAGGTTAGAAAGTCGACTAAATATTATGAACCTCCTTATAAAGAATATGATAGATAATCGCTGAAAATGTAAAACGTAAATTCGAAAGTTTAAGTGACAGTCGCGGAAAATTTAAAACACCGTGAGTTGGGTTCCATTTTCTCTAGACCAGGCATCGAAAGTCTAAGTGACAGTCGAAGAAAATGTTGAACAGTGTAAAAAGGAAAATATTATTTTCTGTGATATGATCCTGCACTTATATAGTTAATTATTTTTCATTTCTACATTACCTATATAATCTTAATATGAACTTACCATTACATTTAACACTGTACATTACAGAAACGCAATTTTTTATAAACACTTCGCATCACCAAGACTCGAACGCTCGCACGCACGCACGCATAGCCGATACATGTCGTGGAGACTTGTGTAAAATATTTGGATCACATTCAGAGTTTGAAGACAAAACTAAAATAATAGATAAATTTCAAATTTGACGTAATACACTTTATCAAGGTGAAGATATACTTACTCGGAACTAATTCTTCAATGTACGCTTCAATCCAGATTCAAACGAAAGCAAACGACACGTAATCTCAAAATCTAACCAAAATTATTACAAAAACATAAAGCCGAGCTGCATTGTCTGCTGTGCGATGCTACGAATTACGTTTCTGCGCATCGCTTTCTGCGACTGTCGAGAACATTTTAGAAGGCGGCATACTCTTCGAATAGTCTCTTAAATTTTAAGCGACAAATTTTTTCCGTGTATGCGCGTGTTTTTTCTTACCGAATTTTGTCACTGTCTTTGCTGTAATTTGCCTTTAAATTAAACCCTTTCACGGCCATAGATATTCTTAACTCATTTTGCACTACTCCTTCTAAAAATTAAATAAGTTGCGTTAATCTGTCCTTTGACTGAATCGTTGAATTTTCTGCCTGAGTCGCCATATTATGCATCGAACTTCTCGGCCAAGCACATTTATCTGTATTTACACCGAGTTATTGCATTTTGTAATACTAGTTTTCGAAGTTCACGCACGTAAACTTTTATCTGTAAATCATCACGTTCAAATCTATTTCTTAAACTAGTGATTACCTTGTCATAATTCGCAGCGGTAGGCAGAAAACTTTTCACTAACTCATCAGCCGTTGATCTAGGAGTCATCGCTTGCATTAAATATTGAAATTTATCTTCCTTTGCTATATTCCGATCCTCATGAGTTTTTTTAAATAAGCTGCAAAACTGAAGCCACTCGTGCACATTCCTGCTGAACTTGACCAATTCAATTTTCGGTAATTTAAAAGTTCTTTTTGCATCACCTTGTCCAACGGCCGACACAATATTCGGTGCTAGCGCATTGCTTCTATTTCTATCCAATTTTGCACTAAATCACACTTTGTTCTCACAAATTTACGCTTATATTTATCGGCTTCATCATATTCCTTCTGTATTTCAGTTTCTGTCGCAGTCTCTAAGCATGCATCCATTAGTGCCTCGTGTCTCGTCGCATATTCCGGGTGTTTTTCGGCTATTGCTCTCTTCAAACAGATTAATTGTGTACGGTAGCGTTCTCCATTGATGGTTTCACCCGGTTTTAGCAGCTCATAATACAGCAGACCCTTCTCATCCCACAAATACAGAGCATTTCCTTCAGGCCATGAATATTCGGCTTTGCCGTTGATTTCGCTGGTTTACCGGGCTTCAAATATGATTTTTTGCGCTTGGGGTTGTCGTAATGGGTCCATTTTTCATCACCAGTAACAATCCGATGCAAAAATGACTTTTTTTGTGGATTTCCAGCAGCATTTCGGACATGCAAAACCGCCTTTCAACGTCTCTCGGCTTGTGTTCACGTGGAACCCAATTTCCTTGCTTTTGGATGTATCCGGCTGCTTTTAAACATTTTGTAATGGCTGCTTCAGTGACTCCCAAAGATTCTGCTGCATCTGTTTTCTCATGTACTTTCTCCAGACGGAGGACCTTTTCTCAATTTCCAACTGATACACTTTATTTCCGTTTGCAAGAAAAAGTAAGCATAATTTAACAATAATGTACTTTTATGAGAACTGAATAAATGTACCAATTTTATATATAGCAAACCTTATGAAAATTTTATAAAATTTTCTGTTTCTATAAAGAACTTTTTTTTATTAGAATACCAAATTTTATGAAATTTTTGTTCACTTCCTCAAATGGCTACACGCACACTTGTACACTCAGCCACTTTGTGTAACGAAAATACACTACTACATTCGAGCATGACGCACGTTCGTAGACACACGTACACAAGTACACTGATCATGGTAGCACGCCGCACACTAATGCACGGAGTCGTGTATAGTTGATACCATCAGTCCGAGAAAAACTAGTAAAGTCTGCCTTCAACTTGAGGTTTTTATTCCAATAATTTATCGGAAATCTCACGGACGATAGAAAGTCCCATAATTTATCGGTCTTTTTTAGATTCAGTTTGGGATGCAGGTTTTACCCGTGACCTGGCAACTCTTTAAACTGGCTGGCCCAACTAATTTCATTTCAGTTCGGAACGACCTGAAATAAAATGTTTACTTGAGGACTTTGTTGAGCGCCAGGCACTGCGGTTAGTGACAAAATTTATTTCAATAATAATGAGACTCGAAACTAAAAACACTACAAACAAGGCAGGGTCAAAATAAGATCACAACAGTTTGGCGGGTAATAAATAAATGAACCAGAATTTGATTAAAGTACAATAAAATTTGTCAGAACACAATTTATTACTATTAAAAGTGAGATTCGATACAAATTAAAATTGGATATGAATAATAAATGCCAAAATATCAACGTCAAAATCAGTAAACAAAATGATACAAATCTCGGAACTTTCCGAGCCACGCGACAATATGGCGAATTCAACTTATTCTACCGCGTCACCAGCAGAGAGAACAATACTTTACTAATTTAGTTCAATAAATAGACCGTTACTACGGAGAGAAAAGGTGAGGTTAATTAATGAAGAAATACAAAAACGAAAGAGAGAGAAACACTCGCGTACCTGTATAATGTCCTGGAGTTCCGTGTCGAACCGTAATATGAACTCGCCTTCCATCCCCGCGGCAAGAATTCCACAAAAATAACTTCGAGTTGGAAAAAGTCACACCTGTCTCTTTGAGTCGCAGGACGAGAGTGATCATGGAAGACGCGACGCTGACGAAATTCCCGACCTGCTCCACGACTTACATGCGTGACCCAATCGCGGACCCGGAAGAAGGTCACATGTCATACATCTAGTAGACGACTAGGCAATCCGTGCCTAGTATAGCAATTGCCCACGGCAAATAATTTCTATAAACACGCGGTTCCCTCTATTACGGCGAACAGCGCGTGTAGTAAATTGGCACTATTATAATCAGTGTCCATGAATATCATACGACATAAATTTAGTATCACAAATGTCGAAAATACTAAATATCAAGTCCCGGGGTCTATGTGGCCCAGGGTGCGTCTTCCGGGTCACGTGATGGCAACTGGTCGTCTCGTGCGTCGCTCTTCGATGGTCGATGGCGGCGATGGTCGAAACATCGATGTATCGATCCTCGCAAGTCGTCATGGCGGCCACTGTTTACGTCGACTCGGTAGCCGTCTGTGCCTCATCTCCGACGCTGCTGTCCTCCGGTCTGCCGTCCTCGTATCGTTTATGTAACAGACGGGACAGGAAGCGTAAGTGCGTGCAGTGCGTGATAGTGTTTTTTGAGTGCTCTCGGGTGGCGACGAAGTGCGGTCTCTCGTCACACGCCTAATTCCCCAGGGACATAACCCCACCTGTCAAACCGGTGAGTCTAACGAAATTAAACTTTTTTAATGTGACGGGTAAATTTTACCACGTCACAACTCCCCCCACCTTAACCAGGGACTACAGGTTGCGTAAGTTTTCCCTGGCAAGTTTAAAACAACATGGAGGACCCGTAAACAAAAAAAAAATCCCGGGACGCACTTCGCCTCTCCCGTGAGCACTCGGAAGCAAAGCATAAGCAGTAAATTTCAAAATAAACACAAGGCACAAAAATAAGCAAAAGCATAGGTCAGGAGCCACACTGGTTCCGACCCCACCAAAATCATAGGCCTAAGAAATCAAAATAAGACACATGCCAAAATCAAAATAAGCAAAATCCTAATGAAATTGCATGGGCAAAACCAAAAAAAAGCGAAGCAAATTAGGCTATCTGCCGATTTTCGGGTATACTTTACCCAACGGTCCCGGTGATTATGCTCGGAAGTCCTCGACTCCAGCTTACGGACCTGCGATATACCTGACTTCCATAACCTCTTTTGACATTTCCCTTGAACCTCAAAACCTTTGATTCTACCATAAACCCTAACTTCAAGTTTTCTACTAATTAACCGCCTTAGTTGCAAACGTTAACCCGAGCTTCAGATCTGATCCGCCTTCCCAACCCTTCAAACCAACAACAAAAAAAAACGGTACCGGGCCTCAATAAATACGAAGTCAAGTGCAAAAGAAATGCTCTTTATTTCTTTCCTTTCACCCCTAGGGGCTTACATATTAAAGGAGGTAATGATGGAATACGGCTGGGGTCCTATTAGTCCTTGGTCCTGCGGTCCCGGACGCCATTGAGCCAACCGGCTTCATGGATGGAACGCTGGTGGGCGGCCACAATCTCTGGACGCCGGACGAGGTACTGGCCCGGCAAGTGGCTTTTGTCCTCTCCGGCTCATCGCACCCGAAACAGACCACCGCGTTCCGACGACGGCATTCCGGGGAACCACGTTTGTGGCCCCTGACCCCGCATGCTTTGTAGGGCAGTCGATAATTTGGCCTTGGTTTAGGGGCCCTCTTACGCAGTCACTCCTCCCGGGTTAGCTCCTGGGGCAAGGCCCTTACCTATCGTGCCTCGTCAAGCATCTGCTGGTCCTCCTTGAGAGTCGTCTCCCTCAGCGGCTCCGCCTCCTCCCCTCTTCGAGGCCATGGGTCGAACGGCCGTGGCTTGGTCGAGGCCACTTCAGTACGGATAGGGGGACTCGGAAGCTGAAAGAAAAAGGGACAGGGGAACCTACATTACTCATTTTATTCCTGGACTTACACCAAAATCACTTCCCCGAGCCTTCGCCCTCATCCTGATCATCGCTGGCGACGTAAGGTTTCAAGTGCCGGACGTGCTCCTTACCCGCATACTTTCCTCTGGAGTCCACCAGACGGAAAACCACGGGGGATAACCGTCGCACCACCTTATACAGTCCGGAAAACTTATTCGACAATTTCGCCGCGATGTTCTTTTCATTATTTGACAAGATCCGTTCGCGTTTGAGGACTAAATCACCCACCTTAAAATGTCTTTCGCGTCGGTGCTTGTTGCAATACTTGGCCTGGGTCTCATAAGCGCGATCTAAATTTCTCGTAATCAAATCTCGTAAATGGCCCAATCTTTCCATTCTTTCCAGCCACTCCTAAGGTTCCGGAACACACCGCTGCTGCTTCACATCTACTTCGTTGCGCAACGAACGGTAAGGCAAGGGCTCCCTGCCGAAATTCAATAACGCTGGGGTTACCCTAAGGGATCCGTGAACCGCGGTATTGTAAGCGAACCGGAACTCGTGCAAGTGCAAATCCCAATCCCTATGATCGTCCCTGGGAATGGCAACAATCATGGTCTTCAAGACTCGGTTGACCCTCTCAGTGGGATTTGCCTGGGCATGATACACCGGTTAAGTGGTGTGGACAATGTCCAGGCCCTTGCACGTCTGCTCAATCAGGCGGTTAGAGAACTCGGTGCCATTGTCCGTATGGACAATTTCCTGGGCACCCCAACGCGACACGAACAGGTCTTCAAACTGTCGTTTAATCGTGGGTCCTCTGGCACTCCCTTTCGGTTACCGAGTAATTGCTCTCGGCCGATAGCAGAGTAGGACTCACAAAGGAGATCGCGCGTTCCTCCCCATCTTGCACCTGGATCAAGACAACTCCTAGACCAGTGTTACTCGCGTCGGTCTGTAGGTGGAAGGGGTTCGCTACAATGTCTTTAAAACTCGGAAATGCTAAGATTGGCTCGCTCGTCAAGGCTCCTTTCAACGAGTCGAGTGCTTGCTGTTGCTCCTCGCCCCAATGCCACTTGACATTAGACCTAAATAACCGAGTCAACGGCTCAGCAACAACAGCAAATTCCGGAATAAATCGCCGGTACCACGAAGCTAAGCCTATAAAACGCCTTAACTGCTTAATATTCCTCGGGGCCGGGTAGGACAAAAACGGTTCTGTCTTTTCAGGGTTAACACTTAAACCGTGTCTATTCACCACATAACCTAGATACTTTACCTCGGAACGACAAAACTCACACTTTTCCGGGTTTACCGTCAAGTTGGTTTGCGTAATCTTATCCAAAACCGCCTCAAGCCACTTCAAATGCTCTTCAAATGTCTCGGTACAGACAATAATATCATCTAGATAACAGAACGCGTGCGGTCTAAGTTCCAGGCCTATCACACGATCTATTAACCTCTGAAAGGTAGCCGGTGCGTTAGAAAGTTCGAAGGGCATCCTCACAAATTGAAATAATCCCCTGCCCGGTACAGTGAACGCAGTGTACTCCTGACACGCTTCGTCTAAAGAAATCTGGTTGAACGCTGAACTTAAATCTATCGCCGAAATGTTTTTTGACGCCTTGAGCTGCTTCAGGATGTCCGACATATACGGTATCGAATAGGCATCCTTCTTCGAAACAGCGTTCAGCTTCCAGAAATCCAGGCAAAAGCGGTAGCCGCGATTTGCCTTTTTCGCCATGACGATCGGTGTTGACCATTCGCTGAAGGACTCCTTTATTACGCCTTCGGCCAACATCCGATCTACCTCTTGGTACATGGCCTCTTGAATTTTTGGAGACACTACTCGGTAACGTTGCTTAATGGGAGGGTGCCCCTGAACGTTTATATGGTACGTTGCCAGATGAGTAGCCTTCAGCTGACCCTCGACTCTAGGCGGAAGCTTCCTATCCACTAATTCCTTTAGCCTCGCCTGTTCATCATCTGTCAAATCCGCTATGGCACTGCAACCCTCCTCTTCAACCAACCACGTCTTTAAAGTGTTGTGTCTTCTGGATGCGTCAGGCATGAAGACTTTCTTCAACCTAGATCCGAAATACATGTCGAATTCGGCCTAAGCGTCCAACCCCCAGATCATTTCGGTATCGAGGTGCTCTGCAAATCTGACCTCGCAAAGCCGAGTTACCTCTTCAATGGTCAGAGGCAGATCGACTTTTCCCTCGATAACCTGCATAGATACATAGGCAACAATCATGATGGATGTATGCCACCTGTCCAGCTCTTTCCCGGTAATATCCAAAAACTTCAGACCCACTTTACTCCTTATGAAAGTCCTTGTGGATCCAGGGTCGTACAAAGCATCTAGGGTGACCGATCCTACCTCCACGGCTAGATGTATTCTACCGCGAACCTCGTCGGTAGGGACGATGCTGCTATTAAACTCCGTCTCCAGACCCTCACTCTGATGGAACTCAGCCTCAACAAAATCTAATGAGTCCGAGTGAGGTGGCTCCTCCGCAATAACTTCATCCGAGTAATTCGGAGTTAAAAGAGCCGCGTCCGGACCAGTCTTCTCTACCAAGGTCTTAAGACTGGGATGTCTCTCTGCATTGTCCGCTCTGTGTACTAGAGCTTGGACAGTAATCTGGGTATACTCTTCGGCTACGAATTCTTTACGCTGTCTCCAAAGTTCCTTATTCTCCTCGGTATTCGTGGGCTCCTCGCTATCATCTTTTAAATCTAGACACTTATACGGGAGAACACGAGGTTTTTCCCGATCTTCAACCTCTAAATTTCCGACATCCTTGACAATGTCTTCCAAGCCTATTTCATCGACGATTCGATCGCTGATTACCGAATCGAATTCCTCGATGCCAGACATGTTCGTGCCTTTATATCCTGGCATATCTATCGTTGCAAGAACTGTCGTAATCGTTACCGGGCCCGGGACTTTCGAAGTGGATCCGATAATATACTAATGAGGGCAATTTCTGACCGTGTATCCCTCCGCTCCACATCGGTAGCACGCTAGCTTCCTCGGTAGAGGGCAGCCTGCTTGGAAATGGCCAGATTTTTGGCATCGAAAACAGATAATCTCTTAATCGGTCCCAGAGTCCTTAGGGGCTTTTTCAGAGGACGTACTAGGGCGTCGTTGACCTCCCCCCACCTTAAATTCTGACCCGGTATTCTCGAATTCTTGGGACTTCTGGTTTCTTCGCTCTTCTTGGGTCTGTTCCTTGGGAATCCCATAGGGTGGCCCTTGTTCCTAGAGTCGTTTCCATCCGTATTTCCCTGGCCTTTGGGATTCCTACTTCTGAGGTGTGGTCCTCCCGAGTTCCTCGGAGGGGTTTCTGCCTCGGAAATCGCCGAAGCCGAGGTTCGTTTGTGCGCAGCTGGCGTGTTTTCCGCCAGATACGCGAATTCGGGAAGGAAGGAGCTTTCGGGTGGTGGTGGAACTCGATATTCCTTGACTGCTGCCCACGGCATTTCCCAACTCCTACCTATTTGGGTCAAATCATTGAAGTCTCGGAATTCAAACTTCCGGATCACCTTTTTAAACTCCGGTCTCAATCCGCGATAAGCCCAATCCAATTGCTCGACTTACGGCACCCTAACCTACAGCATCGCGATTAATCCACGTAAGTGGGTCAAATAATCATCCATACTTTCTTTCGGGCCCTGCGTACGGTTGAAAATTTGTTCCGGGACTCGTGCTTCGAAGTCAAAGTTGCCGAATCTTCGCCGAAAAGCAGTCTTGAATTCGGGCCAGTTTCGCGACTCATCATGGCTGATCCGAAGCCATAACATAGCTACATCCTGCAATAGCAATGGCAGGGTTCTCAGCAGGTCGTCAGAACTTATGGGAGTAATATCTGGACATTCCTCCAGACGGGATAAAAAGTCTTCTACGCTAGCTCCTGGTTTACCGCTGAAAGAGATCTTCTAATTATAGACAAATCTGCGTGGTAAAAGTCATTTCTTGCTCCTCTACTATCGGGGAGTCGGTTATGTGGGCCCTGGTCATCACGCGTCCTTCGAAATGGGTCTCCGTCCCAATTTAGGAACCTGAAATCCGCCTCATAGGCGAGAAAAACTGTTCAGTTCCCCTTCCGAGTCATAACCGGCCCTGTTTGGCTCACGCGTATGCTCATCCGGGATTCCAGTCTGGTTGATCGTCTCCAGGTTGGTGTCCAGGTTAAGGTGAAGGTCCAAACGTCCGTCTCTAACGGGTCCACCACGGTTACCCAGCACCTCAGGTCTACTGTGGACGCGGCCGCACCGCTCGGAGGTCGCATCCGGTATTCCTTCTCCACCGAGGCCAAGTCGATCTACATTCGTGGAATCAAAGGTATCATGCTGGGCTGCTGGTGGTACCAGTGGACTAAAATTTCTTTCCCCATGCGGCTTACCCAGTCCTCCTCGCACCGTATCCCGAAAACTGGGCTCTTGTTGTTGCGGTCGATCGGTCGCACATCTTCTTCGGTCACCTTAGCCGACGCTTGTAAGAGTCTCATCGGCGGGAACATCGGGTCCCGTAAATGGAACGAGTCATGTGGCCCGGTATAGGAGATGTTTGCATACCCGTATGCCAACGCTAAGCCCAACGGCATCGTGAGAGCAGATGGCGTTATTCTGGACGCAGTGACGCCATGAGCCAATTCCCTAGACCGTCACAAACCCTTCTGCGCCCCTACTCATAGTACCCGCCATTGTCGTAATCGGAAAACTGGGTATGAACTCGCTGGCTGTGTCCGTAACCGGAGCTGTGACGGATACCGGAATTTCGTTCAAACCGCCTTCAAGATCATGTGCAGATTAGGACTTATTTTAAAATACCCAATTAATCGTTAACAGTTGTTATGTGAAACTAACATTTCTACTTATAAATATTATTGCGTCACTGTATTGTTTACAACAACTTACTCATTCTCCTCTTGCAACGCTTTAATAGTTTCCTTCTTTTCTAGTTGTACGCTCTTAATACATGATTCTATGGCGACTTCTTCAATTGCACATCCAACCTGCCTTTCATACCCCTTCAAAGCTTTTGGAGCCAAGTTTGGTATATTCATGGCTGATAAAACACTATTAATTTGAGCCTCGCCCAAGCCAGCATCAATCATTCCTGTAAAACAATATTATTATGAATCATCTTATAGTGTAACCAATAACTGTTATATTGAATATCTAAATAAAATAAAATACCAAAAGCTACTCGTAAATTGATGGAAAAATTGTAAGTATTTTTTTCTGTTTTGTGTGTGCTCACGATATGATCTTTACTGCATAACGTGCACTTGATGGTTAAAATACTTCCTAATCCACATCGTCGCTCCCGAATAATGTGTTTCAACGACAAAGGGGCATTACAGCTTTGGTACCACAACTTGTTTGCTAACGTATTCAAATCTACAATTCTGCACTTGTCTGAATAATCTACACTTGATGACATTTCAACCTTGTGCAAAAAAATTATAATTCAGCATGGTACACAATTATATCAAACTCGTTTGTAAAGTGAAGTTTAATAGACGAGCTTTTAATATAATTCTTTTCGACAAATAATAATTTCACAAAATAGTCAACAAGTTTCTAACTGTTACTGTTACTGGCAGTAACCTCGACTAATGTAACGTAAACGAGGGTTAGGTATAGGTGGACAGCGCGGGGGAAAACGACGTTGTCAAATCTAACTATTGCTACTCAACAACGCCGATCAAATTCAGTACACAAAAAAAATGTTTTATGATAAACATATTTTTTAATATTAAAAATAGACTAACCTGTCTTAAAAATTATGATATGATTTTAGAATTATTAATTTTATATATTTTAAATATTTTTTCATGATGTATACATTTGACCTCAGAGTCGCGGAAGGGCCACCTTAAATATGTGAATATAAATAAGGTAAATATTTCATTAAAAGATTAAAATATAGGAGATTATTAAAATAATGAAAGGCATAAAATCAAAAACTTATCTCATAGCTTGCAAATCAAAATGAAGCAGTCCGGTATGCACATTTCAGCCAGAAAAGCCATATGTCCCGAGTCGGTTTTTAATACAGTTTAACTCGATCGATGAGAGACTCCGGTAACAAAGTCCCGAAGAAAAATTCTCTAAATTTATTAGTGTTCCGATTGTCAAGATTTATCAATTTCACATTTAAAAAAAAATACGCGTATTGTGAAGTTGAAAGTTGTGCCACGCTGCTGCGGAGTGTCGCTACCGTCGGTCATCGTGGCTTGTCAGTGTATTTCGCTTATGGTTTCTCGCTAAGAATCTTCCACTGAGAACGCAAAAGGCTGATTTTATATGTTTTTAATTTTTTTAACCCTCGTCCACCCCCCCCCCCCCCCAAAAATGAAAAAATTACGTTAAACACCTTTGTTAATGACTAATATTTAGAGAAAAATTCAGAATTGAACCGTGAATTTTAATGCGAAAAAATCGCATGCAAAAAATTTTTCAATTTTTTTAACCGCGAATTTCGCATCTGAGAATTTGCAAAAAATTCATAATGATGTATAGTAATGACAAGTAGCAGTGTGAATTTTTTTAGAATTTTAGAATAAATGGTTTGGCTGTAAAAGTCAAAAAACAAAAATTGCAATATCTATCATTCCTTATTAAATATGGTGGCTGCGGACCTGCAAATTTCTGAAAACTCATTTCTTGTCGAGTATTTTGATATGGTTAATGCAAAGCTTCATTTGGTTTGGGGGCACTTTCAACATGGAAACCCGGCTATGCTCTTTCAACTAATTCACTCAGCATTAGATAAATTTAATGTGAACCAAATATAAATGATTGTAATTATTTTTAAGACTATCATGAATCGTTTATCTTTCTCTTATTCCTCAAGAAAGGAGGAAAAAGATGATTCATAAGGACATGTAATACCTTAACGAAATTAGTATAGGATGAAAAATTTCTACGGTTTTTCAACCAGGATACACGAAAAAAAATAGTTTTATACAGTTTATGGAACTGTTAAAGATTTGGGGTTACAGGAATTTACGGAACAGAGTTCTGGACAATTTAGAACACTTTTTAGAATAAAATGCGGGATGTTTAATAATGTTTCCTGAATGTTCTACACTTCATTCTGAAAAGTTCTCTAAATTGTCCAGAACCCTGTTTCCTAAATGCCTGTATCACCAACTTTTAAACAGTTCCATAAACCACTGTTTCAAGAGTAATCATGAACATGCGCTCTCAAAGTGTACATGTATAAACGTTGTATATATAAACATATCTTTTAGTGCGCAAAATCAACAACTGCACACCTTCTCTCCCCTTTTACCAAAAGCTCGATAATTTCAACAGTCCCCCTGAAAACTTGAGATTTTCGAGTTCCTATTTCACCTATATCCTTCTGCAATGTAACCTTAGTTTCTCTCAAATTTTTGTAAGATGTACAATTTTGACTATTTTGGACATATATAAACATGTAGAAACCAAGCCTATTTTTTTTATATAGTGTTTCTAATTTCCTGAGTATGTCGAGTTAAAACTTTAAATAATTAAGTAAAAAACACTAAAGAACGTTCAGAATATTCACATATTATTACATACTAATAAAAATATATACTAGGTGCGAAACTAAGTTCACGCTGTTTGTCAATAGATGGCTCCAGCAGAAAGTGCTGGTCGATTTTGACACTATAACGGGTGACCTCTGCTGAAACGTCAAAAAAAAATAAAACTTATCAAAGCGGACCCGAGGATTCGAGATTACCCTCGGCGTCACCGACGTTATTTAGGCGGCTGGTAAAATGAGCGCCTGGCGTCTCCCGACGCCATATTTATAAAAAGTAAAGACCCTGAAAATATAAAAATTTAGCGTGCAACAAAAGCTGGAATGGATTCGGGAGTTCGGATCAGGTAAGGTTTTCAGGTTAGGGAAGGAATCTTAACCTAAAACATAGGAGCTCTTGCGTAAACAGAATAAAATAAATTAAGCAACGTATAAATTAACTAGACCTACAATTTATTCATCAATGGGCAAGGTCCTGGCTCGATATAAATCCAAAGATGAATTTGATGCCAAAATGGCGTACAGTGCTTATGAAAGAGACAAAGCTCTGAGAGACACTGAGAGCCAGTTGTTTTAAGAGAATAAAATTTTTATAATAGCCTGGAATAGAGTCTCAAAGACTTACCGAAGATCTGGCCGCGACCTCGCGCCTAACTTCGTCCAGGTCGAATTCAATCGTGGCGTCCATCAAAGTTATTTTGTCCTAGAGGTCATTTAACTCTCGTGCGATAACGACAGAAAAGAGCTGCGCGCCAAAAGTGTCGCGCAGTTTTATTACATCAGCTGGAAAGGCTAGCGCACGCGCACGAAGCTCAAGTTTGCGCGGGCGACTCGTCTTGTGAGGATGACGGGGCCAGGCAACCAATGAGCTGAAGCGTCTATTGGTCACCTTGCCCCATTGGCTTAAAACGTAGAGGGGTGCGTTTGAACTACGTAGAGTTTGTACTGCACAACACAGCAGTTACAAACAGACAAAGCTAATGTATAATATATAATGTAATTTATGATCGTTCCAACTCTTCATGCCCCTTTCTACATTAATTATAATAATAATGGTGCGACGGTGTTGGAAACCATGGGCTGCAGCACGTGATCGTATCAGATGCCATGCCTGCCGGGTGATGCCCTCTGTGACTTGCTTGTGAACTCCTCTGCGTGCGATGGTAACACAGCGATCTCCTTGGCGGCGCCTTTCAAGCTGGTGTTTTTAAATGAAACAAATAAAAAAGAAAACGGCTAGAAAAACAACTAAAAATAAAAGAGATTTACGAGCAGCTCTCAAACTATCCCTGACAATGTCGAGTTTTAATTAAAAAAGGTGGCTTGGGCTCGATCCTGTCGTTGCCGGTCGAGGTAAAAGAATTTAACGTTATTTACCACATTGCAACACATCCAAAACGTCATGAACCAAGCTTAGACATATGGTAAACAAACCGTTTTGACACATTAGTGATTTTTTTTGGCGTCATATACTTTTGGTTGTGTGAAAATGTGTGATTTTGTGTCAAATAATCGTCATTTGCGGGAAATGTTGATTTTCTTCTTTCATGCGAAGAAAACGGCGGCTGAAGCCCATCGAGAGCTCCAAAAAGTTTACCGAGATGCTACTATGAGTAAAAGAACGTGCCGTGATTGGTACCCTCGCCCCCAAGAGGGTGATTTCGATGTTGATGACCGTCCGCGTAAAGAAAGCCCAAAAACCTTCGAAGACGCTGATGTTATTTATTATGAGCTGTTGGAACCGAACGAAACCATCACTGGGGAACGGTTTCGAACGCAATTGATGCGCTTGAGCCGAGCACTGCGCGAAAAACGGCCACAATACGAGCAGAGGCACGGAAGTGTGATTCTACAGCATGACAACGCTCGGCCTCACGTTGCCAAACCCGTTAAAACCTACCCTGAAACGCTCAAATGGGAAGTCTTACCCCACCCGAAGTATTCCCCAGATATTGCACGGTCCGACTATTACTTGTTCCGGTCGATGGCACATGGTCTGGCTGATCAGCAGTTCCGCTCATATGAAGACATCGAAAAATGGCTTGATTTGTGGATAGCCTCAAAAGATGAACACTGTTAGCTTAACGATATTCGAGCTCTACCGTAAAGATGATCAAAAGTTGTAACTAACGATGGGCAATACTTCGAATGATTCATTTGTTACCATTTTTTCACAATAAAGTTGCATTATCATAAAAAAAACAGCGGAAACTTAGTTGCGCACATAATATATATACATACATAGATATATATTATATACTAATGAAAACATATATATACAAATTATTCACACAAAATATTTATTAACTATTTACCAGTATATGTGTACAAAAGCATCTTCTGAATGCATTTCAATTCCTACACATAAAAAGGCATTCAAATGTTCCATTCTCGATTCCGTTTCTTTCCAGATCTTTAAAGGGCGTAGCCAGAGAAGCAAGGTTGGGCTGCCCCTGGTTGGATTTGATTCATATGTGGTGGATAAGTTCGAAACATTATCAAATTAATTTACCCCAAATAATAACTTGAAACAAATTTTTTTACAAAAGTTATGAACGAATTTTGAAAAATAAAAATTTTTTCTTACTACCCTAGTCTAAAGTACGTGGTTTCGGCACCAATTTCACGGCAGAAAGTCTAACTTTCATGCATTGGTCAAGCTATATGCGCGTCCTCTATAATAGCGGGAGTAAAAACGTCGATAACCTCAAGCGTCAAAATTTGTCCGCTCTCTGCTAATGTTTATTAGTGGCAATTAGTGAATATTATTTAGAAAGCATTAGTAGTGACTGAAGCGTAACAAAAATAAAAAATGAATGACATGTCATCTGATGAATCGACAGATGAAGAAGAAATTAATAAAAACTTTGAAACTGAAGCACAATTAATAGTAGAAACTGGCACCTTATCCAAAGAGTCCGCTGACAGATACATGCTAGTCTATGATGATTAACAATGATGGAAACAAGAAAATAGAAATCTAACCCTTAATTTATAGATGTATTTGGTGCCTGCCCCCCCGACCAGCAGCACTTGCTCCGCTCGTGCCGCAAATGTCGGGGCAGGCATCAATATATTCCAATGCCCACATGCAATTGTTTTCGTACTTTCGACCAGGTAGCAAGAAAAATAGTATACACTACATGGGCAGAAATTTGAGAGCCCTGAATTGCGTGCCATGATGCCCTCAGCTTCGCCTCGGGCATTATGGCGCGCAGTGCAGGAATCTCAACTTTCTGCTCTTGTTATGTAATATACTATATGTATTCTCAAAATTGACTGAACCGCTTTTCATGTCTCAAATATAAAGGGTTTTCCAATAGGGACATAACAATTTTATCTATGAATAAAGCACAGAAATATTTGAGATGTTGAGTTCAAATTTATTGTGGGTGTAGTGCAAGCATTACATTTTATGAATGAAATTCGATATCGATCATATGACCATCACGAGCCCGTTTACAGCGGTCGATTCTTTGGACCCAATTTTCCACCACTCTGGCACACATTACGACCGTAACGTTGGCAATTTCGCGTTGAATGTTGTCTTTGAGGTCCCCAAGGCTTTTAAAATGAATGTGATCGCTTGTTTTTCAAGCGATATTCCTTTTTCAAAACGAAAACTCTTATCTATAGCGTCGTCGCTTTTTACTTCAAGCGATTTCGCTTAGTCACAAGCGTCATCGCTTTTTACCTAAAGCGATGGTTTTGTCACAAGCGCCATCGCTTTTTACCTCAAGCCATGTCGCTTCAGGCACAAGCCTCGTCGCTTTTCACCCTAAGCGATATCTTATTAGCGAGCGACATCGCTTTTAAAGCGATACTCCTAGTCATAAAAGCGCAGTCGCGTATGAGGAAGATTAGCTTGCAGGTAATTAGCTGCAAGCCTCTTGAGCTTGCCCTTAACATTCAAGTGTGAGGTCACTCGCAGCTAGAGCGCAATTGTCTTCATCAACACTATAAATCTTTCAAACATTTTTTGATCTTTAGAAATCTTCATCTCAAATTAAAATTGCTCTAAAAAAATGAATCGGACATCGTTACTGAATAATTTATACACTTAATTCGATACTGATAGTAATGTTTTGTTTATTATACATAACAATGTGGATTTACACTTAATTTTTTTCATAGACATCGCTTTTCGAGAGATCTCTTTTACAATTAAGCGATCGCTTGGGTAAGAGATCTCTTAAAAGGAGCGAATTCGTCCACAAGCGATCGCTTTTTAAGAGATCTCTTACCCAAGCGATCGCCTGACTAAGAGATTTACAAAGCGATCGCAACAAGCCATCAACTTTAGACGACCATGGCACAGTATCTCTCGACAAGAGACCTCTTAAAAGGAGCGAATTCGTCCACAAGCGATCGCTTTGTAGATCTCTTAGTCAGGCGATCGCTTGGGTAAGAGATCACACCTCCGTCATGAAAACCGCACCAAACAGTCACTTTTTGCGGATGCAACGGTGTCTCAAGAAGCACATTTGGATTTGTTGCTGACCAATAACGCATATTTTGCTTATTAACAAAGCCATTAAGCCAGAAATGAGCTTCATCGCTGAAGATGATTTTCCAATGAAATTCTTCATTTTCTTCAAGATTTTCAAGGGCCCCATTGGAGAAGTTTCGGCGTTTCAAATGATCAAGTGGCTTTAGTTCTTGAGTCAATTTAATCTTGAAAGCATTTCGGCCACAGTATCGTTTGAGCAATGCCCCATTCTTGAGAACGACGTGGAATCGACTGATTTGGCTCATTTTGAATCGATGCACTTACGGCTGCGATTATTTCTTGGCTTCGAACAATACGACGTCTGTTTGGCACCGGAACGTCCAATAGTGTAAATTTGGTCTCGAATTTATCCACTATAGCACGCACAGCCTGTCGGGTGGGACGATTATTATGGCCGAAAATTGGAGTAAGCGCTCTTAAAGTTGCGACCACCAACTCAAAATTTCGGTAGTAATTTTTAATAATTTCCAAACGTTGTTGGTTCGTGAACTTTACCATGATGGAAATGTTGTCTTTAACTAACGTTTTGACATTGACAGTTCATTAAAAAAGTTCAAGGGTGTGTTCATATAAAGATACGAAATTTTTATGTCCCTATTGGAAAACAGTTTATATTGTAGAAGGTATTATGTCAATCAAAAAGCAAAATTGCCACTTAATTCCTTCAACAGGAAGGGGGTGAGTAAAATTATTGTAGTTTTAAAACAATTTTTTTTAATCAAAGGTTTTGTTGCAACACCGCTATTTTTCTGCTATAATATACTCATATCCCAAGTAACAACATAATTTTTTTGGATACGATCAGAGGATTACTTCATAGTTTAAAAAAAGAGAATATCAATGTTGGACCCTTATGTGTATGTAATTACATTAGAACGGGGATTCAAATTTATTTTTTGCTTATAACTTTATAAAATAAACATCATTAGAACAATGCACCTCACTCTAATGTGGTATATGGTACACCTAATTTTCGTCACTGTCTTCCTGTATCACGGGATTCATATTGTTTTGTGTAAACAATTTACTGAGAATTTCAGCAGGTCTTACGATTTTCGACACGTATCTTCCATTGACAGATTTAGCTATTACGTAGCTGTGTGCTATAAGTTGGTATTCGAATTTAGCGGTTTTGACCCATTTGAGTGTTTGTTAGAAACCGTAAGTCGCCAGCTGTCCGTCTGGCGAATTTGGATCGATGTAAGCACAGCATTGCTGCAGACCAATGTAGCAGATTATGTAACTCTCAGTGTACACATGAATGGAGTTCCTTAGACTATACTGTCTGCATATTCAGGGCACCTCCACGTGGCGACGGTGGGCAACGGGATTTTCCCGGCAAAGTTTCTGGATGAAAAATGTTACGCCGTCATGGCAGACAGAAAAAAGTGTTTACCATGCAGGGAGTCGGAATCCCAGTATCGACAATGTCCTCAATGATATTTTATGTTGGAACTGTCGCATTATTGCTTGCAAAAACAGAAAATTGGATGATGGTAGTCAATTTCCTGATAACAGAGGAACATTTTCTGAGAGCGATGATTTTTAATAATCAATTGACAAAGATCTAGAATATAAGGCACGCATAAAATCTAAAGTAAGCGAAGGTGTTGAGCACATTCAAATTCAAATTTGATTTAAAAAAATTGTATCAAAAGTACAATAATTTTTTTCACCCCCTTCCTATTGAAAGAATTGAGTGTCAATTTTTCTTTTTGATTTGATTCGATATTTGAGTCATGGAAATCGGTTCAGTCAATTTTTGGAAAATCGAATTTTTTTATTTCTCAACATTTGTTTATAGCTTATGTGAAAAAATTTGTTTCAAGTTATTATTTAGGGTAAATTAGTTTTATAATGGTACAAACTTATTCGCCAAATATAAATCAAATCCAAGTCGGGACAGCCCAACCATGCTCATCCGGCTACGCCCTTTCAATATCATCTAATGCGCACTATCTTATAGGGAATTATTGAATGTTTTAATACATGAAAAGAGGCAGCAAGTATATAATATTTGTAGTAGACATAAAAATAATGAAATTTACATGAATACTGCATAAAAGGCCGTAGCAGGATAAGCATGGTCTGGGTGCCCCCACTCGGATTTGATCCATATTGCGAGGATAAGTGGCTCCCATTACAAGATAAGTTCACCTCAAGTATCAACTCGAAAAAAGTTTCTTTACAAAAGTTATGAACGAATTTTGAAAAATCAAAAATACTATTTTTCTAGAAAACAGCTTAACCCATCTTGATGATTAAGATATATCTTATTGAGAGTACTAAAGGGGTTCTGAAAAAAATACAAGAAGCCATTCCGTTTATAAGGGGGTAAAATTTTTTTTTAAATTTTTGAATAATTTTTTTAATGTGAATTACTTCTTGTACACCCACTATTTTTTTCTATATCATGCTCAAATTCAAAGTGACAATATTTACTTTTTCGAACATTTTCGGAGAGGTACTTCATAGTTATAGAAAATAAAAACTTCTTTGGTCCCTACAATGTATGGAACAATTGATACCCTATGACTCATTGAAGCAATTGTTTCTATACTTATGAAAGTTTTACGTTGATGACGTACAATATCTCATTTCTTTTTACGTATTTGCTGCATAGTGGACGTCATAGTACACTTTATATGAATGCGAGGGATCGCCTTGTTTTCGATACACTTTATCCACGTGTCAACAAGCTTTTTCATTCAGTCACAAAATTGAGTTTATATATTTCCCCATATATCTCCTTCTCGAAGTTTGTGCCCATGACCTACGTTTTACCCTTCCTGAGAATACTACTGCACAGGCTTCGAATGCCTCACACGGAGAGAAGAGAACGCAGCTGTCATGTGCGCGGGACAAAGCAGAGCTGTGTTCTTACGAAAATGTACGATTAGACACAGCTCAGCTATGTCCTCGCATAGCCAGAATGTATGAGCGCACATCTCTGCTTCGCGCTGGGCACACGCCGTTCGGACGAAGCAGAGCTGTGTGCGAACAAATGAAGGCTTCGTCTAAACACAGGTCTACTGTGCCCTCGCACTCCTCTGCTTCGTGCTAAACACATCGTGCGTGTGCGCCACGTTTGTGTATATGTAATGCATTGATTATACTTTGATTATTTATAAGGTCAAAAAATTGCCGTGTCTCATTGACGTGGATGCAAACGACGCGGAATTTAAAGGTGCGTATAACAATCATTCAAAATACAAAATTTCTGCAATTAATACGTCAATACTAAACCACTGATAAAAGTTTTTGTTTCTACGTATTTATGGTCGATTTTACATAAAAAGATCTGTACGTTATAGGCCGAAGTTAAATTTGTTCTTTGCTTCGAATCGAAAAATAATTAGGTCAATGTAATAATTTGTTGCCGCAGAGGAACGTATAGCTCAAAATTTTTTTCATTAAAGAATGGAACATTTTTGGGCAATCAAGTTTTAATTAAAAATACTCAGATTTTAATAAAAACCATCACATACAACATTTTTGATTTTATACTTTTATATGTTGCCTGTATTTCATATAGAAATGTATCTCTGTCGTGTCAAACGCAACTAAATCTTTGTTGCTCTTTATTCGCTTTTTTAAATATTTTCATTTTAACATTGAAATTATAAATCAATTATGATATCAGAGTTTAATAATTCTCAAATTATGAAAATTGGTTCGATAAATATCAAACTTTTATGCAGGTAAATGCCGATCAATGCATTACATATACACAAACGTGGCGCACACGCGCGATGTGTTTAGCACGAAGCAGAGGAGTGCGAGGGCACAGTGGAGCTGTGTTTAGACGAAGCCTTCATTTGTTCGCACATAGCTCTGCTTCGTCCGAACGGCGTGTGCCCAGCGCGAAGCAGAGATGTGCGCTCACACATTCTGGCTATGCGAGGACATAGCTGAGCTGTGTCCAATCGTACATTTTCGTAAGAACACAGATCTGCTTTGTCCCGCGCATATGACAGCTGCGTTCTCTTCTCTTCATGCACGAGTTGGTCCGCAAAAAGCACCTGATTTTCAATTGTTTTGATTCATGCTCAATAGATGTACTTATCTGAGGTTCGCGTTTTTATTTCATTCTCAGTTGTAGCACGATTACAGTCATTCGACAGTTTGGGAAAAGTATCATTTGTTTCCAATAGGTATACCTTCCTGTAGTTCAAACGCGGTATAACAGCATCCTACAACTTATCAGGAAACGATTACGACTGAGAATGAAGTGAAAACGCGAACCTTAGATAAGTACATCTATTGATCATGAATCAAAACAATTGAAAATCAGGTGCTTTTTGTGAACGAACTCGTGCGGCATTCGAAGCTTGCTTAGTAGTACTTTCAGGAAGGGTAAAACGTAGGTCACGGGCACCAGCTTCAAAAAGGAGATATATGGGGAAATATATAAACTGAAATTTGTGCCTGAAAAGAAAGCTTGTTGACAGGTGGATAAAGTGTATCGAAAACAAGGCGATCATGTAGAGATGCGTTTTTTTTTTAAATAATAATTGTTGATAGACCCTCGCATTCATATAAGGCGTACTATGTCGTCCACTATGCAGCAAATACTATATAAATAACATATCGTCACTTTGAATTTGAGCATGATATAGAAAAAAAATTATGGATGTTAGAGAAGTAATTCACATTTAAAAAATTGATCAAAAGTTCCAAAAAAAATTTTTACCCCTTCATATGAACGGAATGGGTTCCTGAATTTTTTAAACAATCTCTTTAATACCCTCTATAACATATATTTTATTCATCAAGATCGGTTGAGCCGTTTACGAGAAAATTAGATTTTTTGATTTTTCAAAATTCGTTCATAACTTTTGTAAAAAAAAACTTTTTTCGAGTTGATACTTGAGGTGAACTTATCTTGTAATGGGAGCCACTTATCCTTGAAATATGGATAAAATTCGAGCGGGGGCACCCAGAACATGCTTATCCTGCTACGGCCTTTTCGCAAAATATATACAGGGTGAGGCACAAAAAATGTTACAGAGCGATAGCACTCAAACTATTGAGCACATCAAAAAATGTTTAAGACAAAAGTTTCAGTATTCGAGAAGTCCTTTATACTGGACAACCCTATTTTTTTATCGGTGGAGGTGTTAAAGCTACATCAAGGTCAACTCCACTTTTTTAAATGGAACCATATATATTTTTTTCGATGACATTATTACCGATTTTAAGACGAATTCAGCGACCTGTAGGAACCACTGACCTTGGTTTCACATGCTTTCTTCCATGTCGTCAGGAGTGGTAGATGCTACCGCCATTACGCGTTTTTTGACAAAACCCCCTAAATTGTAATCTGGTGATGTGTTCCATCCACATGTTCGTGCGAACATGCAAGGGCACGTCTTCCATTAATTGAGGCAGTACGTTTTGCAGAAAATTTGCGTACTCTTGCTCAGTCAAGCGACCTTCAAATAAATATGGACCAATGACGTGATCGCCGACAATGCCCCGCAGTAACAATTAACGGACCACGGATATTGAAATGGTACAGTTCTCATTCATTGATGATTCTTATTTGCCCAATAATGAATATTATGCCTATTCACATTTCCCGCATTTGCGAAGTTAGCTTCATCAGAAAAAGCACATGACTCAAAAATGAGACATCTGTGCGCATTTTTCTACGAATCCAATTACAAAAATTGACGCGTTTTAAGAAATCATTGCCGTACAAATCCTGATGTAATGACATACGATACAGATGGAACTTGTGTTGATGTAAGATTCTTAATACAGATCGCTGACTAATTTCACTCTTTTTTTCCATTTACCTGCTGCTCGCATGTGGATTTAGTACAGCGAAAGCTAAGAAAGCAGCGGCATTATTTTTATTAACAATTGGTCGACGTTTGACTCGTGTTTGTTTCACTGTACCGAAGCGACATAAACAGTCAGATAATCGCTTAAATGCCATGTGCGATTTTTGTTGCCTATCCGGATAACGAGCCGCATACAAATCTTGGGCGTTTCTTTCTGCCGATTTCAACAATACTCTATCGATGTGTATTATCATGGGTATCGTAAGAATTGAAAAGAAATGAAATTGATTTTTTGACTATTTTCATAGTTTACGTGACTAGAATGACCTTATGTTGTAGGTAGCTGAATTCGTCTCAAAATCTGTAATAATGTCATCGAAAAAAAAATACATGGTTCCATTTAAAGAAGTGGAGTTGACCTTGGCGTTGCTTCAGCGCCTCTACTGATAAAAAAATAGGGTGGTTGAGTATGACGGCCTTCTCGAGCACTGAAACTTTTGTCTTAAACATTTTTTGATATGCTTAATAGTTTGAGTGCTATCGCTCTGTAACACTATATTTGCCTCACCCTGTATAAACCTGAAATTTGGAAGTAATTTAGAATATTTAAGTGAAAAAAGTACAAATCTTTTTATTACTGAAACAATTATTAAGAATAATTTGAAAAAAAAAAAATCTGCCCGCTTTGCGGGCACATTCTCATCGCCATACGGCGGGTCACTTCCAGTGGGATGCCATACGGGAACGATCAGTTGGACTGTTCTTGGTCGTAGGCTGTAGAGAATGGCAGTGTCCTCTCAGAAGGTTCCATGCATCAGTTCACTCATATCTCCATTCGTCCCAATCACGCGGCGTTGCCATACATACCTCCTTCCACATTCATGGGGATAAATGCGTTTATAGCGTACCCCGCACTCAACTTGGGATAAACTCGTTTATAGGACACCTTTCAGGCAACTGGGAAGATGCCCGTTTATAGAGCCCCCCGCATTTATTACCGATTCATCGTCACGCTGTAACCTCCATGGCCCAAGGGCCGCCTGCTAAGCCTCCCCACCCGTCCTTTTTTGGCAAAGCCAAGAGGAGGACTTCGTCAAGGTGCCAGTCCAAGGGGAGGAATAAAACGATACCTTACTCAGGACGTTCGTTATCCGTCACCTGCGACCCACTCAGTAGCTGAGGTTGGCCTTGGGAATTTTCTTTTTAAACTTAATTTTAGGGTATAGACATTCTTAAAATGAATTTAATTTTTCGAGACAATGCATTTTTTCGTGGTGAGTCCGATTTACATTTTAAATGCGATTTAAATTATTATTAATGACATTTAAATAAGAAAAATGTAGATAGAAAATGAAATTTAGATGCAAGTATCTCAATTATTTTATCATCCTTTTAATAATAATGGCTAAGTTAATATCTTACGCTAGAATACTTTGAATTGCACCTAAAAATACGTGGCTTACGAGCCCTGGTATGTAGGGTCCGATTTACACTTAACGTGAGATTCAAAATTAATTATTAAAATCATATTTCATTTCAAATAAAATTTATCATTAAAACATAGAAAACTAATACCTTTTTATTGATGATGAGAATGTAAAAATATAGAAAATGTATGTCATCAATGTTAAATATTGATTAATGCTTATTATAGTAATTATTAACTTTTATTTAAAATAACTTAAATCCCACGAATAGTAACGTAGCTTAAGAGCCTTCAATAATTTATAGGTGGGGTCCGATTTAGACTTTGAATTAGATTCAAATTAATATCACTTTAAATTTTATACAAAATTACGTGGCTTAAAAGCCTATTTTCTTTCTATGTGGTCCGACTTATACCTTACATATGATTCAAAATTATTCTTATTTTATTTTGAACATCAATGTAACATAATAGAGGTTAAAGCATTTGATAAATATACATATATAGTAATAATATTTAAAATTAATTTATATTTCTGGAAACCATTGAAATTGAAATTGCTTAATATGAATAACATTATGATTCATATGTAAAGTTATGTGGCTAAAAAGACTATTTTCTGTAATTTATGCATTTTTAGTGTCTCAGTGCTATTTTTTCTGGAAGACGTTTTATTTTTTTTTTTTCAACAATTGTACAACCCATGTTCTCAATTGACTTTCATCATATTGAATATATTGAGGTTTATCCTCGATGCATATAGAAGTAGCAAATGCAATAGCATATAAACCACAGTCCGTGTTATTAGGCTGTTGTTGAACTAAATGAAATTTTAATTTTGGTTTCCATGGATAAAGTTTATTCAAAAATAAATGAGTCAGTATCATTACTACACAAAGTTTTTTATTAAAATGTTATTTCTTACACAAAATTAAAAACGTTATTTCCTGTTTGCAATATCAGAAGTTCGTGATTTCATAAAAATGTCAATAACAGCTTTGTTATATTTGAGAGAATAAAAATTAAAAATATTTACTCAATTCACCAGTTGTTATTTTTTACATACGTAAAATCGTGTATGTTATATTAGAAAATCTTGAAATAGAGTTTGTTATTTTTTACAATTTAAATTTTAAAAATTTAGCTAAAATCTATTACCGATGAGACTATGATAGAAAAATAAATTTGAAATGTTGAGGTCCTTCCAGCAGATGAATTTTCATGAAAGTTAACCATTTCTCAACTCACTGAATACGAATTTCTTGTCAGAATTAAAAAAATTTCAATGGTGGATGCAGAATGGCCACTTCATTTTCGTAATAATTGATACTGGAGGTATTTTAGCGCGCTAATTATGAATTTGTGGCAAAGGTTGGGTGTAATCCAATATATCAGGTCCAATATGACGACCCAAATTTGTTGAATATTCAATAAACTTACGGATTACTCTATAATTAAGAAGTAGAGCCTTATTGTGGTTACTTAAACCAAATTTAAGGTTACAATTGATCAACTCAACTCAAATAATACAATATGACCGACAAAAAATTGAAACAATTCTAGTGTGTTTCGTTAAATATAAATTCTTTATTCATGAAAAGGTGATAAGGTTTTATTTACAGGACATGTTATCTTATTCTTCTGCTCTAATTGGTAAGTACCTATGCATTACAATTTTTCTTAAAAATTAATATTTGATCATGACCCAATTGATATATTGTTATAAATACACCCATACTTATTTATAAAATATAATACCCATGCTTGTACATAAAAACTTGTTCATACCTATATATTTATATTTCATTATCTAGACAGATGTCAACACAGTTTCTTAAAATACCTATAGATATTTTTATTACTTATTTGGCGCCTATACTGAAAGATATTCCGCATAAAGCAAACACCATGGTTTTCTCCACGTAAGATTTAAAAAAAAAGCGACAGGATTGCTAAAAGTTAAACATTTTTAGTAGTAAGCTACGTCGTAAATCGTTACAACGACGGTCGGATGTAGGTCTGTCCATCTGTCATTTATCACTCCTAGCACCTACAATATTTGTGTCAGTTGGTTAAAATTTCGCATGTGCATTAATCAACTGTAACGTCCTCTTTGGAATCCCCTTCATTAACTACATTTGTCGACGTCTTTGCAAGGAGGTTTAAAAGTATCTTGTCAATTAACAATATTTCAGTAAAGAAATTGTGTGAAATATAAAGTTCTACTACATAGTTTTAGTTTCTTCTAAGCTAAAATTAGTAAGTGTATAATTTTTTTGTATGTAAAAGCTATCTTAAATATAATCATGTATGTAACATTCCACATCTTCAGCAGTTAGGTTTTTGATGATTTAACATTTACAGAAGGAACATCATTTTTAATTAGAAGAATTTCATCTTGACTTAAGGGTACACGTTGCAAAGCTACTTTCTCCATCAGTCAGATCTCCGGGGTTGCACAATTTTCAGGAGGAATATCGTCTACTTATATTTTTTGCCAAAGTGCCCGTCCTACGCAATACTATTCCTCATGACAACAGATGCATTTTGCGTCACTGAACGCCCTCGTCCCATATTGAAGCTACTGAAAGTCGCTTTAGTCTGGAAACTCGCATTTCTCAGCATCTGTGGAGATATTGAATAGTAAAAATATACCTTATACGTCAAAGAGCAAATGCCGATTTATTGAGCTCTTTTATTCGAAGTCACGCCTCAAAACGGAAAGGTTTTGAAGCTTTATTTTTTTAACGTTAAGAAGAATTTTACCTTAATCAGTCAGGTCCACGGGCTTGCACAATTTTCAGGAGCAATAGCATCTCCTTATAAAATAAATTATATCTCAACTGAAGTCCACGTTGAGAAACAGCTCACCTTGATCAGTCATGTCCACAGGGTTGCACTAATTTAAGGAGGAATATCATCTCCTTATAGGAGGAATTTCATCTCCACTGAAGTCTACGTTGAGAAGCAGCTCACCTTGATCAGTCATGTCCACAGGGTTGCACAATTTTCAGGAGGAATATCATCTCCTTAAGGGAGGCATTTCATCTCCTTAAGGGAGGCATTTCATCTCCACTGAAGTCCACGTTGAGAAACAACAAACACACAATAATAATAATAATAATGACAATAATAATTTATCATTATTACTGTTACGTCCGGATGTAAAATTACCTACACGGAGAGAAGTTTAGTAGAACCGTAGCGCTAGCGGTGGGAAAGCCGCTCGTCTTTGGTGTTTAGTGTAACTTCTACTCTAAAATTGGGGCACTAGTTACCCCAAACTGACGAAAAGCTTGCGAGAGAACGGCTGGCCCAAGTATTTCGCGTAACGGCTCGCCTAGTTTGGGGTAATGGTTCCCCCAAATTGGCAGAGCTGTTTAACTAAACAGAGGTCGCGCAGCTCTCCGTTTGCTTAGCGCATCAGTTCTACGTGTTGGGCGAGCGGATTCACCAAACTTTTCTCCGTGTAGAGGATTAAGAGCACTTCTCATTACTGGCCAGCCCAGATGTTAGAATCCCTGGCCCTCTGGGCCCAGGACTGTTTGTCCAAGATGAGGCAGAATAATAAAATACCCTCTCTTTACCAATTACAACAATTTTCCCTCCACTCAGGTAAATTCCATCCACTTTCTGCTGATTGGTGGAAAATGTTACAGAGGGTTGGTTCCTTTGGTCAACTCCCTTTTTGGAGTTGACCAAAGTGTACAATCTCTGATGATCCAGCTAGTTCTTTTTGAGACTTCTCTGGCGAAGAGTTGACTAGAACAGGAGTCACTCTCCTTATTCGACTTCGAATCTCTTTCGAGTAATTGTGGCCAACGCTCTTCTGGTCAAGTCTGTCGCTGGAAAATAAACATTTTCTACCCGAGTACGGACCTCTGACGCGCGCGTTTCACTATCAAAGTCGAGTCGATTTCCCGGAATTGAAATTTTTTTTGTGTTCCCAAGTTTTTAACTTGGCATTATGAGGTGAACCAAATAGGATTATTATTAAAAACGAGGATTAACTTAGAGACGATTTTTGTTTTGGTTTCCCTTGTCTGAAGCATAATTATTTGTATCTTATAAGTCGCGGGAGGTCTTCCTACCATTGATAGGGCAGGAACCCATGGAATTCTTTCACAGCCTCTCGAGAACGAATCCTTATAAATCTCACATCTGTTAGTTCATAATTTATCTGGACGTAACATTATATATTTATCAGCAGAAATCTCAAGTAAATGTTTTGAAACTAAATTAAGAATTTATTACAGCTGCAAGAAAAGTTTGAGTAAAATACAATTTGACTTAGATTATTTTTTGACATTTTCGTCATAGCGATGGGAGTGTAAGAGACGAGATCGGGGTTGGCGGGATCGAGAGTGATGGGATCGAGAACGGTGGTATCGAGAACGGTGGGATCGAGAACGGTGAGATTGGCAATCACTATTTCGGGAGCTGCTATATCGTGATCGATGGCTTCTTTTTTGTTGCTCATCTTTCCATTTTTTGAATAAAGTGGACCTCTTTGTTGGTACTGAAAACATTATATTATTATTGGTACACTTCATTAGTTTGAAATGTATATACTTAATACAAATGTACTCATTATGCAATAAAGTATAATAGGTATGATTGTTTGTTCCAAAAACCAGTATACCTGACAATGATTTTGTTTGCGTCCCGCAGTCTTTTGATATCACACACAGCTTCTCATTTGATTTCAAATCTGCTTGATCTAATATATAATTTTATTTAAATTTTGCTGAAAATTTACGATTTTTAAGGTTTCGTAGGCTCTGCCGGTAGCCCTTATAACGATTCCCAGATGTCCGTTCGTTTGTCTCTCATAAATCACTCCTGGCTCCTATAATTTTTTTGCTAGAGGGTTGAAATTTAGCATGTACACTAACCAGCTCTACTGTATTTAATCAAAAATATTAATATAAGTGAATCTATCATGGTTTTTTTAAACAATGGTTAAAAATCAAGAAAAATAAGGAATTTTGGTTTTTTGTGTTTTTAGACCCTTCTGCAAGAAAATTTTCATTAAGTCCGATTTTTTTCAAGGACAGCTCAAATTGAAGCTCTTGCAAGTACAATTGAGATAAAAATAAAATATTCTTTATTATACTGTTAAGTTTTTATAATTAGTGGGGAATAATTATAAAATTGAGAGAATTTGGATTTTTATACCCTGTGCTATAATGTTAAATTAAAATTGTCACGTTATGTTCTTCGTTTTAAAATATCTTTCGTTAATTATAATAAATATTAAAAAATTTGGTAGCCTATTTGCAGCCTACGAAACCCTTGAGAATGCTTGCCGACCTCTTTGACGGGATTTATTAGTTTTTAAAGTCAGTATACCTGTCTCTAAATCCGTTTGAGTCCCGATTGATTTTGATTCAATAATAAGTTTCGGTGTCTTAGCGGTCTTAAGTTGCAGAAAGTTTGGACTTGAGCATCCTCGATGCGAATCTTTTATATCTGATATATAATTATACATTTCTTTGTTTGAATTTTTCTTGTTTGCAAAATTACTTTAAAAATGGTTAAAGATAAATGGCTGAAATTTTGAGCGCTCTTTTACCACACTTAGTTTTGCCTTAAAATGTTACTATTTTTTTATCACATGAAATATTACCTGAATTATAATCAGTGCTTCCAGTAGGTTGCAAACTTAGAGAGGGAGATCTTGTAAGCATTTCCTCTTCGCTTTCTTCTATTTCAATTAGTTCTTCAATCATTTCTATGAATTATGTTAAAAAAGGGAACCAATTAAATCAATGTTCTCATAAATATTTTATTTCAAGAATTAAGATTGGGCAACCGTCTTGCTGAATATGAATGGAGTGTTTCAAATCGGTTCGCAAACTTTATTATGTAGGTTATGCCGGCATATTTAATACAAAATTTAAAAATGGTTAATTATCACTTTGAAAAAAATCGAATAGTAAGTTCAATTCCGTTAAGTAATGAAGAATGGATCCAACAGTAAACAGTGACTTCTTATACACCGAGTTTCCCGAAAGCGGTTTTGTGTGGCTTCAGTAGGCTTTTTCTCGCTTTCTTACATACGAGTAAGCAAAACAGGAGGTATGAAAAAATATTACATAGAAAAGTTATTAACCTTAAAAAGATTTCAAAGCACTCCATAGGATTTTAAAGTTCCCAATAGATCTCAAAAGAATGGAAAGATCTCAATTATTATTAAATTTGTATGAATTCCCTTAATATAAATTGCCTGACTCTAATGAGTTGTTTATAAAATTCTCTGACTTTTCCATGCTTTTTAGGTTTTCCCTGACCTGCGGCCACCCTGTTCATATGTAAACTGCAAAAATTGGAATTAATGAAAAAACACACTCATTACCAGACTCATTCTCCTCTTCATCAATTATATTCCTTTTTAAGGTGCGTTCTGATATTTTTTCTATAGTAGTTACTGTGAAATTAATAAAAATTTTCACAAGTCCATTTAAAAAACAAGAAAGGCACTTCTTTGGTGTACGAGTATTAAATGCGAACACTTACGATTCCCTGATTTGGTATTAATTCTCTTCCAAGTTTGACCTCTGGTCTGGATATTCGTAGTTGTTTCTAATAAAATTAAACGTACTTTTTAATCAAATACGGTATAGAAAGAAAGAGTGGTTGGGAGGCTCTGGAGACCAGAGTAGAAGGGTCTCCCTTAGAGGCTCAGCGAGCCTGCCTGTAAGGCCCTGAAAGCCTGTTTCGGAGGCTCTAGAGGTCTGCCTGAAAGGCTTTGAAGGCCGAGCTGGAAGGCTCTTAAGGCCTTCCAAGGAATTCCTGACACGTCGGTGGTAGCGAGATCTTTTTATGAATTGTAAAAATACCTACCCTTTTTGTCTCTTACATGAACATCATTTTTCAATCCTTCGACCTGTGTCTTCTTCTCTAATGGGAGAATCGACATCTTGTCTTTTAATTTATTCCCCTCTATTTTATGTTTGATGTCTTGCAGTCTTAATTCTAACAAATTTACAAATATGTTTTATTCGTCTTTTTTAATCTTAATTTTAAATATTTGCATGTAATATTTTGATTGAAATATTTTATGCTTTTATGATTATAGTGTAAAAGCATAAAAGCTGTTACATTGATTAAAAAATGTTCAACTAATTTGTTATTTGGTATTAAAGGGTGAATTCAATTTGCAATTAGTTAAATAATTATAATTCGAAGAATAGTATAGTATACTTTAGCAAGCTTACGGTTTTGAATTTTGTTTAATTTGTCCGCATCATTAACCATCAAAAGAATAGCCTCGTTAGTTTTCAATCTAAAAAATTTGTAACAGATTTGTACAGAATCAAATTTGTATGGGTAATTCCAAAGAATTCAAAGGAATTAAATATAACCGAATGGAATCAACAAAAATTCGAAATAATGCAAGTGGACTTAACAGAATTGAAAAAAGTTCAAGAGAGTTCCAAAAAATAAAAAAATAATTAGAAATTATGAAATGAAATTCAAAATAATTAAAAATAATTGAAGGGATTTCAAAAGAATTCCAAAAAATAAAAATAATTCAAGATAACTCAAAGGAGATTAAGGGAATTGAGATTAATTAGGAAGAATATAAGGGAATCAAAGATATTTCTGAAACTCTATAGTCCACATATTTGCGTAGCGCCACCCCTGTTATAATATTATTTTTTTATATTATTCTTCAAGAAGAAATGGGCCTCAAAAAATTTATCAGTCCTGGGCCTCGACTTTCTTTAATTCGGTTCTGTTGTTATATCTTAAACAAAAAATGTATCATATTCATGAACCTAATCCGCAGCTTATGCCATACTTGACGACTGGCGGCTGACACTTCTGTTTTCAAGCTTTTATTAGTTGCTGTAACTGCACGCGAGTCTTTTAATCTTGCTGTAATTGGGATAAGATACAAATTTGATATTTAAACCTTGTGAAATAATTATAAATAATGATTTTTTACACGTAAAGAAAGGGCCTAGCCGGGTAAGCATATAAAATCTGCCTCTGCATGTATCAAGTTCATATTATCACCATATATATAATTTCAGACTATTCTGCCAGTGTGGTTAAGTCTTTTGAAAATGTCGTTCTACCAGGTCGTTTTTGTTTGAATTCTTTTTATAGAGCTAACCTCATTCAAAATCATACAACGGAAATTGCAAAGAATTTATTCGATGCTCATAATAAGTACTATTGATATGTGATGGTACATATGCGCAACATTAGAAAAGTACAAATAATAAATATCAAAGAAAGTCTTTCTCTGGACAAAAGAAAGTTCTCCTTTGCAAGGCTTTTACCATTTGTACTACTGATGGATATGTAGTTGTTGTGGATTTGAATAATCTTTTATAACGCGGGAAAATATCCGGAATAAGGAACGTAAAAACGGACCTATCGCTATCTACAGGGAGCACAAGGTAAGACGATGGAATGGAAGGTTAGACAGGAGACGAGAAGGTTTGCTGAAACTCTAATGTTTTTTTGAAAATAAATAAAGATTGTGAGCGAATTTGTGTTGTGTTTTACTCGAGTGTTATCAGAAACAGTAGTGGATATGCTTGGAACGTATCTTACAAATCACAATGATGCTGAAATCTTGAAAATCATTATTGAAGATGCAAATGGCTTATGCTAATTATTGCAAAAACATGATCCGGCTCATTCGTTAAATATACTCTCAGGTTTTTCGACTATCCCTCTTTAATGATTTCCGACATTTTTTTATATCTCATTTTCTAATACTTTAAGTTTTATCATTTTTCTATGTTCAACCTGAATGTTGCAGCAAACAAATTTTTTTTCAATTTTATTCGAGTGCTTACCGCATGTAAAATTTAATTCTGGGCATTTTATGAAGAGTAACTTTTTAGCCTCAGATCGATATTTAAGGTGATATAGTTAAGAAACTAAAACATCTGAAGAAATATTCATGAAAAAAATGGTTTTCTGTCCCCCTCCATAACTGCTACAAAAATACGTTTTCGAGGCTGAGACTCGGAGGAATTTTGTGACTCATAGGTGTCAATATTTGGTGACAATATGAACTTGACACATGCGGGGGTAGATTTTACATGCTTATCCGACTAGGCCCTTTTTCTGAAAATTAAGAGAAGTTTTGCCTAGTAAGTCTCCCGGATTTTGTGCTTTTAATATATATCCGAAGTTCTTTTGGCACACTTCTAGAGTAGTATCATATCTCTCAAACGCTGTTTCGTATATGCTCATCACTGGTTCCAAATTTTTGAATAATTTCCGAATCTCTAGAGCAAATGATCCATATGATTCTGAAAGGTTGTCCGTAATTGAGAGAAGATACGTGCAGCCTTCCATAATTTTGTCTTCTGGTAACAAGCAAAGCACCAGTGCTGTACTCAGAACTTTATTTTCATCTTTACGCAATTGGTGCTTTCGCCAAAGTGATTTCACTAGCTGTAATATAGCAATTATTTCAAAAAGCGAATGGCAAGTGACAAAAAGTCGAGAATTCTTGCCAGTGAAAATACTATACTTTAGAAGAATGACATGAAACTTCAGCATGTTTCATAGCAAATTTTACTACAGTTCATACTAAATTTTCAAATCATTCTTCTAAAGTTTAGTATTCTCACTGGCAAAAATTCTCAGAATGATACATTTTTCCCTAAATTGAAAAATAGTACAGTAAAAATTGATTTAAAAAGTTTCTCCGTGTAAGGTATGTTATAAAAATTTTTTGGCACGTGCCTATAACCACACAGCGGAGCGTAATCTTATTTTTCTTCTTTTTCGTACAGCGTTGGCACCGTACTGACAAAGCCTTGTACATTTGAACTGCGCATGCTCTATTACAATACGCTACTACTACACAAGATCGAGAAAATCAAAATGGCCGAAACTAGTCGCGAATATCAAGTGCAATGGACGAAAAAAAACTCGTATACGCACCGAAGTCACATAAAATAGAATATGTGCCAATGCACACAATTCGGGTAATTACGAGACTCGCTTAAAATGCTCGCAGGAGTGATCGCGCCTCAGCTTCGATCTCCTGCGAGCATTGTCGTTCGTCGCGCAATAACCCTCATTATATGCCTATTTTCAAGGGCATCTAAAGATTTTAACGAATTTTGATAGATTTTAAGTGATTCCACATAATTTCACAAAATTTCAAATATTTTAAAGATTTCAATTTTATTGGGTTTTAATAGATTTCAAGGGATTCGAATGGATTTCCAAAGATTTCGGAGATTCTCGTAAAAAATGTCAAGTACTTCATAAATTTTAATAATTTCAATTGACTGTAAGACTTTAATGAATTTCAATTGATTTTGTATAATTTAAAGAGATGTTAAAGAATTTAAACGAATTTAATTGAGTTTCACAGAAACTAGGGCACTTCTGCAGATAGTAAAAGATCATTTAAGATTTATTAGAATTCAAAGGGATTTTAACAATTTTCAATGGCTTTTAATAAATCTTAGAGAATTTGTACATTATTTTACACGATTTTCATAGAGCTTGAGGTATTTTAATAATGTTAAATAATTTTAAGGGATTTTAAAGAATTTCAAAGAATTTCGAATAACCACCAGTGATTTTGAATGATTTTTTTTAAATTGCGAAAAATTCAATTGATTTCATGTGTGTATATAGTGGGAAGAGAATACCTGTCTTATATGGTACCAAGATCCAGAGTACGCAGCATTAAATGTATCTATAGCACAATTTATTACTTCTTCAACGAAGGGACCAATAATCAAAGTGACATCTGTGAGACTTCCGTCATTTTTTATGTAGTTAAATATTGTTTTTCGGATTTCTTCATTCAATTTCGAAGTAAGTCCACAATACGCGGTGTAGGCCTATCAGATTAGCATTATTTTCAAAATACTTATTTTCATTGCATATATGATTAATATATCTGAATTTATATGATAAAATCTTTAATTGGAATTTAAACACATTTATCATTTATAAACCTACCCCTTTTCCCTTTCTTAGACAGAACCTTATAAAAATTACTTCGAATTTCTCGAAATGTATCTGCAAATAAAAATTGTATAACTCATAATGTTAGGTAATTATCATGTGCAAATTTACGAAAAATCATGAAAGAAAATTCAGACACTGACACTTGACTTTTCAGCGTACATGAAATTTAAAGACTTCAACGATTTGAAAAGATTTTATAGATTTTTGGGTATTTTTCGGTATATCAAAAGATTTAAAGAGATTTCAATTAATAAATTTCACAAGAACAGGATTCAATATTATTTCAAAGATTCCAAAGAAATTAAAAAAATTTCAAGAAATATTATAACATTTCTTAAAATTTCACCGGATTTCTAAGAATTACAATGATTTTAAAAGACATTAAACATTTCATCAGAATTTTTAAAGGATTTCAGAGGATATATCAAAGATTTTAATGAATCTCAAATAATTTCATAACATTTAAGAAATTTGAAACGTTACTTTTACGGATTCGTCTACGTATAATGTTTGTACGACGTCCTCCAAAACGTCTGAGAACTTCAGCACGGCCATCCCCTTTCCTAGAAGCGTACAATTCTCAATTTTTTCCAGAGCCTTGAAAAATTCAATCGCTGAGTTTATTTTCGGTAAATTATCCATTTTTGCCTCAGACATTCTTGGCCTTAAACCTTCAAAGGATATCTTCACGCCGTAACTAAAAAAAAGTGTCAAACAAATTTTCTTTCGTTTTTTTTATGATCCTGTTCGTCCAAAATAATTTTAAAAAATTCAAGTTTTTTACACTATTTCAAAACATAATACTTGGCTTTCCTTGCTTAAGCGATCTTCTAATTTATTCATAAATGTTATAGAAATGAACATCTTAAGCAAGAAGCAAAAATTCTTGAAAATTTTAGGAAGGGTTTCCAATTTTCAAAACTCTCTAAAAATCTAAGATTAATTGATTTGAAAATTAATGCCAAATATACTGTAAACTATCGATTAATTAAGGATTATTGATGCTTATTAACACTTTCTTATTGTGCAACTTCATATATATTTTATAATTTAAATGACATTGATTGGAGAGAAGGAAATTCAATAATTGATAAATAATTTTGGAGAACTTGAAATCTTCCTTAGGAAAAGGAGACGCTTTCGATTGTGCCGGGATTCGAGCCACGATCTTCCGATTGCTGGTCGAAAGTAGACAGTGACATTTCAACTCTACCATCAAATTGTAAAATTAATAATTGATTTGTCCAGCTTTAATAAATTTAAATTTTAATAAGTAACTGCAAAAAGTTGTGAGGTATTCTCAAACTGTATTGAGCGCTTGGTAAAAAGTACCATCTCCGAGAAAATCAAAATGAAAGGAATTGCGCGTCCCAGAAAACACCGCTTTTAACGCGCAGAGTTGTTTAAAGTTTTTATTCTTCAATTTTGTAAATACTTTCCATCCATCACTTAGCTTTATTGAACCGTGACAAGAGCGCTTAGGAAAAGAACATTTTTTTCGCCCCTATGTACAATAATTTTTACTTTTACCCACTTAAAAATTTAAGTTGACCGAATTTTTTTTACAAAAACATTAGTAATTGAAGCCTACACTGAGAAAAAAATACTATTGAATCAAAAGCATCTCTTTTCAAAAGCATGTATACTATTGATTCATAAAAATATACTACAAGACTAATAAATATGTTACTAATTCTATAGCATATTGATTTGAATCCATGATATACATGCTTTTGGAAAGAAATGCTTTTGATTCAATAGTATTTTTTTCTCAGTGTATAAACTAATTTTTATAAATTTGGCCGTTACGGCCGTTTGCAGTGTTACTCGTCAAATGATCATAACTAATATACCGTAAGCACACTGCTTTAAAGATTTCAGATTTTTTTCGTTCGGTTGTTCGGCATAATTCTAAAATTTCGTTTGTGGCTTTCTTTTCTGACACATAATCTCTATTTTTTTCCTCATGACTATGAGTGCCTTTTTCTGTCCATTTGCCACTTTTCAACATAACGGCTCTTCCCGGACATTTCTCTTGTCGATAAGCACAGTAAGCAATTTTTTTGTTTGAAGATGATAAGTAGTATTTTTTTTAATTTATTATGAGCACATTCGAATTTTTGAATTTCCCTTCAAATGTATACATTCCTGTCAAATAAAATTAATTTAAATTTTTTTTATTTTTATTAAGTAGACATCTGGTGTGTGTATTGGGAATCAATATTATTCCACTGCCATCAAATTTTGTTCCTCTTGGAGAAAATGCTGGTTAGAACCGGCTAAAACGAAAAATTTATTCAAAGCAATTTTAACAAATTCAAAATAATTTTAAGAAATTCAAAGTAATTGAAGAAAATTCAAAGCTCAATGAAATTGCAAAGAAATAGGAAAAAACGAATGACTTGAGAAGAATTCAACAAATCAAAAAAGCCCCTCTCTTCCAATTCAATAGAAGTGGCAAAAACAAAAATTCCCCTTTTTCGATTCAGAAAAGAAATATTCAAAAAGTTTCCTCCTTTTTAGCTTAGTAATTCAAAAAAATTGAAAATGTTTTAATAATACACCATAACCATACACCATACACCATAAAATTGCCGGACATAAAAATAATAAATTTACATAATAAATTAACGAATTATAATATAATATAATAATAAAGTAACATATACCAAATAAATTTTTACGAGGCAAACCTTTTGAAGCTGTTTTCTGTAATTCTGGACGAGGAACGATAATTCCTGGCAACAGAAATAAGGAGATTCCTAAAGCTAATACTGCAAACTATTGGAAACTCTCACCAGATTCAAAGATGTCAAAATCGTCAGAACTTATCAAAATTCATACCATGGAATTAGCCGTAAAACAACGTTCAACTTTTAATTAAACTTCTATTGTCTTATGCTAAAGATATTAAAGAATCAATATATACTAAAAATAAATTTAAATAATTTGAAATCTCACTGTGGGAAAAATTTCGAACTCAACGACCTAATTTGAATTAACTAAAGCACTTAAAGTGGAACTTGTATGAATTTCAAACATAACGAGTTGAGAATTAAGACATTTAAAATACACATATTTAAATTTTTCATACTTCAAAATTCTTAAAAAGTACAACTGAATTCCTGAAAAGCCGTTAAAATCTATTAAATCTCTTTTTTTAAATCTTAAATTTAAAAAGTGGAACGATGCAGTTATTTGTTTTACAGTAAGTTCCATGATATCGATCGTGGTAAAAATTAATTTTCACATGTTTTGACAGGATTGTCATAGAGTTTGAAGTATTTCGAATACATTAATGAATTTCAAGGGATGTTAAGGAATTTCAAAGAATTTTGAAGGATAAATAGTCATCTTGAAGGATTTTTTCAATATTGCAAAAAATTTAATTTGTTTCATGTGTGTATACAGTGGGAATACGTAGGGACCAATTATCAAAGTGACATCTGTCAGACTTTCGTAAGTTTTTATATAATTGAATACTCTTTTCAAAATTTCTTCAGTTACTCTTGAAGTAACTCAACAATACTCAATGAAGAGATTTAATAGATTTTAACGGCTTTTCAGGAATTCAGTTGTACTTTTTAAGAATTTTGAAGTATGAAAAATTTAAGAAATGGTTTTCTTTACCTCAACGGGTATAAATACAAAATAGATGATAGAACACCTGGTTCTGAAATATACAGGTTGAATTAAATCTTCCGCTGAATAGCAGTTTGTTTATAACATGTACAATGATATAAAATTAAATAATATGCTTTCATATAAAGATGCAGTTATCGAACAAACAAAAATGGAAAAGGGTGTAAAGGCACTTTAATAAAGATTAAGGGAAAATTCGAAGTGGATCATGAGCACCTTTGCACTGCACAGAAGTATCGAGAGAATAATGACATGGCAAAAAGTGAGATGAAAAAGAGGTGTCTAACAACAACAACTTCGTTGTTAATACATATTTTCAACAGCGTGGTTCGTAAGTGAGTATTAGGACTAAAATTATTTAACTTTCTAGTTTCAAATTTTCCAGTTTAAAATGTTACATTAGTATTGGTTATCATTATTAATTAATTTAAACTTAATTTTGAAACCTAAAATTAAACTATAATAATTATTTTAGAAATGTTCATTTTAGAAAAACTTAAGATATTTGAATATTTTGATATAAAAATACATAAATTATAAGATTTTGAATTAAGAATTAAAAACGTTATAATTTGGAAACATATAAAAGTAAAACTGTTCTGAAAAACAATTAAAATCAGACTGAAAGTGTAGGTTCTAGAATAATGTGGCACAACACTTGAACCATCCCACAGACAAAATCTCGTAAAAGTAAAAAAATCTCGAAAATAAAAAAAAATAATAATAATAATTAACATTAAAATAAAAAACAGCAGTAATGGAAATTTGTTATCATAGATTTCTAGAAAAAGGTAAGGAAACGACCTTACGATGGGGCGCAATGAAGCAGATGATGAATCGTGAGCGCAGGAAGTTCGGATATACGCGACCACAAAGCTTATTGGAACTGTCTAAATTAATTTTTAAAGTAAATTCTTTAAAGGATATTTTAAAAGAAGTAGTGGTAGTGGATGAAGACTCGTCGCTAATTTTTTCCTCCACATGTTTGTTGCAACGTCTCAATAAAGAAAAGGAGGTTTATTTGGATGGAACTTTTAAAGTAAATATTTAAAATTAAATACCAAAAAAATTGAAATTATATTGTATCTCACTCTTATTATAGAGATTAGTGAAAATAGTTGAGGTAGATTCACGTAGTACTCAGATCAGTACAAATATCAATTTTATCAAGCACTGTCGCTTACATACCAACTTCTCAAAAGCTCTTCCGGCATTTGTCCTATCTTGTACGCCTTGCACCCATTTTCCATTCAATTCTAATCAATTAACCTGGCTCATGCTCAACGCTCTCTAGTGACTAAGAGGAATAAGAAAATCAGGAATTTAAATTTAAAATAAATTTGAATTTAGGGTTTTGTATAAGGTCCAAAATCAAATTTGACAAGAAAAATCAGAGATATTTACAATAAATTTTGAATTCTAAGAATGGAAAACGACCAAATTTGGACCAATTTAGACGTTTTTTTACCTAAAACTCACTGAAAATGAACATCTTCACAAGTCTATACTATACACTTCAAAATAAATAAGTCAAAAATTACATATTGGAAGTCAAAAAGCCAGTCACTGATTTAATTACTTGTAATTTAAATAAAATTCAACTGATTATTGGTTCAACATCAGTTAAATTTCACTAATTTCTAGTCAAATTTAACTAATATATTGATTGAAATTACTTTTGATAATGTTTCATTGATCTCTTTAATTAACAAGTACTTAAAATTTTAAAAAAATTTGTTATAATTTGACTGACAATTACTTAATTTTAACTAATTTGTGTAGTAAGAAGTCAGCTGAGATTTCCCTAATAATAAGTTGAATTCAATTAATTCAGATTAAGAGAGGAGACTTTTCATAAAAGTTTCTATTCCTATTGAATAATATACATTTTCAAAAAGTAAACAAGTAAACATGTCATGAACAAGGTCGGACTGATATATATGGCCTTATATGTACAAAATTTTACATTTAAAATTAATAAAATAATTTCAACTTTCTTTAATCTGGAAATGATGTTTATGTCGAAAATATCCGTAAAAATACACACGTTATAAATTTAATCAAAAACTTATTCTTAGGTATCCCCGAAAGTGGCAAAAATTTGCCAACTATACACTGTGGTCATCAGAGTTATGGACAAGGTATGAACAATAATTTGATGTCTTGGTAATGAAGGTCCGGTCAGCTGGCACCTCCACAACAGAATATTGCTATTTACTTTATGCCATATTTTCGGGCTAATTTCGGGCTAATTTTGGGCGGTAATGCCGATTTTTGGGCTCTTGTATTTTTCTCAAAAAACAAAATTTTAGGTGGAGGTGCTGACTGCCCGATCAGCTAGCACCTCCAGTACATAAAAACTTTCAAATTTAAAAAACTGACTATACCTGAATTTCGGGATATTTTCGGGCTCTTGAAATACCCCAAAATCAATTTCGAAAAAACAACCCCTATCACTAAGAAGCAACCCTTAATTTTTTTAAATAATTTTTCGGCGGTATTAACTACCCCAGAATTTCGGGCTAATTTCGGGCTTCTCAAATACACAAGAATATTTTTTCAAAAAACAACCCCTATCACCGAAAAGCAACCCTTAATTTTAAAAAATACATTTTCAACAAAATAAACTCTTTGAGAATATTGGGCTATTTTCGGGCTCTTCAAAAAGGTCCATATCGATTTTTGGGCTCCAACCCTTAACATCAAAATGCACCCCTGCATGGCCAAGTAAAGACGACTTTGACTAAAAATCATCTTTTTGTGTATTTTATGAACTAGAACTACTCTCTGATTTTCGGGCTCTTCAAAAAGGTCCTTATCGATTTTTGGGCTCTAACCCTTAACACCAAAATGCACCCCTGCATGTTCATGTAAAGACGACTTTGACTTAAAATCTTCTTTTCGGGAACTTTATTTTGGCGGTAATGCCGATTTTTGAGCTCTTGTATTTTTCTCAAAAAACCAAATTTTAGGTGGAGGTGCTGACTGCCTGATCGTCTCTACATGGCCATGCAGGGTTGCATTTTGATATTAAGGGTTGGAGCCCAAAAATCGATATGGACCTTTTTGAAGAGCCCGAAAATAGCCCAATATTCTCAAAGAGTTTTTTTTGTTCATAATGTATTTTTTAAAATTAAGGGTTGCTTCTCGGTGATAGGGGTTGTTTTCTGAAAAATTATTCTTGTGTATTTGAGAAGCCCGAAAATAGCCCGAAATTCTGGGGTAGTTAATACCGCCGAAAAATTATTTTAAAAAATTAAGGGTTGCTTCTTAGTGATAGGGGTTGTTTTTTCGAAATTGATTTTGGGGTATTTCAAGAGCCCGAAAATAGGCCGAAATTCAGGTATAGTCAGTTTTTTAAATTTGAAGGTTTTTATGTACAAGAGCCCAAAAATCGGCATTACCGCCCAAAATTAGCCCGAAATTAGCCCGAAAATATGGCATAAAGTAAATAGCAATATTCTGTTGTGGAGGTGCCAGCTGACCGGACCTTGGTAATGAACGTAATTGACGCATTATTTAAATTAAAAATTTTTTTTGAATGAAATCACCTATTCATTAAGATTATTTATATGAGGTTGATATGAATTCTGGACATTCTGAAACAACCTGAGTGATAATAAACAGTTTTTTTATCCACAGTTCAGTATGCTCTAATAGTAGAGATATCTCTTTGCTTGAATAATTTAATTTTTATTAGGAATAAATAAATAAGAATTTTATGACCAACTTATATTTTTTATTTATTAAATATAATATATATGATCAAATTTACCTTATATTTCACTTCATACAATATGATTATAGAGTGTTGGCACAGTATTTATTTTAATGAGCGGACGCACCGCGAAATTATATGAAGCCACGCTCAACAAGTTACATGAACTGTGTCCAAATCTGCAGTTTGGGCTAGAACACGCAATGGCGGACTTTGAACCAGCGATCAAAAAGGCCATTAATAAAACCTTTCCGAATTGTGAAATGCATGGATGTTGGTTTCACTCAAAAAAGGTATAATTTTGGAAATCAATTCGGCTAATACGACTCAACACTTTTATACACGTGTTGTCTGTTTACAGGGGTACATAATTCTTGCAATCAGTATTCAAACGTTGCATACAAAGCATGCAGTATTTGTAAACCACCATGCAATTACTTACAAATCAATTGAAATCGTTTACATTCATTTACACTCACCTGCAATCACTTAGATTCACACGCAATTATTTTGCAATCATGCAAAAAGTATTTATCCCTTCATCCCTATAAATATTTTTATATTCAAGGCTATGAGAAAATATTGGAATAAGATAGGTCTGAAAAAAGCGGAAGATGACCTCCTATTGATGGCATCTTGTCCAGCTTTAACATCGCCAGACAATTTCATGGAGGGTATACAAATTGTTCGGAAGAAAATCAAAGATTACGATTCCAAATTTAACAAAAAACTGAAGATATTTGTGCTCTATATGCAACGGTACTGGGGAAATCGCAGAAACCAGCTGTGTGTCGGTCATCTCCCACATCGTACGAACAACTTAAGCGAATCATTAAATCACAGGTTGGGACAAAAGCTAGGCGGGATGCATCCGGGAATTTGGAAATTTTTAGGTACAGTAGCTACACCTAAACAAGTACATTATATTCAGAGAATTTTAAATCAAAATAAGTATGAAGCTTTTGTAACTTAATTTGTTTTTCGAATTTTCCGATTCGAGATTCCAAAAGTTTTAAGAGAGATATCGAAACGATTGGAGAATCCGAAACTGTTCGTGAAACGTCATAAAGACCCTGAACTTTGTCGGTTTTTATTTTTTCAAAACTGGATGAGGCAAGTCGAAGCCCTGGGTTCATATATATTTTGAAAATTGCTTCACCTCCAGAAAAAAACATAAAAAATTAATATAATAACAAGGACAGCGTTACTCTAATTTGTGGACCATGGAATTTTGGGGTTCTATGTAACTCCCTTCAATTCATTTAAATTATTCTTGATTATTTTAAATCTTTTGAAATATTTTGCATTTTTAAATTACCTTAAATTCTTGTAAAAAAAATTTTTACTTCGCTGAATTTTCCAAAACAATTCAAAATATGTGCCAAATTTCACATCAAAATGTTCATTAGTGTTTTAGTTACGCTTTTTTTGTGAGGTATTAAAATTTAATTCTGCGAGAGTGTTGAAAAAAATGTGGTGTCAAATCGGCGAAAATCATCAACTGATGAACATCACGTCAAGCAAGTCAAAGAAATGGTGCTCAAAAATCGTCGATTGACGATTAGAGACGTCGCTGATAGTTCACAAATATCATTTGGATCGGTGCAAGCGATTTTGAAGAAAGAAGGCCAGATTTATGGGACAACAACTCTTGGTTTTTGCATCATGATAATGCACCATCACACACGGCACTGGTTTTACGCGATCATTTCGTCAAAAATTAAACAAATATCGTTCCGCAACCACCGTATTCACCTGATTTAGCTCCGTGTGACTTCTGGTTGTTCAGCAAACTCAAGAGACCACTCCGGGGACACCGTTTTGACTCGATTGAGGAGATGAAAACCGAATCGCTGAAGGCTCTGAAGGCTATTCCGAAGGAGGACTTTGACAAGTGTTTTGATGATTTGAAAATTCGTTGGCATAAGTGTATCGCGGTGGAAGGGGATTACTTCGAAGGAGACGAAATAGATTTGGAACAATAAGTAAGGATTTTAAAAGTAATAATAAAATTCACCTTTCAATTTGATCACAGTAGTATGGTTTCAGTCTTTCTGGTATGATTTTAAGGGTAATACAAAGAGATTGGTACAACAGTTTTTTTTCACGATTATGGTCTTGCCCACCGCACTTTTTCTAATAATCCATCATATTCTTAGGCAATTTGTAGACATTCATTGGCAATAAAAAAAAGAAAATGCGCGAATTTTGAGCCAAACATTTAGGCCCGCCATTTTTGAAATTTCAAGTCTTTTCAAACTAAGATATTTTAAGCATCACCTAGACATTTCCCTCATAAAATTATGTTCGCTTCGAAAGCAAATTTTATGTATGTTTTTTGTTGTTGTACAATTTCATCAATGTTAATTTTATGGGAAACTTTAAATGTCTTGGTCATAGGTAAAATATTAATAGGTTTGGCTCAAATTTTCAGTATTTTATATTTTTGGTCATTCGCACCAAGATTTCGGGCGGGAGCAAACAATTTCGAAAAAAAATTAATAAGTACAACAGTCATAGATACTTATTATACTCACTAAATAATTATATTGAAAATCTAACTACTCAAGATACTAAAAGAAATTGTCATTTTTTTCCAAAGTTCTCCTGAAAGAAGTAATTTGCGACGAGGAAATTCGCTTAAATGTCTTATTACAAGGAATTAATGTTGGAGAGCTAATGAGACAAAGTGACATCAATAGGGATATGGTCATCTTTAACGCCCAAGAGGAACTAGAAATTGGAGGGTATATCCTTTTATTTTTGGACGATTAAAAAAATATAGGGTGGCCGTCAGCATACAAGAAAAAAAATCCCGATCATTATTCAATATAATTTTTGAAGAAATTTGCTGTGAAAAAAGGAACGCTTGCACTCCGCTGGGTATCGAGCCCAGGTCCTTTCGATTGCCGGTCGAATGCTCTGTCATCTGAGCTACGGAGGTTCCACAACTTTTCTCACAGAAACTTGTTAACGCCAATTAGGCAACGGATGTATCATGAACTATTAATTAATTTTTCTAAATCATTTCAGTCGATTATGTCGATCATTAGAAGAGTGTGTATCACTCTACGTGATATCAGAACTCTACTATATCACACACTCTTCTAATGATCGACATAATCGACTGAAATGATTTAGAAAAATTAATTAATAGTTCATGATATATCCGTTGCCTAATTGGCGTTAACAAGTTTCTGTGAGAAAAGTTGTGAAACCTCCGTAGCTCAGATGACAGAGCATTCGACCGGCAATCGAAAGGACCTGGGCTCGATACCCAGGAGTGGAAGCGTTCCATTTTTCACATCAAATTTCTTCAAAAATTATATTGTATTTCCATCTAGTCTTAAGAGACGTTAAAAATTATTTCTAAATTGCAGGTTGGTAAGGTCGATTAAAGTTTTTTTAAATCCTTGTGATTCCATGAAATACTTCGAACGCTAGTAAAATTACTTGGAATCTATTAAGGTGCATCAAATTAGTTTGAAACTCTTCCGAATTTATTAAATAATTTGAATAATCTTAAAATCCATTAAAATTAAAATCCTTAAAATCATATGAAAACCTTCGGAGCCTCTTGCAATCTCTTTGATCCCTTAAAATCTCTCATAATCCTTGAAAATCCATCGCTATCTATCAAAATGCCTTAAGGCCGTATGATAGACTCTGACGTCATAAATTATAAACGACCGCTTTGTAATGAAAATAATAATTTTAACACATTTTCCGGAGAAGACAGTAATGCGTTACATTTTCTTGCATTACTGTCTTCTTCGAAATTTTTTTTAAAATTATTATTTTATTAATAAAGCGGTCGCATTAAAATGGCATTGACACAAAAAAAAAAGTCTCGAATTCGTTACGTCTAACAGACGATTTTGGCTTAAATTTAGCCACCTTGTGTATAAGCGCATAAGTCTGTCTTTCTCTAATGGTCTAGTTTTTGTTACATCTTGAAGTTAGCCGATTTTTAAACAAGAATTAATTTTTTTACAGTGGACAGACCTTACCACACGGCTTTAACATTTCTATAAATCATATTAAATTCTTAGAATTCCTATAAGATCCTCTTCAAACTTTCAATTCCTTTAATACCTCTTAAAGTCCGTCTCAATCGTAATCCTTAAAATAGTTGAAAATTATTCGGAATCTCTTAAAACATTTAGAAATCATTTAAATGTTACAAATTAAATTTGTATAACTAAAAGAAGAGTTTCAAAGCTAACTCTATAAAAAATTTATAGTTCAACGCGAATCGAAAGATTTTTTCGCTAAAAATTTGATAATGCGAATTCCCAGTAAAAAATGAATCCACTGTCATTTCATTGCTTTCCACGGCCACTTGTATTTATCCGTTTCCCTGTACAGTGGCTAACCTAAAAATACAAATATTTAATTGAACAAAAGGCAGAAAATTAAAATTATTTGTCCAAAGAAAGTGTGAATGATGGATGAGGGTGCAATTAAATTTTATACTGAATTCATAGATACCTGGAAGAATTTTTAAAATCATGCACTCAAGCATAAATAGTGGCCTAATACTACAAAAGCTTCATTGAAGAAGAAACGCTAGAAAAAATGTAGATTTTGGAATGGGTTCACAGAAGTAACTTTATGTGATTTAATTTTAATCTATTTACAGTAAAAACCTTTCGTTCATAGATTTTTATATTAATGTTCTATACATCGATTTATTATATTAAAAACATCAATTGAGCATAATCAGTGTGACTTTATTCAGTAAATTACTTACATACAGAATTTTATACATATAATGAACTGGCTCAGACACTAAGCAAAAATATATGTATCGTATGATGCTTTGTAAACTCTGTTATGAGACCGACATATTAGATCTATAACTTAATTCGTGCAATTTTTTTCAAAATTTGAACTTTTATTTAAGAAAAACATGTACAATAGTATTATTCAGAGTATTGCCCATCTAAAGCTATGACTTTTGCCCATCTTTCTTGCAATTTGTGGATTCCATCCCAAAAGAACTGCGCCGGCTTGGCGGCCTAGAATGAATCAAACCAATTTTTGATACCCTGTTCTGATGTGAACCGTATTCCAGTGAGGACGTTCTGCATCGACCGGAACAAATGATAGTTAGAAGGGGGAAGGTCTGGGCTATAAGGCGGGTGGGGTAAAACTTCCCATCCACTGTTTTCTAAATAGTTCATAACCGGAATAGCATCATGGGGCCGAGCGTTGTCATGATGGAAAATTATTGCCTCGTGTCTGGTCGCATATTCCGGGCGTTTTTCGGCTATTGCTCTCTTCGAACGGATTAATTGTGTTCGGTAGCGTTCTCCATTGATAGTTTCACCCAGTCTAGCAGCTCATAATACAGCACACCCTCTGATCCCACCAAATACAGAGCATTACCTTCGCGCCATGGATATTCGGCTTTGCCCTTGATTTGGCTGGTTGGCTGGATTTTACATATAATTTTTTGCGCTTGGGGTTGTCGTAAGGGATCCATTTTTCATCACCAATAACAATCCGATGCAAAAATGACTTCTTTTGGTGGCGTTCCAGCAGCATTTCGGACATGCAAAACCGCGTTTCAACGTGTCTTGGCTTGATTTCATGTGGAACCCAATTTATTTGCTTTTGAATTTATCCGGCTGATTTTAAACGTTTTGAAATGGCTGCTTGAGTGACTCTCAAAGATTCTGCGAGCTCTTCTTGTGTTTGGCAACAATCTACATCGAGTAATACTTCCAGTTCTACATCTTCAAACTTTTTTGGCTTCCCAGGACGTTCTTCGTCTTCCAAGCCAAAATCATCACTTTTAAATCGTGCAAACCACTTTTGGCACGTTCGCACAGCTAGACCATGTTCACCATAAACTTCCACCAAAATACGATGACTTTCAGCAGCAGTTTTCCTTATATTGAAGTAATGAATAAGAACTCCCCGCAAACACACTTTTTCAGGCACATAGTTCGACATATTTAAGTGAAAAAAAATTATTGTTGTTTACGCTTCAAATGAATGACATACTGAAAAAGACGCATAATGACAGTAGCTTTCCAACGCATGTTCGGAATATTGGAACGATGGAATAATAATCAAGTTACGCCATCTCTTAGCAACCACACGAATTATGTTATAGATCCAAAATTTTAGATACAGTTCCGTTATACCCATAAGTCGTCCTATGATTTACATTTATAAAATGCTACATTTTTTTTGTTGGTTTAGTGCAGCCCTAATCCCAATCATTTATAAAATTTCTGGGTGATTCATTTTGCCATTCAGCAATTTATATATAAAAATTGAATCTGCTCCTAATCTCCGATTTCTAAGAAAATCCATTAAAGAAAACTTTAAGGATTACAATGATGAGAATAAGATGCAACGTTAACTTCAGTAAAGACGATATTCATCATTAAAATTGTGCAACCTTGGGGACCTAACTGATCATGGTGAGCTGCTCCTCAACGTGGAATTCAGTGGAGAAGAAATTCCTCCTATAAGGAGATGATATTCCTCCTTAAATTAGTGCAACCCTGTGGTCATGACTGATCAAGGTGAGCTGCTCCTGAACGTGGACTTCAGTGGAGATGAAATTCCTCCTTTAAGGAGATGATATTCCTCCTGAAAATTGTGCAACCCTGAGGACCTGACTGATCAAGGTGAGCTGTTTCTCAACGTGGACTTCAGTGGAGATGAAATTCCTCCTTTAAGGAGATGATATTCCTCCTGAAAATTGTGCAACCCTGTGGACATGACTGATCAAGGTGAGCTGCTCCTGAACGTGGACTTCAGTGGAGATGAAATTCCTCCTTTAAGGAGATGATATTCCTCCTGAAAATTGTGCAACCCTGTGGACATGACTGATCAAGGTGAGCTGCTTCTCAACGTGGACTTCAGTGGAGATGAAATGCCTCCCTTAAGGAGATGATATTCCTCCTGAAAATTGTGCAACCCTGAGGACCTGACTGATCAAGGTGAGCTGCTTCTCAACGTCGACATAAGTGGAGATGAAATTCCTCCTTTAAGGAGATGATATTCCTCCTGAAAATTGTGCAACCCTGTGGACATGACTGATCAAGGTGAGCTGCTTCTCAACGTGGACTTCAGTGGAGATGAAATTCCTCCTTTAAGGAGATGATATTCCTCCTGAAAATTGTGCAACCCTGTGGACATGACTGATCAAGGTGAGCTGCTCCTGAACGTGGACTTCAGTGGAGATGAAATTCCTCCTTTAAGGAGATGATATTCCTCCTGAAAATTGTGCAACCCTGTGGACATGACTGATCAAGGTGAGCTGCTCCTGAACGTGGACTTCAGTGGAGATGAAATTCCTCCTTTAAGGAGATGATATTCCTCCTGAAAATTGTGCAAACCTGTGGAGCCGACTGATTAAGGTAAAATGCTTCTAAACGTAAAATTTAGTGGAGACAAAATTTCTCCTATTGCAAGATGATATTCTTCTTGTAAAAGAATAAAGAATTGAAAATTTTTGGTATGAAACGGGCCTTCGAATAAAAGAGCTCAATAAATAGGCTTTTGATCTGTGGTTTATAAGGTATATTTTGACTATGAAATATTTCTACAGATGCTGAGAACTACGAGTTTCTAGACTAAAGCGACATTCAGTAGTTTTGATATGAGACGAGGGAGTTCAGTGACGCAAAATGCATCTGTTCCCATGCGGAACAGTATTGCGTAAGACGGGCACTTTGGCAAAAAACCATGAACTGTCCCTTGAAATAGCTTTGTTAATGTCTGCTTTTCAACGTGGACTTCAGTGGAGATGAAATTCCTCCTTTAAGGAGATGATATTCCTGCTGAAAATTGTGCAACCCTGAGGACCTGACTGATCAAGGTGAGCTGTTTCTCAACGTGGACTTCAGTGGAGATGAAATTCCTCCTTTAAGGAGATGATATTCCTCCTGAAAATTGTGCAACTCTAAGGACCTGACTGATCAAGGTGAGCTGCTTCTCAACGTGGACTTGAGTGGAGATGAAATGCCTCCCTTAAGGAGATGATATTCCTCCTGAAAATTGTGCAACCCTGTGGGCATGACTGATCAAGGTGAGCTGCTTCTCAACGTAGACTTCAGTGGAGATGAAATTCCTCCTATAAGGAGATGATATTCCTCCTTAAATTAGTGCAACCCTGTGGTCATGACTGATCAAGGTGAGCTGCTCCTGAACAATTTTGCCTTAAATCATGGTTTTCTCGTCATAAATAAAAATCAAAAATATCTGTAATTTGTATTTTTATTTTCAGAAAATATAGTTGCTTAGCACATTTTGCGTTGATTTTTGTATTACAAGATAATCGAACACTTTGTGGGGTCGAGATAGCTCTCTTCGGTGTTGTGTGAAAGTCTTCTCCAAGTACATCCTTGCTGCTTCCTGCTTCTGAGATATCTTCTGATTCTTTTTTCTGGAATATAGATTAAAAGCATTTAATTTATATAAATATTTGAAATTTATTTCGTAGGTATTTTATAAAATAAATGAAAATAAATTTTATAAAATAAAACTCCAGTCACATGTTTCGCGAAATTGTGGTGGGAATTTCTGACATTGTGGAATTTGTATTGGCAATTCTCAGCTATTTTTACATAAATAATCCTTTGTAATTTTATACTATATATGTACTTGCATCTATATCTTCAGTAACATTTAGACAGAAGTACACTGCCGGTCGAAATTATTTGTTCACTTGTTGTTTCAGCTATTCCTAAAGTGTCTTAATTTTTATGATAATAAGTTGAAATTTTTTTCCTATCATAAAATAAAAGTTAATAAAATTTTGCAAATAACAAATAAAACAAAATAAAAAATAATAAAATAAACTAAATAACAAAATTGAAGAAATTTTTTTTTTCACAGAAAAATTTCTTCAATTTATATTGGAAAATACCATCTAGTTTTAAATAACGTTGGATTAATTCTGAATCATAGGTTGATAAGGTCGATATAGTAGAGTTCCGTTGTCACGTACAGTGATACACTCTTCTAATGATCGACATAATCGACTGAAATGATTTAGAAAAATCAGAAAAAATCACAAAATGTTAATTTTATAAAAAAATATTTCAAAAAACTTGAAATTTCAATCATTCTGAAAAATATTAACAACTCTGAAATTAATTAAGATTTTTAAAAGTTTTTTGTCTCATTTAAATGGTAGGTTTTCATAGTATTTTGCTAACTAATCAAGATATTTTCAGATTTTTTTTTCCTGGATTCTACCCGGCGTCAAAAATGATACAAAAAGGTCATAAAATTTTAAAAATGTGTAGCTACTTACAAGAAATTTTTAAAAACCAATGTGTATCATATTTTAATAAAATTTATAGATTACTGTCTTCATTTGAAAATTTTCGACATGTTTGTACCATGTTTGACCCCAGGGTAGAATCCAAAAGAAAAATTCTAAAAATATCTTGATAAGTTAACAAAATACTATGAAGAGTAACCTTCAAAATGAGACCAGAAACGTTGAAAGGTCTTAATTAATTTCAGTGTTATTAATATTTATTCAAAAAGATCGAAATTTGACGTTTTTTGCAATAGATTCTTATAAAATTATCATTTTGCCTTCAACTTGGGCTCACTAGATGCAAAATTTAAATAATTATAAAAATTAAGACACTTTAAGAATAGCTAACACAGCAGGTGAATAAATAATTTTGACCAGTAGTGTATATACTACTTTTTAGTTTGGTATCTCAAAATTACGTGCTAGAATTTTATTGTCATTCCTAAGGAAGTTTTAGATACTTCATCGAAGTTTCTTGTACTATTTTATGTAAATTTTCTTACGATTTTTACATTTTTTCACATTTTCAAAGTTTACTTCGAAACAGGGCTCATATATGTAATATTTTATTTATTGCACTTAAAATTTTAGAAATAAAGATCACTAATGAGGACTCTGATCAGAGTCGAAAAGTTTGAAATTATATACAATATCGTATGAAATTAAAAATATTGTTACTTACGTGGGCAAACTGCACGCTACTTTCTTCAAAGTCTCGTGTGCCTTCTGCAGGTTTTTCTACTTCGGGAATAAAAATTTCGAAGTCTGATGGGGAAGAAACACTCGCCGGTTTAATGTTCACATCACTTCCACTCGACACATCACTACACGACGGTAAATTTAACGTCGGAAAAATGTCGATGACAAATAAAAAATTGTCTTTCTAGTACTTCGAGGTATCCTAACCTTGACAAGTAGGGATTTGAGCTTGCTTCTATCCATCGTTGTCCGGCATTTTCTTTCTTCGGAAACCGATGAATTGACACATTGTTCTTCCGACCCCTTTTGGAGGTACACCCACTCACAGCACACTGAATTTCGTACTTCGAATTCATTTTAAATGATTATAAAGCGCGATCGCGTACGAATTGTTGATAAATATATACAACAATGGCGGAACTCATACGAAGCCATTCCCTTTGCCGCACTCCGCCCGCTTCCGACAACTAGCGCCGCGTACACCACCGCACATGAACTATCCTACGGGGACACCCAATACATTAGAGGTCGACCTGCCCTGCGCGGGACACACACACACTACACCCGAATCAACGATACAGCGCTCACCACGCCAAGCTAGGACGCAAAGACGCTGGGCTCACTCACGAAGAATGCCGAAATACTACGAGAATGTCCGATTACTCATCTGCGTGAACAGAACATGATCACAGGGCGCCATGCGCCCGAACAAAAGGATTATTTTTTTAAACAAAAATTATGGCAGTTGTAAATATTTCTATGAAACTTTTATAATTGACTTTTGGAGACTTGTAACCACCAATTATGATTATTTCTTGGAGTTTTCAGCATATCAAATGAACTTGGCCTATGCAGCTATTTTTATCATCTTTCTCAATATGTACAATATGTTTCAGTACTTCAACTTCTAATTCTTTCTTTGAGAAAACTATGATACCTCTTAACTGGACATTCTCGTAAGTGGTTGATCGAAATATTTCTTCGAAAGATGGTATTTCTATAATATCATCTTTCTTTAATCGCGTTAATCACACGATACTTTTAATTTTTTTTCCTTTTTTATACGATTCATTTCAATATTAATAGGATCTTTAACTTTTTGTTCTTTTGGAGGTTGAAAATCACCAATTATATGAAGTCCTTGTAATTCTCTAGTACGGCTAAGCTCAACATATAACATTGATTTAGTTATTCTTTGACATTTTTGCAAATCCAAACACACATGTTTGTACGTCTGACCTTGGCTCTTATGAATAGTTATAGCTTCTACTGCTATGATGGGAAATTGCTCTCTAATAACCTGTTAATTCAATATCTTTGTTATATTCAAAGGTATTCTCTGCCTTGAAATTGGAGTAACATTTCCTTCGATACCTTCTTTTAACATGAAATCTTTAAGTTTATTTCGAGCGTTTCTGCCAACTTTATCAAAACCAAAATCTATCCATATTTTAGATATTTTATCAAATTAAAATGTTATTATCTGTAGAACACCACAAGCTACATTTACTAAACCATCTTGGACATCAATATTGTTCGCAAGCATATATTTAATGCCAAGTTTAAACAATACTTTGTATGGTAAACCTGAGGATTTTAAAGTTTTTTTAAATTTTAAAGACATTAAAAGTTTATCTTTTTGATTTTCTGAAATATCTGCTGATATGTGATCATAAGCTCGTGATGTAAATTCATCTCCTTTAAAAGACTTAATTTTATTGTAACTTTTTAACTATTTACATGATTATTAATAAATTTATTTCCTTCTAAATATCTCAAAAAGGAAAAACAATCGTAGACTTTATTTAAGGAAACGATTTTGCAGAACAACGCTTATTTCGTATCTCACATATTTTGGTGAAAAAAATCGAATTTTTTCAATATTAAAAATCAAAACATAAAATATACATCCTGTCGAGAAATTTATCAATAAGAATGTGTAGACTTCATTTAGGAAAATAATTTTTCATCTAAACGTTTTTTATGTATCTCATATATTTTGTCTAAAAAATTGAATTCTTGAATTTTAATCGTATTTTTTGGAATTGAAACGAAAAATATATGTTTTTTCAGAAACTGTGTTTTGATTTAATCAAAAAATGTTATCAGGATAATTTGTAGAGATTTATGAGCACTATCAAAAACTAGTATTGAAATTTTTTATTTTTTCAAAAAGTTATTTTTAAAAACACAAAAGTAGTGCTCAATCCCTCAATTTTGATTGGATGTGGCTGGTTAACGAACTTGTCCTGACTTTTTCGGCTCCGATAAAGTGTGCCAAAGCTCAATTCAATCTGATAATTCTATCGAGAGTTATGCCGCACACGACCTACTATAGACAGACAGACACTTTCGTAAAAACCGTTTTTTCTGACTCGGGGGGTCTCAAAACGTAAAGATTTGATGGAAATTTCGAAAGTCATTATTAACATAAAACCAATATCTTCTCATATGATGAGAATGTAAAAAAACAATTAAATGTGGTAACTATGTATCAGTCTGTCAAAAACTATATTTGAAAGGGTAAAATACGTCAAAAGGTTAATAAGTCCCATCAAATTTGGCAAAGAAAATTAATTTAAGTGAAAAATTAAAAATAATAGGGAAAAGAGTTCGAAAAAAGATCCAGACATCATGCAAATTCAACATAGAAAAAAATTCTTGTCTAGCGGACCCGGTCCAGTAAACGGTTAGCGAATTCGCTCACTATTCACTGAGCGTTCACTGACCATTCGCTGACCTCGTATTAATATAAAGAAGAACATAAAAAACATTTAATTTGTTTCAATTATGATTCTGAAATAAATGTTGACTTTAAAGGTAACGAAGTTAATACAATAATTTTATTTTTTAGCATTCAAAATGAAAAAAAAAACATTATACCTGTCATGGAAGGCTTATAAACCTAGTTGCAAAGAAACGTCTTTCATTCGAAATTGAGCACACCGATCAAATAAGGGCCTCTCCGCTCAAAAACGGGTAGAAGTATTGTCCACTTTCCAAACCAAGGCGAAAAAATTAAAAAAAAAAAAAATGTTAAACAAAAAATACAGTGATGTTCAGCTCAATAAAGCGCATCTTTTTTGTAATATTAATTTTCTTTCCTGATAATTTGTTTATTCACTGTAAAATAAACAATAGGTTTTTTCATACCTTCGAAAATCAATGCCCTTTGGAACTAAAATTGCTGAAACTCAACTAATATTCAACCGATTTTGTTGAAATTTGGTTTGTAAATTCCCATGACTATACTCGGCACTGAAATCATAGAATTTTCGAAAAATATAATATTATTATTATTTATCAATTTATCAGCAGCGGTTGGAAATCAATCAATTTTTTTCAACATGCGAGGGAGTTTTTTCCTATTGAAGCAAGGAAAAACTTCCAGCGGAGGAGTAGGTGAGGATGGTTTGAAAAAGTTTTTGGGAAAAAGTGATGTTGGTTAGAGCAATACTTGATGAGATAGAAACGTTTTACTGAGACCGCGGAATGGGCTTCGACGCGCGCGCTTAACAAAGTCGCTCGCGCGCCCGTTGTTCTCGTGCCCGTATTAAAAAAAATACATTTACTTTGCATGTAATTGAACGATGGCTGTTAAAAAATTTATTTTGAACGTTTACAATGAAATTGTTGATAAGTTTCATTTGTTACAAAGCGACTGAAACTTATCTTCTTCAACTTATAATCTTAGACATATTACAACTTCTGACATTGCGAAATTCAAAGAGCGTCGCAAATTATGCAATATAATTTAAAATTATGTCTTTCCTGCAAAATAATAGAAAATGACTGGATTAATGTATTCATAGAATTTTTTATCACGCGCTTCTACATTTTGTAATTACATCGTTTTTTATTCTATATTTGTATTCGTTGGAAATACATGCTCAGCGATGGGATAATTAATTTATTCCGAAAATTGCACTAGATGAGTTTTTGATATTATTTATTTCATAAAATCGTACCTAAATAATCTCTACAGTTTCATTTTATGTGTATTGTATACAGAAAATTAGAAAATTTAAATTTTCTCCTCATTCCGCGCGTGATATATACGTAGAAAGCGATATTCTTTTGTTTCTTCAAATAAATATGTTCGTACATATGTCCAAAAATATTAGTCAACGAACCGTTCAACTTGTTGGTTACATCTCAATGCAAAGTAAATGTATTTTTTTTTAATACGGCCACGAGAACAACGGGCGCGTGAGCGACTTTGTTAAGCGCGCGCGTCGAAGCGCGTTCCGCGCTCTCAGTAAAATGTTTCTATCTAATCAAGTATTGCTCCAACCAAAATCACTTTTTCCCAAAAACTTTTTTAAGTGATCCTCACCAACTCCTCCGCTGGAAGTTTTTCCTAGCATCAATAGGAAAAAACTTCCTCGCATGTCGAAAAAAAATTGATTGATTTCCAACCGCTGCTGATAAATTAATAAATAATAATATCATATTATTCGAAAATTCTATGATTTCAGTGCCGAGTATAGGGTCATGGGAATTTACAAACCAAATTTCAACAAAATCGGTTGAATATTAGTTGAGTTTCAGCAATTTTAGTTCCAAAGGGCATTGATTTTCGAAGGTATGAAAAACCTATTGTTTATTTTACAGTAATAATATAAATAAGAAGAGAATAACACTTATAAACAATAATATAATTTTAATGATTTCGATACCTTCAAACTTGAACGATTTTTTTAATTTTTCAAATAGTACTGACCGTTGAATGAAAGCTGCCTTCATGTTGAATCAGAGAAAAGTAGAGGAACATTTTCCCTTAACGTCTTCCTCCAAGCTAGTGATAATTTCTTCCATTTGTCCAGCAAATCTAATTCCTTCATCAAACCTAGGGCCAATAGTGGTTTCACTTTTGGTTTCCCGAGGTTCATGGTCATGATGTTCCTCTGGGACGTAGCCAATACTTGAACAAAATTTTCTGAAATAAATTACAGTTGTTAAAATTATTTTCTAGTACATAAAAGAAGAAATGTCTTTTTTCTACTAGCGGGTCCGAAAATAGATTTGTTTGCCCCGCACGGTGCAATAAAATCCACTTTTATGACACTTCATCGCACCTTATGATACAGGTAAAATAATAATTTGACTCGTGTGGTTGTTATCCTCGCTTTGCTTAGGCATCCAAGTTCACACTTGCAAAATAAATTTTTTTTCCCTTGTTGCAAAATATGCTATTAATGCCATAGGTATAAACTGATTTATCTTCAAATTCGCTAAATGTGATTGAAAATTTAATAGTTGAAATGCCTTTTAATAACTTATAACTTGAATGCTTTAAAATTATTTTCATAAAACGAAGTGTTGTTTGTTGTTTTCAAAAAGAGTTTTCTTACTGAAATGAGTCAATATATAAATTACTCTGAAGTCCATATTATTCATGACTCTTAATTTGAGTTTTAAAAGTAATAATATTTGATGCAAGCTTTTTTTATTACATGTCTTATAACATATGGTCCACAGGGTGGGCCATATGTTACCAAGTTTTTGAAGTAGGAATAAATGATACCCTTGGCGGACCCAGTCCAATAAAAATTGAATTATTTTATCAACTTTGATACTTTTAAACTAAAAATGTATTGCAGAATCATAATGCCAACAATTAAAATGTTTTTTATATTCCTTTTATTCATATTATTACAAGGTCAGAGAATGGCCAGCGAACGGTTAGTGAACGATCACAATCCAATAAATCCAATAAACTGTTTCCATTTTTCCTTGTAAAAAGTGTGCTTTTTTCAATTCTAAAACTCGGTAGCAGATGTCCACCCAGTATGTAAATTAATATAATTTACTTACTCGTGAAATTTCATGCATCGGGACGAATTCCAAGTTTCTAAACAAGTCGAGCATTATTAGCTTCCTGAACATTGTTCGTCCTATGCGGAAGCCGGTACACTGAAAAGTGCTCCGGCGTAACGTTCTGGAACCAATAAAGCTCGTAGTAGGCTAAAAATTTGCCTACATTAACCCTGTCTAGTAACTTGGATTTGCTTTTCATCAGGAGGTAGGTGGCTCAGATCATATTGCTTGGCAAATAAGCCAAGACAATAAGTTTATTGAGGAGCCTCCGCTTTTCTTCTTTGTGTGGATGATCCTTCAACAGATCAAACCTCTTGGTGTTCTTTACTAATGCCTAGGAAAAAAATATTATTCAAACAATTTTACTTAAAATATAAGGTCATATTATCAAAATGTTCACAAAAATTATACGAACCTGTGCATAATGAAAGAAGCTGCCGCAGCAATCTACTCCTAATACATCTTTCACTGCGGGTTTTAATAGCATTTTCAAAATCAGACATAACTCTCTGTGGATGAAATTCGTTTTTCCTAAACGACAAAAAAGTTCCGTCAGCACAGAGAGGTATGTCGATTTTTACTTTCGATCCATTATGCACCAAGCAAAAGGTATGCCCTGTAATGAATTTTATTTTTTCAGTTGTATCAAAACATTAATTACAATATGAGTTAAATTCTTCAAATTACGCAAAAAATTACCATGTATATTACTTGGTCGCTTTTCATTGCAATGGAAGTCAACAACTGATACACTCCTGGTACTCTAGGCCTTGATTTGAAAGTGCTGTTTATATGTATCTCCGTTGTATTTTTGATGCTAACAAGTAGGTCGTTATTATAAAATAATAACGACCTGGACATATCGACGGCTTCAACTAGAGTAGCCTGGAGTACAGTAGTTGAGGCCGACGTTTTCTTTCCCAAGTATTGAAGATACGGTTTCCATTGATCCATCTTCAAAATTTCATTAAAATCAAAAATGGAGGTGGGAAAAGGAGGAACCACAGACTTCTTACACCTATTCATAGTTCTTCGTTTAGTTGTATATGGGTGTCTTGCAGCTGCAGATTCATTCCTATTTATATAATTTAAAATAAGAATAATATATGAATTTCAACCTTCCCACCGTACACTTCATTTCAGCACCCATAAACCGTACACAGGTGCGAATTGGGATTTCACTATTCCAGCAGCCGAATTATAGATGAAAAAAGTGCTCAAAACATGGATAAATATATGATGTTATGTCAAAATTTTCCGTAGAATACCCTGCCGTAATTTAAATTGTCGAAAAAATACATTATGTTATAAAGAAATTGTTATGAGCAACTTGAAAATTTTGCTGGTGCGAACTTGCACTAGTGTACGGTGAGAGGGTTAAACAATTTGAAATCAACTGTATTAGTATTCTTATATATGGAGAGAAACCTATAGGAAATAAAGTTACTCAGTATAAGAAACACGTGTGTAACTTTCGATGAATTTTTCAGAGAGTTGTCTGATGTTTGCCAACACGCATAATCTAACAAGTTAATTTTTAAATCAATATTTGTACAAAAACGGTTGCCACAATACAAAGTTTCCTATGCATCACGCATCCTGTTTTTCGATTGGGTATCATCCGTGTGTGAAAAGTGGCCAAATGTTCTTCACACACAGTTCGGTAGGCCTGAATAAGCTCTGCGATAAAACTTGTTTTAAAAATTTTATTTTCATTTTCGGCATTCAAATCCAATATTTTCTCTTTATGTAACAAGAATAAAAAACAGGGTAATAAATTAGTGAATGTTTCCTTACTCCAGAGCCACTTGTTCATAAATTAAATGAGGTTGTTTCAAACATGTTCGTGGTTCAGTCACAGTTGATCTTAATTCTGTGTTGAATTCTCCGCCTGCAGCTGCGTTTTCATTGGGGGGGGGGGGGGGTTTTTTATTTTAACTACGTTATCTTTTAACACCCCACGGCCCCCACACCCCAACTTGAGTAACTTCACGCATAACACGTATCTATAAGAGATTGAAAATAGTATTCAAATCCTAAATTATATTATTTAATTTAATAATTTATAATCTTTCTGTGGAAAAACAGACCCTGTTAAAAAAATCATCGACGAAATCCTCGTGTTTCTTTTGGACAAAACAAACACGAGAAAATCAGGGAAGATTTTAAAACTCCGCGAGTCACACGATTGATCCTCGCGGATTTCCTCGTCCTAAATTAATAAGAGGATTTTTTTCGAGAATATTTCAAATAGGAGACGCTTTCGACATTTCAAACTCAACCACACCACCTAATTTTTTCGAGTACATCTCTTTTTTTACAAAAAGATTTCAAATTCTTTAACATATTATTTGATATTTGATGCAAATTTTAAAAAATTTTAGCATTACATTTTTTCTTTAGGAGGTTTCTGTAGGTACACAAAACGACAGCCCTGATGGATCGCGAGAACCGAACATCTACCGAATTGGATATTATTTCGCTAACGATTGTGTGAGATTCCAGTAACATGACAGTAAACTGAGTAAATGTTGCAAAACTAACACTTTAAATGTTGATATTGTGATTCTTTGCTGAAATCAGGCTGTGGTCGCGAGTATAATAATTCATGTTGGCTGGATAAACTTTGATCCTGTTTTGAACTTACGCTAGATAGCTCTGCTGTATAATTTCTTAAACCTCACCCCGCTGACCGCCACACCATAGTTGCATCACTTAGATGCGAATGGATCGGAATAAACTTTGAGGTTAAAAAACATTGTGTAATTAGTTATTACTAAATAGTTATTCGAATTGTATTGATAATATTCCTTTTTGTGATTGCAGTTTCCTGATGAGTGCATCCTCACATACACACACTGAGCTTGAAGGACAGTATTATGACAAAAAAATACCGAAAAAAACTGCGAATGGGGGGTGATTCTAGAGGCCTTCGCGATCATTTTCCCGTTGCCCAGAAAATCACAGCTGATCCCCTCTTCGGGAAAACCCAATTTTTCGTTATATGATGAAATAAATGAAATAAAAATAAAATAACGCTTGAAAATACAATTGTTTCATTAATCCGGGGATTTATTTAATCTACAATCATATGATATTATATTTAAATTTGATTAAAATATAATTATAACTAAATGTGTCTTGATGAAAATTCAACAACAGCTTTTTGCAATCTCTCAATATATGATGGATCTTCAATCATATTTATTTTGTATTCGTTCCAAAATTTCAGAAATTCTCAATGAATTGCTTCCCGTGCTTGTTCAAACATGATTCCCAGACACAAGCCCGACAGAAGTGTTAAGCATTGTTCAATATGATAAAAAATAACGTGAATTTCAAGGGTTTGTGAAACACCAGTACCCATATGCATTTCCTTTACGTTCTCGATCATATCGGGGATAATTTTCATATCCACATTATTCGTTCCAATACAACTGTTCACGACATGATTCATGGCCTTGAAAGCTGAAATAAATGGCACTAATCGCAACTGCCCGATGTCCTTGTAAATATCAACGTCATCCAATTTATCCGCCTCTTGAAGAAGTTTCCGGCATGCATTGCCCTCTAAAATCTGTCCATGGTAGTTTTTGGCGATAAGTTTAAGCTTCTTTGGCCAGATCAATGCCTTTTCCTAACCAAATAGTGGAACCAAACCTTGCCAGAATACATGGTTGACATAGCCTTATAGTATATGCAGCTCCAGAATAATACACTTTTGAAGTACGTAAACATCGCCATCATCATTGAACAGGGGAAGATTGATCGTACTGTGGCATAGTTTTGCAGATTTTTTTATCATTTCCTGAACATTGGAAAAGTGCTCAGCAAATTAAGAATTTTAATCAAATAAAACAATTCCTTACCTAGTACCCAAAAACTCCCATGGATAGATTTTTGATGGCAATGCATGCCGGAAACTTCTTCAAGAAGCGGATAAATTGGACGACGTTGATATTTACAAGGACATCGGGCAGTTGCGATTAGTGCCATTTATTTCAGCTTTCAAGGCCATGAATCTTGTCGTGAACAGTTGTTTTGGAACGAATAATGTGGATATGAAAATTCTCCCCGATATGATCGAGAACGTAAAGAAAATGCATATGGGTACTGGTGTTTCACAAACCCTTGAAATTCACGTTATTTTTTATCATATTGAACAATGCTGAACAATTCTGTCGGGCTTAGGTCTGTGAATCATGTCTGAACAAGCAGGGGAAGCAATTCATCGAGAATTTCTAAAATTTTGGAATGAATACAAAATAAATATGATTGAAGATCCATCATATATTGAGCGATTGCAAAAAGCTGTTGTTGAATTTTCATCAAGACACATTTAGTTATAATTATATTTTAATCAAATTTAAACATAATATCATATGATTGTAGATTAAATAAATCCCCGGATGAATGAAACAATTGTATTTTCAAGCGTTATTTGACTTTTATTTCATTTATTTCATCGTATAAAGAAAAATTGGGTTTTCTCGAAGAGGGGATCAGCTGTGATGTTCTGGGCAACGGGAAAATGATCGCAAAAGCCTCTAGAATCACCCCCCATTCGCAGTTTTTGTCGGGATTTTTTTGTCATAATCCTGTCCTTCAAGCTCAGTGTGTACATGGAGTATGATTATTTCAATTATATCTTTGTAATTTGGGACGCTCGGGTGATTATCTCTATTTGTGTTGAGCCTGACAATACTCTGTGCTATCCAGTTGAAACACTATACATGTGCGGATGCACTCATCAGAAAACTGCAATCACAAAAAGCAAAGTTATTAAGACGATTTGAATAATTACTTACATAATTTTATTTTTCCTCAAAGTTTATTCCGATCTCATTATTTCCTGAAGTATCTGAACATGATCTGGACAGTCATCTATTAAGTTCTTTTAGAGTTTTGAGCTCACGCCAGATGGCTTTGGCGTCAACAATGTTAGGACATCGCTAAATCATTGCACAACCATAGCCTGGTAGAAATGGACCTACTTAACTCGACAATAAAAATTGAAAATTTCATTTCCCGGCTATAGAAAATAGAAAAAGACTCGATTTAGAATTTTTACGTCTGGTAAATGCGGCTTCAAGTTCAATGTTGGTAGTACATATGTTAGGAAATAAAGTTCTGTGAATAATAATTTTCAAGACTCTGTTGTTGACTGCATGTTAATTTTACAGAATTAAAATTAAAATTCTATATCGTGGTTTTCCTATTTTCTGTAACCGGGAAATAAAATGATCGATTTTCATTGTTAAGTTTATCAGGTCAATTTTAACAGAAGATAACGCTATCAACATTTTAAGTGTTAATTTTGTACTATTTGTTCAGTTAGGTTCAGTTTACTCTCTTGTTACCGAAATGTTACTCAATCGTTACCGAAAAGGTACCCACTTCACTAACATACAGGCGGGGATAGTAGCCCTACTGCGGTAGGGCTCCCATGATGGGCGAACCGTCTTAAGACACGAGGAAAACAAATATGAACACTGAAAAAAATAAAGGACATGGAGACGTGAAGGCGCCAGAGGCGCACTCACACACTTCTACAGGAGCTGAGGGATGGCAAGACGTCCTTCAGTTCCTGAAGGAGCAAAATGAAAAAATGGAAAGGTTAGCCAGGGCCCTCAGCGTTATACAACAGGGTATGCTGAGGAATAACCCTGGCTTCGTTAAAGACTCGGTGTCTTTACACCGTCACAAGTGTCACAAGTGCCTCCTGGAGAGCGGGGTGAAATTCCAGAAGAAAATGGAATCTCACTCCGCTATGAAGAAATTGGTGATCTTCCAGAGACCTTTTCGGCGTCTCTGGGAGATACCCCAAAAAATCAGGCGAAGGGCGAAAAAAGATCTGCGCCCTCTCCCCCTCTGGAAAAAACTCCCAAGAGGGGGAAGGGTGGCTCTTCGCCCTCTTATACCGAGGTGGCCACGAGCCAGCCCCCAAATAAAGAAGGGGACTGGCATGTGGTCACAAAAAAAAGAAAAAAGAAGAAAAAAAGGAGAAAAGGGCGGAGGACCCTGCCCAAAAAGCGCAGGGGACCACCGCCACTCCTAACTGGAAGCGCTCCACGCCCGCCAGGTCGGGCGACGCCATCAAGGTGTCGGCGAAGGACGGCCAGTCCTACGCCGACATCTTGAGGGAAATGAAGGCGAAGGTCGACCCCCGGAAGGCAGGACTTGAGGTCCTGTCTATCCGGAGGACCAGGAAGGAAGAAGTCCTTTTGGTCCTCAAAAAGGGGGGAGACGTTTCGGCCTTCCGAAAGGAGCTCGACCTGGCGGTCGGGGAAAGGGCGCAAATTTTAGCCCTGGTCTCGACGAGGTCCCTCGAAATTAGGGACCTCGACGAGACCGTTGAAAAAGAAGAGGTTGTGTCTGCCCTGTGCTTGGCATTGGGCAGACCGGCTTTTGAGGGGTCCTGCAGGCTCTTCACCCGCTTTGGTGGGGTGAAGACTGCAGTCATCAGGCTAGCTGAGGCAGACGCCGCGCGTCTGCTTCAGCTAGGCAAGTTGAGGATCGGGTGGGTAGAGTGCCGCATTCGCGAGCACCTGGAAGTCGCCCGCTGCTTCAGGTGCCTTGGATACGGCCACGGGTCCCGGGGCTGCAGCAACCCCGACAGGAAAAACGCCTGTTGGAGATGCGGCGCCACGGGACACTTGGCCAGGACCTGTAAGGCGCCACCAAGGTGCCTGTCATGCGCAGATAGGGGCGACAAAGATGTCGTCCATGTGTCGGGGAGCGGCTCCTGCCCGGTCTTCCGGGAAGAGCTTCGGAGGTTGAGAAGCAGGAAGTGAAGTTCCTGAAACTCAACCGCGGAAGGGGAAGGATGCCCAGGACCTCCTGATGCAGACTGCCAGGGAGAGGGGGGCTGATGTGCTGCTCATTAGTGAGCAGTACAAGTGGTCCGATAACTCTGCTTGGTATCAGGATGCATCAAGGAGGGCCGGCATCCTTGTTTGTAACCCTGATTTGGGCGTCGGGGACTTCCTGGAGACCGACGCAGGGTTCGTCTGGGTGGAGGTGGCGGATGTGCGTGTGTACAGCTGCTACTTCTCCCCCGGCGATCCCTTCGATGTCTTTGAGACCCAGATCCTCCTCCTTGAGGAAAGCCTCCGTGAGGCCATCGGGCGATCCCTCATAGGGGGTGACTTCAACAGTAAGTCGCCCGAGTGGGGTGAAGCCCGCCTAGATAGGAGGGGAATCTTGGTTGGCGAGATGGTCGCTAGGAACGAACTGATCTTCTTGAATAAGGGCGGGGAATTTACGTTCAGACGAGGAGCGGGGGAGTAAATAATTGATCTCACAATTGCCGCACCTCGCCTCGCTTCAAGGATAAGCGACTGGTCGGTCCTCGAGTTAATAACCTTGAGTGACCACCGTTGCATCGAATTCACACTAGAACAACGGTGTCAGGCGGTAGATAAGGGTAGGGGCGGCGAAGGAAGGAGCCCCTCCTGGAACACGAAACGACTCAGCAGGGAAAGACTTCGCGAACACCTCGAAGAAACCAGGCTCATCGATGAGCTTGGTTGGGTCTGCCCTGCTGGGTCGTTTGAAGCTGATGTGCGCTCGGTGAGGCAGAAGGTGGTCGCGGCTTGCGACTACTCGATGCCTCGCCGTGTGCGCAGGCAAGCCAAGGGTTCGATGTACTGGTGGAACGACCAGTTGGCAGCCCTACGTCGAGAATGCCTCGCAGCGCGGCGAAAATTCACCCGCTCAAAGGGGGATGCTACGCTGCACGAGGCATGGAAAGGGGCAAAAACAGCTTTGAGGCGAGGCATAAAGAAAAGCCGACTTCAATGCTGGAAAGACTTGATCGGTGAGGTCGAGAAGAACCCATGGGGTCTCGCCTTCAAAATAGTCACCAAGAGATTGGTGGCTAGAAGAAAGACCCCGGGCCTGGATAATCCCGATCGAGTCCAGTACATTGTGCGTAGCTTGTTTCCACACGTGGAGCCGTTCCAAAGACAGGACCGAAGTTCCTGCGTGGTCCGGCGCGAAGAACTCTTCACTCTCGAAGAACTAAAGAGAGCGGGTGGAAGGCTTAAGGCAAATACAGCGCCGGGTATCGACGGGGTGCCGAACGAGATCCTCAAAGAGGTGATCGGGGCGTACCCAGAGATCCTCCTAGAAGCCTTTAACTCCTGTCTTCGGGAGGGCAGGTTCTTCGCAGATTGGAAGAAGCAGAGGTTGGTCCTGCTGAGGAAGGGCAACAAACCTCTAGGGGTTGCCTCGTCGTATAGACCAATATGCTTATTGGATACGATGGGGAAGCTTCTGGAGGAGTTGATTCTACAACGGCTTCAGGCTCTCTTGGTCGGGGAGAACGGGCTCTCGGAAAACCAGTTCGGATTCAGGAAAGGCAGGTCCACTGTGGACGCCATCCAAGCTGTGGTTAACATCGCCACAAATGCAAGAAAAGGAACTGGTAAGCGTAAGGGATTCTGTGCGTTGATTAGCACTGACATACGCAATGCGTTCAATACCGCGAGATGGAACATCTGCATCGAGGCGATGGTGCGGAAAAAGGTTCAAGACTACCTGTTGCGAATGATAGATGACTATCTGAGCGACAGGTGGGTGATATATGAGGGCGGCAAATGGTCTCTCAAGGAGGAGATGACATGTGGCGCCCCTCAAGGGTCGCGGGTGGGTCCACTCGTTTGGAACGTCATGTACGACGATTTCCTGCGCATGGACCTGCCTGCTGGAACGAGCATCGTCGGCTTCGCGGATGACGCACTTGTCGTGTGCGCCGCTGACGACGTTGGAATCCTAGAACTGAGGATCAATGAAAGTCTGTGGCGAGCGAAGCGCTGGTTGGATGGCCCCTGAGAAAACCGAGGCTTTGCTCGTTACGGACAGGAGATCCTTCCAATACCCGAGGATCGTTCTCGGAGAGCATGAAGTCGAGTGGAAAACAAGCATTAAGTACCTGGGGGTGCAGCTGGATCGTAGGCTTAGCTTTGGCGAACACCTAAAGATCGCAGCCGCCAAAGCCATCCAATGTTGAGCGATCTTGGCCCGGCTTATGCCAAACATTGGTGGACCCAGGGAAGCGAAAAGAAGATTGGTGGCGAGCGTGGTCCATTCGAAGCTGCTTTATGCTGCTCCGGTCTGGGCCAATGCCTTGCAAAACCATGCTATCCAGAAGAAGCTGTTCTCGGCGCAGAGACTTGTCGCGCTGAGAATAGTTTCGGCATATAGAACTATCTCGACGAGCGCTGTGCTGGTCCTGGCGAGCGTCCCGCCAATAGATTTATTGGCGGAGGAAAGGCAGGAAACCTTTCAGCTTCGCAAGGAGCTTACCTGCGCCGACCTGCAGGAAATCGCTCGCGCGAAGGAGGCCATCCGCAAGGATGGAAGGCGCAGACTCGTCGAGAAATGGCAGATGAGATGGCATGGTGAGCAGACAGGGAGATGGACCTACCGCCTGATCCCGGAGCTCGCCACCAGGCAGAACACAAAGCACGCGGAAGTCGGCTATTACTTCGCACAAGCACTCTCGGGCCATGGCTGTTTTAACGCGTACCTGAGGCGCTTTAAGAAGAGAGACGAGGAGACGTGTTGCTACTGCGATTCCCCGGTGGATAACGCAGAGCACGCACTCTTCGTCTGCGCAAAATGGGGTGTGGCTAGGGGGGTCCTCGGTCAGGCGGTGGGTTCCGAACTTACTCCTGACACGATGGTCCCCCTCATGCTCCAGTCTGAACGGTTCTGGACGCTCATCGAGTCATTCGTCACACTTGTGATGAAGACGAGAGAACTTGATGGGCGTCGAGAGCGAAACAACGGGGAGGGCCAGTAGAAATCGCATCGGGGCCTGCACCCGCGGTCCTGCGTCTCGGGTAGACTTGACTTTCCGCGTCGTTCGGGGGAGAAATCTGTTTGTTTCTCCCCTGGGTGGCGCGGCTAGTCGGTTATCCTAGTGGGCGTGTGGCCGCGGGTGGAAGTTCCGAGCGAACGGATGACGGAAGAGTCGTACGCGACTTTAATGGAACCAACCACCCGTGAAGTTTAAAGCCGAAAGGCGGTTCCGCGGGTGGTGTATTGGTTCGAGAGAGGAGGTTTTTTGGTTTTAACAGGTATGCCTAGACCCGTCCTAGGAGAGTCCTGTACAACGTCTATAAAAGATTTTGCCATTTTTCCTCCTCACCAAAAAAAAAAAAAAAAAAAAAAAAAACCCACTTCACTAACAGTTCGGTACCCCGAATACCCCGATAGCAAGTTTGGTGCATGAGCTGGAAAATATATGTTCATACTATTTATTATAAACATTCTTTTCAGAAGCTTACGGAGTACGAACTTCAGGGCTCCGTCTTAGGGGAGCGTAATGCAGTGCTTTATTACGAGAGTTAACGAAACGGAAGTATAATTTTTCCCTTACACTCTTGTCATTACATGATACATTACACCTCCATGGGACAGCACGCTCAAAGAGACAGTTAGACCGTGTTCCAGTTGGAATTGTGTACCATACTTGGAAGTATATGGTGTGTTCCATGGCAAATAGGACGGGTTCAGAACGCCATGTTTCCGATTTTCATGAAATTTTAAGGATTGATAGACTAACATAAATAATGAAGAAACCCAAAATTTGAGATTATTTCATGCATTATTTAAAAAGTTATGGAATAAACGAAACAAAAAATATATTTTTGTTCTTTTTCAATTATTTAAGAACTGAAACTACGGAAAATTCGGAAAAAGATTACACAAACGTATCATTAGATGGCCGATGTAGTAGTATTTTTTGGGAAAATTTTTACTCCAAATTTAATAATAAAAAAAAAGTTTTTTTTCGAACAAATTGATTTTTTGAAAAAACGCCATCTTTGAAAAATCTGAAAAAATGCATAGTGATAGCCCCAAGTATTACGCAAATTTTAGATATATAATTAAGGTGCACACTCAAAAATTGTGCGAAATATGAATTTTTTTGTAAAGTGATGCGCGTGGAATCACGATCTTCAATCGACGGCGTCGGGCGCAAGTTCTACTAATGTTCTATTAGGGGAGAAGCGGCGAAATTGGCGCACCTAATAGAAAGTGCGAGTTTAAAAAGAAAGTATATGACTAAAAATTATGAAAAAATATTTATTTAATAGCTGGATATCTTTTCTATACTTTCCAATGGATAAAGATTGCATTGAAAATTATTAAAGCGAGTTTTTATTCAGATTTCCGAAGGACTGCACCTGCGTCAATTTACCCGCCATGTCGGGTAAATTGACGCACTAATATTATAATCTTCTCTTGCCACGTATTAGTTATATTTTTATAGATTTAGAATTACATTTCAGTAGCAAAGGTTGATGAAAAGAGGTAGTTATAATTTCAAACTAAATTTGAGATAGTATATCAAGATATGTGAAGTTTTTTATACCTTTATTCACATAAACTAGCCAAAGTTAAAATATATTTTATATTTGTACAATAAAATACTGGCAATTGTGGATATTTAAGTGAATATTCAAATTGAAATCATTTTTATAGAGAATTATTTGAATTTGTAATCAGAAGTATATACAATTATTAACTTTAGAAGACTTATAATTAATAGAAACAATCAATCCAAAGACAATCAATCCAAAGACAAACTCCAACAAGATGGACCAGTATCTGTAACACATGAAGAGGATTTATTAGAGAGCACGCATCATGTTCCGGAGGTCACTACGATTACTGCTAGTAATGAGCAAAGTACATCAAGCTGCTATGGAAGCTGTCAAAGCCGATCAACACAAGATTTTGCAGTACAAGTCGAAACCGTTTTTCTCAAACATAGTTTTATAAATTTTCTGAAAACTGATGCATAATTAAGTACGTTTACTGGTATTGAATCTTTTGCAATTTTAAACACAATTGTTAAAATCGTAACGAAGAAATTTGGTGATCAACTGGAGCATCATAATGCAAAAATAAGTATTCGTGATAAAGTACTGATGACGTATATAAAGTTGAAACAAAACATGACATATAGTTCTTTAACCGTTTTATTTGATGATTGTTCTGCAAATACGTGTCAACGAGTTTTTTTTGAAATGATAAAAATTTTAAGTGTACTTTTGAAAAGTATTATTAAATGGCCATCTAGAGAAACAATATCGAAAAACATTCCTGTCTGTTTTGAATGGTTTGAGGATGTACGAGTCGTGATTGACTGTACATAAATATTTATACAGCAACCGAAAAATCTTTGCTGTCAACTCATTACTTATTCTACGTATAAAAAAGGACAAACATGCAAATTTATGACAGGTGTAACGCCAGCTGGAAATATATCGTATGTTAGTAGAGCTTATGGTGGTCGAATTAGTGATAAGGCTATATTCAACGATTGTGGCATAAAAACGTTATTGCAACCTGGAGATGGTATCATGGTAGACAAAGGTTTTACCATAGACGACGAATGTAAAGCGAACAACTGGATATTGTACAGACCTCCTTTCTTAAAGGACAAAAAACAATTTTCTAAATCAGAAGCTATTTCAACGGTCAGAATAGCAAAAGCAAGAGTACATATAGAAAGGTCGAACCAAAGAATTAAGAATTTTAGAATCATGGGAGAGACCATGTCCAGTAATCTTATGCCAATTATAGAAGATATTTTTATTGTAATATGTGCTACGGTTAATTTAGGCTCACCAATTCTAAATGATGATAAATTTGTGAAGAAGTAATACTTCCAAAATCGACCGAATGTTATTTCTCAACTCATCTAATTAGCATATAAAATTGTAATTTTGTGTGGATAAACATATAAATTGAAAAAACGAACGATTGAATAGAACAATGATTGAATTGCAAGTCACATACATTAAATAAAAATATGAAGTAGCAGCAAAGAATTTAACCATTAATAATGAACAAAATGTTGTATAAACAGTCTTAATTTCTCCAATATCGACAACAATTTTTAGAATATTTTTCATATTATAACAGACTAGACTTGTATATTTAAATGAATAAACAACAATCTGTGTATCATACTTGATTATTGTTATTTTCACAATTTTCCTTGTCATTTTCGTTTCTCAAACATATTTCATGTATCATCGTATTAAAATATAATGACTTTAAGCTTTTTAACATATTAATCGTAAAACCGCTATCACAATTAACCTCTCGTGTTATATAACTTTTATCAAATGAAGCGTACATGAAAAAAAATATTTTTGGACACCAATTATTGCCATTCCTATTACTTGGCCGTAATATTTATGTTTTTTTTAAGTGAAATATTGTTATCACAGAACTTCAAACATTTTCCAAACTACTGTCTTATTGCGGAATTAATATTCATATTCTTTCCTTTAAATGGGCATTTTATTTCAAGCAAGGCATGAGGCTTTCCCTCTTTGAAAATAATTCCATCGGGAGAGAATGCCAACCACGAATTTTTTTGACATTTTATTAAACCTGTCTGCAAAACTTCATGACCTGTATTTTCACGGTACATTCGTAAAGCTTCTTTTTCTATTTCTTTACCATATTCGGTGTATTGGCTTTTAAAATTTGACACATCAAAAAATGAATTACATTTCTTTTTCCAGTCTGGTTTTTTGCTTTTAATATAAGTGAAGAGGCTATAACAAGTTGTGCCGGTTATTCTATATCGTCGTTCCCGAAGCCAATCTTGATAAGAAGCTAATGTTTTTGCACATATATCAACGCCATCCACAAACAATTTTTCTTTTTTCTCCAAGCAACATTGACGAAGTGTTGAATTAATTTTGAGATTCGCAATAATTTCCATTAATTGACTATTTCGATTATTGATGAAGACTGCCTCCAGAGCATTTCTATCAATAATATTAAACTTCGAGGTCACCTGAGATATTTTCGTGACAGGATTATGTCGTCCCAATCTGTTGATCATAATTGTACATTAGTGATTATAATAACACGAATGATTAGAAATTTACTTTTTAATACAAATATACGACTTACTCTTGTTTAGCAAATGCTGAAGAAGGAAGATTGGTTGAAATAATCTGTTCAATTTCGTCGAAATCGTTGTTGTTTCTTGTTAGTTTATATACTTTTCCATCACATTCACTTTTGAAACATTTGTGATCCACCAGTGGTTGAGGTGTATAAGTGCCTAACACTTCTTTGAAACTTCTTTGAAACTTCTTTTCCACGCACATGTTTTATCTGTACATGACAATTCTTCGCTTTTTAAACAGTCATTCCTATTTAAACCGAAACAGTATTTTATATTATGATCAAAACAATTATTTTAAGGTTATTATTTTAAGGTTGGAAACTTACCGGTTACAATACAATAATGTTGCAATTATATGTTTGCATTGTTCACCCAAGCCAGCTTTACATGTACACTTAATTGAGGAAATATCGCCACTTTTCGTAAGTTCACCATTAATTTCATGCGGATCTTCTTTCAGTTTTGATGTTTTTAAACAGTAGGCCGTGAATTTCACTGCAACTGAGCTCTCACTTATCTCTTTATCTTTTCCACATTTAATAATGTGTCCGGCTTTCAAGAGTCGTTCTCCTTCCACAAAATTCCTTTTTTTTATTAGTACCAGCCCAATCGAATATTGTACTTATATTTATCATTTATAATCACTTTTAAATCACATGTATTTGCATGGAAAACTATACCCTCTATTCAAATTTTTCCCTTTAGTACGCCATGTTTTTTAGGCCCCGCCTATTTGACGTATCCCAATATTACGTGATTTATAAATAATTTATCAAGCCTGAGCTTAAAATTCATTTTCCGTTTAATGAATTATACTCGCAGATTCAAATGAAAGCAGTTTGAGGGAATTCCCAGAGCATGTTCTCAATAAATTCAAAGATGTTAAAAAAAATGCTCTCCTTTGCAACACATGCAGGATAAGAGTTATGAAAGATGAAGTTTTAGAAGAAGGATAGAAAATAATAAGATTCTATCTTAATTGTTGAAATTATCAGAAATCGGCGAATGACTCGCATAATCTTCCTTCTCACGGCCTCCAGGTACCTTCAGATTCGATAAATCCCTCGAAGACAATAATATTAACGAAAAATCAGAGTCCTTGCGATTCATCACATTCACATCAACGTACAATTCAAAAAATCACACTTTATACTTTGGGGCCGTTCACATAATACGTCACGCGATTTTTAGCTATTTTTTACCCCCCCGTCCCCCCATGTCACACATGGTCGCAAACCTCAGCCCCACCCCCCTTTCGATGTCACGTCACACCTTTTAATTTTATAAAACATTTTTCGTTAACGCGTACAAAATCCAGTAAAAAAAGAAGGTATTAATTATTATTGTAGATAATCTTTTCAGAACTTTTTTTCAAATTTCGTGGGTACACATTTAATGTGTGACGTAACTCAGAGGGCAGACCCCCCTCCCAACATGTCACACCACGTTACAATTTGCAGACCCCCCCCCCCCCCCATAAATTGTGTGAAGCATTATGTCAACGGCCCCTTTCTGACGTAAAAAATTTTTTCGTGGATTTTTTACGAACAAATTTATTTTTATGATAATAAAAAAAATTATTTTTTTGATAATTTATGAATCATCGTAAAACTCATTACATTATTCATATTTTATGGGTATAAAGCGATAATTAAACAATTAATAACCACTTCCCATCACTTTTTGATAATAACGTTCTCGAAAAAGCAGATAGTAATAGAACATTAGTGGAACTTGCGCCCGACGCCGTCGATCGAAGATCGTGATTCCACGCGTCACACTTTAGAAAAAAATTCATATTTCGCACAATTTTCGAGTGCGCACCTTAATTATATACCTAGAATTTGCATAAGACTTGGGGCTATCACTATGAATTTTTTTCAGATTTTTCAAAGATGGCGTTTTTTCAAAAAATCAATTTGTTTGAAAAAAACATTTTTTTTTTATTATTACATTTGGAGTAAAAATTTTGCCAAAAAATACTACTATGTCGGCCATCTAATGATACGTTTGTGTAATTTTTTTCAGAATTTTTGCTAGTTTCAGTTTTTAAATAATTGAAAAAGAACAAAAATATATATTTTTATTGTTTATCCCATAAATTTTTAAATAATGCATGAAAAAATTTCGAATTTTGGGTTTCTTCATTACTTGTGTTAGTCTATCAATCCTAAAAATTTCAAGTAAATCGGAAACATGGAGTCCTGAACCCGTCCGATTTGCCATGGAACACGCCATATACACTACCGTCGGAAATTGTGCGCACGGTGCTTGTGAGCTTGTGATTCAAGAACGTGTTTCTTTTATTTCCTTTCCTTTCATTCTTAGTTAATATCTACAATGATTATTAAAATTTTTATTTATGTTCTAGTTTCTATGAATTTTAAGAAATAAAAAATGTTTACATATCATTGTTCTATTCGTTAATATAGGGATAATATTGGATTTAAATAATTGTTAATAATCACAAATAACAATAAATATTTTTTTTAATTTAGAATAATTAGAAAAAACAATTACTAATGAACAGAATCAAAAATACATATAAGAGGGCTCCACTTGAGCGCCACCTTTATGCGTGGCCATTTCGGTCCTGCCTCAACGAAGGAGGCGAGCAATAAACCGGCCGAGAAGCGTGATCGTCGATTAAAATTCAACTCAGATACGATTGGACATTTTTAATCGTATCTCGGGTACCCATGAATATTTTTGAAGTTTTCTTGGCTTCAATTAAAGATAATATTTTAGACTCTATGTCATATAATTTTCAGATTGTGGGAAAATTTTCCCTAGGTCATGCTAAAAGTTGAAGTTGAGGTCGAGAATTTGAGAAAATCTTGAATTTTTTTTTTCAACTCCTCACGTGCTGTATTATTTTCAGAAGGTCAAACAAATATTTTTTTAGCATTACTAGGCGTGGGATTCCATAAGCTTTTCAACTGTTTTTTTAAAAATGCCATATCTCTTTTTTTCACCGAGATATCGTGGTTCAAAGTCAGCAGTGATTTTTAATAGCGCTCACAACCACCGTGCGCACAATTTCCGACGGTAGTGTATAAGTACTTTCAAATATACACTTGGTATGAGGGTAGTTCCAGGAGTATCCGACCTGACGTATAGATGACGGTTTTCGTATGAAAAAAATTACTTTACGTTAAATTACGTTCAGAAATGATGACGAAAATCCACAAAATGGTATTGGATGACCGTCGACTAAAAGTGCGCGAGCTAGCAATAACGGAGGCAATAGAACTGATTTTTTGCATCGATTCATAACCATGGATGAAACATGGGTCCATTACTTCACACCAAAGACGAAGGAACAGTCGAAACAATGGATTGAAGGGGAAGAATCGTCTCCAAAGAAAGCGAAGACAGTTCCAAGTGCCAGCAAGGTTATGGCATCAGTTTTTTTAGATACACATAAAATAATTTTCATTGGCCATCTTCAAAAAGGGAAAAAATTCAACGGCGAGTATTATGCGAACTTATTATGGCTATTGAAAGATGAAATCAAGAAAAACGTCTACATTTGGCGAAAAAGAAAGTGCTGTTTCATCAAGACTGTTTCTGCTCATGTCTATTGGTTGCAATTCGAAAATCACTCACACTATTTCGCTAAATAAAAACACTGACAACAAACTTGTATGTGATATAACATCTGAACAAATTTGACCCAGACTGGTTAAAAAAAAACATTTTTATGTATTTTAATAGAAATCTTTATTATCGCCTTCAAAATAGGCTCCTTTTGAGCCATTACAAGCATGTCAACGGTTAATCCATTTTCCACTCCTTGTTGGCCTCGGCCGGTATGGCCTAGTTCCTTCAGCGAATTTCTTTTTATAGCCTCAATCGACTCATGGCGCGTTCCCCGGAGCTGAGCAATAACTTTTGTTTCGTAAAAGATGCTGGTTTGCGATCAATGAGGGTCAAATAGAAAGAAGAAAACTCTTTATGATGTCAAAATTGTTGCGACGTTTCTTAATATATGACACTACCAGTTCTCCAACTTTTATTACGTGTTTAGCCAAAAATTCAGTCACAATCAGGATGGAATGTGATGGCGCATTATCGTGTTGAAAAATCCATGACTTGTCTGCCCACAAATTCGGCCGTTTACAACAAATTGCTTGACGTAGACGCTTTAAAACGACCAAGTAGTATTCCTTATTGACCGTTTGACCCAAAGTTTCACAATTTTCTTCCCTTTTTCGATTTTATCGTCATTAACAAAGGTGGATGGACGACTCGCATGAGGTAAGTTTTCTACGACCTCACGACCTTCAAAGACCGTCAAAGTCAAAGTAGGTGTTACCAACCTAGAACAAAAACTTTTTACCGTTTCAGTTTAAGGGCGCGGTTTTACTGGACCAGTCTGGGTCAAAGGCTGTAGCAGAATAAGCATGGTCTGGGTGCCCTCGCTCAATTTTGATCCATATTGCGAGGGTAAGTGGCTTCCATTAAAAGATAAATTCACCTCAAGTATTAACTCGAAAAAAATTTTTTTACAAAAGTTATGAACGAATTTTGAAAAATCAAAAAATCTAATTTTCTCGAAAACGGCACAACCGATTTTGATGACTAAAATATATGTTATAGAGGGTACTAACGAGGTTCTAAAAAAATTAAAATTAAAATCATTCTTTTAATGTGAAGTACTTCTTGAACACCCACCATTTTTTTCTATATTATGCTCAAATTCAAAGTGATAAAATATACTTTTTCGAAAATTTTCGGAGAGGTAAATCATAGTTTAACAAAATAAAAACTTCTTTGGCCCCTACAATATATGGAACAGTTGATACCCTATGACTCATTGAAGCAATTGTTTCTATACTTATGAAAGTTTTACGTTGATAAGGTACAACATCTCATTTATTTTCACGTATTTGCTGCATAGTGGACGACATAGTACACTTTATATGAATGCGAGGGTGTATCATCAATTATAAAAAAGAAGAACATCTTTACATGATACATAAGTACATCTATTGAGCATGAATCAAAAAAATTGAAAATCAGGTGCTTTTTGCGTACGAACTCGTGCGGCATTCGAAGTCAACGCAGTAGTACTCTCAGGAAGGTTAAAACGTAGAGATGTTTTTTTTTTAAATTGATAATGATCAATTCGACAGACAGGGTGCGGATAATTGTTGATACACCCTCGCATTCATATAATGTGTACTATGTCGTCCACTATGCAGCAAATACGTAAAAATAAATGAGTTATTGTTATTGTACCGAAATTTTTCGAAAAAATAAATATTTTCACTTTGAATTTGAGCATGATATAGAAAAAAATCTGCCCGCTTCGCGGGCACATTCTCATCGCGCGCTTCGCGCGCAGCTCGCTTCGCTTGCAAGTTTGAGCGCGCCTAGGGCGCGCGATTCGATCGTCACGCTTCGCGCTCGGTCTTGTGCTCTTCGCATACATTTAAGTTTATTTCTTATATTTTGATACTGAAGCTCAAACCAATTTTATAATAATATTACAGATGATGTGAATTACACATTTTCTCAAAGTCACTGAATTTCTTTTTGAATTTAAGTAAAACAGGAAATTCAATTTACTTAAGGCTCTATCGGCCTTAAGGAACACATTCTCATCATGACACTCGCGCTTCGCGCTCGATTTTCTGTATACATTTCAGTATAACTTTTAATAAATTACATGATTAAAAGAATTTACTTTCTTCCACATATCTAAAAAGGAAAAACAATCGTACACTTTATTTAAGGAAACGATTTTGCAGAACAACGCTTATTTCGTATCTCACATATTTTGGTGAAAAAAATCGAATTTTTTCAATATTAAAAATCAAAACATAAAATATACATCCTGTCCCGAAATTTCTTTATCAGAATTTGTAGACTTCATTTAGGCAAACAATTTTCCATTTAAACGTTTCTTTTGTATTTCACATATTTTGTTTAAAAAATGGAATTTTTTCATTTTTATCGTATTTTTTGGAATTGAAACGAAAAATATATGTTTTTTCAGAAACTGCGCCAGACAAAATTTGTTTAACGAACTTGTCCTTACTTTTTCGGCTCCGATAAAGTGTACCAAAGCTCAATTCAATCTGATAATTCTATCGAGAGTTATGCCGCACACGACCTACTATAGACAGACAGACAGACAGACACTTTCGTAAAAACCATTTTTTCTGACTCAGGGGGTCTCAAAACGTAAAGATTTGATGAAAATTTCGAAAGTCATTTTTCACATAAAACCAATACCTTCTCATCCATGATGAGAATGTAAAAATAGTGGGTTATTTATATATTTATATATATATATATATATATATATATTAAAATATTATATATTTAGTCATCAAAATCGGTTGAGCCGTTTTCGAGAAAATTAGATTTTTTCATTTTTCAAAATTTGTTCATAACTTTTGTAAAAAAATTTTGTTCAAGTTGATACTTGGGGTGAATTTATCTTGTAATGGGAGCCATTTACCCTTGCAATATAGATAAAATCCGAGCGGGGGCACTCAGACCATTCTTATCCTGCTACGGCCTTTAATCAGATGGTATATAGGTATATTGAGGCAAAATTAAATAAATACAACATACAAGAAGAGAAAATAAAGTGGACTGTAATTTTGTGAATTGAACGCTACTGAGTTATTGTCTAATGACTAGTGAAGTTAAAAATTGGAAAAGGTCGAGATCGATACAATAGTCGAAGAGCAGGGGGTTTCAACTCCGGCGAAATCATGCTAGAGTTTCTTCTCCCCACTTCTCTCTACCTCTTCCGCACGCCCCTCTCTTTTCAACGTATTCCTTTTGGTATTTTGCTCCCACCACTCGGATAAGGTGCAGGTGCAGTGCGGTGGTGGGATGGTGCAGCGCGGTGGTGGGACGGTGGAGTAAGGTGGAGTAGCTAATTCCTCGAGAGGGCGCTACTAAAATTTCATGTTACACAAAGTCTTATGAGAGTTGGAACCCCCTGCGCGAGACCTCTGTAAATGTATCGTAAATATTCGAGGCTCAAGTTTCTAGGACGCCTTCGGCGATTTACCACTTTATAGCTTAGTGTCCACGAATGGTCCCTCCAAATTGCTTTTGTATGAACATTATTTTACATCTGTTGAAGAATTGTAAGTACGTAGTCGATAGCTCGTAGAGTAATTTAGCAAAAGTACAGAATAACAACTTAGAAAGGAACGTAACGTGACAAACTGTGAGAAAACGATTTTTGGACAAATTTAGCATACTTCTAGAGTTCCTGACACTTTTTAGAAATAGTCACGCTGAATTGCAAAAAATATGGCGATTCAAAATTTCCACAATCTTTTTGAAAATCTCATTGTTGAGAGTTCAAAGAGTTCTGTTTAGAGTTCTGGATTCTACTCGAATTTTATAATATTATAGATGATGTGAATCACACATTTTCTCAAAGTCACTAAATTTATTTTTGAATTTATGTGAAACAGGAATTCCAATTTACTGAAGGCTCTATCGGCCTTGAGGGGTTACTCTACTATCTTTGCAAGTTTAAAAAATTTCGTTTTTTTCATGGAAAAATTAATTTAAAATGTTAAATCCTTTTACACATTAAAGAAGAGGTTTAACACTTTTACAACAGATTTTTTATTTTTATTTTGTGTGGAAAATCTGGCTGACCCAGCTGCCTGAAGTTGACCCTTCTGAGAAATGATTGACACGATATCTCCACTTTCAAGAGCTTGAGAGCAAAAATTCCGCCATATTTTTAAAAAGTAACCTGTTACAGCGTAACAATAGTCATTACTAGATTATTTTTAAACTATTTGAATATCTGTCGATAGGGTTTATATTTTGAACAATGAAAACTTACATTCTATTGTAAGCTTCAACGAAGCAGAGGTTCTTCCACTTAAATGGTTGGATCCTTACCTTTATGAATTTATTCAAGACTTTCTAACTAAATTTATATATTTACTAGGAAAACGTGATGTTACTTCGATTGCTTAGGATTAGACCAAGACACCTTGAAGTGTTTAGAGCTATAAGATATAAATCTCTTTAAAAATACAAAACTCACAAGACCATTTCTTTGGTGCAATAAAATTATGGTCAGTAAGGTCCTATGAACGCGAGCCTGGACACCCTTTGTTATTGTCTCAGTACAGGCATCAGCATTTTTTTCTCTCTCACCTAAGCCTAGCTGGGATTTCTCCAGGAACTTACCAATAGGCATAGACAACTACAAACTATTCCCACCCTCTAGTTCATAACCAATCATTATTTGTCTATAGGAATTTTGGTCACACCCCCGTCTATGGTGTGAGCCGTGTAACTCCGTCAACTAGCTAGCAAAAACAGATATCTTTTCACTTCCGAAAAGGAAACACTTACTCTTGTGTCGACCAATATTGTATTTATATCCAAAATAAATATGTTTCCAAACCTACCTTGATTTATGTTTAAAGTTTTATTGTGATTTAACATATGGTCCTTCGAGCCGGATGTTCTACCAAGCGCGAAAGTTTCAGAAAATCGCGTAATTCGTGTAGGACATTGACTTTGTGTGTGTGACAACTTCAGTGCAAAAAGTGAGTTCGCACGAGAAAACATCATACTATTATAGTATTAATTGACTATTACATCTCAATGAACTCCAAAATTTCTAAAGTGCACATTAGTGAGTCAAGACTGCAAAGCAAGTTAGCACCATTCAAGAAGCCTTCAAGCTTCACACATACTTTTATGGATATTCATTTCATCGAGAAGGTCGTCATTTTTACAAAACACCTCTCAAGGTTGCTGAAATTATCGGTCCAATCGACTTGATGTGCAGCAGTAGCAGCGAAGTCATCAGGAATTATCGCAAATTCTTTCAACACAGCGAGTAAGTAAAGAGAGTTCCAAGTTCTATTCCAATTTCATGCCCTTTATTGGTTTTATCCCAAATTTCCGTTCATTGTCTTTCCTACGAAAAGTTACGGAAAGAAAGAAATAAGGCTTAATCTCAAATTAAAAAAGTCTCAAATCCATATCTAGTTCTACGATTTATCCATCTTATTCAGAACCATGACGGAAACATCAGTATCAAAGTTAAAAAAGCTTCGCGGTTCGATAAAGCGTCAGTTAACAGCCTTTCATAACGTTTTGAATTCAATCACGGAGGATACAGATTTAGAAGCACTCGATTTACAGGGTAGATTAGATAAACATCTCACCTATTGGGATGAATTTAATGAAATTCAAAGCAAAATTGATGACACCGCGAAAACTGAAGAAGACGAGAAAGAAAACGAATCAGAAAGATCCTCCTTCGAAAGTCGATTTTATACGATTAGTGGATTAGCAAAAAAATATATTAATAAAATATCGATGGCGACGGCTTCCACAATATCTACACCTCCACAGGGCGCGTCTCCACTTACTTCGCGATTTGAGCTTCCAAAAATTCAAACACCCACCTTTTACGGTACGTACGACACATGGCTTAATTTTCATGACTCGTTTAAATCGATGTGCCACGACAATGACGAGATTCCAAATATTCAAAAGTTTTATCACCTCAGATCTTGTTTGAAAGACGAGGCAGCAGAAGTCATTGCGTCGCTCGAAACGACTAATGAAAATTATCCAGTCGCGTGGGATCTTTTAAAAAGTCGATACGATAATCGGAGATTTATTATTGAGAGTCACTTTCGTTCACTGGCCGAAATTCCACAAATTTCAAAGGATTTTCCAGTCCGTAGTTTATTAGATAACGTTCAAAAACATGTGCGAGCACTTAGAGCACTGTCCCAACCAGTTGATCATTGGGACACATTTCTTATTTTCACGGTAAAAGAAAAGCTAAGTAATCATATTAGAGAAAAATGGGAAGAATCTCAACCGGGAACAGGTTTACTTCTCTTCAAAGACATGCTCTTATTTCTCGAACAACGTGCGCTCATTGACGGTAATCATAAGGCAAGTCAAAGGCAAAATGTGCCTCAGAAGCAAACTCAAAACTTCAAGGGTTCGTCTTTTAGAATTCATTCTAACAGCAAACAATTTCAAGCATGCAATAAAACAACATTAGCTTCCGATTCCAAAACTTCCAAAGTTTCTTGTCCCAGCTGTTCAGAAAAGCACCCGCTTCTTTCGTGCCCTCTATTTAAGGGAATGTCTCCCAAACAAAGATACGCGGAAGTAAAAAAGGCCTCATTATGTCACAACTGTATTAAGGGCTTTCATCGCACTGTTGATTGTCGTGCAAAAACGTGTGAAAAATGTCATAGGCCACATCACGTTCTTCTTCACTTTGAGAAGGATCTGTCAGAAGATTCTACTCCTTCCTGTTCGAATTCTGCTACAACGTTAGTGAGTTTTCAGACTCAAACGAATTCGCAGGTCGTTTTAGGTACCGCAATAATAAATATTTTAAACTCTAAAGGTGAGTACCAATCTTGTCGAGCGCTTCTAGACTCCTGTTCCCAATGTAATTCAATTACCGAGAGTTTAGCCGAATCACTAGGGCTTACAAAACAACGAGTTGATATAAAACTCAAAGGCGTACAAAATCTTCACTCGAATGTAAAGCATATTACCTTGGCAAGGATAAAATCGCGTTATACGAATGTTGAAATCGATCTTTCATGTTTGATTTTTAAGGAAATATCCGAACCAATGCCGAGTTTCAATATTAATCAAAAATCTTTTCGAATCCCTTACGGCATAGAACTAGCAGATCCAGAATACGGTAAGCCATCTGGCATCGACCTTTTAATAGGGGCAGAATATTTTTACCTACTCCTGCGCTCAGGACAAATTCGAATCAAGGGTCAATCCGCTGTATTTCAAGAAACAGCACTAGGCTGGATCTTCGCGGGTCGCCTCTCAGACTCTCAATTGCCAAAACCTTCATTTCAAGCTACCTGCAATCTTATTAAATTTAAAAATCTGCCTATTCTGTGGGAACTCGATTCTGAAACTACCTCTAAAGTTAGGTCAAAGGAGGAAATTGCGTCTGAAGAACATTACATGGCTAACGTCGAACGCGAGAAATCAGGTCGATATGTTGTCAAGCTCCCTTTCAACGAGAAAAAAGAGAATTTAGGAAATTCCAAAAACACGGCGTTCCAGCGTTTTTATGCGCTCGAACGAAAATTTGCGCATAACCCTGAATTTCAAGAACATTACGCAGAGTGTATGCAGGGTTATTTTCGAGAATCGCACGCGACTTTAATCCCTAGCAATGAATCATTAGATCAAGGTTTTTATCTTCCACACCATGCAGTGGTCAAACGATCTAGCCTTACCACTAAAACAAGAATAGTTTTTGATGGTTCTGCAAAGACCTCAACAGGTATTTCATTAAACGACTCACTGAGAGTCGGCCCCACAATTCAAGAAGATCTTTTCTCGATTGTAACACGATTTTGGTTCTTTCGTTACGCATTAACCGCCGACATCGAACAGATGTACAGGCAGATTCGAGTCTCTCATGATGACAGTAACTTTCAAAAAATTTTGTGGCGTTCTTCTCCTGATGAACCAGTAAAAATCTACGCGTTGAACACAGTGACTTTTGGAACCTCCTGCGCTCCTTTTCTCGCTATTTGGACTCTTCACAAACTAGCCGAAGACAAATACGAGACATTTCCAACCGCTTCCACTATTTTGAAAAGAGACTTTTACGTCGACGATTTACTCACAGGAGCATCTACCTTCCAAGAAGCAGTTAAAATCAGAAACGATTTAATTTCCTTGCTTAATAAAGGAGGTTTTAACATTCGAAAATGGGCATCGAACGATCCCAAACTGACCAGCCATCTTTCAGAAAAAGGCTGTCAGACCTTTATGTCATTAGATCCCTCGGAAACGATTAAGGCTTTAGGGTTACATTGGGATGCTACGGCTGATGCAATTCTTTACACGGTTCATCTACCGGATTCGAATGAACCTATTACCAAACGACTTATGTTAGCACAAATTTCAAAGTTATTCGATCCATTAGGCTTACTCGGTCCAGTCGTTGTGTTAGCCAAAATTATGATTCAACAGCTTTGGAAACAGCAACTTGCTTGGGACACCATCGTTCCTCAAGAGATTCAAAGTCAGTGGATTAATTACAAAAATCAGTTGCAACTTTTAAACAATATTAAATTTCATCGTTGCGTTCTCATTCAGAATGCTGCCCAAATTCAACTCCACGGGTTTTGCGACGCAAGCGAGAGGGCCTATGGAGCCTGCTTGTATGTTCGATCAACAGATTCACAGGGAGAGCATCAAACCAGCCTAATCTGCTCAAAGTCTAGAGTTGCTCCTTTGACCTTTCCGCTATAGCCGGTACTTCAATAAAAAAAATTCGATGAAAAATAACAAAATGACTAATAATTAAAGTTTTTAACCCTTTTTTGCAACTTAAATTGTTTAAAAAAAAAATAGTTAATGTGATTAAATATTTCTAATTCTGCTACCGGCTATAGCTGCATACGTGTAGAATATTCCATGAAAATTTGAGCTTGATCGGTCAAATAGTTTTTTCTAAATCATGTCAACCATTCTTATCGTGGCACTCGCGCTTCACGCTCGATTTTCTGTATGCATTTCAGTAACTTTTTAATAAATTACATGATTAAAATAATTTATTTTCTTCCAAGCATCTCAAAAAGGAAAAACAATCGTAGACTTTATTTAAGGAAACGATTTTTCAGAACAACGCTCATTGCGTATCTCACATATTTTGCTAAAAAAAATGGAATTTTTTCAATATTTAAAATAAAAACATGAAATATACATCCTGTCGAGAAAATTTTGGTTTAATTGAAAAATGTTATTAAGGTAATTAGTAGAGATTTGTCAGCACTATTAAAAACCAGTATTGCAATTTAAGATTTTTTCAAAAACACAAAAAATGGTGTAGTTTTCTTGATTTTAGTTGGATGTGGCTGGTTAACGAACTTGTCCTTACTTTTGTGGCTCCGATAAAGTGTGCCCAAGCTCAATTCAATCTGATAATTCCATCGAGAGTTATCGAGTATACGACCTACTACTACAGACATACAGACAGACACTTTCGTAAAAACCGTTTTTCTGACTCAGGGGGTCTTAAAACGTGAAGATTTGATACAAATTTTAAATTTTATTTTTCATATAAAACTAATGCCTTTTCATCCATGATCAGGATGTAAAAAAACGTAAAGAATTACGTGAAAAAGGACGTCAAGAATGATTGCAAAAACCACGTTACAAACTGTCCCAGTTCTTCACAACGTTTTTGACGTCCTTTTTCACGTAATATTTTACATAATTTTTTATCTCTTTTTCGACGAGCTTTTTCATTTTGTTTTTGACATGGTTTTTCAATAGGGTCTTTGGAGTCTTTCGATTAAACTAAAATTTGGAAAGTTACAGTGTGCTCAAACTTGAAAAAGCCAATATCTAAATATTATTTTTCAGCTAAATTATACGAGATATGAAGAAAAGTTATGATACAATTTTATTTACTATATCAATAATTAAAAATTCAAATGGCAACATTTTTTTAAAAGAAATATATTTCTATTTTCAATCAAAAAAAAAAAAAAATACTATTGAATATCAAAAATTCAAGGAAAACGGCCAGATTTTTTAATCAATAAAATTTTCATAACAGAAAACTCACGTGACACTTGGATCTTTTAAAGACTCCTTGTCCTTGTTATATCTATATCCATCGAATACTTTTTTAATCAAGGGCTGCGTCTCTCTCCTGCACTTTGAGGGTCGTGATGGTCCCGGCTTATCCATTTCTTTTAAATATTAAACTATTTATTATTTATTATGTATTATTTTACATTAAGTTTCTTTCTTCCTGCGTTTCGTTATCTCTTCTTACATGAATAAAGCATACAGCGATTTTTATTTGTTTAACATTCAACTATCACTATCATTTTTTTTCATCATAAATATTTTCAATATTTACAGGGTGTTTTTACATTCTCATCGTAATATAAGCGAACGATTCGAAGAGGAAAAGCAGAGATAAGATGTCGAAAAATTTATTTTAAATTTAAAATTCATAACAGCACCCAAAAAAAATAAGCTAAGAGAAAATACACACAGACACGTATTTTGTCTACATTATAATAAAATTGGCTAGCCTATAATTAAGGGCTCATTTAGGGCTAATTTAATGCCCCAAAAGTAAATTGAGATATTCACTTCTAGTCTTCACCAGAATTTCCGGCTAATTTAGGGCTCTTCATATCCCCTAGGATTGACCTTTGTCCCTTTAAAATATAAAAGGGCTCAAAAGGTCACAGCACTAAAACATCAATTTACTTCATATTCTGTGCTAATACAATTGAGAACTTGTTTAATTTTCGCTGCTCGATCAATTTTTAGGTCTTAAACCTTAAATTTTAAAAAAAGGGTTGGCGCTGCCAGCTTTACCTGGCAGAGCTGGCAGCGCCACAATGAGAAACGGCCAACAAATTGAGATATTCACTTCTAGTCTTTACCAGAATTTCCGGCTAATTTAGGGCTCTTCATATCCCCTAGAACTGACCTTTGTCCCTTTAAAATATAAAAGGGCTCAAAAAGTCACAGCAATCAAACATTAATTATCTTCATATTCTATGCTAATACAATTTTGAATTTGTTCAATTCTCGCTGTTCGATCAATTTTTAAGTCTTAAACCTTAAATTTTAAAAAAAGGGTTGGCGCTGCCAGCTTTACTTGGCAGAGCTGGCTGCGCTACTTTGGAAAATTTGAAGAGTGGTTTTTTCTGGAAGCTAAGTTGAACGTATTTAAAATCACCTACCCACAGTTCTGAAGATTCATCGAACGATAACAGAATTTTATTTTCAAAACCAAACTAATTATTATTATTATGATATTACGATCAAGTAATTTGTTTGTCTGACAGCCTGAAGGTCTTAGACGCATAAACGACTGGGACAAATGTTTTCCCAGCCGTGATTTCAAAAATTTTCCAGACTAGGACAGCATAAGTACCGTCCGGTGGGAAAGGGTTAAAGTAAATGAATGACTGTCCTTTAAATTTTCGAAAATGTTCTTGCTTATTTTTTTATTTGTTTAAATATAGTAATGATGAATTTCGTTATATTAATGAATAAATTAAACTGTTACGTTCCGCCTTCTGTGCGTGCATAAATGATCAAATCTGGACAGATTTTATCATTATCGTTCATCCTGTTGACTTTTGTTTTATTTAGGTCATTGAATTCGAGCCATTTGTTTTGTCTAGAGCAAATTGCTGTATAATGGCCCAATCCATTTTTTGCGTCTCCTAGGCGACCCAAGAACCGAATTACTCCCACCAAATTTTACAAATCTCTACGATCTGTACAATCCGGAAAATTCTTCGGTATGTTTTTGAGTTTTATTGAGGTTACTGTTTCCTTGTCTTTTTTTCTTTTCATGTCAACCTCTATGTACGCGAATAGACCTGTAAATTACATACAATTCACACTGGTTTTATACATTTTGCAATACGAGGAATTATTTTTTATATTAAGAAAAAAATACTTTTGATTCCATAGCACTAATAGTATTGATGTTGTACAAGGTGACCACGAGTGAGTTGCAAAAAAGGCTTTCATGAACAATACACCATTTTTTAATTTTCTGGGCCAAAAACTAATCATTTAGTTTTTTAAAAAAAATTTCTATCGTTCAATGAACGTTCAAAACTGTAAGTACATTTCTGCAACGCCTTCACGAACACTGTAGATTTAAAAATGCTTATTCTATCAGTGTAGCGATTCATATACTTTAAATCCAAACTAAAATATAATTACCGCTTGCAGTGAAAGTTCCTTTTACAATACCCTTGCAATTTTCCTTCCAGAAAGGGACGTTTTCAACCGCAAAAATGACCTTAGCAAAGTCTTTCTCAAAAAAATTGTCATAGTTGCACAATAAAGACGTTAACTGTCTATCTTGCAAAATGCAACCATTGGAGCACTTAGAAGACTTTACAAAACAAGGAAGCCCTCTGAATAAAATTGCAGATAAATTTTTAACATTTATCTGGCAGTCAATTTCATAAAGCTCAATTCCATCTTCAGGGGTTGGAGCTTTTTTGATTGCGCTGCTGTCTAAATTAGACATGACGTCCTTGAGAATCTGCGCTCGTTTATAATACGCAGATTTTCCAATACCTTGTTTGCTATTAATTACCGCATTCACCAAAGAAAACAAGAAAATCTGTGACTGAAATTGTTTCACGATCTTGCGAATTGGTGGTCGATCATGCGCTGCAACAACGATCGCTTGCGTAATTGAGTCAATAGCACAAGTATTTGAAAGGTCATACTTGCATTTTTTTAGCATTACGGGATGTAATAAGAAAATCAAAATCAATTCCTGTCAACATTCTGATATTATATTTCTATCCCAAAATAATGGCATTTAATTATGAGAAATAGATGAAATCCATACCTGCAATGGTGCATCATTTCCATTTAGAATGATTGCTATTTTTTTAGATCATCGTAATCAAGAGCGTCTAATGTGTCCTGGTTTCTATCAAGATATTTCGATATTTTTCCGGATTTATTTCTGTGTTCTGTATCTTTTTTATTGCATGTATTTTCGTTCTTTTTTTCTTCTTTACTGACTAAGACACCCCAGTCCTCTATTTCTCTCGAAGCCAGTATTGCAGAAACACTTCCAATTTTCTTACACTCTTTGCAGAGTTGTTCTAGTGGATTGACTAGGTTAGAACACAACTGGCAGGTATTCTTTTTATTCACGAATTTGCAATTTTCTTCTGTAAAGCACGAAATAATTATTCTCTTATTCCCTGCATATTTTTCAGTATTTTTTATAAAATTATAAATAACAATGTGTTAAAATTCCTTTAAAGTTGGCCCTTGAGTCATACTCTTTTTATGTTCGTTAGTTTTAACTTCTAGTACATCTTTACCTAACTGTCATTTGCATAGATTCTCTGCGAATAGAAATACATTGGAACCTCGTTCAATTAGACCTCAATATGTTAGACTGTCTCGCTAGTTTAGTGGTGATGGGGCGGTACGGAGTAGAGAAGGAGCAAGCATATTGGAACAAGCATATCGCTATATTGGACACACACACGAATAGCCTGATTACACAAGGTTTTAGTTTAGTGGTAACTGTAGCTTGTGTAAGTCATTTTTACTTATTCCAAAAATAAGGCGTAAATTCTTCTGTTTCCAATGATAATCATGGACATTAATTTTGTAACACGATATACATAAGTAATGTTTATAAAACTAATCGAAAATAAAGGCCTTCATGAGTTCTATTTCAAGTAAGGAAATATAAGAGGTGACTCATTCAAACTCCAGATAAAGTTATCGATCTCCTGTCTACGGTTCTACTCTGTAACTCCCCAACATGAACAAGGTAGCAAGCCAGTTCACTAATGTTGCGGTCCACTATAACGAGGTCACAGTGTATTATAATGCAAATATACTTGTAAATTAGCAAAACGCAATCTAACTAAGATCTAAAAGGTTTTTTTTTTTAACGAAGAACTTAATTTTATATCTATTTCCGTTGAAATACGTCAAATATAAAAAATTATAAACAATATCTGTAACCTTTCAAGGATTTTATTTGATTTTTTGAATATTATCATCAATATAATGACAGAAATGATCTATTAAAATGCTCGTTAAGAAAACCAAATTTATAAACTTCATTTAAGATCAAGGATCACCCAAAGATACTTACCTTACCGTTATTTAAATTCCTGTAACCCCAATTCCATGCAAAGTGAGATAACGAGTTGGAAATTTATGAATTAATGTAAAGTGTACTAACATAGGTCTGAGCAACAGACCTATCTTAGTGCATTTTATTTAATCTCATAAATTCTCAAGTCGATATCTCACTTTGCATGGAATTGGGGTTTCAGGAAGTGAAATGAGGCCGGAGTCTTTGGGTGATTCACGGCCTTGACTAGAAAATAGTTGAGTTTTGAGACATTTACCAGATAGTGAGAAATCTTCATCCAATGTTATATTTTTTAAGATGTCTTCAGGTTGAAGAGTCGTAACTTCATCGATATTACTATCGAATTTTATGTCATCTGAATTTACCGACGCCAAAATATTTTCTTCAAGATCTTTAGCATATTTAATCATTTTTTCTTTTTGAATTTTGTTATCTTTAGCAATGTAAAGAGTCGTGCTTCCTTTAATGTACCGCAGAGTAATAAATTCAACAAATTCGTCTGCTCGCATAGGGAGTGTTTGATGATCACGAAATTTGGTCTTGATATTTTTTAATTCGCATTCGACTACGGCACTTGATGCGGGGATTCTTCCATTTTTGAATTTATCTCTACACACACAGCCCCATGATACAAACGTTTTCATGTCACGCTTCAGTTTTTCAGCCAACTTCGGGAGGTAGTATGCACTCTCATGTTCTCCATATTCTTCTTTAGCTAGCTCCTGTGCTTGATCGTCTATATTGTTAGCAATTTGCAACCAAGTGTTATGTGGCTCGCTTGAAAAAGCTTCGTCATTCTCTTCGTAGTCAAATAAATTTTTCACTTCTGGTGGTAAAAATGGTGAGTTTTCCGAGTCCTCGTGTGATTATTCTTCTGAAATTAATTCTTCAGGATTTAAAAGGCTAATCAGGAAACGTTTTCTCTTTTCACATTCTGTGAATTGGTTTGTCCCTTGAACGTTTCCGTCTGTTTGGCAGTACGCAACGATTAGAATAGCTTTGAGGATTTCTTTGTCTCTTTCTTCGTTTCGTGCAAGAATTAGCTGACCCACAGACGCCTTGTAAAAAACCCGAATTTTTTTACGCGTTTCAGTGCTTTTCAAGAATTTTGCGTATAAATTAAGAAAATGAGCAACATCGATCCTTACGTAACACACGGGTAGCTCTTTATCATACGATGCTATGTAATCGTTAATTGTGAATCGTCCAGTGAAAGCTTTTATAACTGCCGTTAAAAGAGCGACTGATCCATCGCATACTACCTCGTTCGGAAAAGGGGCACCTGATTGTGTCCACTGCAATAGGAAGTACAGTATCGAGTTCGTATCGTGGCTTTCCATTATCATTTGAGCTATTAAGATCTGTCCAGCTTCGGTATGTATTACAATGATATATAAATAAATGACTTTAGATTTCACTCCATCCATAATAGTAATTTTCTTTACCATCCCTCCAGAAGCATCAAGAGTTATGGTAGTCCATCCTTTCTTTGCATATTGCAAATAGACAGAAAGTTTATGACGAGTCCAAAAGTGTACTGCAAAAGTCCGATATAACGAATAATATTCGCTAAAGTGCTGTGTTTTAGTTTTTCTAAAGCTATTCTTACATCAGGGTCAAGATAATTATTCCGCTTGTACTCGCACTTTGCACCCTTTAACACGTTTAAGCTCTTGAGTTTAGGATGTTCTGGATCGCCCTCCGACATTAGTTTTACAGCTTCATCAACACGATACATTTCTGCAGGTTTGGAACATAACAGTTTTGCAACCTCTTCACGCATTGGTTGTCGTAAATAAGTCTTGCCACATTTTTTAGAACCCTTTTTACATTCTCATCATGGATGAGAAGGTATTGGTTTTATGTGAAAAATGACTTTCGAAATTTTCATCAAATCTTTACGTTTTGAGACCCCCTGAGTAAGAAAAAATGGTTTTTACGAAAGTGTCTGTCTGTCTGTCTGTAGGTCGTGTGCGGCATAGCTCTCGATAGAATTATCAGATTGAATTGAGCTTTGGTACACTTTATCGGAGCCGAAAAAGTAAGGACAAGTTCGTTAACCAGCCACATCCAATCAAAATTGAGGGATGGAGCACTACTTTTGTGTTTTTGAAAATAATTTTTTGAAAAAATCAAAAATTTCAATACTGGTTTTTGATAGTGTTCATAAATCTATACAAATTATCCTGATAACATTTTTTGATTAAATCAAAATTAGAAATGGTACAGCATATTCAAATTCGAAAAAAGTCAATATCAAAATTCCATTTTCCAGTTAAATTATACGAGATACGAAAAAACGTTATGATACAATATTATTTTCTACATAAAGACCTACAAATTTGAATTGTAACATTTTTTCATAAGATGCATATTTTTCTTTTTAATTAAAAAAAAACTATTGAAAATCCAAAATTCAATTTTTTAACAATAATATGTAAAATACGAAAAAAACGTATGAATAGAAAGTTGTTCGTTTCAAAAAGATCTACAAATTTTGTCTGACGCAGTTTCTGATAAAACATATATTTTTCGTTTCAATTCCAAAAAAATACGTTTAAAATTCAAAAATTCCATTTTTTAGACAAAATATGTGAGATACAAAAAAACGTTTATATGGAAAATTGTTTGCCTAAATGAGGTTTACAAATTCTCATTGAGACATTTCGGGCCAGGATGTATATTTTATGTTTTGATTTTTAATATTAAAGAAATTCCATTTTTTTCACCGAAATATGTGAGATACGAAATAAGCGTTGTTCTGCAAAATCGTTTCCTTAAATAAAGTCTACGATTGTTTATTCTTTTTGAGAGATTTGGAAGAAAATAAATTATTTTAATCATGCAATTTATTAAAAAGTTACTGAAATGTATACAGAAAATCGAGCGCGAAGCGCGAGCGCCATGATGAGAATGTGTTCCTTAAGGTTGATAGAGCCTTAAGTAAATTGAATTTCTTGTTTCACTTAAACTGAAAAGGAAATTTAGTGAATTTGAGAAAAAGTGTAATTCACATTATCTGTAATATTATAAAATTGGTTTGAGCTTCAGTATCAAATTATAAGAAATAAACTTAAATGTATGCGAAGAGCACAAGACTGAGCGTGAAGCGCGAGGTCCAGAAAGAACGGAGCGCGAAGCGCGCGATGAGAATGTGCCCGCGAAGCGGGCAGATTTTTTATGATGCATTTAAAGCGTACGCAATTTTTGAAACTTAGGTTGTCAATTTCACACTTTAAAGTGCTGCCACAGTCACAATACTCTGTCAAAAAAAAAATTACTTGATAATCTATAATACACATAGTATAAATGTTACGTGGAAAAAAGATATGGTGTGACAACTAAAGAAATGGATGAATACCTAGTCACATCTAGTCTTATATGGTAAATTCTCCACAGGCAGGGCACTTTTATGTCAACGAGATGTATTATTGAAACTATCGATAGCATTGCCATACAGCTTTTTGAAATTCTTCATTTTAATGCCCAATCATATATTTCATGGCAAATACTTAAATTATAGTATCCTAAAAGAAAATGAAATAAAATTATATACGCAAAAAATGACTTTTGAGCACATTTTAAAATCACGTAGGAAATAGATAACACATTATTTCAATATTAGTCTTCAGTAGACTTCAGATACAGATCCAACGGCATTTGTAAGATTAATATTTTTATTTGGGTGAAATCCATTCACTATATTTAATTGAAAGTTATTTCGTGCAAAGGTATATCTTAATTTAAATAATAAGAAATACGAGAAAAGCAACAAATATGACAAAGGGAAGCCCTCCTCTGCGACATTGACTTTTCAACGAGACTATTATTTTTCGATAGTATATCAGAAATTATTACATCCGCGTCCCGGCTTATTTGTTTATAATACTTGGTACGTTTGCATTGGCTTTAGGGTTGTTATTATTAAGATGTTATTGATTTCAATAGATTATATTGCTTACATATAAGACAAATTAATCCTATTTTTACCTTTCATTCGACCTTTGAATATTCATTATAGATCGGTTCATCTTAAAAAATTAATATTTTTAAATTAATTAGTTGAGTTTGAAATTTCTGGTAAAGACTAGAAGTGGATATCTCAATTTGTTGACCGTTTTTCACTGTGGCGCTGCTGACTTTGAGTAAAGCTGGCAGCGCCACCATTTTTTTAAAAAAAATGCAGAGCCGAAAATTTACTTTTGGGGCATTTAATTAGCCCTTAATTATAGGCTAGCCAATATTGTGAAATGACGTCATGGCGTTGCTAACTTTACCCACCTCAACAATCTTCATCGAGTAATGATTCCAGTTCTTCATCTTCAAACTTTTGTGGCTGCCCAGGACATTCTTCGTCTTCCAAGCCAAAATCACCACTTTTAAATCGTGCAAACCACTTTTGGCACGTTCGCTCAGCTAGAGCATGTTCACCATAAACTTTTACCAAAATACGATGACTTTCGGTAGCTGTTTTCTTCATATTAAAGTAATGAAGAAGAACTCCCCGCAAAAACACTTTTTCAGACACAAAGTTCGACATATTTGAGTGAAAAAAAATTATTGTTGTTTACGCTTCAAATGAATGACTTATACTGAAAAAGACGCACAATGACAGTAGCTTTCCAACGCATGTTCGGAATATTGGAACGATGAAATAATAATCAAGTTACGCCGTCTCTTAGCAAACCGCACGAATTAGGTTATAGATCCAATAAAAACATTACCATCTGTTTAATTAGGATCGAGTTTGGTCCAATTAATCATGATTTTCCGCACATGACGTTAAAACTAGTGATTTTATATGAAAACATTGCCATCTGCTTAATTCAGATCCAATTCTGTCCAATTAATGATGATATTTCGCTCATGATCTTAAAACTAGTCACTTTCTATAAAAACATTACCATCTGTTCAAATCAAGTCAAGCTTGGTTCAAATAATGACGATCTTCCGCACATAACCTCAAAACTACTGATTTTATACAAAAAGATTGCCATCTGTTCAAATCAAATCAAGCTTGGTCCAATTAATGATGATTTTCCGCACATAACCTTAAAACTTCTGATTTTATATAAAAACATTACCATCTGTTTAATGAGGACGAGTTTGGTCCAATTAATGATGATATTTCGCTCATGATCTTAAAACTAGTCACTTTCTATAAAAACATTACCATCTGTTCAAATCAAGTCAAGCTTGGTTCAAATAATGACGATCTTCCGCACATAACCTCAAAACTACTGATTTTATACAAAAAGATTGCCATCTGTTCAAATCAAATCAAGCTTGGTCCAATTAATGATGATTTTCCGCACATAACCTTAAAACTTCTGATTTTATATAAAAACATTACCATCTGTTTAATGAGGACGAGTTTGGTCCAATTAATGATGATTTTTTGCACATGACCTTAAAACTAGTCACTTTTTATAAAAACATTACCATCTGTTCAAATCAAATCAAGCTTGGTTCAAATAATGACGATTTTCCGCACATAACCTCAAAACTACTGATTTTATACAAAAAGATTGCCATCTGTTCAAATCAAATCAAGCTTGGTCCAATTAATGATGATTTTCCGCACATAACCTTAAAACTTCTGATTTTATATAAAAACATTACCATCTGTTTAATGAGGACGAGTTTGGTCCAATTAATGATGATATTTCGCTCATGATCTTAAAACTAGTCACTTTCTATAAAAACATTACCGTCTGTTCAAATGAAGTCAAGCTTGGTTCAAATAATGACGATCTTCCGCACATAACCTCAAAACTACTAATTTTATACAAAAAGATTGCCATCTGTTCAAATCCAATCAAGCTTGGTCCAATTAATGATGATTTTCCGCACATAACCTTAAAACTTCTGATTTTATATAAAAACATTACCATCTGTTTAATGAGGACGAGTTTGGTCCAATTAATAATGATTTTTTGCACATGACCTTAAAACTAGTCACTTTTTATAAAAACATTACCATCTATTTTAATCAGATTTTTTATTTTTTAAAGTCTCTGATGTCATTCAATTGTAATTTTTTTTTTTTGTGCATAATGCGACTTTACCGACCGCCGTGACAAATCAAACAAATCATTTGGATTGAGAAATGCAAATATGTAAAATAAATTAATTTAATAATGAGCTTTACGTATTAAAAGATACTGAAATTAAATTATGTTGCATAAATAATGTAAAAAGTATTTTTCAAAGCCTCTGATGTCATTCAATTATAATTTTTTACTTTTGTACATGATGCGACTTTACCGACCGCCGTAACAAATCAAACAAATCATTTGGATTAAGAAATGCAAATGTGTAAAATAAATTAATTTAATAAAGAACTTTACGTAATAAAAGTTGCTGAAATTAATTAAAGTTGCATGAATAATGTAAAGTCTCTGATGTTATTCAATTGTCATTTTTTACTTTTATACATGATGCGAATGTATGGACCACAGTAACAAATCCTAAAAAGTATTTCCTAAAACGTATTGATAAATGACTTGGGGAAATGCATATTACAAGGAGATATCACATCAAATAAGATTTTTATTCACATAATTGCCTATTTTCACAATAAAGCTTCAAAATATAAAAATAAAATTAATATATGTACAAATCTTAAAATTATCGTACTGGTAAAGAATTCAAAATACGCAGAAGTATCTTGGTACAATTTTAAATTTGTTGACTCATGGATAAGAGATACAATATTTATAATTAAACAGTATTTGCATTTGCATTAGTTTGAAAAATAATAACTTTAGTATACTGATGTACACTACCGGTCAGAATTGTGGGACCAACTGTTTTTCGATGATTGCTTGAAGTATCTTAATTTCAATTCTGTGAATGATGAAATTTGTACTCTTAATAATGTGAAAGTAATCAAACTTATCTTTAAAATGTGTCTGGAATAAAGTTGTTTCGTTAAATTTTTGAGAAGTTATTGCAAAAAAAGTCCAAATTTCAATGTTTTCTTAAATTTTAAATAACTTCCGAAGTAATCAACATTTTTTAATGTTCTTGAACTAATCTTAAAGCTAAATTTCTACAAAATCGAACCAAATTCATAGAATGAATGTGTAGTTTTTTCCTTACATACTACTTACGGTTAAAGTTTAAATAAAAAAGTTTGAAAAATTCCAATATTGCTTTTGCTGCGAAAAACATTTTTATGAGATATATAAAACACATTATTATGAATTTTATATAGAATCCCCTTAAAATATATATTCATATGATCTTTATTATGATTTACCTATAGATGAAATGTTTTCGAAATATCCCTACTTTTTACAAATTTTTCAAATTATTTCAGTCGATTATATCCATAATTAGAAGAGTGTATCACTCACAATGATAACCGAACTCTACCATATCGACCTTATCAACCTGTGATTTAGAATTAACGTCATTTAAGACCAGATGGAATTTTCAATATATATTTTGAAAAATTTTCTGTGAAAAAAGGAACGCTTCCTCTCCGCAGGGTATCGAGCCCAGGACCTTTCGATTGCCGGTAGAATGCTCTATCATCTGAGCTATGGAGGCTCCACACAACTTTTCTCACAGAATCAATTTACGCCAATTATCGACATAATCCACTGAAATGATTTGAAAAATTTGTAAAAAGTAGGGATATTTCGAAAACATTTCATCTGTAGGTAAAACATAATAAAGATCATATGAATATATATTTTAAGGAAATTCTATATAAAATTCATAATTATATGTTTTACATATCTCATAAAAATGTTTTTCTCAGCAAAAGCAATATTGGAATTTTTCATTTAAACTTTAACCTTGAGTAGTATGTTAGAAAAAAAAAATACACATTAATTCTAAGAATTTGGTTCGATTTTATAGAAATTTAGCTTTAAGATTAGTCCAAGAACATTAAAAAATGTTGACTATTTCGGAAGTTATTTAAAATTTAAGAACACATTGAAATTTGGACTTTTTTTGCAATAACTTCTTCAAAATTTAACGAAACAACTTTATTCCAGACTAATTTTAAAGATAAGTTTGATGGCTTTCACATTATTAAGAGTACAAATTTCATCATTCACAGAATTGAAATTAAGATACTTTAAGCAATCATCGAAAAACAGGTGGTTTTCTAATTTTCTAATTAAAGCGTCTGCTTTAGCTCCGAAGTACATAGAATCTAAAGGCTTAAAATTGTGAGGATTTTCAAAATTCACACGTGACATGTCGTTACGATCCACCACATCTTTTTTAATAAAAGATTTGAGTAATATCCGGTAGAACTCCGTTATTCTGCCCAGCAACAATGCGAGTTATGGTTTCTTGCTTTAGTACTCCAAATTTATTTTCGTGACTGATTCGAGGACGTATGATAAAAAATTAAAGTCACCTTTGTATATATTGTTAATAAGAGCGTTCAAGATAATTTTTGCGATCGGTAGATTATCCTCGAAAACTGCGTTTTGAAAAAATAAAGTCAAAGAAGTCCAATGCATCAAAATTCGATTAACAACAAGCTGAAAAGATATGAACTTAAAATATTTGTAATTGCATAAAAAAAGCAGACATAAAACATACTTTCAAAATTTAAAACAAGTACTTACACGAATTGACAACCATCTTGTTTGTCTTGGGTATAACATTTTATGTGGCTTTTCGTTAACGAAAATTTTACATTCCTCAAGTTGATCTTGTCTTTTTGTGCTATGTTTTAAGAGAGAAAATATATCCCGAGCAAACTGTTCTACATTACCAGGTAACTTACAGCAAGATGCTGAAGAACACAAATGTGCAGAGTGGCACACACACCCCTGGACTCTCCTAGGACGAGTCTAAGCATACCTGTTATAACCAAAAACCCCCTCTTTCGAACCAATACACCGCCAGCGGAACCGCCTTACGGCTTTAAACTTCGCGGGCGGTTGATTAGCGAAAACTGGTTCGTTTGTAATTTTTCACAAAGTTTTTTCTTTACATACAGTGCAAGTACCGTTGAAGAGATTTTTCTACATTTATTTCGATTTATTTTTAGATTTTGAGCAAAACTTGAATCGGGAAAAGTGTATGCACACACACTGGGCAAAAAGTCCATTAACTGAAAAGCTAAGTTTTTTTCACATACGTAACACGTGAGCTTCATTTCAGCATTAGATAAACTGTCTTTAAAACATATATTACCCAGGTAGAAATGTCTTAAGTTTCACTTGACAGTTGATTAGTTAATAGTAAGTCAAAACAAGTAAGAAAATATTCGTAAGGAACTTGCTAGTTATTTGTGAGTTTAACTATTGCAAGATAAACTGGAATAAAACTTGTCCACTTTTCCCCGTGATTAAATTATGAATTTTTCTTGTCAGTAATTGTTGAGGCATTTGTAAGCGAAAACTTGGAATCATTTCATTTAATGTGTGCGTACTAAAAATACAAGTTGAATGTCAACCTGCAATTTAGTGCATTTGTGAGGTGTTGAAAAAAACCTTTTGCATATCCAAGAATGGATCGAAAAAGGGAGGGAAACAGAAACCGAGTGAAAAGGTTTCGGAAAAGGAGAAAAATTAGCCAAAAGTATCAGTATGAGTCCGGTAAGTATTCATCGCAATACGTCTATATTATATAGGTTATGACATTAGTTTTTCAATAAAATTTGCAATTTACCTTGTTTTTACTTCCTGCTTTTCAAAAACCTTTTTTCATTCTCATGTTTGGTATTAGGTTCTTATATAACGGTTTTTGTGACAGATGGATCAACTGATGCCGGTGAATTTTTTGGAATCGACGTTCAAGGCCCATCAACATCAAATTTTATTGATCGAAATCTTCACTCAGATTCATGTACATATGGTACTATTATGCTAATATAAGTAGAAAATCGCAAAAGTTTTTGGAAAGCTTTGAATCTAAGCTGAAAGCAATCTTATTCGATTTAAGAATTTTATTACCATAGCAATTTTCACCAATTGGTAAAATTTCCAATTGCTTGAACGAAAACCTAATTGTTTTTGTAATTTATTGATAATTTTACCGATTAAAATAAAATGTGTCATTTCTTCAAAGAGGTCCTTTCTTTTTGATTTAAGACACACCTTTCAACAAATGAAACAAAGTTTTTTCAATTCGTAAAATGACTAATTTGCAAAACTTTTTGGACTTAGTAGCCAATTAGTAAATTTAACGTTAATATATTTTCTGACCAATTGGATTTTTTTATTTGGGATATCATAAAATATACATAATTTTTCAGCAGTCGAAATCGATAGATCATCTATCGATGCTGCCTCAACATCAACTTCCGAATCTTCTGATGTCGAGTCGATTGATAAGTTCTTGCATCAACAATCACCATCTCGAAATTCAAATGATGTGATCGAAAGTGATCATTCTCACATGCAACCTACGCAGTCTGAAGTAGTAAGCCATGAATCTGAAGAAGATAATGGCGTCGAAAATGATCTGCATTTGGGCGAACCTCCGGAAATAATTGAATTAAGGGATTAGGCTTTAGATTGTAGAATCAAACACGCTCACGTGGATAAACTCTTGACCATTTTGAAAAAAAGATTACTCGTAACTTTGCCTAAATCTTCGAAAACTTTTCTGAATACAAGCCCGGCAAAATATAAAATACAAAAGTTAGGCAGTCGAGAATTCGTATACTTTGGAATTTTGGAAACATTGAAAAAACAATTGATTGTTAATGTATACGAAAACTTGAAAATTCCGTTGATGATCAATGTCGATCCTGTGCCACTCTATAAATCAAGCAGTAAAAATTTCACTCCGATTTTATGTAAAGTTATTTGCGAACCTGATATTTACAAACCTTTTGTGGTTGCATCGTATTCCGGAGATTCAAAACTTGAAAATATAGACCTTTTCTTTCAAGAATTCATCAAGGAATATAATGGATTCCAAAATGGAGTTGTGATTGAAGGGAAAATGTTCAAAATTGTTATTAAATGTTTTATATGCGACACTCCAGCAAGAGCTCTTCTCAAATGCACAAAAGGCCATTGCGGTTACAATGCATGCGAAAGATCCTCGATTCACGGGGTTTATTCAGAAGATTTTCATCGGGTAATATATCCAGAATCGAATTGCGAATTAAGAAGTGACGCTTCTTTTCGGAATCAAGATGACGAAGAGCATCACGTGGGCTTGTCGTCCCTTCTTAATTTAGAACCTCACATAGATTTTGTGAAATGTTTCGTCCTCGACTTCATGCATTTGGGAAGTCTGGGGATAATGAAAAAGTTGCTTTCTTATTGGGTCATAGATACACGATACAAATTACGACTACAAGATAGAGTTTCATTGAATGCAATGCTGGAATCTTTAAGAATCCAAGTTCCGATCGAATTCCATAGGAAACTAAGGTCAACTACATGCATGCTACACTGGAAAGCCGTCGAGTTTTCTTTTTTTTGCTCTACTGCGGCCCTATACTATTAAAAGGTATTTTGTCACAGCTAATGTACTAACATTTCTTACTTTTGCACGTTGCGTTTCGCATATTATGTGACCGAAAATTGGCGGTTGAAAAAAATGCGCAAGCAAAATCGTATTTGAGAAAGTTCTTTGACACTGCTGTTGAAAAAAATCTGTACGACATAGATTTCCTGATTATGAATGTTCATAATCTTTTGCATCTCGCAGATGATGCCAAAAGCATGAATTACAATTTAATCCAGATTACAGCTTTTCCTTTTGAAAACCTTTTGGGGCAAATAAAATCACTTTTACGTTCGGGAAATAGGCCGCTCGCACAGCTTTGCAGACGCATGCACGAATTGAGCTTTTCTTCTTCTGGTAGAAATTCGAACAAAATTAGTCAACCATTAACAATATTGAAAGAAAAAACCACTTTGAATGGTACCTTTTTCGAAGTAAAACGTTTAAAATATCTGAATTACACTTTGACAGCTTCACATCCAGATAATATTGTACTCTTGAAAAATGGCAGTTTCGTTCAAATTGATAAAATTATACGTCCAATGAACAATAATCGTGTTATCTTAAGTGTGGAAAAGCTCGAGGTCAAGCGGCCCATTTTTACGTACCCAGTCGATTCAACGTTGCTGAATGAGTGGGAAATGTATCCAGATAGAATTTTGAATAAGTATGACGTATCTCTTGACCAAGTTGATAAGAAAGTTGTTGGTATTAGTGTGCAAGCTCCCGGAGTCGTTGACAGAAAAAAAGTATTTGTAATTCCTCTTCTACATTAATAACGACGCAAATTAGACTAAGTACCTTAGCAGGCCCGGTTGAAAGAACGGTCAGAGAATACTCTGACCGTTCTTTGACCACGCATTATTATGGCTAAGAACGGTAAAAAAACATTTAAAGCATTGCAATTATGATTCTATGACGAAATTTGGAATAGAAGGTGTAGGAATAAATACAATAATTTTACTTTTTAGCGATAAAAACAAGGAAAACATCATATATCTGTCATTGCAGGCAGTGCAGTGGTTCATCATTTGTAGAACGTCTTTACCATCAGGGTTGACCATTCGTTGAATCATAATTGCATTTACCTAAATGCTTTTTTTAACTTTCATAGTCATAATAATGCGAGGTCAGAGAATGGTCAGAGTATTCTATGACCATTCTCTCAACCAGGTTCGCTAGGGTACTTATAAGCTAGATAAATGTACAATCTGATGTAAAAATTAGATGTGATTTTAACGTGAATTTTGTAAACATTTTCTAAGATATGTGCTGTTCACAAAACTCAGTAGATTTGAAAACACGAATTCCTAATTTGAAAATAAAAACATTTCATGGACTGAATTTATCAATATTAGTCCATGTTAGTCAACATTCAAATTAAAATATTTGAAACAAATTATAAAAAATAAAATACTTCTTTAAAAAAATATTGCTTGCATCTAAATATAAGAGTAATAATTATTTTACTGCTCATATGAATAATATGTACTATATATTATATATTACGTATAACATAGAAAATATGTTATAAAAATGATATATAATATTATATGTAATATAGTATAACAAAATTTAAAAAAACGTATCCAGAGTTGAGAAACCTAATTCGAATTTCCTGCCCAAGAGAACTGTGTGAAAATGCTGTGAAAGTGCTGACGTGAAAATGCGTTCATCCTTTGTTTTGTTCATGTTAGGAGTCCAATTAATTGTCACTACTCCACAAATCTCATCAGAATTTTCCTTCAATGGACCTTATAACGGGGAACAAGCCACCAGGTAGGTAAAATATCTCTACATATATCACGCTCCTTGTTCAAATCAAAACATGACAAAATTTGTTATGATTGAATTGGCATGGGGTCAGTTCGTTTTTTTCCAACCTTTTAGGTGGTGAAAACCATAAATGGTTTAAAAAAAAAATCTGGCACTGAAGAGGGCCTACATCTGTGGCCGAAACGTTTGCCCATTGAAATCTTATGGTTTTCACCACCTAAAAGGTTGGAAAAAAACGAACTGACCCCATGCCAATTCAATCATCACAAATTTATCACTGTGGGCCAATAAAAAAATTAAAAAAACATGTACCGGAACATGTCTTACAACAAAACATGACACTCCAGTCAGGAATTTTTTTTGCTGTTACATTTTTTGAAAAGAACTTGAGTTGATTTTGATAAGATAGTTACAGTAATTTTATGTCCAAGCATCAATTGCTATTAGTTCAATGAAAAAACCTCCGCTATTACCGAATTTTGCACAAGTGTTCATAAATCCCATATTTGATTGTTTTCGTAGGAGACCTGAACAACGAATATCTTTTTTCTTTGGTTGAGTTTTACCAAGAAAAAATTGGCGATTTGTACAAAGCGATAGATTGTGTGCCTTGTACAGGGACAGATATCGACGAAGAGACGAACGAGATCTCAACTTCTTATGCGCCTCTTCCATTCGCTACTTTAGCAAAAATGGTGAAAAATAGCGACCCACCAAATATGATTTGGGATATGTATGATGTTCACATCAAAGGTCGAGCCAGTAAGTTTTGTAATCGTATATTGTCATGAAGATATACTATCCCATTACCGTTACGTTGTTCGTCTACCCTTTTCGTTCGTTGCAATTTTGTAATGATTTGAAATTATCTCATTAGAAGATAAGAACAGAATCATAGTTTCCGCCATTTTATTCTTTAATGTGATGAATTTTTTATATGAACTTACAAAGAGGCAATGATAAAACTCAAACGTTTTAAAATAGAGGCAAATGTTTTGACTGATTCTGATGCGCCAGAAGAGGGCAATTCAGAAAACATCATCAGAATGTTGAAAGAAAAAAAGAGGCAAACGCTGAAAGATAAATACGAAGGACTGGTGGGATTTGAAGATGATTATTCTGATAAAAGGGCTAACAATAAATCTCTTGATTCACAAGAATTTCTTCATATGCAGTTTTATACAAACGAAGATGGTTAAAATTTAACTCAATCATTGCAGTAAAACATTTTCAGATGTGAGTAGTGTTAACTTCTCGTTGATTTTTTTCTTTCGGACGAGCAAGCTCAATGCACTTCTCGTGAATTAGAAAATTATTCTGAGCTCTTAAGAACCAAAAAAAGCAATAATGATTCGGAAACTTCCGCCCTGAATAAGGATTTCTTTAACTCTCGAGATTCATCCATTTCTGATCCTGTGAAGGTTAACAAGGAAGCTTTCACCGAGCCAAACAAAGGTTTAAAAATCTGTCTAACATATACCTTTCTTGACTTAAAATTGGGTGGTGCTTCTAGATAAAAGGTAAAAGTGTAAACTTTTGCTACGATGAAACATGTTGAAGAGCAATACGTACGTAATCAGATAAAAATACTCAGATGTTTCAATTATTTCAGTTCCTCGGAAACGAAAAGCTTCTATCAATGAAGTTGATAAAAATTTTCCCAGAATGGTTAAATTAAATCAGTAAAAATTGCCAAGCCTATCTGAAAGTAAGCTTTTACATATTTTGCACTTTTCAAACTTTAATTTACTTCTCGCTCGTTTCAATGTATGTACTGCAAAGGAGAAATTTAACTATTTTGTCATAGTTTTGTTGCCAGCGGATAAATCAAGAAAGAAACAACGTCAGTTTAAATCTGCAGGTAAATTTAGTGAAAGTGCAATTTTCAGAGAGTAATTCAATTTGATATTTTTCAAACCAAAATTTATTAAATTTTTCAGCTGCACTGGATGGAATTATACAAATTTCGTCTTCGAATATTCCTGAAGAACACAAGTCTTTGGTTGAAGGTTGAATATATATCATGTTAATTTATTTTTATAATTATACTAACTGACTCTTTGTAGGCACGCTTTGTGAACTCTGGGAAACCATTGCAACGAATATTTCTTGTTTCTTCCAGCTGTTCTGATAGGAGTTAACGCTCTTTCTGAAAATCCCATGATCGCTCTGGAAGAGAAAATGATCATGCTCACAGACAAAATTGATGCTGTACGTGCTTCTGGAAATATTGCTGTCGATTTAAATCACGTTTTCAACTTGGATTCATTCGTGAAGTATGAGTTACAATATACGTTCCCTCTCTTCAATAAAGAATTTTTCGACTATTTGGAAAGGATTTTGACGGAAGAACAAGTACAAACCGATTTTGTAAGTACTTGAAAAATTCACAAATTATCATAACAGTTGCAGTTTTTTTTTTACTTTCTTTTTCGTTTTGTTAAACCATGCCTTTATTCATTGAAGTTCTGAGTTATCGGTTGCCAAAGTAACGTAGAGAAATTTCGTAAATGCTAGCGTTCCTAATTTTCTAAATAATTGAGTAAAAAATGCTGAGAAAATTTCATTCACTAAAAGCACAAACTAATTAATTTAAAAAAATAAAACCGAACAATATTCTATCTGCAATTGTGATATTCATTTCAATATGAATGATTTTTTTATGACATGAGTAACATTTTCCAGCAATCCGCATTGGACACTGTTTATTCAAATGGTCAAGGAATCTCGATCACGAAAAATTTGACAGTGATTTTAAAAGCGACTATGCACAAAGATTTGGCGATTAAATCATTTGCTGCCCAACGTTTGGCTCAAGGAGTAAACAAAACTATCTTAAAAAATACGAAACTTTCAGCAACCATTTACGGTAAATTATTTAATAATCTTTAAACTTCATTTTAACTCACCAACTAGAATGTAATTAGTAATTAGAATAGGATTACCACGCTAATTTATCAATTGGGTTTCCCAAAATCAAATGAATTCACCAATAGGTTGGGAAGACCAAGGCATTCCGGGACGCGGGGCAATTAGGCAAAGAGGGGATAATATCAAAATAATACGTTCAAATATCTATTGATGTTGACGTTAATTGCATCTCTATTTTACCATTTAGGTCCGATCAGCTGGCACTTCCACAACAGAATATCACTATTTATTTTATGCCACATTTTAAGGCTAATTTTGGGCTAATTTTTTGGAGCCCAAAAATAGTTCGATATTCCAAAGCAGTATTTTTTGTCCAAAATGTATTTTTTAAATTTATGGGTTGCTTGTCAGTGATAGGGGTTCTTTTTGTAAAATTTATTTTTGGGTATTTGAAGAGCCCGAAAATAGCCTGAAATTCGGGTATAGTCAGTTTTTTTAACTTTACGGTTTTTATGTACTGGAGGTGCAAGCTGATCGGGCAGTCAGTACCTCCATCTAAAATTTGGTTTTTCGAAAAAAATACAAGAGCCCCAAAATGGGCATTACCGCCCAAAGTTAGCCTTAAAATGTGGCATAAAATAAATAGTGATATTCTGTTGTGGAAGGGCCAGCTGATCGGATCTTTACCATTTGACCTATCAAGTTTGGTAAAATAGAAACGTATGGATTCCAAGTTATCTGCACTGTCCCAGATCTATGTCCCAAAATGCCACGGCCTCCCCTAATTCCAACTGATAAAACAGTTTATAAGTTTCTGAAAGATCTCTGTGTTTTTATAATTCACAAGTATTAGGCGCCTTTTAAAAACTTGCCATTTTCTTTCTTCCGGTTTAATAAATGATTGGTGGAACCATTTCATTTTTGTAAAACCAATTGGTAAGTTTAAAAATTAGTAATTTGGTGTGGCAAGTCAATTTATTTTATCCGGTGGTGGAGGAAGTTTGTAAAAAAATATTAAAATCTGAGAGGCCAGACCCCACAAAAGGATGGGGAATGGCAGCTGGTGGAAAAAACGAAGAAAAAAAAGAAGAAAAATAAAAAGAAGAAGGAGAGAGAGGTTCCTGCGCCCTCTGCGCAGGAACCTAAGGAGAAAAAAAGGTGCCTCTTGGTCCTGAAGTAGGGGGGTGACGTCTCGGCCTTCGAAAAGGCGCTCGAGCAGGCGGTCGGGCACAGAGCCGAAGTTAAGTCTTTGGTCTCGAAGAGGTCCGTTGAAGTTAGGTACCTCAATGAGACCATCACAGGGGAAGAGGTTGTGGCCGCGCTCTGTATCGCGCTGGGCAAGCCAGACCTCGGGGAACAGTGCAGGCTGTATAAGCGCTTCGGCGGTCTACAGACTGCGGTGGTCTGTTTAACCGAGGCGGAAGCACGAAGCTTGCTCGGGCTCGGTAAGCTGAGGGTGGGGTGGGTAAACTGCCGCATCCGGGAGCATGTCGAGGTTGCCCGGTGCTTCATGTGCCAGGGTTATGGCCATGTGTCGCGCGGCTGCACGCTTCCAGGCAGGAAGGACGCCTGCTGGAGGTGTGGGGGCGCGTTGCACGTGGCCAAGGAGTGCAAGGCTCCGCCTAGGTGCCTGACATGTGCGGATAGGGGCGAAAAAGATGTCGCCCATGCTTCGGGGAGCGGCTCTTGCCCTATATTTAGAGCGGAGCTCCGGAGGTTGAGGGGTGGAAAGTGAAATTTCTACAGCGCAACCTCGAGAGAGGGAAAGGAGCCCTCAGAGAGGCTAGTGGGCGGTCCCTTATCGCGGGCGACTTTATTAGTAAGTCGCCCAAGTGGGGCGAATCCCGTCTGGACAGGAGGGGAATCTTGGTCGGCGAGATGGCCGCTAGGAATGACCTGATTGTATTAAATCGGGGCAGGGATTTTACGTTCAGACAAGGAGCGGGGGGGTCGATTATCGACCTCACGTTTGCCGCGCCCCGTCTTCCCTCAAGGATAGCCGACTGGTGCGTCCTCCAGGTAATAACCCTAAGTGACCACCAGTGCATTGAGTTCAGCATCCGGGAACGGAGTCACCCAGTGAATACGGGAAGGAGCGGCAAAGGAAGGAGCCCCTCCTGGAACACAAGACGACTCAACAAAGACAAGCTACAAAAACATCTTGAGGAAACCAGGCTCATAAATGAGCTAGATTGGGCTAAGTCTTCTGAGTCGTTGGAGGACATCGTGCGGGTGGCGAGGCGGAAAGTGGTCGCAGCATGTGACCACTCGATGCCTCGACGAGGGCACTGTCGTACTGGGGACTCAATGTACTGGTGGAACGACCAGTTGTCTGTCCTGGGTCGGAAATGCCTCACAGCGCGGCGGAGATTCACCCGCTCAAAGGGTGATTCTCTGCTTCACGAGGCATGGAAAAACGCAAAATGGGCTCTGAGGCAAGGCATTAAGAAAAGCCGACTTCAGTGCTGGAAAGACTCTCGCCTTCAAAATAGTCACCAAGAGATTGATGACTAGAAGAAAGACCCAGGGCCTGGGTAATCATGATCGATTCAAGTACATCGTGCGAAGCTTGTTTCCGCATGTAGAGCCGTTCCAAAGACAGGACCGAAGCTCCTGCGTGGTCCGGCTTGAAGAACTCTTCACTCTCGAGGAACTAAAGAGAGCGGGTGGAAGTCTCAGGGCAAACACAGCGCCAGGGATCGACGGAATGCCGAACGAGATCCTGAAATAGGTGATCGGGGTATACCCGGAGATCTTCCTAGAAGTCTTTAACTCCTGTCTTCCGGAGGGGAAGTTCTTCGCAGAATAGAAGAAGCAGAGGTTGGTCCTGCTGAGGAAGGGCAACAAGCCTCTAGGGGATGCCTCAATATATCTATTGGATACGATGGGGAAACTTCTGGAGGAAATGATCCTACAAAGACTACAGGGTCACATGGTCCGCGAGAACGGTCTCTCGGAGAACCAGTTCGGATTCAGGAAAGGCAGGTCCACTGTGGACGCCATCCAAGCTGTGGTTAACATCGCCACAAATGCAAGAAAAGGAACTGGTAAGCGTAAGGGATTCTGCGCGTTGATCAGCATTGACATACGCAATGCGTTCAATACCGCGAGATGGAACATCTGCATCGAGGCGATGGTGCGGAAACAGGTTCCAGACTACCTGTTGCGAATGATAGATGACTATCTGAGCGACAGGTGGGTGATATATGAGGGCGACAAATGGTCTCTCAAGGAAGATATGACATGTGGTGCTCTTCAAGGTTCGCGGGTGGGTCCAATCGTTTGGAATGTCATGTACGACGATTTCCTGCGCATGGACCTGCCTGCTGGAACGAGCATCATCGGCTTTGCGGACGACGCACTTGTCGTGTGCGCTGCTGAAAACGTCAGAATTCTGGAGCTGAGGATCAATGATACTCTGTGGCGGGCAAAGCGTTGGTTAGATAGCAGAGGCCTGAAAATGGCCCCTGAGAAGACCGAGGCTTTGCTGGTCACAGACAGGAGATCCTTCCAATATCCGAAGATCGCTCTCGGGAAACATGAAATCGAGTGGAAAAAGAGCATTAAGTACCTGGGAGTGCAGTTGGATCGAAGGCTTAGCTTCGGCGAACACCTGCAGATCGCGACTGCTAAATCCATCCAATGTGGGGCCGCCCTGACTCGGCTCATGCCCAACATTGGTGGACCCAGGGAAGCTAAGAGAAGGCTGGTGGCGAGCGTGGTAAACTTGAAGCTGCTTTATGCACCTCCAATCTGGACAAGTGCCCTTAAGAACCATGCTATCCTGAAGAGGCTGTTCTCGGCACAGAGAGGTGTATAGAGCATACCGAACTGTGTCGACGAGTGCTGTGCTGGTCCTGACGAGCGTCCCGCCTATTGACTTATTGGCGGAGGAAAGGAAAGAGACCTTTCAGCTCCGTAAGGAGCTCACCTGCTTAACAAACCTGCAGGAAATCGCTCGCGCGAAGGAGGCCATCCGCAAGGATGGAAGGCGCAGACTCGTCGAGAAATGGCAGGCGAGATGGCATGGTGACCGATCTGGGAGATGGACACACCGTCTAATCCCGGAGCTCACCACCTGGCTGGATAGAAAGCACGGTCAAGTCGGCTTCTACCTGGCGCAAGTGCTTCCAGGCCACGGCTGCTTTAATGCGTACCTGAAGCGCTTCAAGAAGAGAGACGACGAGTCGTGTAGCTACTGCCGATCCCTTGTGGACAACGCAGAGCACACACTCTTTTTCTGTGCCAGGTGAGGCGTGGCAAGAGAGGCTGTCGGTCGAGAAGTGGGCGCACAACTCACCCCTGACACGATGATGTCTCTCATGCTCCAGTCTGAACGGAATTGGATGCTTATCGAGTCATTCGTCACCCTGGTGATGAAGACGAGGGAGCTCGATGGACGTGTAGAGCGCGGCAACAACGAGGGCCAGTAGAAATCGCATCGGGGCTTGCACCTGCGGTCCTGCGCCCTGGGTGGACCTGGCTGTCCGCGTAGACCGGGGGAGAAATATTCTTGGTCCTCCCCAGGTTGGCGCGGCTAGTCGGTCTTCCAAACGGGCGTGTGGACGCGGATGGGAGTTCCGAGCGAACGGATGACGGAAGAGTCGTACGCTACTTTAAGCTGGAACCAACCACCCGTGAAGTTTAAAGCCGAAAGGCGGTTCCGCGGGTGGTGTTTTGGTTCGAGAGAGGGGGTCTTCGTTTTAACAGGTATGCCTAGACCGGCCCTAGGAGAGTCCTGTACCACGTCCATAAAAGATTTCGCCATTTTTCCTCCTCACCAAAAAAAAAAAAAAAAATAAAATAAAAAAAAATACTAGATTAGATTTGAGTGTACGCATAAAAACTCGTATACGCACCGAAGTCACATAAAATAGAATACGTGCCAATGCACACAATTCGGGAAATTACGAGACTCGCGACAATGCCCGCAGGACTGATCGCGCCTCGGCTTCGTCTCGGCTTTGTCTTGGCTTCGATCTCCTGCGAGCATTGTACGCTCGTCACGCAATAACCCTCATTGTGCGCATAGGCAAATAATGTTCTAGTGATGAATGTTATTGAATAAGTGTATTGCTAAAAACGAAATGTAACTACAAAATTTTGTTATGCTTACTTGTCCATTTTTTGTTGAATTTTATCAGGGTTCCGGTTGAGTCTTGATCGTTTTCTCGTAATCCAGACTTCAGTATCAAAGTCGAAGCCAGGTCGCAACCATTTTTTTCAGATTTGACGTCGAAGGCCCGCCGTTGTAACCGATTTTTTTCGGCCCGCTTTTCAGTGCACGCCTCAGCAAAGTTACTGCCAGGTGGTAGTAATTTTGTTACAATCGAATTCCAACTTTGAATTACAGCATTTTTTTTCTCTCAATCAACAGCTTCAATTTGAACTGAATCCTGGAAAATTATTTAGAAAACGAAACAATTAGCGATTTTGCGATCAAAACTGAAACTCATAATAACATTTTAGCAGATGATACTGAAAATTATTACATACCTTAAATGTAAGAATTAATAGCAATGAGGACTAAAAGATACCATAGTTCGCTACACAGTGGAAAAATACAGCATTGGGATTCCGATGCCGTGAGGTTAGAATCCGAACGGACCTCTCTTTTTAACACCATAGGAGAGAAAGAGAGGTCCGTTCGGATTCGAAATCTCTCAGGGCATCGGAACCCCACTGCAGGTTACATAGGGAATAGTAAAGGGTTGAGTAAAACGTTATCGACGACAGGGCATCGACATGCGTCAGTGGGTTAACATGAAGTGTATAAGTATATCACCGACACTTGAGGTGCTTCAAATCGTAGTTGTTAACGAACCGTACATACGCGCTACGCCACCGCGGCGTTCAGAGGGGTACTCCCACCGCCGCTACTCACGTGAGTACCCCGACCGACCGCCGAGCCGCGCGCGCTGCTACCCCCACCCTTCGCGGACGGTATATAAGGAGGGACGGAACACCGAGATGGGGCAGTTCGGCTGGAGCGATGATCCGGGTCACACCGGAGCGGCGCTCTAGACGGACGGCCTCTCCTGATGGGTTCCCCCATACGAGGGTATCTCCGACCGTGACACACTCTGGTGAAGCCGGACTGAACGTCGATCGATGGGTTCCCCCATGGTCGACTCCCGGTGGGAGCTGACACCCAGCGTCAGGTTCCCTTGGCTAGGTGTTGCTCCAGGCGAAGCCAGGTGGTAACCCATATAAACGACACCGAGACCACCCCGAGACACACACACATTTACACAACTCGCTTTTTACCTCAAACCATGTCGCTTCAGGCACAAGCCTCGTCGCTTTTCACCCTAAGCGATATCTTATTAGCGAGCGACATCGCTTTTAAAGCGATATTCCTAGTCATAAAAGCGCAGTCGCGTATGAGGAAGATTAGCTCGCAGGTAATTAGCTGCAAGCCTCTTGAGCTTGCCATTAACATTCAAGTGTGACGTCACTCGCAGCTACAGCGCAATTGTCTTCATCAACACTATAAATCCTTCAAACACTTTTTGATCATTAGAAATTTTCATCTCAAATTAAAATTGCTCTAAAAAAATTAATCGGACATCGTTACTGAATAATTTATGCACTTAATTCGATACTGATAGCAATGTTTTGTTTATTATACATAACAATGTGGATTTACACTTGATTTCTTTCATAGACATCGCTTTTCGAGAGATCTTATACTCAAGAAATCGCTTCAGCTGGATCTCTTACACAGCGATCGCTTGATTGAGAGATTTTTTACAATTAAGCGATCGCTTGGGTAAGAGATTTCTTAAAAGGAGCGAATTCGTCCACAAGCGTTCGCTTTGTAGATATCTTAGTCAGGCGATCGCTTGTGGACGAATTCCCTCCTTTTAAGAGATCTCTTGTCGAGAGATACCTTGCCATGGGATGTCATTGACGTGATTTTACCCAATTCGTTTCTTATCATTTGTTATTCAAGCTCCGGAATATTTGAACGTCGCACCTCGCCTCGGTCTTATATTCTTCGCATACATAAAAGTTTAGTTCTTATGTAATTTGATACTGAAACTCAAGTCAATTTCATTATATTGTAAATGTGAATTAAACTTTCCCAACTCTATATTCTTTACATACAATTTACTAGATTTGTTCCCAGAATTTTTTTCGTATTTCGCGTAGAGTTCTGCTTAGAAAGAGATTTTTTATTTTTAATAATATTATTCATTAATAAACAAGAGATATAACTCTCGTGAAAAAATCTTTGAGACCAAAGTTGTAGATATTTCTAAAATAAACAATTTTGTTTTCTAAGATTTTTTCCGTATATCACATAGATTTGGTGTAAAATAAAATGATTATTTCTGATAACATTTTTTACATTGAAAACGAAAAGTATGTGTACGATGAAAAAGTGCTCTGGAGTTAATTTCTTTCCGCATCTCGTATAGTTATTTTGTAAACCAGAGGTTTTATCTTTATGGATAAAACCAAAACCATTGGTAAAAAATGGCTGGCTACTGAACTTGTCCTTTCATTTTGGGCCCTTAAAAGGTGTGTCAACCCAAGTAGAAATTTTCAGAAGTTTTATTTGAGATACTCGTAAGTTTTCCTTTTCATCTAGTGAGGCCCTCTTGAGGAAAACTTGTAAGTTATCCAAAAGAAATTTAATGCTGCGCCATTTAAGTTATTAGTGAGTATAAACTTTTGAAGTATTGTTGTGGCACTCTCTAGATATTTTTGAGGAAATACACAGATCTTCGTTAGGAATTGAAATCTGACATATGTATTGTAGTAATACTTTAAGCTGAGTGAAGATTTCGAGTGATAAAATTTTATGTTGATGGGCCTTGAACTTCGATTCCAAAATTTCTCCCGCATCAGTTGATCCATCTGCCATAAAAACTGTTATATAAGAACCTAATTCCAAAAATGAGAATACAAAATGGTTTTTGAAAACAATGCAACGAAAACATGCGGGATCCTGAGAAATTATAGATTAAGTAAGAAAGTAATCAAAGGACTTTGTAGATTAAACAAAAATTGTACGTGACATGATTGTGCAACATTTTGGCCAAGAAACAAAACAAGGAAATTGCGAATTTTATTGAAAAAATAATGTCATAAACTATAAAATATAAACGTATTGTGATGAATACTTACCGGACTCATACTGATACTTTTGGCTAATTTTTCTCCTTTTACGAAACCTCATCACTCGGTTTCTGTTTTCTTCCCTTTTACGGTCCATTCTTCGATATGCAAAATTTGTTTTCCAACACCTCACAAACATACTAAATTTTCTGTTGACATTTAACTTGTATTTTTAGTGCGCACACATTAAATGAAATGATTCCAAGTTTTCGCTTACAAATGCCTCAACAATTACTTACAAGACATATTCAAAAATTAATCACGGGGGAAACTGGACAAGTTTTACTCCAGTTTAGCTTGTAATAGTTAAACTTACAAATAACTAGTAAGTTCCTTACAAATATTTGCTTACTAGTTTTGACTTACTATTTACTAATCAACTGACAAGTGAAACTTAAAACGTTTCTACCTAGGAAATTTCAATCCAATCTAATAATTCTATCGAGAGTTATCGTGTCCAGAGACACCAGACAGACAGGCAGACACTTTCGTAAATACTATTTCTTCTGACTCTGGGGTTTTCAAAATGTAAATATTTGATGAAAATTCCAAAAGGGATTTTTTGCATTAAATAAAATCAGTATAAGCCTATATTGATTCCCCTGTAATATATATATATATGTGTGTATATATATTCGTAATTCCATAATTTCGTATGACAAAGTGCACCAAAGCGCATTCCAATCCGAGGATTCTTTCGAAAGTTATCGAGTCTACAGACAGCGACAACGACGGGAACAGACGGACAGACAGGATTGAAAAAATCCCTTTTTCGGATTCAGGAGATCATGAAACGTGGACATTTGTTTAAAAAGTGGGGGTCAAATTTTACACAAATAGAATACCTTCTCATATGTGATGAGAATATAAAAGTACATATTTACTGTTGAAATAAATTTTCGAAATATCCTATAATTCACTAGCTTATATTATTTCTATTATGAGAAATTTCATTCTTTTATTTATTATTCTTCGTTGCGCCATTGCTTCTTGATTAAAATTCTTCTTGCTCTTCCATTTACTGATTTTTTTTATTTTATCATACTATCTTATAATTCTTAATTTTTGATCCGTTACATTATTTTTTTGAAGTCATTTCCTCTGAATGAACTCTTAAACCAGCCTTTGTATGAAAGAAAACTTAATTATGAAGAATGTTATAAAATGTCTGTTTCACTGTTGTTCTACAATATTTTCACAACAACAGTTATGTGGCAGTTATCAATTATTCAGTGTCATAGAACGTTGCTTCTTTCATGCTACGCAATTTTTATGTATTCTTAGAGCAATTACAACACTGTCACTTTCTTATGGAATAGTTATTTAATGTGCTTGTAGGAATATCGTATTGTTCATTGCGAATATTGCGATGAGAAGAATCCCTTTTGCATGTCATGCGGTGCGTATTTATAATACATAACACACTTATATGCTTGAATACGTGATTATCTTTCAATCGGCCGCTGGTAACAGTCCGCTGTTGAATTCACACGAAGATTAAAGCTCGTGTGATACGTGCTATTTAAGTCATTACGTTGTCAACGCTTGTATATTTTTTTTATTACATTCTCATCATGAATGAGAAAGTATTAGTTTTATTTCCATAAGTGCTCATGAATCTCTACAAATAATCCTTATAATATTTTTCGATTAAACCAAAATTGTAAAAGTTACAGTAAGTTAAAACTTGAAAAAAGTCAATATAAAAATTCCATTTTCCAGTTAAACCATAGGAGATACAAAAAAGTTATGATATAAAACTGCTTACTGGAAAGTAATGTACAAATTTGAATCACAACATTTTTTTAATAAGACGTATATTTTTTTTTTTTGATTTAAAAAATTACCATTGAAAATCGAAAATTCAATTTTTTAACCAGAATATGTCAAATGCGAAACAAATGTAAGATTTGAAACTTTTTTTCCATTCGCGAAAGATCGCGCTGCAATGACGAGAAATGAAATGATTGATTATTTCAAGAATGTATCTTTTAAACGGAAAATAAATAAGACGTGTTGAATGTTTTTACACTGAGAAAAATATATCTGAATTTTTCCTGAGTTTATAGGAATTCTACCTCAAAGGGTAGAAAAGAAGAAAATTTGCTAATTGAAAAGAAGTATATACTATTGCGAAAGTGAAATAAGAGGATAAAAAAATGAAAGTATTTACTTCTTTTTATAGAAAAGTTGTTATTCAAATTTTGACGGAAATAATACTTTACTTAAAGAAAATATGTACAATAACTGAATCTAAAAAAGTCCGATAAATTATGGGACTCTCTATGGTCCGTCAAATTTCCGATAAATTATCGGAATAAAAACCTCAAGTTCAAGGCAGATTTTACTGGTTTTTTTCGGACTGATGGCATCAACTATACACGACTCTGTGCATTAGTGTACGGCGTGTTCACGTGAGCAGTGTACTTGTGTGCGTGTGTATACAGACGTGCGTCATGCTCGAATGTAGTAATGTATTTTTGGCGTATTTAGCGTACATGTGCACGCGTGCCTATTTGAGGAAGTGAACTTGAAAAAATATTTATAAATTTTTGCTTTTTTTTATACAACGCTACTCTATATAAAAACACAAAACTTCATAATATTAATGACTTTATAAAGTTTTGTATTTTTATAAAAAAAACGCATTTCATAAAGACAATTTTTATAAAAATTTTCATAAATTTGACTTCATAAAAAATCACTAATTTTATAAAATTTTTATTGAATCTATTACTTAATTCGTGCGGTTTTTTTTCAAAATTTGAACGTTTATTTAAGAAAAACATGTACAAAAGTATTATTCAAAGTATTGCCGATATGAAGCTACGACTGTTTCCCATCTTTCTGGCAATTTGTGGATTCCATCCGAAAAGAACTGCGCCGGCTTGGCGGCCAACAATGAATCAAGCCAATTTTTGATACCCTGTTCTGATGTGAACCGTATTCCAGTGAGGGCGTTCTGCATCGACCGGAACAAATGGTAGTCAGAAGGGTCGAGGTCTGGGATATAAGGTGGGTGGGGTAAAACTTCACATCCACTGTTTTCCAAATAGCAACATGAGGCCGAGCGTTGCCATGATGGAAAATTATTGCCTCGTGTCTGGTCGCATATTCCGGGCGTTTTTCGGCTACTGCTCTCTTCAAACGGATCAATTGTGTTCGGTAGCGTTCTCCATTGATGGTTCCACCCGGTTTTAGCAGCTCATAATACAGCACACCCTTCTCATCCCACCAAATACAGAGCATTACCTTCGCGCCATAGATATTCGGCTTTGCCGTTGATTTAACTGGTTGGCCGAGTTTCACATATGATTTTTTGCACTTGGGGTTGTCGTAATGGATCCGTTTTTCATTACGAGTAACAATCCGATGCAAAAATGACTTCTTTTTGTGGCGTTCCAGCAGCATTTCGGACATGCAAAACCACCTTTCAACGTCTCTCGGCTTGATTTCATGTGGAACCCAATTTCCTTGTTTTTGAATGTGTCCGGCTGCTTATAAACGTTTTGAAATGGCTGCTTGAGTGACTCCCAAAGATTCTGCTAGCTCTTCTTGTGTTTGGCAACAATCTTCATCGAGTAATGCTTCCAGTTCTTCATCTTCAAACTTTTTTGGCTGCCCAGGACGTTCTTTGTCTTCCAAGCCAAAATCACCACTTTTAAATCGTGCAAACCACTTTTGGCACGTTCGCTCAGCTAGAGCATGTTCACCATAAACTTCCACCAAAATACGATGACTTTCGGCATCAGATTTCTTCATATTAAAGTAATGAAGAAGAACTCTCTGCAAAAATACTTTTTCAGGCACAAAGTTCGACATATTTGAGTGAAAAAAAATTATTGTTGTTTACGCTTCAAATGAATGATATATACTGAAAAAGACGCACAATGACAGTAGCTTTCCAACGCATGTTCGGAATATTGGAACGATGGAATAATAATCAAGTTACGCCATCTCTTAGCAAACCGCACGGATCAAGTTATATAGATCCAATATTTTAAAAAAGTGGCTTTATAAAGTTTTTAATTACTAACGACCATGTGTAGATCGGTATGTAGAATCTACATTTAGATAAACAAATTTGTTTTTTTACGGTTGGGAAACAATTTTACCAACAACAGTAAGGTTTTTCAAAGTAAAACTCGTAAGAAAATGGCGCATCTCAGGATATGGGTCATGTAACTAATAATCGAAGTGCCGTTGGAATGATTTCACAGGTCAGCGGTTTATGTTCTAGCCTACGGACCACGAGTGCGCGAGTTCAAACCCAGCTTGGAGCAGAATTATTTTCCGATTTCTTCAGCTTTACTACATACATGTTCAAATTTCCTAATATAATTGCTAACATTCTTTCATAATTGTGCATGATAATAAAAGTCTGAATAATTTCTCCTTTCACACAGGTTGTCAATGATAAGTAGAAAAATGAAGGTAGAAACGTTGTAAAGAGAAGATGGAAGAAGGAGAAAAGGATCGATAAAAGGGAAAAGAAATTTTTGCTTTTTTTGCGTCGCAAAAGTTCGATAAAAAAAAGGAAAAAGTCGGATAAAAAAGAGGAAAAATTCTGACAAATTTATATGAACTTTTTAGTGTTCCAATCACGGGAAAAAGTCCGATAAAAACCGGTAAAATTTCCGGAATCAAAACAGTGATATTTTACTGTTTTGAAAAAGTATTAATTAGACATTTGAGTAGGAAATTATATGATGTTTTTTTGGAATAAGCCCCCTATTTTATAGCACAGTTTCCGATGATAAGTAAAGTCCGATAAAAAATAGGAAAATGTTCTATAAGGATTTTCTGGGGTTAAAATGCCATAAATTATAGAAGAATCTCGTCTAAAAAAAAGAAGAAACTAAGATATATTTTTTTCTACTAGCGGGTCGGAAAGTGGATTTGTTTGCCCCGCACGGGGCAATAAAGTCCACTTTCCGACCCGCTAGTAGAAAAAAAATCGTGTGCAACACGGGAAAACATTTATTTTACTCGTGTGGTACACTTCACACTCGCAAAATAATTTTTTTTTTCCTAGTTGCACAATGCACTATCTCAGTCTAGAAGAACCATTCAATTGTCATCAATTCATCTTTAAGCACTACTTTTAGCTCTACACAGTAACAACGATGTGGACGTAGTAGTTGTACAGGGTGTTTTTTTATCTTGTGACGTAGAAATATATGTATATATATACATATTTATCTCATCTTTGCTTACTGCATTCTAGATCCGTAACCATAATCAACACAAACACGAGTTTCGCGATCGATTCTTTTATATACACACGTATATACGTACGCTATGATATATACCGCCCTTGTTTAATAGTATCCACCTTCTGAGTTTAATTTATAGATTTAAATTAAAGGACAAAATGTTCAAGATGAAATACAGTATTAGACATAGTCATTTTATTGCTTTCAATCCAAAGTTTTTGATACACGCGAAATCAGAAATAGCGTGTAATAAATTAATGTACAAAAATATACTTAATGAACAGAGAAAATTATTCGTGAAGTATTAACGAATAGTCAACTAAAACAAAGACAGAGTTACATTTTTTTAGTTTTTATGAAGCACTGGAATGTATATAGCAAAGAACAGTTTTGTAAAGATCTTGTCGAATTGAGATTTAATCCCTTCGGGCCTGACTTTTTTTCAGGGAGATTACAAATAAGGTCTGTGGTGGATGCCATCCCCAGGAAAAATGTCTTTATTGTTTTGCATCAAAAAGATTTGGAGTAACGAAAAAAATAATAACGCAACTACTGTAGACTATCATATATTAGTATAACCAAATTGAGAAATAAAATTATATCCCCGTACTGTTAATTTTTAACGATTTTTGAGAGAGTTTACACAAGGAGGGGTGACTTTAGAAGGTTCAATGATTTTTCTGGAGTTAGTCCTATCCTTAATATTCAGAAGACGCCTTTAACGAACATTCTGCGTTAATTTTTGTGGTTTTAATGCATTTTTAAAAGTAGTGGTACACATATGTACCGCCAGGCACGAAAGGGTTAGAGAAACTGCCTATATCATCAAATATATACTTGTATATATATACAGAGTGCTAATTTATATCTTTATACCCAATTATCTTGTTAGAAAAGCAAGATAGAAAAAGAAGTTTTATGCAAAAATCATTTGGTTCAGAGAGGACCATAAGTCGATAACATTGATCTTGACCTCAATTTTCAAGGTGATTTGAAGGTTAAATTGTGTTTTCCGAATAGGAACCTCTATTTTTGACCCTGGATTTGAAAGGAGCGGAAAAATTCCGTTGAGATATGGGCTTTGAATGACATTGAGGATAAAAATGAATGTCACGTCAAGGTTAACTTTAAAATTTTTTATAGATAACTCGGAAAGAGCAGGTAAATTTGAAAATGACCTTAAAGTCAATCTTGACTTCAAGGTCAAGGAAATTTGGAGGTTAACTTATAATCGTTGAGATAGGTAAGATTTGGTAAAAAGCATTATGAAACTACTTTGAAACGCTGGTATAACGAGTTTAAACATGGTCACCATTCGCTCACCGACAAATTCCCTAAAGATCGTCCAAAATCAGTTGCTGGTCCAAAAAATATTAGTGCTGTGCAAAAGCTGATAATGCAAAATCGGCATGTCACATACTGTGAGATTGAGACAACCTTAGTCAGTAGTTCCACCAGCATATATAAAATATAGCATGCAAATTTAGCCGTGAAAAAGATTTGTTCTCGTTAGATCCCACATAATTCGACAAAAGCTCAAAGTGATGCAAGAGTCGATTGGTGCAAACAAATGCTCCAGAAATATTCGAACGCATGCAAAAATGTATAGATCATAAAAGAGAATACTTTGAAAAAAAATAAAACTATTTTTGATGACAAATTACCGCAATAAATAGTATATAAATAAAGTATTTTATGTGTCTCCAGCGCGGAAACTCATTTTTCCGTTACAGCTGAGAGTAACGGAATGTTGTGTGAATGTATTGTGTATTCTTCGTATAGCGTTAGCAGCCTACTGACAAAGCCTTGTACATTTGAACTGCGCATGCATCTATTACAACAAGCTACTACTACACAAGATCGATAAAATCAAAATGGCTGGAACTAGACGCGAAATATCAAGTGTAATGACTAGCGCCGCAAACAACTACAATACTAGATTAGATTCGAGTGTACGCATAAAAACTCGTATCCGCACCGAAGTCACATAAAATAGAATACGTGCTAATGCACACAATTCGGGAAATTGCGAGACTCGCGACAATGCTCGTAGGACTGATCGGGCCTCGGCTTCGATCTCCTGCGAGCATTGTCGCTCGTCACGCAATAACCCTCATTGTGTGCCTAGGCACGTAATATACTATTCTAATGACTTTTATTGTGGCTTAAAGTTTTACACAGTTTATTCCAAAAATTTTCTTTAATAGTAATCAGATATTAATGAACAAAATAAAAAAATGTTTTGTTTCGTTTTTATTGAAATTAGAATGATTTTTAGAGATCTTGTTCAAGGCGTGAACCACAGATGTTCAATTTTTATAGATGTAGGTGTTGTACTTTTTCTAGAAATTATTCTACTGGCTTTCTGTTGCTATAGGCGTGTAGCTGAGATTCTAAACTTTAAATTTTACTTCCACCAATTGTAAAAAATAAATTTTTCATAAAAATATCAGTGCTCAACCCCGTGGACCCCTCTTGTATATAACTGTGAGCAAAAAATGTTGTCATAATAATAATTTTTTATTATTCATAGTCTTTGCATATTTTCGAAATAAATTTTCTTTCGCAAGTTTCTGTTTTAGTTTCTACCCACTGCATTTACAATACAAAAACAACTGTGTTTAGACCTTCTTGAAACGTCACATAGACAGCCTATGTCAGGGTGCCTAATTTGATTGAATAATATGAAAAATAAAAAATACAATAATAACGTATATTTTCTCATACATTTATATTTTTCAATAACATCCTCAGGCGAAAATTCAAATTATCATAACAATATTTACAAACAAGTGCAAAAGATGTTAACTGTGACAAAGACAAATCTTCGTACATATACGGGGTATATCAATTATTATCGCTTTTCTTACTCGCCTTTTTATCACGGCTAATTTCTTTTCTTGTGAGCCCATTTCTTGCCACTCTCATACTTGTTCTTTTTCCCGTGTTTCTCGTCGTGATGATGATGCTTCTCATCTCCTTCTTCTTCCTGATGTCCCTTTTCTTTCTCGTGATGGTGACCCTTTACGTGATGTTGCTCCTTATCATGTTTATCTTCGTGGTGAAGTTCGTCGTAATGTCCCAATTTGTGGTGACCTCCACTCCCTCCTTCGTGCTCATGGTGGAAATCTCCCTCCTTTTCGCTGTCCCCATCATCGTGGAATTCGTCGAAAAACTCTGTTTTCTTCTCATATTCGTCCTGTAAATGTGAAGAGGATTAACAAAAAATTATCACAAATTCTTTTAAAGGGTTTCCCAATAAGGGTGATATGTTTTGAAATTGAAAAAAAACACTGAATATTCATTCGGAATTGATCGAAATCTTTTTTATTATATTGGATATTCTATGCCATTTATGATTTAAACAATATATCGGCCAAATGTCCCCCGAGACTTGAGCCAAAAATGCGCCTTATCAGAAAAGATGATTTTTTGATGAAAATTGGGATCATTTTCAATTGATTCCAGAGCCCAATCCGCGAACTCCCGACGCAAACGATGGTCATTAGGCTTCAGTTCTTGGGCCAGAATCATCTTATAGGGATGCAGGCCAAGATCCAATCGCAAAATACGCCAGGTAGTCATCCTGGACAGGCCCAATTCCTGAGATCGGCGTGGCACGGACAATTCACGGTTTTCCTCGATACTGGCCTGTACGGCGGCTATATTCTGTGTAGAACGTGCGGTACGCATACGATTTTTAGGCTTAGTATCCAATAGAGTAAATTCACTCTCCAACTTATCGATTATTCGACGAATTGAGAGCGCGGATGGAGCAGAATGACGACCATATTTTGCACGATATGCTCTTTCAACACCGACAAAACTTCTCGAATTTTGATAAAATAATTGGACAATTTCCAAACGTTGTGGAAGCATGAAACTACTCATGATTAAATGGCAAACCTTACTGATGACAACTGACAGCAGACGTCAAAAATTTCAGTTCAAATGAGCCCGATAGGGACATTCAAAATCATATCACCCCTATTGGGAAACCCTTTAAATATATGAGCAAATTTTCTTTAAGAGCTCTCCATTTTGTTTATCGCAACCATCTTAGTACACCCATAAAAAAGTTTCTTTGATTAAAAAAACCATTCTTTCCATGAAACAAATTTGTGCATTGCTATACGGGTCAAAGAAAAGTTTTTTTGATTTATAGAAATTTCTTGATTATTTTTTTTTCTTTCAATTAAAGAAATGAATATATAGGGTGAAACCACGTCAAGTGGGCCCTGAAATTTCAGCCGAATCATCCATTTTATAAATAATAAATACTTTATTCGATGAAGGGCATGAGGTGTGATTTGTGATATAAGTATTTCGTCGATATTCCTTTTTTGTTAATGTTATCAGCAATCAAAGTTTTGTGCACGATATACTTGTTAAATTATTTTCTAATAAACCACTATAGATTATTCAATGAAATTTGACAGAAAAAATAGAAAAATATTCATACTATTTAATGGGTATTTATTTATGATATATTTGTTTAAGCAATAGTGTTTTTTATGAATTGTTAATGAATAATTGGAATTTTTTTGCATTATTCACGCTCAAAATAAGCAAAACTTATGTCAAATTACGCGGAAAAGGTTAACCTTTAATAATCTGTAAAAAAAAGTATGTTCATTCGTTCCATTACAAGAATATTGAATTTGTTGTTACCCAGTGCGCTATTTCGATGCGCAGCGCCCTTCGCCGCTGCCTGCGAGAACTTGTTGGTCGCGCGAACTGGAGCAGCGAACGCGTTCAAACTTGCATGAACATGATTTGTCAAAGCTTAAAATTCGTTGCAAATTCTATTGTCAGTCTGCTATGAGTCCTAGTACGGTATATATGTATTGATTTTATGTAAATATTTATCGATTATTATTAAGATGGTTCGACCGAATAAATTCTGCAATCCGTTAGGAACAAAAGGCCATAATTGTATACGTCTTGGCTTATTCCTAGTCACTGCTAAGTGGAATAAGAAATTTAAAAAGTACATCGTTAAATACGTTTGTAATTCATCTTGTATATATAAAAAAATATTACAATAAAATTATAATATATATAAAAATATAACAGGAAACGATGAAAAACGTCTGTCAACTTCTTTTGAGTGAAATTTTTGCAAAAAATTCAACAGTTAACTGTAATTGTCGATAAGTTTTGGAATTTTTTCAAAATTTTTACTAAAAAGAAGTTAACACACTTGCTTCATTGTCTTTTGTTACGTTTCTCAAATTTAATTTCTTTTATTTAAAAAAGGCTAACAACGTGATTTATTAGAGTCAAATAAATTTATATTTGTTCTAAAGATTTAAGAAATTTTCTGTGAAAAAAGGAACGTTTCCACTCCGCTGGGTATCGAGCCCAGGTTCTTTCGATTGCCGGTCGAATGCTCTGTCATCTGAGCTACGGAGGTTCCACAACTTTTTTCACAGAATCTTGTTAACGCCTATTCGGCTACGGATGTATCTTGAACTATTTAATCAATATTTCTAAATAATTGCAGTCGATTTAGAACTGCAATGATTTAGAAATATTAATTAAATTGTTCTAAAGATGTTTTAATTTCGAATTGAAAAAATGAATTTGAAAAAATGATTTCTTTAATTTAAATAAAACTTTTTTCTATGTGTAATGGACTATGAACAATATTCAGACACTCTGAAGACAATAAAGTACCCGGCAGTAGATATTCTTCGGAATTTTGAAAAAGATGCAACGCTTTTGTGGTCACTTAACTATTGGGTTGGCAACGAAATCATTTCGCTTTTTTCCGCTAGATTACTTTAGTCGTTCGAAGTCGTTCTTCTCCATTGCAAACTTCAGACCGTATATGGTATTTGACAGCTGACATTTCATAGATTATTCAATGAATAAAAAAGTTTCAAGTTTTGTTTATTTATTTTTTTGCATTGATTTTAAATGGAGATTCTAGACGGTCATTTTTGTCACATTTTACTTTATTACTTCTGAAAAGGTACAAACGCAGTGCAAGCTCGGAAAAAGTTGTATGATGTTTATGGTGAAAAATCATTAACAGAACGCCAGTGCCAGAATTGGATTGCTCATTTTCGTTCCGGAGATTTGGACCTCAAAGATGCACCACGCTCTGGATGCCCAACTGAAGTTCACGACGACAAAATAAAAGCAATGATAGAAAAAATGGCATAGTGCGACACGAGAGACCGCATAGAAGCTTAAAATATCACATACATCCGTTGAAAGTCATTCAAAACAACTTGGTTACGTTAATAAGCTCGATATTTGGGTTCCTCACAAATTGAACGAAATTCAACTCACCAAACAAATTTCCATTCGCGATTCACTGCTGAAACGTAACGAAACCGATTCATTTTTAAAGTGAATCATAACGGACGATGAAAAATAGACATCAAAATCCGATATTCATCAAAAGAAGGTTATGCTGAGTGTTCAATGGAATTTCAAGTGTATTGTTTATTTTGAGATGCTCCTAAGGAACCAAACTATCAATTCGAATGCCTACTGTCGCCAGCTAATGAAATTGGACAAAGAAATCCAGAAAAAGCGGCCAGAACTGGCAACTCGTAAAGGCGTCATCTTCCATCAAGATAACGCCAGACAACATACATCTTTGGTCACTCGCAAAAAATTATTGGAGTTAGGCTGGGAAGTGATGCCTCATCCACTGTATAGTCCTGAACTTGCACCATCCGATTGTTATTTATTCCGTTCACTTTAAAACCATTTGGATGGAAAAACATTCGATCCAAATGAGGCTGTCAAAAATGAGTTGATTCAGTTTTTTGCCTCTAAGAACCAAACTTTCTACGAAAGCGGAATTATGAAGCCGACTAAAAGTTGGCAAAAGGTCATTGAACAAAATTGACAATACATAATTGATTAATGTTTGTTATTTGTATTAATAAACTTGCTTTGAAAATCATGAAAAAGAAACGAAATGACTTTTTTGCCAACCCAATAGATGAGATTATTAATCTTACTCAGTCCACTCATTTCTTAACTCCATCTGACATCTTCAAAACCTAGGTCTCAAAAATGTGTAGTTTCGAGTCTTTTATGGCCTGGTAGTTGTCTTATTGCAGTGCACACCGATACACTGGACATCCCTCGGTTGTCTCGAGGACGCCCGATAAGAAGGTTTTCATTAGAATAAATTGGAGATTTATCATTCTAATATGAAAAGAACAATTATTTAATGCATTTGAACTCTTGAATTTGTACTTTTTTTTTAAATCCATGAATAATCATATATAGAATAAGTTGAATCTATTTCAATCCACTATTTCGAGAAAATGTTTTGGAATACTCTTCAATACTTTCTGGAAGGATTGAAAATTACGTGCCTCAATTTTATTCAATAAAATTTTTTTCTATTTTTAATCGGTGTTTTTGCGCGATTACTAATTGAAAACCATTTCAAAACAATTTATTGATTAAGTTGTAAGGTTTAACATGCACACATACATTATCAATGATATACACTGTAAAAAATTTCTGTTGGGATTTTACAATAGTGTAATGGAAGTTTATTACCAAAACTCAGTGTAATTTTACAATACATGATGTACTGTAAATTTACAAACGATGGTGGCACTGCTCCAAAGAGATATTACAAAAGTTCTATTGTAATTCCGAAGAATTACATTCTAAGCATTGTGATTCTCTTGTACAATACATCGATTGTAATTTTACATTACGTTTCGGTAGTAAACTTCCTCTAAAGTATTGTAAAATCACAAACATTTTTAACAGTGTATGGTTTCATACATTTTTCATAACAATTTTTTTCTCATTCACAGCAATAGAATTTAAATAATGTGAATATTCGCTAATGAGGTTATGTAGTTCAATGTCAAATATTGTTTTAAATATCATTTGAGGTTGTGAGTCACTATATTTAACTTTTTGGATGTTGATTAAAATCGATTCAATTTCTTTAATTTCATATATTATTTCATTGATTCGAAAACAAAAGTAAAATCAATGTAAGCCTTCATACCGGGCGTTGAGCGTTACGGCACCCACTAGCAGAGATGGGTACGTAATTTACTTTAGGTAATTCATTTAGTTTTTCTAGTGTTTTACCAGATATTTTACCTATTATGTTTCATTCAAATTCTATTAAACTAACACATCGTTCAATAAGTCCCGGGACTAACCCACAGATGGCGTTAGTAATATCAAATCCACTTCGTTTTTCGAAAGAACTAACCTTTAAATGACACGTATCTGACTTTCACGTCGATCAGACCATAAACAGCAAAGCTACTGTGGTGAAAGTGACGCTACTTTTGCATTTGTGTACAAAATGGAAAAAAACGAATTTCGTGTGTTGACAAAACATTGCTATTTAATGAGGAAAAATACCGTGCAAGCTCAACGATGGCTTGAAAAATGTTATCCGGACTGTGCTCCGTCGAAAACAACGATTTGCCGGTGGTATGCTGATTTCAAACGCGGTCGCACTGATAAAAATGATGCGGAACGCTCGGGTAGGCCAAATGAAGCAGTAACTCCGGAAAATATTAAGCAAGTTTTGAAAATCGTGATGGACGACCGCAAACTGAAAGTCCGTGAGATTGCTAAGTTGGTGAACATATCAACTGGAAGTGCGTCTACGATTTTAAACGAAAAATTGGGCATAAAAAAGGTCTTTTCCAAATGGGTGCCGCGTTTGCTCACAATGGAACAAAAGCAACAACGAGTCGACGATTCAGAGAGCTGTTTGACACTGTTTACTCGCAATAAACAGGATTTCTTGCTTCGGTCTGTGACAATGGACGAAACATGGATCCATCATTTCACTCCGGAGGCGAAGCGGCAGTCAGCTGAGTGGCGTGCAGCCAGTGAAAACTGTCCGAAGCGTCTGAAAACGCAACAGTCAGCTGGCAAAGTCATGGCGTCAGTTTTTTGGGATGCGCACGGCAGTGATCCCAGAACGTGGGAGCTGGCGGCTCCCACCATAGATCCCACTAGCTCATGGCTCCTTCCTCGCTCGACTGCCATAGGTTGGTTGAATGAGAAAGACACAACGATCTCGAGGCATCTATGGTGGGGGCCGCCATCTCCCACGTTCTGGGATCACTGGCGCACGGTATAATTTACATCGACTACCTTGAAAACGGAAAATATATCAACAGCGACTATTACATTGAGTTATTGGTGCGTTTGAAGGACGAAATCGCAAAAAAAAACGACCTCACATGAAGAAGAAAAAAATTATCTTTCATCAAGACAATGCACCGTGCCACAAGTCAATGAAAACGATGGCAAAATTGTCTGAATTAGGCTAAGAATTGCTTCCCCACCCACCATATTCTCCAGATCTAGCGCCCAGCGACTACTGGCTCTTTGCTGATCTCAAAAAGATGCTCCAGGAAAAAAAGATTTGGCTCGAATGAGTAAGTAATCCCTGAAACTGAAGCTTATTTTGAGGCCAAGGACAAATCATTTTACAAGCATGGTATCGAAAAGTTAGAAAAGCGTTGGAATGATTTATCGCACTTGAAGGTGATTATATTGATGAATAAAAATTAATTTTGCAAAACAAATGTTGTTTTCTTAGTTAGTTCCGGGACTTATTGAACGATGTGTTACATCTTATCAAAAATAGCAGCTCATTTAATTGCATGATCCCGTAAGCACCTTCACGTTGGATGTTCGCAAACTTGTATTTACTGTTGAAAATGAATGAACAAAAATTGCTATTACCTTTTTATGAATCAAGTGCTTTCCTTTCGTACTATGTCCTGACTGGTGTTCGCCCTTTTCATCAAATTTGGCATTCTTTTCACCCTTTTCTGCGAAAATATGTTCTTTTTGGTACCGACCCTCATCCTCATGTTTCTTTATTTCGCCCTCGTTTTCATCATAATGGTGTTCATGATCCTCTTTGTCCTTATGGCCTTTCTCACTCTTTTCATTCTCGTGCCACGATTCGTAACCCTTCAATAACAACACCACAGTAATTAGTTTATATACTTCAATTAAAATAATAAAAATAGAAACTTGACTAAAGCCAACTAATCAAAAGTATTTTGTAATTCATCTTAATTATACTTTATCTCCTTGTGCGTCTTCTTCGTCATTGTGCTCTTCTTCGTGTTCAGAACTGCCCCCTACTTCATGTTCGTGATCTTTACCCTCCAGTTCCTGATTGTGTTTGTGTTCATGTTTGTGAGTATGTTCTCCTTCGTTTTCTTCATGAACTTTATTTTTATCTTCACTTTCATGATCCTGATTTTGATCTTTACTTTCAACCTTACCACTATTATACCTGTCGTGACTGTGATCGCGTTCTTCTTGATTAGAATCTTTCAGTTTCACCTCCTGATTTTGATCTTCACTATCAACCTCATCACTATTATGCCTGTTGTGATTATGATCACGTTCTTCTTTATTAGAATCTTTATGTTTTACGTCCTGATTCTGCTCGTTCTGCTTAATATTGTTTTTATAACGGCTATTAAGTCCAGGATTCTGGTCAGCTTCATTATAATTTTGAAAATCGTTTTCGTAATTTGTATGATGATCATGACTATCTTCATGGTAATTATCAGCGTTACCTTTTCTATGTTTACTTTCATCACCATGTGTTCTTAAAATATTATGGATATCTTTTTGATGTTCATCATCATCTTCATATTTATAATAATGCACTTGATTATATTTGCCAGGACTTTGATGATGTTTACCATTCAAATGATTGTGTTTATTATTTCCCTGATGATTTTCATCATTTCCTTGATAATTCTTATCATAACTTTGGTGATGCTTGGCGTAATAATTTGGATTTTGGTGCTTATAGTCATCTTCATGTTCGTAATGTTTTTCTGGTTTCTTAACAATTTCATAATGCTCCAATTGCTTACCTTCAGCGACCTTATCTACATTCTTTGCTGGGTACCTAGATGTAGAGAAATCTTGACTACCAGTTTCAGCCTTTAACTCTGTGTTTATATCTTTATATCGTGCACGACCACGTGATTCTTCTCTTCTATGCGATATATCTTCAGTTGTAGTTATGGATGATAATGTAGTCGTATAAGGGATAAAAGTAGATGTTAAAGCATTGTATATTCCTATAGAAGCATAAGGTTTTGAAGAATTATTCCTCCTTTTAGTGGCAGTAGTTCTTCTTGAAATTGTGGATGGTATAAGTAACGTATTATTTAAATTTCGAAGTGTTACAGAAGTCGTAGGATATACTTGATGTTGACCAAACTTCTTGCTTTGGACTTGAGTAACAGCAGTCTTTAACGATTTCTGTTGGCGTGGAACAAACGGTCTTGGCATTACGTCGTACTTCGCTAAAAGTTGGAATTCATAGTCACCAGTAGAATGATTTAATGCCCGACGGCTCAGAACTTTTTCATGCAAAGGAGATTCCAAGTTTTTTTCTTTTCCAAACTCTTGATGTGTTTCATTAGATGTTTTCTTCCTTTTTCTCCTTTCAGGAGGTACTGTGTACACTTCATTTTTATATGTGGTAGTTGGTAATGTACTTTCACTGGTACTTATTCCTTGGTAAAAGCTTGTAAGATTATTCAAGTATTTTTCAGTTTTTGGGGACGAGGATGACATTGGAAAGATAGTTGTGGGTATAAGGAAACTCGAAGTCGTTTTAGTTTCTTCGGTCCTTCCTTGATGTACAAAAAGAGGAGTGTACTGATGATTGATCCTCGTTTTATTTAAAGTTGGTTTTGGATGACCAACGGAAGATATATTTGTAAAACCATGTTTGTAATTTCTTGTTTGTGTTTCAAAAGTACGACCAGAAACTAGTGACGTTCTTGGCTGAAGAAAATTTGGTGATGTCAGTGGATTTGTTATTACGAGATTCTGTTCAGTTTTCTGGATGGGTGTATACGATTTCGAAGGTAAAGTTCGGTAAGTTTCCGAATTGCGATTTCTTATTCTCTCTGTTGGACTAATATTAAAAGTCTGTACAGTTAACCCATCCCTTGGGATTCTGTTCATGCTTTTTTGTCTAGGAACCTCATAATAGTTTTCGTCTAAAAGTTGTATTGTAGACTTCTGATCTAAAATTTGAAAATTAGAAGGAAAAAGTTTTGATTCAGAAATTAATCAAATACTATTTTATATGAATTTAGTTCTATAAAAATAAAATAAATCTAGAAAAAAAATGCAAATACCAATGAAAAAAACAAAATTAATATTGAACTTTAAAATAGTTTTATGATGTCATAATCAGTGAATGAAACTTGAAAAAAAAAAATCCGGAAACGAAATATGGAAGTAAAGTATATCGGAGCCAAATTTCTTTAGTCATTAGTTTGATAAATAGAAATTTGAAAAAATATAGGTAATTTTATATTAGGCAGTTGAGAAATGCAGTAAGGAAATACATATGATTTCAAGAAATATGTACCTGGATTTGTAAAAGTTTTGGAATTTTTCCTCATATTCTTATGTGAATTAATTATCTGTGGTTCAAATTCTGTGATTGCAACAATATCTTGCAAATTTTCTATATCCCCCTCATTCCATTGTTGAACCAAATTCGAAACAGTTCTACTTTCAGTCGTTATCTGATCTTCAAAGACTAATTTTTTGTCTTGGTTATGATGACCAGAACTTTTAAGTATGTGCTCATCCAAGTGAGATAACAGTTTGTCGTTTATTAAAGGAGATTCTATAAGATTTGTGGACGTCTGCGGCGAAATTAGATTTTCTCGGGATGATATATTTTTTTCGATTGTAATTTTTGAAAGTATATTCTTCTGTTTTGGTAAAGAAACATCCCGATCTTTTAAAACAATTAGGGTTGCACTAGAATTCACATTATTTCCGTGAGTCAGGATCACCTAAAATAGATCAAAAGAAATTGAAAAATAAAAAACAGCACTTTTTTCCACACGTCACATTGTTTCGTAATGTAACAATATCTTTTTTTGCACGTGATCACAACAATTTTTGACTGAATTATTACCAATTGGATCAGCAGCACGAAGGCTGCTAATCTTTGACTTGTGTCCATGATCTGGCGATTTTCAACAAAGACTGTTGCGAGATAGTAGCCTACGCTGCCAATTATATTACTCCGATAGGATTAGAAAATCATTCGTAAATGATATGACAATTTCACACCAATTTTGTCAGGAATCGATCAAAGTTAAGCGATCGATCCTACCATCGATCGGGCTTCCTCCTTTCTCTCTCAGTTGCACAAGATTGACCAATCAAATTTTCTGTTTTCAATGTAAAGGACTTTGTGTCACAACACAATCCAGCGTTTGATTGTGTTGCATATCATTTTGAACAATTCACAAACGCAATGAAGTAATTATTTTTTTTGCAATCATTTCTGTTTTTATAACAATTATACGAATTTATCAATCATTTTTTTTTAATGACATTCTAAAAGTTTCTCTTTTCACTTTTGAATTTATATCAAAGTAGCTTTCTGTAGTATATGTATAATTTCTATGTATTTTTAAAAAGATTCTAAAACTATTTTCTGCCGAATTATAAACCATATGTTTTATGATGAAGTCGGTTTCATTTAGACACACAAATTCCTTTACAAAAAAGGTTTTTTTACAGAAAATATAAAGAAATGTTTTAAGCAAAAACCAAAATGGAAAAATATCTTTTAAATTCTGCTTCCTGATTTGAACAAATCATTGTATTTTCTGTGAAAAACACTTTTTGTAGAAAAAATATGTCTAAGTAAAACTGATTCTCCTGATATGTATCAGTGTTGAAAAATTAAAATTTTTTAGAACATTATGGAAGTATCTAACAGTTTCTGCGAGATTCATCTGGTATGCTTTTGCACTTTAAACAAAATTTTATCTATTCTTGATCAACTGGTTAAGATAAACGTAAGTAATCTTTGTGAACAACAATAACGATTTTACTATTGATTTTTAAAATTCATACAGAAAAGGAGTAAATGAATCAAATTGTGTCCAGATGAGTGATCTGGACACAACAATGTTTTTCAATAAAAATTGCATGGTAAGCTGTATACAAGGGTTTTGGGGTCTCCAATTACGAATCCGTCATCACATTTCCCGAACTCAAAATGGTGCAAACAATATGGCGGACAAAAATCCCCGAATTCTCGTTTTTTACATAAAAATTGGTATACTGGGCTTTTTGTAGGCGCTGATTACGAATCCGTCTTTTGATTTACTGAATTCAAGATGGCGAATCCAAGACGGCGAACAAAAGCTCATAGTGACAATTCGCATAAATCGGCAACCCCAAAAACCCTTGTATACAGCTTACCTTGTGAGTCTTAACGAACAAGATTATTATGTCCAGATGAGTGACCAATGCAACAAAAATTTCGGCTTCGAGCCGCTATATTGAACGTCACCATCTTGAATTTCATAACGAATACTAATGGATTTTGAAGATCAAGGTCCATGGACGCAAAATTTTGGCTCCCTGCAGGAATCCCCATAAAATTTCGATGAGGAAACATTGATTGAAATTGGTATACAAGCGGAAAAAGGCGCTTTTTAAAAATAAATAAACATAACTTTTTTTGATCGCACTTTGTAGCAATTCTGAAGACAAATTCTGAAAGCTCTAACAAATTTACGCCAGAAACGATTATTTTGACATTCTTGCTGGACGGGTTTCATAAAACAAACAGCCGTTGAAAAAAGTTACCAAAAAACGTTCGTACAGGACTTAATGAGTTAATCCTACAGATTATCCCACATAAAATTACAAACATAATCGCAAAGTACAAAAAATCATATTGTAGAATAATCGTTCTGGTTGCTTAACCCATTTTACTTCTTATGGTTTAAGAAAAAACTTATTTTAAAGCATATTTGAAGTACTCCATAATAATCAGATAAAACACTTTTAATTTTGCAGAAAAATTCTTCATACTTCTCATGCTTCAATTAACATAAAAACATTACTCAATGAGCAATTAGTGTCAAATTTTTGTTCTCTTTCGATGTTACATAAAAGGCAATCACTTCATGAACTTTTTAACTTTTCCAATCAATTTATATAATAAATTCAAAATAACGTGCTCAGATCTACTTTTGTATACCATAAAATTAAATAAATAATATAGAATATTTTAGCTTAAATTTGAATCCTAAATTTTTATATGAATCAACAAAATATGATATTGAAAAACCACTCATTCAGAAAACTCAACTAAATAATTTGAAACATTTATTACATTATGATTCTACGTTTCGAAACCCTGATAGATTTCTTTATTTGGCATACATCATAGTTTGTTTTATTCGAAAAAAATATGTTTTCTATTTAGTGTCATAAGTAAAATATCTGTTGCATTATAATGTTTTAGAATTGATTCTATAAAAATATAACCTGAATTTACCATTATATAATATATATTTGAAAAATTGTTAATTGAATTATAAAAATTAATTTATTGACCTTAAATGTGATATAAAATTCCTCTTGTGTTTATCAAGAATTTATGTTTTAGCATGACATGAAATATTTCACTCTATAATATTAAGTAAAAGTATAAAATGATCCCATATTTTATTATCGGCATAAAATTCTTTGGAATAATTTATTTCGAAGGACAAATACTTGGCTCTGCTCTTAAGAGACTAAGTCAAAAACATTATCAAAGTTCCTAATTTTCAACATTTGGACATCTAAATAATAATGTATCGTTTCAGTATTTAGCTTGAATTCAAATTTATAATTGTACGTTAAATTATATCTTACGGTTGACTAAAATTTTCTAAATCTAATTTTGTTCACTGCATTATTTCTTTCTTTTTTAACAAAATCATTCCGGCAAAAGATTTTTTGGCGTAGTTAATTTCTTAATGTAGGATTTCAAATTAATCCCATAGGAATTCATGAGAGAAATTATTATTATATTATATATTTTTTTTAAATTCACGTTTATTTATATAAGTATAGAAATTTGTTTCACTTAAATTTTAATAAGATTCAATATTTTCGGGATTGAGCTGTATCGAATTATGAGATCTTGAATCCTGTTACGGTCAAATTTTCCGCCAAGTTTTCACTTGTCACGGAGAATCATGACCAATGAAGACTTACTTAATATTTCACCGCAACGGTCGATTACGGGATTTTATTTCCGCACCAAGGAGAATTTGATTCTCTAATCTTACTTTCCGTAAAAAATATATATAGATTTGGTAGCGACCTATATTATGAGTTGGAAAATGGTTGTAATGTTTATTATAATAACAAAACGCGATCCTATTAACTCAGATTACATTTAATTTTAGAATGTATAATCTTAAGATCATAACGTTCTAATTCTTATTTAAGTAAAACTCGAGTATAAATTGGAAACCTAATTTGTGTAAAAATACAGCCGCGAAGAAAACTTTATTAATACCTTATATATTGACTAGGTCTTGATGAAGCTGAGCTGGACCAAAGATTGTCTCCACATTTGTACTGATAATAAGTATAATTTTTCGTGTCCTACATTCTCTAAAGTATTTCTTTTTCTATAAACGTAATCAATTGCAGAGCTCATGTGCCAATTTAAGCGAAGAAACGAAAAAATCCAATTAAAATTCATGAGCTTCCGTATTTAAAAAAATGACCAATTGTAAAGTATGAAACTTTTAAATTTAGGAAAAGTAAGAATAAGAATCCTATATATAATTTGATAGCTAAAGCACGTATTCCAAAAATTTAAACTATGCCTCGCGGTTATAGGAGCGCTTGGAATAGTGCTGTCAAAATATTAAGCAAGCTTTTTCAGGAAGTCACAGATGACAAATGTGTTTCTTGTATAGAGTTTTTGCAATTAGGACTTTTACATTTGCCGTTTAAGTATTTCACTACACAATGTTAGTATGTTGCTGTTACCTATCAATCCATTTATAGGTAATAGAAAATAAAATAATGTCGAAAATTAGGATGAGATATAATAATAATACATTTGGTTGATTTATCATCTAAATATTGTTTATTCACATATGTTTTTACAATTAATACCTAATAGATGTCACCACAAGTCCTAATTTCGAAAACTCTATACAATAACTATACGGCTCAACTCAAAGTGAAAAATATACAGAAATTGTTTGAATCGTTGCAAGCGGTGCTGGCTTGATGTGTTTATTGAAATAAGTCCCCGGCAAGGCATGCATAGAACGGAGGTTCGATTCTTCCCGGAATATGCAAGATGTACGCTTCAAATTTTTTCGGTTTTCTTAATTCTCAACACCTCATTTGCTGTTAAATATTCCACAACACGAAGTTTAATTTGTTTCTTGTTGTGTTTGTATCTTTTTCTGTTTTCAAAAATGTGTAATTCATCAATATTCCAATTAATCTTCTATAGAATAAAATATGTTTTCAAAACAAACTTTGGTTGTAATACGGAAGAATTTGTTTATTATACTTTTGACCGAATTCTTGGATAATTTAAACAATGAATTTATGTCATGCAAGTAAAAATGCTTTGTCTTGCTACAAATTGGTAAATTCGAACAAATATTGTAGCTCATTTAAGTAAATTTTGTTAGACTCAATCAAAGAACTTGTTTTATTGAAAAAGATGATTTGCGTGAATATAAAATTTTGTTTTCTGAATTTGGTAAATGGCAGAAAAGATAAAAACGGACGTAGATAGATCACTTATGGTTTTGAAAACGATAACAAATTCAATTTCAGCAATATATATCAAAAATTTTTTTCATTATAAAACTAAAAGTAGTCTATTTACGTCCGTTTTTATCTTACCTAACAGTTCCTAAAATTTTGAAAACAAAATTTTACATATTTTGGACACAAACATGTAGAAACTAGACAAAATTGTTCTGATAAACTTGCTACTTTTATCAAGAGTATCACATGCCCTTAAGGAGAGGCACCATCGAAATTTCAACCTGCTAAAATACATTGAAAGCAGTATCACAGACATGTATGCAATTGCTTACTTAACCCATTAACGCCCAAAATCACAGACTTTTCAACTCATTTTTGTCCCTTGTTGCCAAAGCGAGAAAGGGAATATATCATGACCAAACCTTGTATACATAATGTTTTTGGGTCTCCTCTTTCGATTTATGAAGTCAAAATTACATTATCGTGCACTGGAAAACCAATATGGCGGATTTTATTTAAAAAAGTACCGAAAATTTGAAATTTTTTTTTTTATTCTTTTTTTTCAAATGGATAAAGCATATTAATCTATTTCAAACTATGAACAAAGGTGGACAAAATAGTTGTAGTTTATGAAAAATATTTTTTGGTCCAGCTCCTTATGTTTTATCTTTTCCAAAATGGCGTAAAACTATGGAAATTTTGAAAATAGACTTTTTTTTGTGACATTTCTAAGATAATTGGATAATACACGGAATTTTATTGATCAAATTGTCAAATTTTGGTTGATCAATTATGTACAGACCTCTTCTAGTATATGTATTGACCTGATTAATGGCGGATTCAATATGGCGCATGGAGAACTTGGGAAATACCGAGTTTTTTCAAGATTATCGTTGATGAAAATTTCTGAACCTTTATTAAATTCAATTTTCCTATGTTTCTAGGCACAGTATATGAAAATCCGGTGATAGTGTTAGAAAATTCAAAATGGCGGATCCAATATGGCGGTCAAAATATTGAAGATTTGATAATGTGCTAATCAAAAAAATATTTTCGTATTTTATGTAAAATTTGTGATCAAAAATGTCTCTAGCCATTTTTTGATTTAAAGCGCTGATTCAGCGGGAAAAATTCGTAAAGTTCTGAATTTATATTTCACGATCTGCTGTTTCCTTTAGCTTTCTTAATATAAACGATAATTGGCTATGAAAAACATACAACAAAAATTATTATACAGAATTATATCGCCCGTTTGTCGGTTCTTATAAACGTTTCCCAACACATACCACGTGAAGGTAGGTGGTCAAGAGTCTCTTTTTTAGTTTTTTTCTTAATTTTTCGGATTTTATCATTTTTTTGTAATTTTTAAAATTTTATGTTTTTTTTTTGTATATTTTTGTCTATTCTCTTATAATTTTTCAAATTGTACGTACTTTTATATCTCCTATAACTTTGCTACTCTGAAACTCAAGCGTTGGAGAATGTGTCATCGACGATAATCTTGAAAAAGCTCGGTATTTCCCAAGTTCTCCAAACACCATATTGAATCCACCATTAATCAGGTCAATACATATACTAGAAGAGGTCTGTACATAATTGATCAACCAAAATTTGACAATTTGATCAATAAAATTCCGTGTATTATCCAATTATCTTAGAAATGTCATAAAAAAACGTCTATTTTCAAAATTTCCATAGTTTTACGCCATTTTGGAAAAGATAAAACATAAGGAGCTGGACCAAAAAATATTTTTCATAAACTATAACTATTTTGTCCACCTTTGTTCATAGTTTGAAATAGATTAATATGCTTTATCCATTTGAAAAAAAAGAATAAAAAAAAAATTTCAAATTTTCGGTACTTTTTTTAATAAAATCCGCCATATTGGTTTTCCAGTGCTCGATAATGTAATTTAGACTTCATAAATCGAAAGTGGAGACCCAAAAACATTATGTATACGAGGTTTGGTCATGATATATTCCCTTTTTCGCTTTGGTAACAAGGGACAAAAATGAGTTAAAATGTCTGTGATTTTGGGCGTTAATGGGTTTTAAGTTGATGGTAAAACGTTTACTAGTGCGTTAAGCGAAAGGGCGTGCGTGAGAGAAGAAGAGGGTAGACGCTGACGTGTGTTCAATTAGGACTTTCTGTTCCTGTTATTTGAAGGGTTTCGAAGCGATTTTAGCTTATGGCAGGACAAGCGGCTTCATAATATTTACCGTCTTGGAGAGGTGCGTATAACAAATTCCCCATACCTTTCGGGACGCTTGTCCAGCTATATTTTATTGCTAAAGCTTAATTTCTATACCTAGGTATACCTACTACTTACTATATTGTACCTAAAGCTAAGCGTATCTTATAATATTTTTAAAAATGTTCTATTTTAGATTTTTCCCTTCTAAGATATTTTCTAACTTATTCGTATTTACTATCTTTAATAACTATATTCTTAACTTCTAATATTATCACGCATAAATAATATTATTTTTACCTAATTCTAATTATTCTTCCTTCGAGGTGTGTAGTCTTCGCTCTCTGCAGTACAGCGTACGGTCTGCTCTTAAGCCATAATGTTTTCCAGCATATCTTGCAGCATCATCCTCTTCGTGCTGATTCTTGTCTAAAGAATCATAGTAAGAAAATATCTTATTTTTATTCGGTTGCGGCTGCTCGCCGTTTTTCATTTTCCTTTCGTTTGAGCCTTCCTATGCTTCAATGCTGCTGTGATGCAGCCTTTCCGTAACAGCATTTCCCATGCTATGCTGGCTTGGTTTCAATGGTTCTCCGCTGCCATAGGGTTGCGAACCCATATTGTAGTAAGCATTAATTAGTATGCCACCTGAGATTGAGCACGGCGATGCTCTGTCGCAGTGATATCATTTTCAGATGTTACGGCTGTACACCGGCATGCGTGTGATTGGTCGGCCGTGGCTGGCGGCCGCTACCTGGTGGTGGAGGTAGGTCCCCGCTCAGTGTGCTGCTCAGGGCAGGTCAACCTCTAATGTATTGGGTGTCCCCGTAGGGTAGTTCATCTGCAGTACTGTACGCGGCGCTAGTTGTAGGAAGCGGATGGAGTGCGGCTAGGGGAAATGCTTCGTATGAGTTCCGCCATTATTGTATACAAGTATCAACGATTCGTTACGCGATTGCGCTTTATAATGAATACGAAGTACGAAATTCAGTGTGCTGTTCGTGGGTGTACCTCTAAAAGGAGTCGGAAGAAAAATGTGTCTATTCATCGGTTTCCGAACAGAGAAAATGCTGGACAACGGTGGATAGAAGCATTCACAAATCCCTACTTGTCGAAGTTAGAATACCTCCAAGTAGTAGAAAGACAATTTTTTGTTTGTCATCGACGTTTCAATGAACAATGCTTTTATCAGAAGAGGAATGGTGCTTTTCTTTTGAAGTGATGTGAACATGAAACCGGCGGCTGTTTCTTCCCCATCAGAGTTTGAAGTTTTGATGCTCGAAATAGAAAAACCTGCAGAGCGTACAGTTTGCACACGTAAGTAGTAATATTTTTAAATTCATACGATGTTGTTAATAAATGACTCTAGGATCCAAAAATAATAACTCAAAAGGTTAAATAATTTCAAACGTTTCGACTCTGATCAGATTCCTCATTAGTGATCTTTATTTCTAAAATGTTAAGCACAATAAATAAAATATTACATATATGAGCCCTAATTTGGAAGTAAACTTTGGAAATGTGAAAAAATGTAAAAACCATGAGAAAATTTACATAAAATAGTACAGAAAACTTCGATAAAGTATCTAAAACTTCCTTAGGAATAACAATAAAATTCTAGTACATAATTTTGAAATGCCTAAACTAAAAAACTAGTATATACTTCTGTCTAAATTTTACTGAAGATATAGATGCAAGTGCATATATAGTATAAAATTACAAAGGATTATTTATGACAAAATAGCTAATAGTTGCTAATACAAATTCCACAATATCAGAAATTCCCACCGCGATTTCCCGAAACATGTGACTGGAGTTTTTTTAGTTACAGCTTTGCAAATTAAAATAAAAATTCAGAAAATTCAGTACAGTTTTCGCACTTTTAAGATAGCTTTACTCAAAAACATCATAAATATCGTCAAATTTTATGCTACGTTTGTAACATAAAAATTTTGCAAATTTCTGAACATTTATAACAATGTAGTGCTCAGATACTTTTTATTATTAAAAAATTCTGAAAAATCATTTAAAGTAAAAAATTAAAATGTAGCACATAAACTTGTAATAACGTCAAATATAAATGAATTGCTCATATGGAAAAAACATGTGTTCTGGCAATAGGATATCCAAGTTTTTCAATCTCATCAAATTTTCGAATTTTAAAATAAAATGAACCAACCTTATGTAATATGAAATTTATTATTTGAGGGTCGTTGCAGGCCCTATATTATAAAGAGTAATATTTTACTTTAGAAACATTAAAATATTTCTGCATGATTAATTGTACCTATTGGAAAACTTGACTTCAAATCAACACGAAAAGGGTTATTACTAATTTTTATTTTTTGAAGGCTAGAAATTAAGGATAAGGAAGTGAAAAATAAAATTACCGTGAAAACGATTTTCATTTAATTTGTACCTAGAATTCATAAGAATAAAATGCCTACGAAATAAATTTCAAATATTCATGGGGATTAAATGCTTCTAATCTATATTCCAGAAAGAAGAATCGGAAGAAGATATCCCAGAAGCAGGAACCAGCAAGGATGTACTTGCAGAAGACTTGCATACAACGCCGAAGAAAGCTATCTCGACCCGACAAAGTGTTCGCTTAGTTTCGAAAAAAGTTGAGCTCGATCAATTTCCACCGCAGAAAAGAAAATTTATGGAACTTTTGGTTTTAATGATAAAAGAAATTACCGAAATATTTTTCTAAAATTGAACTTTTTTAAATTTCTAAACCAAAACCAAAAACCATTTTCCAATTTTTAAAAAGAATATTTTATGTACTTTAGCCACAAGCATGCAGAAATCTAAAATCAATCAAATGTGCTAATTTCCTAAATATCACATATCCATAAGGCATTTTAAGCTTGAAGGTATTAAAGTTAATACAATGATTTTATGTATATTTTCTGAAAATAAAAATACAAATTACAGATATTTTCGATTTTTACTTATTACGACAAAACCAAAATTTAAGGCAAAATTGTGAAAACTTAATTCAAGAGTGAGTTGTTGTTAACTCCTCACTCTTGAATTACATTTTCACAATTTTGCGTTAAGTCTTCAATTTCCTTTTAATTATATTTGAATATATTCTCTGTAACATATTTGAAGAACCTACGTATGCATGTATATGCACCAGCACGTGCACACATAATGGTAGTTCATGTGCAGTACTGTACGCGGCGCTAGTTGCTAACTGTCCAGCACCTTTCCATTAGGTTTGCACGGCCTGGTGCTGCTTAATGCTGGACGAGTCGGTGTTTCGACAAATTTTCTCCAGAAAGTACCCAGGACTTCCTTCATTATATTCTGGAATGTACAAGGTGCATTCTTCAATTCGAATGGCATCACTCGGAATTGATATCGCCCTCCATCCAGAGTGGCGAAGGCTGTATATTTTCTTGAGTCTGGCTGGAGCGGTATTTGCCAGTAACCGCTCTCCAGATCGATAGTTGAGAAAATTTTCGCCTGTTCCAGTTCTTTCAAGGTCTGGTGTATTACAAGGAGAGGTTGTGCTACATCAATGGTAAGGTCGTTTAACGTCCTGTAATCAATACAGAATCTCATGGTGCCATCTTTTTGTTTGAATAGATGGCTGTGAGCTGACCGGTTCCATGACCCTCTCTGCTAACATCTCTGGTATTTATATAATAAAAGATGCTGATTTACGATCAATGAGGGTCAAATATAAAGAAGAAAACTCTTTATAGTGTCAAAATTGTTGCGACGTTTCGTTGGCTATGGGTTTGCCAACCTCATCAGGCTTTATTAAATTAAAAAAAAAAAAATTTGGATAATCGTTGTTTAATAATATTTGTTTAACAATCTTCAAATTGGCGTTATGAAACGTTTTGTGAGATAAAGATATCGCTCGATAAACTAAGTTATAAACAATATTTTTTTTCTGACAAATTGGATGATTGGAAAAGTAATTAATTGTTCTATTTGATGAGGTAGGTTTTTGAAACCAATTAGAAATAATTTCATTATCTTTTATAATTAATGACACGTCCAGAAAGTTAATTTGATTATTTTGTTGAACTTCAAAGGTGAATTGTAAGTTCTTATCTTGTGAATTAAAAATGTTTAAAACCAAATCAATATCCATATAAAATTTAATAAATTTAGTATAAATAAAAAAGAAGACATATTTACTTTGAATAGAATTTATTTTTCATTACTTAATAGATTAAATTCATGATAGCTTTCCAGCTGATGTCTGTTTACATTTCAAATTCTGTGTTTACAATAACTGTTGTCAATATTTTAAGTTAACTTTTTGAATGTAATAATTTAGTAGACAACGTGTCGTCGACTCCAGGACATCACGTCATTTTATTAAGTAAATCATGACTTTTATTATAATTTTATTTTCTCGACATTACTCATCATGAGTTAAACTTCTTTTATAAAGGTAAAATTTTAACAATTTTGTGTATGTTCTGGATGTTGAGTTAATTTAATGTTTATTTTTTTTGTGTGTGACAATTTTAATATTTGGTGTTTTTTTTTTTTTTTTTTTTAATTTAATAAAGCCTGATGAGGTTGGCAAACCGATAGCCAACGAAACGTTGCAACAATTTTGATACTATAAAGAGTTTTCTTCTTTATATTTGACCCTCATTGATCGTAAATCAGCATCTTTTATTATATTAATATGGAGGGTGACACTACCATTTCTACACAATCTCTGGTATTTGTTCCTCAGTGGCAATTTTCTCTGCTTCAGAAAAGTGCCTCTGTGCTTCTCTAAATGGCTGTTGGATTTTTAAGTGGATTTCATGGCTTGAGGTATGTGCTTGTCGAAGTAGGCCTCCTTGATTAAAGATCTGCTTATGTCTTCTCACTAGCCTTATGAAGGTGTCTGCTGCTTCGTCAGCCAAGCCGTAAGAAAGTCCCTCTAGAATGTCGTCTGTAGTTTCCTCGATCCCTAGTGAAGATAGCCAATACAGAGACATTTATTAAAGTGGTCGTGTACCGCCTCGTGCCGAACGAGCCAGTTTCTCCGAGCATTTCTTCGCCGAGTTGGCTACGAAGAACGACGTGGGGTATGATTTGCCGTTTATCACGACTTCGAGGTCGATTGTTCCTCGTAATTTAAGTGTCACTCCGTCTGCGGCTAGATTTTCTTCTATTGGGCCAGATCGTATCTCTTGCTGCTGTTCGTCTGTTAGCAAAGTGGTCCTGATTGCGAAATCTGATGATCCAGAGTCTATTAGGGCCTTTATCTCCGTTCCTCTGATTGTGGTTATGAGGCGAGGTAAATTGTTGCGAAAGATTCGGCGCGGGAGGCGGTTATAGTTGGTCGTTCTGCGTATCGCGGACTCGAGTTGGTGCAACGTTGTCCGGTGCCAGTTTTCCGCCGGTTTTGCGCAAGTTTTCTGCACTTCTTCTCTATTTTGCAATGCATTTTATGGGTCTGGCTTCCGTGTTTTTTCTTCTTTTATTTTCGCGGGTTATTCCTCGGATTCATCGGCTTCAGCTTGCGTTGCCCTATCAATGAGGTCGGTGAATGTCCTTGGGTCTGCCGCTCTTATTACACGTTTTATTGAAGGTCTCTGGGTTTCGAGAAGTGTACTAACGATTTTTGCCTCGGTATTTTGTGGGTAGGGTCGTCTTGCCAGCAGATACTTCTTTTGTAGGAAAATAGCTGATGGTTCCTTTTCTCCCTGCCTACATAAGTATAAGATAACTCTTAATCCGTTTTCTACGGACTGTCTGGCATATTTGTTCCGGAAAAGTGCCTTAAATTTGTCCCATGGTAAGTTAAACGATTTGAATGGACTCCGCCATCTTGCTGCTTCATCAAGCAGATAACTTCCCGCAGTTCTGATCCACTGTGGAGGTTCAGTGCCAGATTGTTCAAAATAGGACTCACATTCCTGGATAAATACTTCTGGGTCTTCGTGACTAAGACCCGAAAATTTCGGCAGAGGTGAGGCTGGTGCTTTCAGGGCCCTAATTATGTGTCGTAGGTCCTGTATGGAGATGGCTGAGGAGATGAAACGAAAATTATCTGGACTCTGCATTGTATTCGTCGTGTTATTCTCCTGAATAGGCGCTGTCCTGGCTGTCGAGTTTCCTCTTTGTAGTGTTTTTTCCATAAATTCGGTGTATGTACTCGTGGACGCCGCATCTGCTGAGTTCAAATCGTCTCGGTTTTCCATTTGGTTATCTATTTATTGGGCGGCGAGGTACTCGGGAATTCCAGAGTAAGTTGTGGAGTGTCTTGGCCAGGGGGTTCCAACTCTCATAAGACTTCGTGTGACATGAAATTTTAGTGGCGCCCTCCCGATGAACTAGCTACTCCACCTTACTCCACCGTCCCACCACCGCACTGCACCTGCACCTTATCCGAGTGATGGGAGCAAAGTACCGAAAGGAATACGTTGAAAAGAGAGGGGCGTGCGGGAGAGGTAGAGAGAAGCGGGGAGAAGAAACTCTAGCATGATTTCGCCGTAGTTGGATTCTGTACAAGAATCTTCCAGAGTGATGATCATAAACTTACATGCTTGCTCAATATTCCATCACCCATCCCGAGTCGAAATCCCGAGACTGGTCTCAATCTCTACTGCTGAGATTGAGGCGAATGTGTAACGATAGCTACGAGAATCTAGAAATGCTCAGCATTCATAGTTAACTTTCTATTAGGCATCGAAAACTGCACATATTATCGTTTTCCCGTTTTTCGAGGGTGAGGCGATGGCCAACTCCACTAGTCTAAGCAACAGGGAATTTGTTGTGAATGATTTAGGACATTATTTATTTCAGAAAAGGAACTGTGCCATCAGAAGAAAGGTTGGTCATAGAGTAATTGTGTCATGTTTTGGACAACGAAATATGATTTATAAATTTTTTATTAACATTTAAGACCAAAAAATCGCACTTTTTATAGCTTTTTGTTTATAACATTAAAGGTAATTATCCAATCTTAATGACATCAATTGAAAAGTTGTAGACAATTGAATTACGAACAAAAAAAGTCGTCGCTTGATCTGATTAGATAATTAGAAGCAGAGAAAATTCGGAAAAACCGGGAAATTTAGCTTTTTTTAAACAAATTAATATCTCAGTTAATTTTTAACTTTTTTGGTTGAGGTTTGGTGGAAAAGTAGCAGACTTTATGCTCTTCAAATGTATAAAAAACGGACACTTTAAGATAATACATTTTCGCGCTATTGACACTTTAATTTATTTAATGCGTTAATCATAAAATGTCTGCTTGCCGCAGAGGTGGTCCGATTTTTATTTTGAAAACGTCTTTTAAAAATATAAATCAAGCACAACAGAACGTCAATCTTGGTTTTTCGCTAAAATGTTGCAAAGTTCATTAAAAAAAGGCTCAAACAAGGCTCCAAACTCCTTAACGCAGCAAAGTGACTCAGTGAGCCTACTCGACTTCTCCCCCCACCACTGTCACTTTGCTGCGTTAAGGAGTTTGGAGCCTTGTTTGAGCCTTTTTTTAATGAACTTTGCAACATTTTAGCGGAAAACCAAGATTGACGTTCTGTTGTGCTTGATTTATATTTTTAAAAGACGTTTTCAAAATAAAAATCGGACCACCTCTGCGGCAAGCAGACATTTTATAACTAACGCATTAAATAAATTAAAGTGTCAATAGCGCGAAAACGTATTATCTTAAAGTGTCCGTTTTTTATACATTTGAAGAGCATAAAGTCTGCTACTTTTCCACCAAACCTCAACCAAAAAAGTTAAAAATTAACTGAGATATTAATTTGTTTAAAAAAAGCTAAATTTCCCGGTTTTCCCGAATTTTCTCTGCTTCTAATTATCTAATCAGATCAAGCGACGACTTTTTTTGTTTTCTGAAATAAATAATTTCCTAACAAATTCCCTGTTGCTTGGACTACATAGAAACTTATCACGTTAAACAGTCGCCTCGACCTCCTTACGCCTTCTTTTTACCTTCGTCCAGTGCTCTTTTCACTCTCGCTTTACGGAGAAGAACCCTACTATTCTTATTATTAGTTTACATAATTTATTATTACTCATCAAAATTGACAAATTGACATTGACAACGAAATGTTCGTTGGTATGAGGGTCAACGCCAAGAAACTTTAGTAAAACTTGATGAATGTATTTGAACTATTATTGTATTTGGGACTGAGTAAACTCGGTCATAATAAAGAAGATAAACATCAAACAATGTATGTATACATAATTACGAATCTAATTTGCATTATCATTATACAGTGTCTTCTGATCAGGTGATTGTATTTTTGTATAATGCTTTTGTGTTACCTGAAATTCGTCAATATCGGTTACAATATACCAATCAGGGATCAAAACTTTCACGTACGTACCTTTCTTCTTCGGAAGATTTACTGTATGAACAGAAGTACGTTCTTTAATGTTTTCCACTTTCTGAGAAGTCATTGATTTACATGTCCAGTCTCACCCCTGGCGGGCGCAGTCCAGTAATGATCAGTGAATTCGCTGGTCTTTCACTAACAGTTCGCTGACCTCCCAATAATATGAATAAAAAGAGCAAAAAAGACATTTGAGTTGTTTTGATTATGATTTTGCGGTACATTTTGAGTTTGAAGGTGTCGAAATTAATACAATAATTTTACTTTTTAGCGTTAAAAACTAAAAAAACATAATACCTGTTATTGAAGGCAGTGCAGTGGTTCACCATTTGCGGTACGTCTCCACCGTAGGTATTGACCATTGGTTGGAGTGAGACACAACTACCTTCATCTCACTCTAACAAATAGTTAATCCCGACGGTGGAGACATGGAAATTGCTGAACCACTACACCGCCTCAATAACAGGTTGTTGTTATGTTTTTTAGTTTTTGACGCTAAAAAACAAAGATCAAACATCCTTTGCATCTCTCGCAACAAGTAACCAGTTTTTAAAATAAGATGTTCTGGCCTAGAATGAAACCAATCGAACGTTCGTCCTTCGAGTCTCGAGCTAATTAGCGTTCTGATAAAACTATCATTTAATCGGTACGAGGATTTTAAAAGCTGAAGTTACTGCTTTCAGCTCTGGAAGCCGCTATCAGATCCACCGGATTCCCTCAGAAGTTCCTCAATGACTCGAATTCCGCCATTGCCAGAGAATGAATTATCAGCGGCTACGCTTTCTGATATATTTGGTGCCATTCTGCTGACAAGCTGTTGCTCTTGTCTTAGCAGTTCGCGTTCTCGCTCCAAAAGTTCCCTTTCTCAATGAATTGATTCCCTCTTCTTGTTGTAAATCGGTTCTATTCATCGTATTACCCGAAGTTTAAATAAAAATGTTGGCAGGAGCGATCGATGTTCTGAATGGTCGAAGTCTATTCTTCTAGAGTTATCATGCGTCCCATCCAACGCCCCTCCTGCGGGTCCTTCTGGTTCTCCCTGGGATAGATCTTCGTCGTTTCGTCGTAGCTCTTCGTTCACTTTTATTAAGCGTTTCCTGGACATTTGGTCAATGCTCTGTCAACCTGTTTATGAGCTCGACCTTGTTGCCGAATTTTACTAGATTTTTTTAGCTAAGATATGCAAGTTTGAATTTATAATACTAGTCATGCGTATCAGAGATCCAAAGAACCATTGCCACGAATCGTGCCAATTATAAATGTTAACTGTTACGAAACACAGTTTGGACTATGACTTCTATGTCGTCATCATATGATCTTGCCTTTAATGGCTGGATGATGCCTTGATTTTTTTTAGATTATATCCGCCATATTGAATCTTGATAAAAATTGTACCCTCTCATTGCTGATCATTTAACCTAAAGTTACTCAAATACTAACATGCTTGACAATTTCTGTGTCTGGAACACTTTCCAAGAATACTTTCCGTATTTTTTACTAAATTCATTCTAACAGTATCAGAAGCAAAATTCCATAAATTTCATTTGTTAATGATTTCATTCAACGTCTGAGGTTTATAATATTTGAATTGAAAAATTCATAGCTCTTCCTGACAAATAATTGAAGAACGAGAAAAAATCCACCGCGGCCCAGATTAGAGCCGGAGTCCATATGCTATGCAAACTCATGCTAACCAATTACGCTATCGAGGCCTTGGCGGATCTTTCCTTGTTCTTCGTAGTCACTCACAACCTGATACTATGTTTAAATACGGTACATGGAAGGCATCAGCTTGTGAGTGATTACGAAATATGAGAAAGAAACGGTCGAGGACTCGGTAGCTTAACCGGTTAGCACACCACTCATAAAAAATGGGGACTCTGGTTCGAATCCGGGCCAAGGCAGATTTTTTCTCGTTCTTCAATTATTTGTCTGGAAGAGCCGTAAATTTTCCAATCCAAATATTATAAATCCCTGACGTTGAAATGTGTTGAATAAAATCTTTAATAAATGAAAGATCAATTTAATGACGTTGCAAAGTACTTTTCAACCAACAGGTATGTGTATATGTATCATTGTGGCTGATGGTAGATACATGTTTATCCAAAAAATCAGCATTTTACTGATGGTAAGAACAACGACGCTAGTATTCTGACAGTCTTTTAAAACGACACTCAATGAGACTACAAACCTAGATGCCTTTAAATTCTGTTACTGAAGCCCAATGGAATGTTGAAGCAATCTATGATGGGTTTATAAAAAAGTGTAAAGTTTCGAACGATGTTTTTTCAAGTAGTCAAATCCCGTACATCGGAGATTATGCGAGAATAGTCTGCGCAATTCTTGATGAGTTGCGATACATCAAACTTGGAATGTATCAACTGATGTAAGCCCAATCGTATATAAAGGAACACTCATCGGATGATAAAATATATTCTCTTCTTGTCCACAAACAGAAAGAAGGCATTCTAAGAGTAAACATTTAGTCTTGTCACACATCTTTTAAAGTTTACATCTTATGGATAAAAACTAACACTGGACCAAATCTGTAAAGTAGTTGATACTGCTAGAGCAAAAATGGTGCAAGAGCGGTTGGATGTTAAGCTCACATTGTTAGTGTTCTGTGGTATCTTAGTTACTCTAGATATTACCAAAATGGTACATTATGCTACTAACTCATTCTTACAGACTTGAGTCTCTGCGTCTGAAGATCCATTAGTTTAGAATATTTCCACACAAGATTTGTTGCTTCTTTCTTTCTAGCTCTACCAATGCACAGTTAAACTGTATTCTAGGTAATTAATAGCAACAATCTTTTGTAGTAAAGAGAAAAGGTTTTCTGTAAATATAAATATACGTTCCTTCTAACGCCTATTTTTTCCCTGTTGCGCCCATTTTTTTCCAACTTCCTGATCTTTTTCTGAACCATCCTTTTCATTATAATGATGTTGGTTGTCATGATCTGCGTCATGTTTGTGACCTTTTTTTTCCGAATTATGATGGCCATATTTATGCTCTTCATCGTGACCCTGATGCTCCTAAAAATGAAGCAATAAATTTTATTTCAGTTGGTTTCAAATTCAAAAATTTCATAAATTTGAATCAATAAAAATCAATTAAAATGGATACAATTGAATTCAATACATAACACTGCTGGAGACATATATAGCAAAATGCTTTTAGACTTGATTGATTATTGATTGTATTTGTTAATTTATTTATTAATTCGTTTGATTATTTGAATTTGAATGTTTACCTCTTGGTGTCCTTTTTTGTGATGTCCCTTTTTCTGATGATGTACTTTATCAGCTTCATGGTGATGATGATGATTACCGTGTTTTTTGTGGTCGCCATCTTCATAGTACTCATCATAAAAATCCTGTTTTTTCTCGTATTCGTCCTATGCATGAAAGACTGTTTATGAACAAAATTTTCAGCTATTTTTTAATAAAATATACTTTTAAGTATTTCTATTAACAGTGTTTTATTAGGCACTGGAACGTTGGATAAAAATTAGCTCGACATTGGACGTCCTGGGAAAGGCCTAAAAAGATGTCCAACGCTTGAGCGTTTACATATCGTTCTTTTAAAAGTATACCTTTTTGGATATGTTGTGTTCTCCTTTAGTACTGTGTCCTTTATGATGCTTGCCTTCATCTTCAAATTTGGCTGATTTCTCTCCTTTTTCACCGTGGTGATGCTCTCCATAATGACCACCTTCCTCGCCATGTTTCTTTTCATGTCCTTCATGTTCGCCAAAAGTATCTTTGTGACCCTTTTCGTCAAGATGGCCCTTCTTAGCCTTGTCATGTTTGTGGGAATCTTTGTAACCCTGCAAAACAAAATTACTTGAATTTAATTATTTTTATGATTTTTATGCTATATTTCTGCATTTAATCAAGAATATTTTAGATAATACTCCGAAAGAAACTCATATTTACTTTTAAAAAACCGTTTACTAACCGCAGTTTTGAAACTGTGACTAAATATTAGTTTATATTGCACAATAATTTAATTGATCGACAAAAAAATACAAACATGAATGCAACTTATTTAAAAAAATGTATTTCTTTGATTTAAAAATGTATTATTTTGATTGAACCAAAGCATGGTGATAAATTAAACCAAAAATTTGTTCACATAGGATGATAGAACTAATTACCGAGGAATTAATAATCTCGACAACATTGAAAATTTCACTCTTTAAAAATAGAACATCTAAGAACTTAAAAACTGTCTACTTAGAAAGAAAATTGATAAGACTTTCATTTTGCTATAGAATGTTATCTGAAAGCGTTAATTGCATCATTATAAAAAGAATCAAAATTAAAGGTATGAAAAACTCAATTTTCGAGTCGTAGGAACCAATTGCTTGAATTTTTAGGACCATTTTTAGAGTTCACTATCTTGTAACTAGTAACATACTATGCTACTGTAATTTAACAGCAAAAAATACGTTTGAATTGCTACTTTACGTTTTGAATAAACATAATCAAGAAGACACACGCAATTATTACGCTCTGTCACGATCAATAAAATCGAAACATGGTGCAAACTCAATCAATGCATGGACTTCATTTTTTGAGTTAGAAAATTGATAAATGGAGCTCAACGAGAAAGTGGCACCATTTACCGATTTCATGTTTGGAAAAATTGAAAGTATACTTTAAAATTACTGTATTTCATGTTTGCATTGTAATTTGATAATAATCTGCAAATATAACCCTATTGACTCGAAAAGTAGTACGGCTTGATAATTAGTCCTTTCGCCCTATTTTTTTTTCGGGTAATGCTAATGACAGTGGTTGAATGAAAAAATATGCAATGCCAACGTTTGATCTTCTACTGGTGACTTAGGAATATGCAGATGTAATTCATTAGATTTCCTGTGAGTATCAAAATATATGTACAAAATCCCCATTGTGTTGGAAGAATCCATAGATAATACAAAGGTTTCTTTTGCAAGGCTAGTTTAATAAATAACTTGGTTCGCATATTAATATAGGCCGACAGCGACATGCGTATATGTGGTGATAGAGCTTCATTTATAGGAATGAATATCCTATAGTCACAGGTCATACGGACACTAATTGATTGTTTGGGAGATGCTTAAATAAAATCAGAGGCCATAGGAATTGCAATTGAGCGAGTTCACTTCATTTTGCATAATGAATTACATATGAAAAAACTTTGCGCAAAGTGGGTGCCACGTCTGCTTACTCCAGAGCACAAGCAAAATTGCATCAAACATCGGCCGATTGTTTCCAAGTGCTAAAAAGAATATAACAAATTTTTTTCAGCGTTTCGTATTTATAGACGAAACTTGAATTCACCATTATAAAGAAGTAACGAAACAGCAGTCCAAACAGTGAATTGGACAAGGCAAACTGGCCCCGCAAAAGGCAAAATGCGTTTCATCCTCTGAAAACTGGAAAATACTACACTGTAAAAATGCACAGAGTTGTTTGATTTAAAAAAGATTTGCTGAGTGCACTAAATTCAAACAAGTCCGAATAAACTACGGATGTGAGAAACTGGATGTAGTGATGGGCGATACAGTATCAATACTTTGGAGTATCGATACTTTCATACCCGATATTTGATAGTATCGATACTGTTAGCCTGTATCGATACGCTAATTAAAGTGCAATGTTAGTGGTGGGCAAATTCGGCAAATCGTAAATGTCATAAAAAGTAAAATTGTAAAATACGATATATTTTCGCAATAATAAACATCACATATAACATATAATGAATATACGATTTATTGACAGTAAAAATATCTTAAGTTTGTTGTTCATTTGCGTCGAATGACCGTTTTGGAATTAGATTAATGATTATAAATTTGATCACCTGTAAAGATTATGCAAAATTTCGGTATGACCACGTTAAAAAATCATATCTTTAAAATGTCTATAAATTTGTGTGATATTTGCAAATATTGATTGAAATATGTGTATCGATACAACTATATCGATACTTTTATTCGATTATTTCTGCGTATCGATACAGACACAACCGATACGTATCGATATAAAGTATCGATACTTTGCGACGTATCGCCCATCACTAACTGGATGATCTACTGTACCAAGTTCTTGGTGCAGATTAACCAGGTATGTGGGGCAGTAACATATCTCCGAAGAAAAGCGTCGCTGGTACAAGTTAAGTTACATTTTATTTCTTTATATCGCTGCACTTACTTACTGAAGAATGATTTCGACTTTCCCATGTACTACGGTGTGTGATATTGACGTGATAAAATGAACAAGTTTGGAAAAAATCGGTTTTATTTCTTAATATACTCTCCTTTTAGCCCAATACAACGTGTCCAACGATTATTCAACTTTTCTATACCTCCCAAATAATATAATTTGTCAAACCCTCCTAAATGCCCTTCTGTTTCTCATTCAACTTCTTCGTTTGACTCAAAACTATCACAAAGCCATCTCTTGAGGTTAGGGAACAGATAATAGTCGCTGGGGGCCAGGTCTGGAGAATGCATAATATGCTCTAGTAATCCTCCTTCCTTTTTTAGGGTGTAACATCCCTACTTTCCCCCTGGTTGCCAAATGCTTCAGTCAGCCATGGTTCGGTAAGTGTGGGAGGGGGGGGGGGGGGGGTGATGAAAGAAATCGAAGACGGAATTTAAAAGATTTATCAAAGAAAAGTTAAGTTTATAAAAATACAAAAGAAATAATTACAGTAAAAATATTTAAGTCTGTGTGTGTGGCGTGTGTGTAAATAGATATAAACAATAGATTTTGTGTGCCGGTGTCAGTGTGTGAAGTTACTATATGAGTGTGTGTGTGTGTGTTGAAGTGGGTGCGCGGGCACAGGCCCTCTCGTCGAGTCGTGGACCGGTTTCGGACTTGCAAACTCTACTTTATCTCTGTAAAGGGACATATAAATAAAATCGTAGTGTTAATAAATCGGCGTGTACAAAGAAATGTCGTAGTCCGATTCCCCTCGGGGGGCGCGTTCACACAAATCTCTCATCCAGTTGCTCGTTAGTCGGTCACGGTCTAATCTGGGTTCGTTTAGGGAGGGGCACCCTCAGAGGTATCCAGAGGGCCGAGGGTACTGGTGTGTCGGTCGGTCGGTAATTCTCCAGGTCGGGCGCGGTCAGCGGTATCTGACGGGACCCGGTCCTGGGCGGGTCCTCGACCATTGCAGTTTTGATCCTTCACGTGATTCCGAAGTATAGTGGTGGATCCATTTTTCATCCATCGTCACAAATTGAAGCAAAAAATATTTTGGACTGCGGTTAAAATAGGCCAAATTTTGCTCCGAAGTGGTATCATGGATTTTATTGATCATTTTTGGCTTATTGATCTCATTTGGACGACCTGGACTTGGTATGGTTTCTGTGCTTGTACGACCACAACGAAATTCGGTAAACCACTTCTGAACTATTCCATACGATGGGGCAGATTTCGAATAGTATTTATCAAGCTTGGCCTTGGTTTCTGATAAGGTTTTTGTACGCAAAAAATAGTGTTTAATGAACACACGAAATTTACTTTTTCCCATCTTTGCAAAAAATTCGGAGGTTGGTTGCTTTTCGGCACTGTAACTTGAAAACTAAAGAATGGATTTGGCTTAAATTTTGATAGAAGAGGTTTGCGATGCACTCATGACACTTTAAGGGATTTCTTCGACAAAAATTTAATGTCAACTGAATTTTCCTCGACAATGCATCATGGGCAAAGACACTCACTATCTACTTATGAAAGTATTAGATTGACACCTCTTACAAACTGCTAGTTATGTCAAACACGCCCTTACTTAACTCACTGTATTTACAAAATTTAAATCAAATATGCATTTGCTTCAAAAGTAAATGAAATAAACATATGATGGGTCTAAAAGTTTGTAATGGAAAACATCATTAGAAATTTATATTAAATTATTCATCAAAATGCAATTTTATTAAAAACCCCAATGTTGGATCAAACGCTGAATCTATGCTGCGACCCTAGTAGGATTCTAGACAGGTCAGATTATGGAAATCGTTATTTTAAAAAAACAGTAGGAATATTTATTTATATACATATTAGCTTTGTGCATAATTAATTTCTTAAATGAAATCCCTAAAAAATAATGACTTCAATACTAGTTTAACTCAAAACTTGTAAATTTCTATTATATCGTCGCGCCTGCCATGCGGATCTATTGCTCATTGTTAACACTTTTAATAGGGAAGGAATTAATTTTAAATTATTTTACAGAATATTTTTCCTGTAGTAATACCTTATCTCCTTCCTTATGGTTGGATTTTTCATGTTCTTCGTCATGGCCTGTGCTTCCTCCTTCCTCATAATTTTTCTCAGCATCTATAAATAACTAGAATTGTTAAATATTTCCAGACTCATTATTTATCGTCCTTTTGCTTTTACTATATTTTCAAGATTACAAATTGCAAAACTGGACAAAACATCTTTTTATATTGAAAATTAAAAAAAAATTAATTTATAGAATTTTTACTATCGAGTTCAAAATACTAATGTCTTATTTAAATGAGAATTTTCAAAGTTGTTTTACCAAAATATCACAGAAAAGTTTCCTGTTACAATTTGAAATCATTAAAATTAGAGTTTATGAACTCCTCTGAATGAATTTCAAATTCAATGGTTTGATATTTTTATGTACAGCTTGATGCAAACAAAAAGTTTGGAAATAAAATTTCTGAAAACATTGGGAAGTTCTCACAGCAGCACATGTAGAATGTATTGTCTTAACAAATATCAGATCTTTGGAAAAAATAGTTTTCCTATGATTATAAGAATTGTAATGATATAATTTATAGCGCCTTATAAAATACAAAATATTATTCTTTATGAATAAAATTACGGAAAAGATTAATTTCAATAATTTTGTTTGCAATGAAATTTTTTCTTTCTATTTTCAAGTATCCATGACTATTATTCAAACCCAACTAATTAATTATTATTATTATTATTATTATTCCCGGTCCTTCATGGGTTTCTTCGGAAATCGATCAGGGGGCCCCGAGAACAGGACACCGGGCGCGTCCTCAGGTTGCGGATAGGTGGGCCTTGTACCGAGGGTTACTGCTGAATACGGATACAAAACTAAATAAGCAGTCGAGGACAATGTTCGAGGGATACGAAGGAATAACCCCCAAGCCAAGGTGTTAACTATCGTGCCGAGGACTGCATGGCACCAGGGAGTGGTGTCTCACACGGTGTCTCTAGGAAACCAGGCCACCTCTTAGAGTATTGAGGCCTTACCCCTTGCATGCGGGGCTCTGCAGTGGCGTACCGAGTACTTCCCTAGCTAATCGTGGGAATTAAAATGGAGTTTCAAAAATTAAATAAAAGTATGTGTGAGGAGATGTTTGGAGGTGAATTGGACGTGACGGAGGAGACGCTGGATCCGTTCGAGACCGATAAGTCCGAGGTACGGCAGTACTGAGGATGGTTTCACGTGAGGAACGGGAAGCAGTTGGAGATCCTGAAGAAGGTGGAATCGGCTCTGGAGAAGATGCAGGGCTTCTCCAAGACCAAGAAGAATATGCACATTCCTATCAGGGACGGAATTCAAGAGGCGAAGAAGGAGCTCGGGGCACTGCGGTTTGATATAGAGGATATTGTCTGCTACCTCGACTCCTTCGAGTACCTGATGCGCGGCCTGATGGTGAAGAAAATCAAGGAGGTGAAACTACCCAAAAACAAGAGAGTAGTTGACGAGGTTAGCCAAACCCCCCCACAGCCGGCTGCGAGGTCCACGCCGGACACACGCAAGCGGCGTAGAAAAGTGATTGTAAGTCCAAAGGTGCCTGTGGTCACGAAACCAATGGAAAAGAGGCATGAAGCCTCTAAAAAGGAAGAGGAGTGGGTAGTTGTCCCAAGGAAAGAGGACCTCCGGAAGAAGAAAGGAAAGAAGCCTTCGAACACGCCGGAGAAACCTCGCCGTGCGCGCCCAGAAGCGGTGCTCATTTAACCCGTGGAAGGGATGAGATACGCTACTATCCTGCGCGAACTTAAGAAGCGCGTCAACCCTGACGAACTGGGTGCCACAGTCCAGGGGATCAGGGAGATGCGCTCCAAGGACTTGCTAGTGGAACTTAAATGCTCCACAAAAAGCAGAGGGAGGCTGGACACTTTCTTTAAAGAAGTAATTGGAGCCAGGGGGACGGTCCAACATCTCATCCCCCGGATCGAGGTCGAGATCACCGACCTAGAACCCACTATCGAAGCGAAAGACGTCGAGGATGCCGTCAAAAGCTTCGTCGATCCAAAACCGGAGCTGGAGTTAAGGGTGTCTCTAATTAAGACACCATATAGAGGGAACCAGAAGGTGTATGTTCTTCTGGAGGAGGCAAGGGCACTGAAGCTGCCAAAGGGGGCCCACATCAAGATCGGGTCGGTCTCCTGCAGAGTTCGCAGGAAAAAGGAGGTGAACTGATGCTTCCGCTGCCCTGGGTTTGGCCACATACACAGTGGGTCCACTCATATAGGAGAAAAGGGGAACGAATTATAATGTTTGCTATCAACAAGTGGTGGCGCTATTGTCGCTACCGATGTTATTTTTAAACTGTTGTAACCATAGCAAACATATCATTGGCAGTTGAAATAATACAGCCGATGTTCATTTTACTCAACTACCGTTCGAAGCACCTCAAGCGTCGGTGATATATTTATACATTTCAGGTTAACCCACTGATGCATTGTGATGCCCTGTCGTCGACAACGTTTTACTCAACTCCTTACTATTTCCTATATAACGCTTATTGATATTCATTTTGGGTGAATTACGTATTTATCAAATTCATTTTACCCGACTAGGATTTAATAAATGTTCAAATGTCCTTAAGTCCCAAGTTTAATCAACAGAGTTGAGTAAAATTACTCCAACTATTTTTCTCCGTGCAATAGTATAGTATTTAACTGTTCATTGTGATTCATATTTAAAAATTCTTGTTGTATTTTTATTCTTTCACAAATTATTTTCAACTCTAAATATTTTAAATTTATGAAATGGATTTCATACAATATATTTCAAAACTTTCCGCTCTTTAGAATACATCGGGTTAGGGGGGGGGGGGGGGGAGAGGAGTTCGTTCGTATTGATATTAGTTCTTGCTATCAAAACTTGGCGGCGCTGATGCTCATTTTCACTTTTTTAAGTACCCTCCTAAAATACATGGTAGTGGACGCACTGTAACCACATAGCGGCGGACTGCCGAGGGCCAGACCGCAGCAGGTGCTGCTGGAGATGCGGCGAGAAGGGGCATCTTGCGGGTTCCTGCACCGGAAAGCCGAAGTGCTTCCTCTGTGGCGCAAGGGAGGAAAAGTCCCGGAATGACCACATACCGGGGACTATGCGATGCGCGGCCTTTCAGGAGGCGGCCCCGAATAAGAAGCCTTAGGAAGGCCGCCATGCAGAGCAGAACTGGAGTAATTCCAGCAACATAGATGAAGAAGCAAGGAAGAGAGGCTAACATCGCCTGAAGATTGCCCCCACCCCGAAGTAATGCCCAACGGCGGTTCCAGGGTGGCAGCTTTCGTGGGTAGGGCTGCGCGAGCAGCGGAGTCCCACACACCAGGGGGGCATGGAGTCCCCTTGACGGTGCATGAAGCATTTCCCCCTTCTTCAATAATAAAAAAAAATTATTATTATTATTATTCCAAATTGATTAGTTGAGTTTGAAATTTTTGTCACTGCCTACATTGAAAGATTTTCAAATTCTTTAAATATTATTATTATTATTATATAAAATTTTCCATAACTATTATTTTATTACAATATTATTATCTTCATTCATAATTAAATCTGATTTATGCAATTGTTCTTATTGTTGATGTTGTATTATTATAAACTATAACATCAACTTAGAACAATAAACAATATGTATGGTTGATCATTGATTAATTCCAGCAAATATTACCGTCATTGATAACTATAAACATTAAACAACTAACGCCGTTGTCACCGTTATTATTATCATTATTTTTATCATATGCAATTTGTTGTTATTTATTAACTATTGAAGTTTCTATTATCTTTGCAATTATTACATCATTTGATTTATCAATATAAACAATTAAGTTTAAATATAAAGATATAGTTATTACTAAATTAAAGATAACTGAAAATAAATGGTATTGCAACTACATTTTTATTGTATAATAATTATATCGTTATTATTACTTAATTACCTATGCATACAAAAATGTCATTGACCCTCGCGACTAAGCCTACCTGATGCAGCTGATACACATGTACGCTACACCCTAACAAAGTGCATGTAGCACTTACACAATGGCACACAACTACACACACGAATGCTATTTCAATTCACTACACTGACAACTAAGATTTCTATGCAGATGCTCACCCCAATTGAAACTCTAAAGCTTTGATTCTAATGCTTAGCTGGGATGGATTGAAATATCGAAAAACACCATATGCCTATATATAGTAAATAGTATACATAAATATAATATATATTATATATATATATATATAAATATATATAAAAAATATATAAAAAATATATAAAAGAAATATACATAAATATAATAGGAAATAGTAAACAAGTGGACAACACAACAAGACCATTTTTTTCGGTAAAACGCTTCAAATTCTTGTATCTCAATAGTTTGAGCATGAAGAAAAAAGTACATTTTGCGACATATCGGTAAATCAGCAAAATAATACGTCACTTCGTGACGTGTCATATCGTCATTTTCATCTAATCTGGATGCTTTTTTCGTGTATTTTCCGTATTCGTTTTTAAGTTCTGGAATTCGGCAATGCAGAACCAAATGACTGGTAATTGCAAGATCTTATTCCTGTTTTTCCAGTTCCATAAAGTTGTTTCTGCAAATTCCAATTATTTTTTTCGTTCGAATTTTTAATAATTTAACATTGACTTCTCAAATAATATTGTAAATACCTATGTTTAAGCGCAACATCTGTAGGAACACTTTTATTACACTTTCTAGTGCAACAAATTGGAGCATCGTCAGCGAATATTTTCCGAATCTCTTCATTATTAGAAATATCTAATTCACTTTCATCAATGGGAATGACATTGGAATTTTCCTACATTACGAGAATGACAATGTGGTATCAGAAATAGAGTACATTACAAGTATTTTTCACAAAAAAATATTCAAAAACTGTTATTTTCACTCACTTTTTTTTTCCTCATTTTGGTTTTCAGCGCTCTCTGAATTGTACTCGTCCCCCACTAACAACTCATATTCGTCTTCTAACAAAACCATTTCTATTTTGGAAATTTGTGAAATGTTTTCAAAAAGGCAAACTGAAAACATTTTATGAAGGACTATAGAGTTTCTCACTAATAATCGATGTTATGTATAGGAAAGAACTTCTTTGACTACAGGCTACAGTATTGGGCAATATTGATTTTTTCTTTTACGTTCAACGTTTTTTTCAGCATTGAATAAATATTCCACGAAGTAGATGGCTTGTATTTCTTTTCTAATTCAGTGAAATACGCCATTAAAATATTCTCAGATGACGATGTCGTGCGAATTTGCCTTTTGTAGGATTTAAAGTTTTCATATGCAATTCCATATTTTTCCTTGAATTTCTCTGGAAGTAAATTGCTCGTAGCGTTTTTAGCAATTTCTGCAATTTCAGGAGGGGTAGTTTGAAATAGTTCTTCGTCTATTAATTGAAAACTTTCACTTTCATGTACTACACTTGATAATTGGCGACTAGTCCCGGCCATTTTGATTTTATCGGTCTTGTGTACTATAGTAGTCAGTGCTAACGCTGTACGAAGAAGAAGTGAGAAGAAGAAGAATAAGAAATAAATTGCGTTCCGCTGTAAGACCATAATGCACATGCGCAGTTCAATTTCTACATTGTATTCCTCTGTAACGGAATATACAACATTGCTTTACTCTCAGCTGTAACGGAAAAACGAGTTTCCGCGGCTGAGGCACATAAAATTATATTTTAAGATTATTGATTGCGAAAAATGTTATTTTTGAAAGTTTCCCACTAATATTTTCTTGTTCCATATCGAAAATGTTTGATTTTCATAAGTTTTCTATACAAAAAATCGGGAAGTTCGGATAAAAAAATTAGCAAAAATATTCATTATTTTTCAATCTTTTATGTAAATAATAAATGTTGCTCCAAAACGTGCGATTCGGAAAGATTTTAAGACAGAAAATATGCGACTCAGGAAAAACATTGATAAAAACTCATCCGCTTGGAATGATTAGCTTCTCCAAGTATATTTAACTGCAAAATCTTCGAAGTTAATATTTACGCGAATTAGATTGTGTACTATTATTAAAATCATATTTTTTATTAAGTTAGTACATAATAATCTGATAAATTCATCAAATTTAATGATTTAAATTTTAAATAAAGAATCAGAAGTTCTGGAGGTGAATAGTTTGTTTATTTTTATTATTTTTTTTTCATAATAATTATTTCGAGTGACATGCATTTTGAAGACCATGTCTGAAAAATTCATCATCAATTTTAAGATGATTAAAATAATAACAAATCGATTACAATAAAACCCGATGTCTGCTATAAATCATAAAAAGAGAATGTTAGAGTTGGAAAAGGACAAGCGGTGCCGAAGTCGCACGAACATCTGGATTCCATAGACGCGGCGGCGTTTTTTTTTGTAGTGGTAAGTGGAGGGGATCATTTTCAGGATCGCCCGATTCTACCTAAGGTGCATGATTTAAGCGACCTTTCACTCGACTCTCTTGTAAAATTCGGTTTAGCCGAATTAGGTCCCTTTTCTCGTGGCAGGTCACATATACAAAGTGTCTAAAACGTCCCGGGACGGTTGGATATTTCTTCAGGTAAAATATATTTCAAATAAGTGAAGGTCGTTCCTGAAGTATTTTTCAACGGGGAATTCAATGTTGACCTTCATTTTGACCTTGAAGTTGACCTTCATGGCTTTTTGAAGGTCACCTTTGTTTTTTTAAATGGAAACCCCCTTTTTCACATCTGCAATCGATAGAGCGAAAAATACTACGTTCAAGAACGTACTCAAGTCATAGGTCAATTGTAACGTTCAAGGTCAATTAGAGGTTATTTGAAATTAACAAAGTTTTCCAAGAGGTTAGTGTAATTCCTGAAGTAAATTTCAACGAGAAATTCATTGGTGAGCTCTGTATTGATCTTGGTTACAGCGTTTTGAATATTGTAAAATCATATGTATGGGAAATTTTTCATTAAAAGTTCCAGGAGTTCTGGTGAGTGTTCTGTTCCTCCCCAAAGAGTTATATCGAAAAGTCCTATACCGTTTTTCGATACTCAAGTCAATACCTAAGGCGATACCATAAGTCCTATACCGTTTTTCTATCTCCATACGAATATTACGAATCGAAACTAAATTTACGTATTACGAGTACATACTTACTATCTTTCGCTAAAAGATTATTATGGCGCAAGCTAAACTTTCGGAACGAGAGAGGGTATCTATCTGTATTAATGATCCGTGGTTGGGGAGAACGAGTTCGATCTTATGATCAAGTTCGTTTGCTTTTTAATCGCAATTTTCGTAATGGATAAGGGTTAAATCCTGTCTCAAAATCAACAATTGAAAGACAGTGCGAAATATTTTAAAAAGCATTAATTTTCATCCTTACAAAGTTCATCTGGTACAAGAGCTCAATGATGACGATCCTGATCGTCGGTTTGAATTTTGTGAAATTATAATGGACAGAATTGATAGAGATCCTCTTTTCTTGTATAATACAGTATTTTCAGATGAAGCTACTTTCACTTTAAAAGGTGAAGTTAACAGGAAAAATTGTAGATATTGGTCCGACACTAATCCTGATTGGATGTTGGAGAGTCACACACTATATCCACAAAAGATTAATGTTTGGGCCGGTATCTTGAATGATACATTGATAGGCACTTTCTTCATCGATGGTAATCTCAATGCCCGCGCATATGAAGAGCTTCTCAGAAACCAAATTGTACCAAGAATAAGGGAGATTACCGGCGATAATTTTCAAAATATTTGGTTCCTGCAGGACGGAGCAGTGGCTCATTAGGGTAGGGATGTTCGAGCATATTTGGATAATCAGTTCCCTCATAGGTGGATTGGAAGAAGGGGTGAAATCGAGTGGCCTGCTAGATCTCCTGACCTGACGCCTCTCGACTATTTTTTTGAGGTTATTTAAAAAGCAAAGTATACTCAACGCAACCCCAAAGCTTAGACGAATTGCAGAATCGGATTCTGCAAGAGGCTACTTTCATTGATAGGGAGATGATTCGTAATGCTGTAACTCATTTTTACAATCGCATAGCTTCTTGTCAAGAAGCTCAAGGTTTTCAGTTCGAACATCTTCACTGAAGCGTGAGAGGCAAGGGGACTAACGCTAATCAAGCACCCCGAAACGTGAGAGGCAAGGGGACTCACGCTAATAAAGCACCCCAAAGGGAACAGAATTTACTACATCCACGTCGTTGTTCCTGGGTATTGCTAAACGTAAACGTAAACTGCTTGGAACAAACCTTGAAAAAACCTTGAAGATCATCACCAAGATCAATACAGAGCTCACCGATGAATTTCTTGTTGAAATTTACTTCAGGAATTACACTGACCTCTTGGAAAACTTTGTAAATTTCAAATAACCTCTAATTGACCTTGAACGTTACAATTGACCTATGTCTTAGGTACGTATCTAAACGTAGCATTTTCCGCTCTATCGATTTCAGATGTAAAAAAAGGGGGTTTCCATTTAAAAAAACAAAGTTGACCTTCAAAAAGCCATGAAGGTCAACTTCAAGGTCAAAATGAAGGTCACCATTGAACTCCTCGTTGAAATTTACTTGAGGAACGACCTTCACTTATTTGAAAAATATTTTACCTGAAGAAATATCCAACCGTCCCGGGACTTTTTAGAAACCCTGTATATAGGTATAGGGTCTTCACCAAGAGGGGATCTCTTCTTCAAGCAACCTTGCTCATATTTTGGTAAGTCAAAAATTTAATTGTCACAATCCGCATACCTTCTAGATTCTCTCTCTTTCTCTCTAACTCAGACTCATAAAAGTGTTTTCTTTCAAGGTTCGAGAACCAATCATACAAACTGGAAGAAAGCACCATTGTAACGGCAATCAACATTTTAAACAAGTTGCCTGGGCCTTGACTGACAACTGTAATTTTGCAATAAATAATTATGATAAATTCAAGATGTTATGCAATTCATTTGACTTGTCCTCTACCCGATTAATTGTTATTTTATTTATAACAATGAACAGAGGAATATAGTCAGGGTAATAGGCTCTAGACTTTAGCTAGGAAAAAATATAATAATTTAAAACTTAAGACGGATTATTTTTTTAGGATCAAGATTCTCCAGATCATGACTTTTCCCCATTTTGAAAGTATAATTCTTAATAGTTAAAAACGTTTAAGCAATAATTGACAAAGAAATTTTTTATACCATCTGCAGGAGAACTTCGACTTTTCAGTACTGTACAACATGCGCAAAGCAACTGATTCCTGAATTATGCGAGATCTCTTTCTGTCTCTTTTTCCGCAAGTAGTAGTATAAGTCTACTGTAAGAGTGAATAGGGTATATATATATATATAATTCTCGAATAAATTTGTCAAATTTAGAGAACTATACTCAACACAAATGTTAAAAAATGTCACTTGGACAAACGTCATTCAAAACTTGTCCCAAATCCGACCGACCGCACAAGAAATAACACAATCTCGGCTTCTGAGTTATTGTTGCAATTGATGTTATATTCTGCAGAAAACATCTTTATTCCTTTTGTAAACAGCTTTCCGCTTAAGTTATTCTCTTGCTCCTAATTTGCTCGACTCGGAGCGTTAGAAAATATGATTGTGCAAGTTTTGAAATTTTGTATTGTTCAATTTTTAAAGTTTATAATATCACCAAAAAACACAAAAAAAAACTTTTTCAAAAAAAGTCAGCCATATTGGTTATATTCAAAATTTTGAAAAACTGCATCAGGACCTCGGCAAATGGACTACCATTTAAAGGTGTCCCATTCAAATCCCATTCAAAAAAACGAACCTCATACTTTAACCTGGGGAGGTATGAGGGTTATCACTCCCAGAACGGCAGCTTTACCGCGAGCATTTGTAATCTACGATGGCACTCAAAAACCAAAACAACCATAAAACAGCTTCAAAGAAAAAGACTTCAAAGTCTTCATTGCGAACAAAAGTATGGAGTTCTTCATTTGAACATTCTTGCAACAAAAATCCTGACGTATTTTGCTTCATATGTACCAGCTATACTCTTGCAGCTGATATGTAATACAAATAACACAAAATATGTAGTGCTTGTTACATGATGATGACAAGATGAGATTCCAAAAAGGAATATGCCTCTAATGCCAAATGTCACAGGAATTAACAAAAAAGATATTAAAAGTCTTCAATATCCCGACGTCCCAACATTAATTCAACCCGTAGAAAGAAATTTGTAATTCATAGCTTTCTCAATATGGATCATTCTTGATCTTAGTTTAATTAATTTGAGAAAGTGATGAGACCTTCAGATGACCTCTAAAGGTCACTTGGATCCATAGATAAAACCATATTCGAACGTAAAATATCCCGCTCTTTCAGAATCCGCGGTCAAAAGCGTGTTTTCATTTAAAAATAAAAGTGGACCTGCCCTGATGGGGTCAAACCGACCCTGGATTCAGAATCAGCGATCCCAAAAACCTATAAGAATCGTGGTTTTCTCCGTTAAACCCTCTGCCTATCCAAATGACGGTTATCTTCAATAATAATTGCGTTACTCTTCTAATACTCTAAAAACCATTTATCAGGAGTGAAATGAATTAATGCAACTAAATTAATCGCTAATTCCATAAAAAATATAAATTATGCGGTAAGAAAATCAGTATGTGCAACACAACCTAAAAATGGAATTCCACATGGGATGAAATAGATTCTAGCAGAAAATATTTAATATTAGTTAGTCAAAAAAGTTCAAGGCGATTTTTGGCTAAAATAGTAAATGCTAAATGTTAAAGTCAATTTATTTAAACCAAATAGTCTCTATCATTATCAATAGTGTTTCGCCATTTATCGGTCAGAGCCAGGATTCCATCAATATATGACATCTGTGATTTCTGGTTGAAAAACTAAATCAAGTGGTCTTCACAGGCCTCTCTTGAAGCCAGCTTAGTTCCATGAAGAGAGTTCTGCAGAGATCGAAACAAGTGTTAGTGTGAGGGTGTTATGTCTGGACTATTCGGTAGATAAATCAAAACTTCCTAGCCAAGCTCTCTTTATTTTTAGCGATTCATCAAAGATGTGTGTGGTCCGGAAATATTTGAAGTTGCTCACAGTACAGTACAGAATAACACGGTTCCAGCGATCTTTCCACTTCTCGAAACAGTCCTGGAACTCACTTCTAGGGATGGCCTTGAGTACGCTTGTCGCATTATTTTCAACCGTCGTTTTGTCATCGAATCGCTGTCCTTTGAGTGGTTTTTTGAGTTTTGGAAACAGCCTATGTGGCGACTGTACAGAAGTTGTCGAAGCAATGCGATACTGTGTTTACTCAGAAACTGCTGCACAAGATTCGGTGAATGCGCTGGCGCGTTATCGTGGTGAAGAAGCCAGTCACCGCACACACGCAAGTCATTCCCAAAATCTTGTTCAAAATTTCCCAAACAGTAGTTTTCGGTATTCCGAGATCATTTTCTAGTTCACGAACAGTTAATCGACGATCACCTTCAATCGCAAGTCGCACCCGCTCAATATTATCCAGTGTTTTTGTCGCATCATCTGAATAGTCTCCGAACTCGTTTTTCCGGGTTGAAAACATAATTTGATGCAAATTCGTTGATCTTGTTTTTCAGTCATTTTTAACAATCACAAAATCCGCAGAATTCAAAAATAGCTTTGTAAACAAAGATACGCTGCGCATGAACTAAACGTCCAGCAGATGTCAGCAAGCAACCGATAGGTTCGTGAGGCTTTACTGTTGACGTTCATGCCCCGCAGAGGTCGCTCGAACACTATGGCGCGGAGATATAAAGGTAGGCCCGATACTTTCCGGACAGACCTCGTATATTGACTTTTCTCTTTATTCCGGTCCATTTTTGAACTTGAATAACTTTCGATACACAACACCGATTTTATTAAAATTTTGCGCGAAACAAAGCTTCAAGTGTCACTTTTCAAACGCGAGTCTAGTGTTTTTAATACGACTCGCGCTTACGGAGTAATATTTGCTTTTAACTCTATCTGTCGGCAAACGCCACAAACTTCTTCGACTAACCAATATATCACTCAAAACATACATTAAAAACGTATATTAAACAAAGAATACTACATTATTTATCGTTTGTGAAAAAATTGAAGTCAACTTTTTAGTTTAAAAATGGTAAAGGTTATTTACATACATACAGGTTAGATTTTTATAAATAACATAATAACCACACTAAGTAAAGAAATATTGTTTTATTTTACATTAATTTTATAGTTTTTAATTTAAAAAAATTAATATCTATGCTTTTAAGTGGCATTTTTAAAATATAAAACACAACGGAATTTGATTATTATCATTCATGAATGAAAATCGTATTGTTAAGAATTGAAAATATTGATACTTCTTCAAGTGCGGAATGCGATCAAGAAAATTTAATGAATCAATTTTTAATATTCGATTCGTTTTTAAATAAAACACTACTTAGGTCCGTGCTGGACGAATGAATTCAATTCTTGCGAAAACAATTTTTATTCATAAATGATAATTAATTAAATAATTAATTAAAAAGGACATTTAAGAACTTGGATATCCGTCGTAAATTGTCCGATGTAGAAATGATGACGAAGTCACAGTACGTCCACTAATATGCACTTTACGAGGGTTCTTAAAAAGTGGAAATAAGCATGAGCGCTGACAAGTTACAAGTATGATAGCAAGAACTAATATCAATGCAAACAAAACCTACGTACCCCGCATCCTGATACCCAGTAAAATAGTGGATATTTAGTGGCATTGAAATGTCAAAATCTGAAAAGAAATGGAATCGGGAATAAAACTTTTGAATGCCTTTTGAATGCCTAGGAATTAAAATGCATTCAAAAGTTTTATTCCCGATTCCATTTCTTTTCAGATTTTGACATTTCAATGCCACTAAATATCCACTATTTTACTATGTATTTTCTAAAGAACGGAAATCTATGATCAATACCATCAAATTTTAAAAGAAGAATATCAAACTATAGTTGCTATGGTTACAACAGGTTAAAAAGAACATCGGTAGCGACAATAGCGCCACCGCTTATTGATGGCAAACACTGTAATTCGTCCCACTTTACTCCTATAGGAGTGGACCTACTGAGGACGAAATTGATGCCGCGATACGCGTATTGTTAGCCACGAAAAGTATATATACATTTCATTATTCTACACTCCAGAACGATGCGATGTCGCACTGCGGCTGTGGCATTGACGACGCTCCTTCGAACGCGAAAGAGAACGCTGTCCGTATTCTGGGTAAATTTCGTGTAACCGGTCAGCTATTTTGGTTAATGCCGTAACGCTAGTCTTTGTGGTACTCACTAAAACTCGCTGGGTGTCTGGTGGTAAACGAATTTGCCACATTACAAGGATAAAATTGCTAGGTACCGATGGGATTAACAGTTTTTTTGAATCGCTGAAAAACTGTTACAGACTTCTATCCCCGCTTTCCTCACTTTACATTAATTTATGCACTCATGAACTGTTCGATTCAGTCAGTTTTTCAACGGGCTCATCTTTTGAATGTTTGTATTTCTCGTTCTCCGATGGGTCGATTTGGTCGATGTACTATGCTCAAATTCGTAATAATCAAATTGGATTTCGTTTCATCCTTTGTAATTCTCGCGGACGAAAACTGTGCCACTTGCAGTTTGAACTAAAGCCCGATTTTATTAGGCCAGAATTGTGGAATACGTAGGTTCGGTTTGCTCAATGTACTTACATCATCACTTCCATGATTCGCGTTTCCAGAACCACCTGCAGATATTAATAGTTTGTAAAAATTAATTTTTGAAATTGAATAAAAGTGGCAATACTTCGAATAAAACATAAGGTTCCGTTATTTCACAATAAATGCCCAATTTTTGATAAAAAAACGGCGAAAACTTATTTGCGCACCTGATATATTAATAATTCAAAAAATATGCTTATAAAACTTATACATATGCTACCAATTCTATAACATATTGATTTGAATCAATGATATACATGCTTCTAGCAGAAATGCTATAAATTCCATAGCATTTTCTTATCAGTGTACTCAAAAGCGGCTCTGCTAGAGAAGCATTCCTAAAAAATACGGGGAATTCTGAAACTCCTGACTTAGTAATGGTGAAACTAAATTTCGCCATTTACTACCATTGCAAAGTCAGGAGTTTTATACTTCTCCGTATTTGTTAGGAATGTATCTCTAGTGCCGCACTTGTGCTCAAAATAATAAATATGCAAGAGTATTTCAGAGCACGGAAGTCCAGTCGCCGCATTTTTCCCTTTGAGGAAATGAATATTTGTGCATATAATAAAGGCTTTTCCAATAGGGACATAACAATTTCGTATCTTTTATGAACACACCCTTAAACTTTTTTAATGAACTGTCAATGTAAAACCTTTAGTTAAAGTCAACATTTTCATCATGGTAAAGTTCACGAACCAGCAACGTTTGGAAATTATTAAAAATCACTACCGAAATTCTGAGTCGGTGGTCGCAACTTTAAGAGCGCTTACTCCAATTTTCGGCCGTAATAATCGTCCCACCCGACAGGCTGTGCGTGCTATAGTGGATCAATTCGAGACCAAATTTACACTATTGGACGTTCCGTTGTCAAAAAGACAATCATCTTCAGCGATGAAGCTCATTTTTCATTTATCTCGAGAAATGGTCCGGTCGAATGGCCGCCTCTTTCATGCGATTTAACGCCATTGGATTTATTTTCATGGGGCCATATCAAGTCACTGGTTTATGCCAACAAGCCAGCAACTTTAGACGACCTCAAAGACAATATCCAACGCGAAATTTCCAACGTTCCAGTCGAAATGTGTGCCAGAGTGGTGGAAAATTGGGTCCGAAGAATCGACCGCTGTAAACGGGCTCGTGGTGGTCATATGACCGATATCGAATTTCATTCATAAAATGTAATGCTTGCACTACACCCACAATAAATTTGAACTCAATATCTCAAATATTTCTGTGTTTTATTCATAGATAAAATTGTTATGTCTCTATTGGAAAGCCCTTTATTAATTTTTTCTGCATGAGGTAGAAATGTGGGCATATATGTGGGCCCCGCGTATTTCGTGAGTTTTGTTTTGTTTAGTCTACACTTGCGAATGAAAAATATATATTTAGAGAGTGCCGTATTTGTAATTGGAGGCACCAAAAAAAATTGCTAAGACCCCATTGTCCAACACTCAGATTATATATATCATTATAATTATAATAATAAGAAAACTGTAGGTTTATTAGTAGGTATATATTATTAATCTTTTCAAAAAGCTTTGTTTAAGAAAAAAGTACCGGTTTTAATAGCATCTATAATTGGAAGAAGATATATGTGTTTGAACTAGGGTGAAAGTATCGTTTGATGTATCAAAGTAATATTTCTTTGATTTATGAGTAATTTTTTCTCAGTGTATAAACTGGTAAGTGAATGGGAGGATACAAATTGATGTTTCAAAAGATGTTTTAATTTTCAACCCTAATTTTATACACCACTTTTAACTTCGGGAAAGTTATTAGATACTACAACGTCATATTCTTCAGTAGGGATTCACAAAAATTCAAAAAATGAGATTGTTGTCGAATTGAGTCCTAATCTTTTACTAAAGTACTTACTATGATCATGCTTTGTCGCTGAAATTTCTTGATCGTCTAGCAAATATTTAAATCTGATTGGTCTTCTGGAAAATTTATCCACTGCATATATATTTTGCAAAATAAAAACTATTATTAAAAAAAGCACTACAATATAAACACGAAATAACATTTTGAAAAGGTATTTTTTTTATTGGTACGTAAAAGCTTGCGATTTTATTAGACTGAAGTAAAACAAAGCACTCCACTAGAATTGATCGAACCAATTTATAAGTACCCACACCCATGGTGATGATCTCTGTAATTGGACACGCCTTGAATTTTTTGCAAGAATCATCTTGCTTCACACTAAATCTAGAACTACGTTCTTTCTGATTTAGTCAAGACGATGAAGAATCGCTATGTTAAAATAACTTTCTTCGCTTTCACTAAACTTCATTATAATTGAAAGCATAAGCCATGTATTAGACAATTATAAAGATCATTCAATGGATTTATTTACTGTTGTTTAATATAATCATATTATTTCATCTGTTTATTTTTTTTATAATATTCTCAAATTTAAGAACTGGAAAATTCTCTGATGATATCTTAAATACTCTTCATATACTCAAGTTTTAAATTACAAATAAAATGACTATAAGCAATAATTTTATTTAAACAAAATATTATTTGTATAGCTCATATAAGTTTTTATAAAATACTAATGGATGTTTCTCAAATAATGAATATACTATTTGTTATTTTAATCTGTCTTAACATAATTTCCATGATTCTTTTGTGGTATGATTTCGTGAGTTGATAAATCGTTTTTAAATATGAAGTTCATTATAAATCCCCACCTTCTGGCCACTTATCCTCATTTACGCAAGTTTGTATGACTTTTATTTTCCTAAAGTTATTAGTGCTGAAAATTGAATGTAAGTACATTTTTATATATTTCCGTGGTCAAGTGATCGTTTCAGTGATTGGAGTTGGAAATATTCGATGACAGTAACTTTCTCCATATCTCGAGCATAGAAAGTGAAACTCTAAGGATTCGCATCAACTACCCAACCACAGAGATTTTATATTTGCTTTATATAAAAAGACATTGCTTTTCCATCAACTTAATTTTAAATTACGTTTATTTTTTACGTTTATTTAAATGCCTATATTATTTGCATACTTCTCACTATATGTATTATAAATTTGGGATTATCTTCTTATTTTCAGTTTAACTTTTGATATGAAAATCTATCAATAACCTGTCTGATTTAACGCATTCTTAACTTGTTATTCTAAAATTTCTTAAATCCTTTTTGAACCATCTTCCTCTATCTAGTCTAATAAGAGAAAATTCTTATGAATATATTTTTCTTCGTCTCTAAACTTAAGTCCATGCAGAATGAGATATTGAGTTGAAAATTCACGAATTCAAACAAAAGGCATTGAGGAAAGTATACAATTTCTTATTTTTTTTTTATTAAAAAATATATTGCGAAACATTTTTAAATTTTAAATTATATTAAAATTTTTAAATTCGATATCCCATTTTACATGGACATAATTCTTTTATTTTATTTATTCTAAAATATTGTTTTCTTCAATTAATTTCAGTTTTATTAAAGTTCATGGATCTGATTGGTTTTTAATATTTTCGCGCACCCGAATCTCTAATATTAAAAAATAAATGAATAAAAAAAGGAGCATGGACTTTTTAACGGTATGTCGATTTTTATAATTCGTTGTTTGTATAAAAAATAAATTCTTTATGAATAAATGTATATCAACGTGCCTAATAGGATATAGCTAAGCGAATTAGAACTAATACATTCATAGGCTGTGATTAAAACACGCACGAGAAAACAGGGTCTTGGTTAAGTCGCTTAATTTGATTTTAACCACCCTCATGCAAAGTCAGCGTCTGCTTCACGTCTTTGGTCGCTATTGGCTCACCTTTCTTTTAGTAAAGTTTGAAAAGATAGTGTCATTTATTACTCAGTATCGATAATTACGTATTTCCAGCTCAACTATTATATTTTGGATATGAAAATTTGATCTCCTGTAATGAAAAGTGTAAAGTGAATTGAAATAAATTCCGTTTATGTAAAAAAAGCTTATCTCTAAGTAGGGCAGTCATCTTCGTCATCAAAAATGCCTGAAGGAACAACCAAGATAAACGAGAAAAATGAACAAGTGGAGACACCTCCTGACTTCGTTGATGAATATACTCTTCATCTCCCTAGGCCTCTTAATTTAGAAGAAAAAAAGTATCTTCTAGCGGTGGAAAGGGGGGATTTACGCAAAGTCAGGAAGATCCTTCAAAATGCTAACAGACCATCTTTGAAGGTGAGCTTATTTCAGTACATACATTCCGTTCAACAGAAGTTTAATCACCATGATAATGCTTTTTTGTCAGAAAGTAAAATCATGGTCACCTACATGGTAAAAAATGGAATATACTAAGTATAATATAGTATAATTTTCAACAAATGTCTACATTTCGTGATCCTCTGAATCCAGAATATGCGTTTGTCAATCCTGTCTTTCCATCTCGCGTTATTGTCTGTAGACACGATAACTCTTAAAAGTATTATCAGATTTGAATGCGCTTTGGCACATTTTATCAGACCTAAAAAAGAAAAGACATGCTCGTTAACAAGCCTTATCTGACCAAAATTTTGAAAATTAGGGCATTTTAGGTGCTTTTAAAAACTTCTTTTAGAGAAATCAAAAATATTAATACTGGTTACTGACAATGCTTTAAAAGCTCCGCGAGTTGTCCTTGTGAAATTTTTCAATCAAACCAAAAGTAGGAAACTTGCAGCAAACAAAATTTCGAAAAAAATCAATAATTTGATTCAACTTTCCATGCAAACTACTTGAGATGCGAAAAAACCTTATGCAGAATTGATTAAACAAAAAAGATATTAAAATTTCAACTTGTGGAAACTAAATGGCTCTGTTCAGTTTTTATTGATTCAGAACAGGGATTCTCTTTGAAAGATATGTAACTGAGGTTCTATTCTAATTTGGATACACTGAAGTTCATGTACGTCATAATGAGAGACTTGAGGCCATGGATCAACTAGTACACTTGACTAAATCAATAAAATCAGTTTCCCACAATAATGAACTTTTTAAATTGAAATTTTAGGACATAATAAAGCACATGTAGTGATGCATCCGAGCGAGACGATACAAGAAACGATCAAAAATGTTTTCTGTTATCGATTCGACAACCGAGAAGTCAGATCGTTTTGTTTTAATGAAACGAGCTTCTCGTTACAAACGAGCGTTCACAGTGAGAGTCTCGATTCGGAAATATGAAGTGCATGAAGTTTGTACTAAATCAACACGAAATACAAATGAAGAGTGGACATTCAAAAGGGCGTAACCCACATTTCTGAAATTTTACACGGCGGCACAAAAACGTTCCCATTTCGACACCTCGAGATACAGATTTTTGATTTCTAAATCGAAAATAAAAATTTTTCCGATTGGAAAAAAAAAATCGTTTGCGCTATTGTATTGGCATTAACCTCAAGAATTTGTTTCGCCAAAAAAACGATTTTTGAAAAATTTTGGGTTACGCCCTTTTGAATGTCCACTCTTCAAATAAGTTTTGGGAATAAATTATTTTCGATATTTCAAAAAATCATGCCGACTTGCATTGCTGAAAAAAAATATATTTGTTAAATTTAATGGTATTTTTATAATTGTAACAATTTTAACATATACATACATCATACGTAATTAAATATTCTATTCCATATAGGAAATCCAATAAAGTTACGAATATTATATATTAATTATTCCATAGAGATAAGATATTTTCATGCTATTATAGGGAAAAATATTTCAATAAAATAATGTAGAAATTAGGAATTTTTCAAAATATTTAAAAAGAAAACTAGAAAGCTTATAATTTTTGACGGTATTGCAACAATCATTAATTGCTTTTCGTTATCTGTATTTATTCTAGATATAAAATAAAAAATAAGATCAAACCACAATTTATTATTTTATTCTAAAATGTATACTTAACGTGCTAAAAAAATTGTTTTTACATATGAGAATTAACAGTTTTGAATATCGAAAATTCTTCTTTTTTTGTCCAGTCATTTAAACAGAGGAGCTCGCGAGCTATTTCTTTGCTGAGTGTATTCCTATGTTTTCGAATAATCAGTGATGAACGCAAAAAAAGACGTTCTACAGATACAGATGTTGCCTGGATAATCAGCAAGTCACGGGCCATACGGGCTAAATTCGGATAAACCTGTTTATGTTTTTTCCACCACTCAAATATATCAGTATTTGAATTTGAAATATCTGACTTCTTATACTGATCTATTTCGCTCCTCCAATGATCCTGGGTTTTTTGTCGCATCCCTTGCTTCTCAATTTGTAAAAAAGACCTATAAAGACACATGAAATCCACTTCATTGTCACTTGATTCTACTTCAGAAGGCTGAAATTCAGCATCTACAGTTTGAAGATCGTTTTTGGATGGTGGAATGTAGTACTCGCTCTTATATACGTCTTCAAATTTTTGGATGGATTCTTTTTTCATCAATCTTCCCCATTCTGTTTTGTCAAAAAGTTGGATTCTGTGCCTAGGATCAAGTATTAGAATCGCACAATAGATCCAAGTGCACTTCCGATAATGCTTTAGTAATTTTTCATGAGCTGCTACAAGTGCATCTCGTATCTTTAAATCATTGAAAGACCAGCTAGGATTTGCATCTATTTCTCTAACAGCTTTGTCAATTTGGTCAAGCAATAAATTGAAGCCAATGATGACCAAAGGAAGAGATATGTACTTTTCTCCAGAAAGAGTTTTTGAAAAAGATTTAAAAAGCTTCAAGTGTTTGTAAGCACCACTTAAAAGGACCCAATCGTCTTCAGATAAAGAATATTTCTGCATGTCTAGATTTGACATACAGAGCAGATCTGGAGCTTTGCGTAATTTCTTTCCCTTTCTTATCATGTCATGCGTCGAATACCACCTCGTTCTGAGGTCAATAGTAGGAGCTAAAGCTTTAGTATTGGTAGATATGCAACAGCAATCAAGCTTGAGACGCAATTGTTCACTATATTTTATTTTTATGAATAACTCTTTTAATTTACCAATAGGAGACTGATTTATTCGTTGTGATGTGATTACTATTTCTTCTTCACTGTCAGTATATCCTCGATGTCATCCTCGTTTTGGAATTTTAATTCTAGGAGAAAATTCTGCGCACCTAGATTCTCGATGTGTGCCATACATCTAAAATGCTGGTCATCTGTGTTAAATACTATACTGTTTTGGTCCATCAATGATCCTAATTCATTAATAAAGGTGGTATTACTAGAGGCATTTTCCATAGTTATTCCCTGCACTTTTTTTTTAAGTTGACTTTCCTGTAGGAAGCCGTAGAATAACTTCGCTATATCGCTTCCAGTATGGCATCCATTAGATGAAGCGAACTCTAAAGTTAATGATTGCATGTCCCAGTTATCATCGATGTAATGGCCTATTCACAATCAAAATATATAATTTCAATATAGATACGTTTAATACCTATATTAATGCGAGTTATGCATTGATTAGTCTACACTGAGAAAAATGGATATTAAAATGAGTATCTAGATGTTTAACTATAGGATAGCCATCTTTATATTTATTCACAATATCTAGAATGAATATACATTTTTACCCATGTAAATATAAATATATATAGTACATCCAAATATAGGCGTTAAATATATTTAGTAATCTACATATTTTTTGGAGTCGAAACTATTATTTAGAGTGAAATGGCACGCCATTAGAGTAGCTTCTTTTTCACTCCAAAAGGTGAATTAGTTGGCTTTTTACTTCATCGAGTGAGATTTTAATCAAAGAAACTTTATGAGTAGTCTTCAGCTTTTAGAACAAAAAAAATGATATTTATTATATGAAAAATAAAAAAATTAGCAATCAATAAAAAAAGTTGTTGAATTTATAAAATATATGTAGTGTTCATTAAATGTAAATAGAGGTCCAGCCATCTAGCGCAAAAGAATCTTTGAAGAATTTTTCTGTAATTTTTGCATTACAATTGCTTTTATTTCTGTGAATGTTTTTTTGATCATTGAATGTAAGGCATTTCTCAAAGGCAGTTGTGCATCCTTGTTTAAATATTCAAAATATTCTTGAGTTATGGCATCGTCGAAGAAATTAACAGTGAAGTACTTTTTAGCGACCCATTCGACAGTCATACGATTGAACTTACTTTGGTTAAATCGCTAAAGAAAATCATAAAACTTAAGAAATTTATATGTAAATAAAATTTATCTTGAAGTCCTAATACAATCAGTTTGTATGAATCGAAACCAGTAACTCATTCTTCACTATACAGTCAGTCATTTTGCACTAATTATCAGTCAAAAATAGCTGACTAGATAGCAAAAAAAAGCTACTAATTTGATTACAGCGCAATTTTGACTGACATGCAACACGTGATCAGGCTTCGAGGTCTGGCTCGGGTAGAAGCCCATGTGTTTTTTCGCTCAGTTCAAATCACCAATCTGCGCTTGGTAGAGCTACAGAAAAATTTCTGCATGCGTTATATGACAGCTAATTATAATTCAATCAACAATAAGAGCGCTTTCTTTCTGGATAAAAATTTGAATAAAAATAATCAATTTCCATCCATCATCTTAATTATCCTCTCTTTTTTTTCTTTTGCTTCGCACAGTTTGCATTTAGCGAATTTGTACTTATTCTCGTCAAATCTAAATTCAAAAATTTTTCCGAAGACTTCTTTTTTCCTTTTCTTGGAGCAATTTGCATCATTATCTTGCAGGACGTTCAGCAGCTCATTGTTACCGCTAATAATATTTAATTATAAATGAAAGAAACTACCTCGTACATGAATATTGAGAATTAAGTTTTTAAGAACAATACATTTTGCCTTGTTTAGAAAAGAGGATTTTATAAAGAGTATTTCTCAATTGCAATTCAATACCTCTGTAAAATTCTTTTTCTACTTTCTTGATTTTCGTGATTTTCAACTTCCATATCCATGTAAGTGTTTGAATCAAAATGTTCTTTTATATTTTCGATTTGACAACTGTCTTGGTATTGAAATTCTGAGATTCTCGATCGGTATCGCGTAAAAAGTTGAGACGAGATAATTCGATATTGACAAATGAATACGCGAGTTAATTGAACTGAATATAATTGTCGATATCGTACGATAACGAGCGGGACAAATAGATTTCTCGTATCGGCATGCATCACTAAGCACATGTTAGCGGATTGCTGCAAACTTTAATAAGTTTTTAACATTTGAAAAAATTTTAGTGTCGGTAAAACAGTAATTATTTTATTTGATTCATTAGAACTAATTGAAATCTACAGATATTCGCAAATATGTGCTTTATTATGCCCTAAAGTTCCAATTTAAAAAATGTATTATTGTGGTACAATCTTGGGGTAAACTGATCTTATTGATTTAATTAGCTGTACTGGTTGTTCCATGGCCTTAATATCTGAAGAAAAAGTTGACCTCATCGAGTGCTACTTTTCTAGGGGCAAGATATATACTGGGGCGTGTAAGACTTTTCGAAACAAGTTCAAGATACATAGAGTGTACAGTGAAACTACTCTGAGAAGATAATAATTTTGAGGTTACACTCGAACTTGGATTATTGAAACTTCACATAACAAGATTCGGTTCGGATGATTATGGACGCTTTAGGGTACGAGATAGAAAGGGGAGTTGTGTCGAAGATGATTGTATTATAGTGACACATTCAGCATTTGAAAGGTTTCTCTATGTTTTAGTTTTCACGCATGACTGACTGTCCTCGATTATTGACACATCATACTAGAACCGTCTCAATAACTGAGGTTCGAATGTATATTCAAAAAAGGCCCCATTTCTGGGATACACTTATACCAATAAATAACTTTCCGAGCAGAACTTTTCTCATGCAAAGAGAAAGGGTTTAGTAAAGAATCACCATCTTATGCAAGATGGTGCGACCTTACATCGTACCCACAATGTTTTCGAATCAATTTTCAAAGTATACGAACATCGTGTTATTGGACTAGAATACTCCAAATTTGTAAGTGGTGGTATGGAATGGTTTCTCTACACACCAAATCTCAATCCATGCGACTTCTTTCTTAAAGGTTTAATTAAGGACAGATGTTACGCTGATTAATCCAATGACCTAGAGAAACTCAAAGTGGTTATTCAGAAAGCGGTTCACGATATTTCTGATACTGTAAGATAACGTGTATTTTACTGTTTCAAAAAAAGGTTTGATTACTGTGCCAATTGAGATGATGCTCATTTGGAAAACATATATCATAAAGTGTTTTTCCCTAAACGAATTTTTAATATTTTTAAAATCTTCATTTGTGAAATATATGAAAGTTTTAAAACCATGCAATTGTGTTCTTTGATAAAGTCTCAAACTTTCTACTATTCGACGATCATTCTATTTCTTTTTACTCATGTACCTTTTTAGAAATAAAAATTAATTAGTTTTTACACCTTTGCATTTGCTACTCTGTACTATTAAAAATAAAAAATTTAATTTTCCACCCAAAATATGCGAAAAAAATGTCAGAATGCAAAATTGTTTGCTGGAATTAGGTCTACGAATGTTAATTTACACATTTTTTTATATTTCCTGTTTTATTTTTAAAAAATACTATTGGTAATACAAAATGATATTTTTTAATTAAAATATACGAGATGCGGAAAAAAATTGGGATAAAAAAGTTTAGCTAAACTACTGTAGTGAAATTTGAAATTTGCTTATTTCGACGTAATAACAAATTTTCATTCAATGTAGCAATTATATATCTAAATTTACTCAAAAAGAATATATTTCATGGAAATTCTGATGCACCGGTGAAGAAATCTGAATTTGGGTTAGGCCAAGACATCCTGGTTCATTTTCTGAATGTCTGTAAGAACATACTCTTATTTTCGACCATACAATCCTTATGCGAACAAAATGATAGGTGCTTTACCAATTTGTGGACTACTTGTGATTTGAAAATTTATTACACGATATATCATTTATTATCAACAATGAGAAAGAACACAGATTGTACAATCTACATATTGATTCTTTAAATTTAAAACACTTGAATTTTTTCAAACCTCTTCTAACGAAAAAAAAGTGATCATAACGATGAATACAAAAGCATTAAATTATATTCATTATACATACTCGTATAAAAAGTTCTTACTACGTATTCAACAGATGGATCGAAGATTTATCCAGTGGATGAAACGAAGATTTTAACTTATGTTTCACTGCTTTATACCTATAATTTACGATTTCTTCACTCGCGAACGAATCAAGCACAGCTTCTTTAAACTGTCTAACGGCTTGTTGAAACTTCCCAACTGTCTATTCAAATTAGGATTTATGGTATGTATTTAAGTTTACCACTACATATGGGGTTTAGTAGTGGCATATATTAATTTTGGACAGCACAGCAGTCCAAAGGAATGAGTGGGTCGAAAAGGCTGAAAAGGAGGACGCCCTTCACTCTCAATAGACCTTTTTAGGAGATGAACCCAGCAGAAACAGCATATCGAGGAGGTTTTGTAACATAAAATGAGCAAATTTTTAGGACGGGAAAGAATTACCTCCCTAGAGCACGAAAGATATAAAAATTAAAAGCCCTCAGAAGGATCTCCGGCTATACCATGACCACCCCTTTGAGGCTTCCATTTGGTACACCATCGATCCCCGGTGGTGTATTGGCTTTAAGTATTCGACGCCCTTTCTTTGGTTTCTTGAGGATGAAGAGCCTACAGCGGACTGTGCAGGAACTCTAGACTACTTATTTCGATCGATGCAGCACAGACTTTTAGAACAGTACTTTAATTCTTACGAAGAGGTCAAAAATTGGATCGATGAATAGTTAGCATCATATGATGAGCGGTGGTATTGAAACTGAATCTACCAGTTACCAGAAAGATAGGAAAAAGGCATAGCTAATTATAAGCAATATTTTGATTATTAAATTAATCCAGTTGTTTATTTAAATACAGGCATATTTTTATGAAACAAACAGTGGTCTGATATGAAATTACCTATTACAGTGCGTATGGTAGCAAACCGAAATGTAGTGCATGGGCTTTTGTGGCTGTGAAAAGTTGTGAACAAGTGTATTGTCGTGATGAGAAAGAATATATTTCATTGACAAATGAGGACGTTCAGAATTAAACTTTAATAATTTTGCCCTTTTTTACGTAGTGTTCTTGCACAAATATTCAAAAATTTATATTATTTTAAATTATTGAAATATAAAATACAGATTTCACGTATTAGTTACCTACTTTTTAATTTAATTCCCCAGTGCAAGAAAATTGATGTCAACTGTGTAGACAGCTTAGGTCGTGGCGCTTTGACCTTAGCAATCGAGGCAGAGAATTTGGAGATGATAGAACTTCTTGTGGTGATGGGTGTTGAGACCAGAGATGCTCTTCTGCACGCTATCAACCAAGAATTTGTGGAGGCTGTTGAGCTACTCTTGGAACACGAGGAACTACTTATCTATAATAAAATGCAAGAAAGTAAGTCACCTTGAATACATGGGGCATAATTCCTCAAGTGAACATACTTAAAACTTCGTAGTTTTTTATTTGGTGTAAAACTGGGACCAATACTCAGCTGCAGAAAATCTTTTCGATTGAATGAAAATTAAGAAATATAGAGAGGGGGAAGTTTTTGAAACTTGTAAAGATAGACCGTATTTTTAGTAATTACAAGCATTTTCTAATAGAATGAAAATCTTTTTGACCTAAGTGCTTTCAAATGGTTTTTTAACAACGAATCGAATACTTTTAAAAATCAAGAATGCTTTAGTTTTTTTTCAAATTTCGACGCATTTATGTTTTAATTTTGTTTCAAATTCGGAAGTAGAAATTCTAAGCTCAAATTTGAGACAAAATAAAAAGAAAATGTGTTGAAATTTGAAAAAAAAGTCAAATATATTAGGTGTACAACTTTTATTTCCCCGTTTTTCCCAAAATTTAAGGCTTTATTCTTAAAAAATTATTACCTATTTATGATTCAAAGTACTGTCCGTCGCAGCCACTACTTTTTCCCATCCTTGTGGCAATTGTCGGATACCATTTCGCAACAACGATACGCCTTTTGATCAACATCTGGAGAGTACGATGGGTGGGGCAAGACCTCCCATTTCAGCGTTGTCAAGTATGACTTGACTGGTTTTGCGACATGAGGCCGAGCATTGTCATGCTGAAGGATAACTTTGTCGTGTCCCTCTTGGTACTGTGGCCGTTTCTCCTTCAATGCTTGGCGCAAGCGCATCAATTTCGTTTGATACCGATCCTCTGTGATGGTTTCACTTCATTTCAACAGCTCATAATACACCACATCGAGCTGGTCCCACCAAATGCAGAGCATAACCTTGGCATCGTGAATATTCGGCCTGGCCGTCAACGTGGAGGCATTTTCAAGCATTCCCAATGATTTTCTGCGCTTGGGATTACCGCAGTGGAGCCATTTTTCGTCACCGGTCACAATGCGATTTAAAAAACCCTTTCGATTCTGCCTTTGAAGCAGGTAATGTCTCCAATTCGGAATCTTTGAAAATTTTCTCTTTTCCACCGCCATGCCGGTTCACGACATCAAAACCACTGCTAGTGAAGCATTGAAACTCACGCAGAAAATAAAAAGGTCGCAAATGGCAAGAATTTAGCTCGGAAACTGACATCTTCGATCGAGAGTAAATTCATGATGCAAACACAAATTCACTAATGTGGTGCTGTCGTTATGTTGACAGATGTCCAAGCTTACTGTGTGATATTTTTGAACCGCCTATTTCGACCAGCACTTCTTGCTGCAGCCATCTATCGCAAAACGGCGGAAGCAAAGTTGTACACATAAAATAATATATTGAGGACATGTGATACTTGAGAAAAATAGCAAGTTCATGTGAACAATTTGGTCCAGTTTCTACATGATTGTATCAGAAACACATAAAATTTTCTTTTTAAAATTTGGAAAATAGTAAATAAGATGAAAACCGACGTAGATATACTACTTTTGGTTTTGACAATGAACAAAAAATTTCGATATATTTTACTGAAATTGAACTGTTTTTCAATTTCGTAACCACAAGTAGTCCACCTACATGTAGATACTATAGAATTATAAAGATCCTGGAAATTTCAGACCTTAATCTATATCGGTCTCTTCAAAAAGTCAACATAACTAAAAATTGGAAAATAATTTTTTTCTTTGGATTGAATGAATCGATTTGTTTGAAAATTTAGTATGTTATGCAGGCGATAGAGAAGTTTTACGGACACCATGGACCAATTCTGAGCTTAATAAATTGATGATCAAAAAAATTATTTTCACTTCTTCAATTTTTATTACGATATTGGATCTATAACTTAATTCGTGCGTATTTTTTTCAAAATTTGAACGTTTTTTAAAGAAAAACATGTACAATAGTATTATTCAAAGTATTGCCCATCTGAAGCTATGACTTTTTCCCATTTTTCTCGCAATTTGTGGACTCCATCCCAAAAGAACTTCGCCGGCTTGGCGGCCAAGAATGAATCAAGCCAATTTTTGATACCCTGTTCTCATGTGAACCGTATTCCAGCGAGGGCGTTCTGCATCGACCGGAACAAATAGCAACTTAGGGCCGAGCGTTGTCATGATGGAAAATTATTGCCTCGTGTCTGGTCCCATATTCCGGGCGTTTTTCGGCTATTGCTCTCTTCAAACGGATTAATTGTGTTCGGTAGCGTTCTCCATTGATGCTTTTACCAGGTTTTAGCAGCTCATAATACAGTACACCCTTCTGATCCTACTAAATACAGAGCATTACCTTCGCACCATGGATATTCGTCTTTGCCGTTGATTTGGCTGGTTGGCCGGGTTTCACATATGATTTTTTGCGCTTGGGGTTGTCGTAATGGATCCATTTTTCATCACCAGTAACAATCCGATGCAAAAATGACTTCTTTTTGTGGCGTTCCAGCAGCATTTCGGACATGCAAAACCGCCTTTCAACGTCTCTCGGCTTGAGTTCATATGGAACCCAATTTCCTTGCTTTTGAATGTATCCGGCTGCTTTTAAACGTTTTGTAATGGCTGCTTGAGTGACTCCCAAAGATTCTGCGGGCTCTTATTGTGTTTGGCACCAATTTTCATCGAGTAATGCTTCCAGTTCTTTATCTTCAAACTTTTTTGGCTGCCCAGGACGTTCTTCGTCTTCCAAGCCAAAATCACCACTTTTGAATCGTGCAAACCACTTTTGGCACGTTCGCTCAGCTAGAGCATGTTCACCATAAACTTCCACCAAAATACGATGACTTTCGACAGCAGCTTTCTTCATATTAAAGTAATGAAGAATCTCTTAGTAAACCGCACGATTTAAGTTATAGATCCAATACTTTCTAAGCAAAATTATGATTCTATCATTTTTACATTTCTTATAAAACCTATAATGACTCAGAATTTTTTCAAAATTTCCTTAATGGTACGCCATAGTTAAAAAAAATAAAAACTATTTTCATTACCAAAAAATCGAATTTTTCAACAAATTCTACCTAAATAATTACAAATTATATAATACTATTATTACCACATAAATAATACGCTGAAATAAATCTTTTGCATTTTACTCTGCCAGGTATCGAGTCCAGGATCTTTCAATTGACAGTTGAATGCTCTATCATTTGAGCTTAGCAGGTTTTACACAACCTTTCTTACAGAATCTACTGACTCCTAATTCGGCTACAGATATGCTGTGAACTAATAACTAATTTTTTCAAATCATTTTAGTCGAGTGAGAAAGGTTGTGTTGAACCTTCTAGCTCAGGTGGTAAATCATTCGATAGGAAATCTAAAGGTCCTGGGCTAGACACCCGTTATAGTCGAAGCTTTATTTTATTCACAGAGAGTATTTTTCAAGTTTGCTAAATCTTATTGAAAACTCCATCTTGTCTTGAAATGACGCTAAGTTGATTTCAGATCACAAGTTAATAAAGCCGATATAATAGAGTACTGTGAATATAAAGGGTTTCCCAATAGGGGTGATATGATTTTGAATGCCCCTATCGGGCTCATTTGAACTGAAATTTTTGACGTCTGCTGTCAGTTGTCATCAGTAAGGTTTGCCATTTAATCATGAGTAGTTTCACGCTTCCACAACGTTTGGAAATTGTCCAATTATTTTATCAAAATTCGAGAAGTTTTGTCGGTGTTGAAAGAGCATATCGTGCAAAATATGGTCGTCATTCTGCTCCATCCGCGCTCTCAATTCGTCGAATAATCGATAAGTTGGAGAGTGAATTTACTCTATTGGATACTAAGCCTAAAAATCGTATGCGTACCGCACGTTCTACACAGAATATAGCCGCCGTACAGGCCAGTATCGAGGAAAACCGTGAATTGTCCGTGCCACGCCGATCTCAGGAATTGGGCCTGTCCAGGATGACTACCTGGCGTATTTTGCGATTGGATCTTGGCCTGCATCCCTATAAGATGATTCTGGCCCAAGAACTGAAGCCTAATGACCATCGTTTGCGTCGGGAGTTCGCGGATTGGGCTCTGGAATCAATTGAAAATGATCCCAATTTTCATCAAAAAATCATCTTTTCTGATGAGGCGCATTTTTGGCTCAAGTCTCGGGGGACATTTGGCCGATATATTGTTTAAATCATAAATGGCATAGAATATCCAATATAATAAAAAAGATTTCGATCAATTCCGAATGAATATTCAGTGTTTTTTTTCAATTTCAAAACATATCACCCTTATTGGGAAACCCTTTAGATAGAGTGAGCGAAGGTCAGTTCGTTTTACCACGTAACGTCAGGAAGCATGTGTATATATTCTCTGCTCATATTCAGAAACGTGTGGCTTGATTTTCAATACACTTAGTATACACGGGTTTTCGGTGATACATGTCTTGATTTTTATAGGAGAAATACGATATTCAAAATGGAGGAACCAACATGGATGCCGTAAAAGTGGTCCAAATATGCGAATGTTTTTCAAAATAATTAAATTCATATTAAAAAGATTTCTCATAATTCTTTTTTCTCTAATATTTAGTTGCAGGTAGGTAATTATGCGTTGGTAAATTGGGGAACATGGTTAGAGAATGCCCAGTTTCGTTCTTCCAGGAGCTCATCACTGCTAAGTAAACCTATGTCATCAGTAGATTGGGAGGAAACATATTTACAAAGTATTTACATCCTATTAACCCATTCAAATCAGCAAAAGATATTTATTATCTATTTACGATAGTCTTCTGCTTTCTGCTATTCCTGAAATATTAAGAACTCTATGCTTAATGTTCGTCGTCCGTATGGTGCTCTGATCATGATTTTGACTGCGTATCGAAATAACCACTCAAATATTGGACAGGAATTGAGATAGTGTCTAAAAAGCGAGCCTTACTAACACGTTGTCCGATTTTGCAATTGCAGGTATGTCCAATAATAGCATTAATTCCAATCTTTGTTTTACTGGGAAGCACATAGACGAAATCCTTGATTGAATTAAAGTGCCTAGCACATAAGCGAACTTTTAATGGGATACCTTTCATAAAGTATACTTCTATTCCATATTTGTGAAAGTCAATATGTATTTTTTCTGTAGCAACTTCAAACTCTAAATCTCTCGCTTGGTTCAAGCGATCGACGTAGAAACTCCTCGCCATTTTTATTTGATAAGTGCCACATTTATACGATGAAGTTAGGAATCGTCCAACCGGGGAAAGAAGTCTATTTCAAGAATCTCAATGTGTTGACACTAGGACTTTCGTGCATTGAGGTCGATGGTTGGAATGCCATGTTCAGTAAGGCACAAGCAATTATGAAATTTTCAAAAATATGTACAATCGTAATATTTTGAATGGTTATGTCAAAATACTAAAATGTTTTCTTAATTCTGCTGTACAGGATTCCATCAATATAATAATTTTTTGTTACATCCGAGACTGATTTGCTTGATAGGTAGTCAGAAGGGCTGCTGTAGCATCTAAAAAAATATAGTATTTTTGGTACGAACCCTTTTTCCGATATTTCGAAAAAGGAATCTCAAAAGCCACTTTTGATTAGTGAAACGTCCCCAGACTCAAGTATAGACCAAACATTTGTATCTAACAGTGTATATATTATAGTATAGTAGTGTCATTTTTATTTCCAGGATGGGGCCTAAAAATAGCTCTTATGTAACCGTCAGTGAACACGGCCGTGATTGGCCTAATCAAGTTTCGTTTCTTGCGATTAAAGTACGTGTTCTGTTGAAAAGAGAAATTTTTGCTTTCTTGTATAAATATACACCTATCATCCAACACAAGAGTGATGCGATCACTCGAAAGTGCATGTAATCGTCTAGCGATTTTTGTCTGATGAGATACTAATTGATGCCGATCAGCACCAAAAAAAAGGTATTCATCGTAAAACGATAATGTCTTTTTACCGAGTTATTATCTAATACAAGGCAAATTCGCTATATGTATGTGATCAGGGAAGACGGGATAAGAAAACACTATGATCAAATTCAGGATTATGAACATGTAGGTGGCCATTTTTGACAAATTGCAGTAGGTATTGCAACTGTTCTTCATCGAACCCTGTTTTAAACATTAAAACATCATCTGGCATCTTGGGAAACTGTATGGCTTAGGAATTCAATACCTTTTCTCTTTTGCTGATCACAACGTTCTTCATTGTAGACAAACGTGATGCTATTTCTTCGGCGTTCAGCGGACTACACATTTACTGTGGGACTCTTGGGTGCCAACGAATTGTAGAAAAATGCTCTAATTTCTAGTGTACTTTGAAAAAACTTTTAATGTGCGTAACATTCTTCACATGACTTGTTATTATAAAAATTCAGACATTTCAAGAATAGCTGAAACTATATTTGTACTTCCAATTACTGAAGGTAGTGTATAAATTGAAATTGTCATATAAAAGATGTTACGTATTGTAAACAATTTTTAAAAGTATTTGATTCCAAAGAAATATTTCTCAATTTCATTCCATATTAGAGAAATCACAAGGTGTTATTTTGTATACAAATTTAGACATAATTTTTGTTTTTTAAATACTGAAACCTTTTATTTATACTTATATTTTGAAATTGACGTGTACAAAATACAACGTATTTCAAAAACTTATCGAAGCATTTTATTCAAATGAAATGTTTTTTAATTTCGCCTTATACCAGAGAAACCTTAATGCATAATTTCGTGTGTGCGCGGTAATCATGCAAGTTGTAAATGGACTAGTCCCCCACTGGGTTAACATACTATTTTCTTTATATACCGCGAAGGCGAATGCGATTTCGGGGCCAGATGTCAAACAGCAAATATGATCGTTTTCACGATCGATTGATGCAACCACGACGTTAGCAAGTACGTAACATTTCTCTTAAGTAGAACACGGCAAACTAATAATACGTTACCTTCTCTATTGTTTTTGATACTCGAAATCGACCAGCAGTCCTCATACGGTAGGCATCTCGACAAACGCCCTTTTGCTAGAGGCCTCTAGCCTATTTCGAGTCTTATCAAAGTCACCTAGCGACCATCTACGTCCATTTTTAAATACCCTACACTTGCCAAATTTCGGAAATAAAATTTCATATATTTTGGAGACAGACATATAGAAATTAAACCAGGTTGTTCACACGAACTTGCTACTTTTCTCAAGCATCACATGCACTTCAGGATAAACTTGAATGTGCTTAAAGAAAACATAAAACCAAATTGTGTGCTCGAACTTGCGAACGTAACGTATGATCACAATTTTACGCGTGCTCTCGAAAAGGCCTAAGGAAATTTTCATAACCTTAATGCATTATATTTTTTTCAGATAATCAATCGTTTACGTACAGTTGGCAAAAAGTTGAACCAGCCACTTGTCGATATTCACCTGAATTAACACCTCTTGTTTTAGCTGCACAGAAGAATAATTATGAAATATTGAAAATCCTGTTGGATAGAGGAGCGGCGATACCTGCACCACACGATATTAGGTGTAATTGTGTTGATTGTCTACGTTCATCAGCTGGTACGACAAATCTGTGGCTAAGCGGAAAAACCGAATAAGTCCAATTTTTATGAAAAATGTTTTTTTATCATGAAACAACTAGAAATAGATCTCTCTACGCGGGACATTCTTTTACGTATCGTACGGATTTCAAAAAAAAAAATTGTTAACATTTCTAATAGTCTTGAATTTTTTTCTGTGACATCTTTTTATTAATTTAATCGACACGTGTGAAGGGATTTTCGTGAAGAACATTTTTTACGAGAATATATTAACTAAAATTTTTGATAGAATTGGATAAAATGCTAAATTCTCTTGTACTTAAAATTCATTATCTCGGGTTGAGACAATCAAATCGATTTCGGGTTTGTTTCATTTTTTAGCTTATTACGTTAGGTTCTCAGATAAATATTTTTATAATTTTTATTTTGTTAATTAACTACAGATATCAGCAGATTAATTGTTTAAACAATTTTAGCATGTTTGTCCCTTCAGTGAAAAAATTTTGAAAAAGAAGTATCAAATGCACTATGTCTCAATATAACTAGTGCCTATTCAATAAAAGTAGAGACTCAATTAGATCGGAAGATATTAAATATTTTTGAGCGCGCGTCGCGTGCTACGTGTTTAACCATGTCCGAGTCGATCTGCAACTAGCCTTCCTCGGGACATAAATTTCGATGAAGCAAAAATATATAATTTCAAAAAATGCCCAAATCATCGAACTACTTGGGCCTGAAAAGCCTTCACTGACTCTGAGTACCGTGTGTTAAAGTTCTTCATGCTGGGCTGAGTGAGTGCTGCTATGCCCTGTACTGCTGTGGCAAAGTATATAAAGTTGCCACTTTGAAGTGGGATGAGATTATTGTGATCTCCTATCAATTTTAAATAAGGTCTATCCTCTTTAGGATAACGTTTAAGGAAGGCAATATTAGTGGACGTACTAGAAACTTTACTAACGTGAAGTTCTGGAAATGCCAACACCTCTTGATTATCGTTAAAAATATAACGCATAATGGACCAAATGTGCGACATTTCAGCCCATTGCAAGAGTCTTACGATCCTGTCGAATAACACGTGATTCTGGTTGTTAATTTGTCGTGGAGAAAAATTCATAAACTCCCTGGCTGGGGCCTAAATCAGGTACTTCTATTTGATCTACCGGAAATATCACTCCTGCAATGTAAGCTAATGCACGCCAAGGATTGTGAAACCAACCCAATCGTCCACTCTCAATAACGTTCTTTCCAATAAGTATTAGTTGAACATTTGTTGTTTCTTGATCTCTAAACTTTATGATAGGTAGTCCATGTCCACCTCCCACGGAAACTTGTGAGGAATTTTGAATCAGAAATCTATCAGGGCTTGTAAAAAAGCTTATATGTTCACTGGGGAGAACTTTGATTTCTTGTAATCTTCTCCCAGATAATCCAGGATTCTCATAGAGATCACCACTAGCTCCGCCTGAAGCCATATCAAGAAACTGTCTTGCTTCTCTTAATATAGTTAATAAAAATAGATAATTTCTTTATCTAAGTGATGTTGATTAAAAAATCTTTACATTATAACATTATTTTATCGTTTTATAATTCACTAGATACAATTACGAACAAGACACACGATTTTTTGTAAAATTAAAAATCGCCAACAGACAACTCGACGCGCTAGTGGACCATGTTCAGTCTCCTGTTGTGACAAGCTAAAATTGTTTGAACAATTAAACTGCTGATATCTGTAGTTAATGAACAAAATAAAAATTATAAAAATATTTATCAGAAAACCCAACGTAATTAGCTCAAAAATGAAACAAACCCGAAATCCATTTGATTATTTCAACCCGAGATAATGAATTTTAAGTACAAGAAAATTTAGCATTTCATCCAATTTTATCAAAAGTTTAAGTTGATATATTTCTCGAAAATTTTTTTTTTTGTTGCGAAAATCCCTTTACACGTGTTAGTTAATTTATTAAAAAGAAACTATGAAAAAATTGTTATGCAAATCTAAATTCTGAAATGAAAATGGGTGTAGAATTTGTAAAAGTATGTCCCATGTGTGGGACAAATTCCGTAACTCTTAGAATTCCTTTTATGTCTCTATGAACCGTTTACCTAACCATATAACTTTCTTTTTGAAGCAGAACCTAATAAATCAACGTTCTGCGTTGTATTTCTTTGTTTTTAACAAATTCAAAAACATATGCATAGTATTTGAAAATATTAAATGAATTAAGAATGTAAGAATGTTTACATTTGGATTAGTATGTATCATAACTTACGCACATACATTACGCTCGTAGAGTTTTTCGAACACCACCGGACGAAAGGTTTTAAGAACACTCGTGAAATATTCCCTTTCACTTTTTTTTTCGAATTTATTATTTTTTGCGCACTGAATTATTTTATTTTATTAAACACAATGAGTTGTAAAATTGGTGATTAATTAAACGCTTATGCATAATCGAATAACGTTTTATTTAGTGGCATAACAAAATAAGTCGAAACATATTTATTTATTCCGGATCCGCCTTAATTCAAATTTGAGTGATAAGAACGAAAGGAAGTTCATTTCATACAATATTTTCTAATTCGAAAGCATAGACACCGCTAATTTTTGTAACTGTTTAGTATTAAGTATTAAGAACAAAAAGTGCGATTTCTCGAAAATCGAATTATATGACTTATTCGGTTCTGCCGCTTAGCCACAAAAATATGAGAAACTGGGAAACTTTAGTGATTGATAACAATATATAACTTTTCGAATTTAAGGATCAAAATAGAAAGAGGGCGGACTCAAACTTTCATTTTGTGCTCTAAAATATCAGTACTTTCAAGATACACAAAATATAGTACCAGAAAACCAAATTTGAATTTAAAAGAAAAAAACAATTAATTTAATCAGCTACTATCACTTGAATTTAATTGTTACATTAATGCGTAATTACTTGAAATCACTTGGAGTTACTTAAAATTAAATATAGTTTTCCAAAGTTGTGTTGGAAAGGCACAAATTAGAGAGAAGAATCTAGTTAGCGAGTGATGTTTCACAAATTTTCTTTAGTTAATAAAAAAAATGAGTTTTGATTTGGCCATTGGAACGGAAAAAATTTAACTTATAAGCATAAAGTTGCTTTAAGTTATTTGAAGTTAATAATGCCGGTATTTTAAAATTATCTATTGGAATTGGAATTGGAATTTTAAGGCTTGAGCCTTGAGCAGCCTTAATTACACTGGCCAACAAAACATGACCTATGTGTTAATGGAATGAGATATATCATTTTCACAGTAGTCTTCTGTGCTGAATCCAAATTTAGCGTTCGTTCAAGTTTTTTATATTCTCATCATGGATGAGAAGGTATTGGTTTTATGTGAAAAATGACTCGAAATTTTCATCAAATCTTTACGTTTTGAGATCCCCTGAGTCAGAAAAAACGGTTTTTATGAAAGTGTCTGTCTGTCTGTAGTAGTTCGTGTGCGGCATAACTCTCGATAGAATTATCAGATTGAATTGAGCTTTGGCACACTTTATCGGAGCTGAAAAAGTAAGGACAAGTTCGTTAACCAGCCCCATCCAATCAAAATTGAGCACTACTTTTGTGTTTTTGAAAATAACTTTTTGAAAAAATCAAAAATTTCACTGCTGGTTTTTGATAGTGCTCATAAATATCTACAAATTATCCTTATAACATTTTTTGATTTAATCAAAATTAGAAATGTTACAGCATATTAAAACTTGAAAAAAGTCAATATCAAAATTCCATTTTCCAGTTATTTTTTTTATATCTTATACAGTTCTGCGGCATGGTAGATTTTTACCCATCACTTATAAAGGATAGAAATGTTAACTCGCCGGTATGACAGGTGGGGTTATGTCTCGGGGAAAAAGTCCTGTGACGAGAGAACGCATTTCGTTGCCACCCGAGAACACTCGTAACACTTATCAGTCACTATCCGCACTTACGCTTCCTGTCCCGTATGTTTCATACACGACACGAGGACGACGGCACTACACGGAAAACGAACTCGGCAGTTTGCTCGCTCGCGACAGTGGCGCCACGCGCCCAGAGTGTGCGTGCATCTAACTGCCACACTATGGCGATCACGCGCCCATACGAATACATTCAAGATTTTTTTTATCAGAAAATATGAACAAACCGAGGAAATTTCTAAGAATGAAAAGTTCTTAGAATCACTTAAAGATTACGTCTGAATTTTTTCAAACCGTTTCGAGCAACTTTTAAATTTTTCAAATAGCATAATTTTTGCAAAATCAAAAAATTGCTCAAAAAACCGGAAAAAATTTGTATGTATTCTTTAACCAATTTCAAAAACTTTTTATTCCTGGTAATTTTCACCATAAGTCTATTGCTTTCATGAAAAAAATTCTCAATAACCTCGAAAGTACCGCAGTATATTCGATTGATCGAATTGAGGCGATGTTGAGAAAAATTGGATATCGAGAGGCAACCCGGGTGAAAATCGTTTACGACTGCAGAAGGCCTGCAGCTCGTTTAGAGACCTGCAACAGGCCTGCATTCAATCACACCCCTGTTGAAAATTCCTGTATAGGATCCTTTAGAGGATCCTTACTTGGGGTGTTATGTATTCTTATACAGTAAAACGAAGGAAAATATTTCTGTATGCAGGATCCTACAGAGGGAAACTTTAAAGGATCCCGACTGATTTTGAACCACGAAATTATTCCTTTATAGGTTCTCGTAGAGGAACCTGCAAAAGATCATCTAACGACTTAAAGGATCCCATCAAGGAACCTTTCATCTATACTGTACCCTCACCTCAGAGGATCCTATAAAGGTTCCTGTGCTAACCGTTTTTATGTCGCACAGGAACCTCTACGGTTTCTTCATAGGATCCTTTTAGGAACCTATTCAAGGATCCTAATGATTCTCATGCATGATTCTGTACAGGCACCTGAACGGGACCCCGAGTAAGGATCCTCTAAACGATCCTATACAGGACTTTTCAAAAGAGACGCTTGCAAGAGGTCTGCAGCAGAAATGAAGACACTATTAACGCTATCGACCTTAAAGATTCTATCTGTCTGTATTTTTATCTCTCTCCCGCTTTTTCTCTCATTCATGAATTGCACTGGAGATCGAGGATTTTTTTTCGGGTTTTTGTTCACGACTTTACATCGATAAATATGTCGATGCGCGGACTTTCATATCAGATACTAATTTGACCTTTGAGAATTTTTTTCTTGCAAGAAATAGACTTATGGCGAAAATTACCAAGAATAAAAAGTTTTTAAAATTGATAGAATACATACAAAATTTTCGGTTTCTGTTATTAATTTCGATGATTATTAAATTCGTGTTCTCTCAGGTGACGACGCGGTTAGATAGAGTAAAATCGAACTTTTGTCGCGTATTGGCTCGGAATCTTCCGAGATTTGTGGAATTTCAATTTTTCTTTTAGATATTCTGGCATTTATTTTATTTTCACCAAATTAGGAATTGTATAGAGTTCTTAATTTTGTTCTATTATAAAATTTGTTATGCCAAACTGTTCATTATTAAATTCTGGTTTCTTTTTATTTATTATCCACTAACTGTTGTGACTGTTAGTTTACCCCGCCTTGGGTTTGTGGTATTGATATCTTGAGTCTCACTGTTATTTAATTTGACATTGTCACTTCGAGTAAAGTGACTGGCGCCCAACTAAGCTTTCTTTCTTGGTATGAATCTTGTATTTTCAGAGTATTATTAATTAAATAAAATTGAACTGGGCTCACAAAAGAGTTGAAAGTTTTCCCGGAAAACAGTGCCCATAATTCAATTAAAATTATAATAAATAAAATCATAATAAATTAACTTTTTTTTTTATTAACATTTTTTTTGTGAAGTTTGGAAATTTGAAGAATCTTGAAATTATTCAATCTGTTGGGTGACAGTTTTGGAAATAAGGAAATTTGAATATTATAGTAATTTAAAACATTTTTTTTGTAATTACATTTCAGGATTTTAAAACGAGATTTGTTTCGAAATATTAATTCGGCAATTTGAGAGATTTGAAGATTCTCTCTCAAGTTTCCGAAACCAAGACAACCTATTCCAGAAAGAAAACAAAAAGTAATAATGTCAAAAAAATAGAAATTGGCAAGAAGGAAAATTTTTGAAAGTAGAAAAGTGTCAAAATTAGATATTTTCTTTTGACTGAAAAGTTGTAAAATTTTTTAAGCCAAAATTTTCTCAGGTGGAAAATTTTATTCGTATTTTGAATCTAGGAATTTCGAAAAAGTTTGACTCCAGGATATTGGAATTTTTAAGACTTTGGGACACCACGACTTCGGAATTTCTCTTGAAAATATATTTAAGAAATTTGAGAGATTTGAAGTTTCTCTCTTAAATTTCCATGACAGAGAGAACCCATACGAGAGAAAAAAACAGAGAGAGAGAGATTAGCCTATGAAATACCTACAGGGTATGAATTCTTGCTTGTGTTGATTCAGCTTTGGTGATTGGATTTAATGATTAATTCAACCTTTCATTACCGTTGAGGTTAGAAAGTGTCAAGTAAGAATTTAAGGATTTTATTCGAAATTTTGCGCACAAAAATTATATAGATTTATTAGAAAATTTTCCGGTTTTTCCGGTCGAGGGTATTGGTGGGAAGATAATTTTGAAAAGATTTGTTGGTATTAATCCTTTTTTTTCTTTTTGTATTAGCGGTAATTGATTCCGAATTTTGAAAGTTCGATTTGTAGTGAATTTGCAAATCGAAGTTTTACAATTATTTTGAAATAGTTTCGTATAAACGGTATAAAGTAAATTCAATAGAATTTTGAATTTGTGATTTAGATGGTCGAATAGACATTATTCGGGTAGTAAAGGACGGATTTTGAGAAGATTAATTTCCGATTGTTGGTAGTTATTCGGAAACGGAATTCAGGATTAGAATTGTTAGGCCGTGAATTTTAGATAGACTTTTAAGTAAAATTCGCGATTAATGATTTGATCGACTTCTGAGATTTTGAAAATATTGAGAACTAAGAGATTTTCGCCGATATTAGAAATTTTTTTGAGTATTTTTGAAAAGTAGAATTTCTGGACAATTTCAAATAGTTTTTTTTAATTCGGAAAATTCTATTGATTGATTTAAGAGAGATTACTGGCTGCCTAAAGTGCGCTGTATTTCTTGAGTGATCGGACATTTGAAGTTATTTGCAATAATTATTTTGTCTTTTGCGAATTTATTTACATATATCAGGCCTTGTACTGATGACGCCCTGATATAATTTTTCTAGCACTGCTCTGCTAGGTTATTGCTATTTATTTATTATTGGTGCTATTTACTGCTTCATTCTGATTTTCTTTGATACCTAGTTTGAGAATTATTATTTATATTTCTTGCTAATTTGTCTATGATTTCACTGGATATTTCTTGTACTCTATTCCTATTGTTATTCTTTTTTTTGCGCCTGATCATTGCTGGTGACTGTTATTTTCCGCATAGGAAAATCTTCGGGCTCTTGTAAATTTTGCATATTACCGCCATCACCGAGCAGTGCTTCTTGTCATTAATTTTCTTCTTAGCGTACTCGAAACCGTTGGCAATAATTCTCTCACCTTAGCTGTATTGGAAAAAACTGCAAAGATGGGGAATAAATCTTATATCAAGAACATTCGAACAATTTCTTTGCCGGAAGAAGTTTTTGCGCTGGAAACCGCAGACCAAATTGTCGAATGGATTTTCGGACTATCGAGTACCAAGTTGATTGACGCGCTGACACGGTGCGAAATCTCCGTGGGCGGCACTAGGTCAAAAACATGCAAACGACTTAAAGACAGTTGTTGCTCTATACAGGTCTCTCAGATAGGCCATCGGTTTCAGATTTCGCTTCCAACACTACGCAGGGCAGTAGGGACAATTTAAGTGGCTTAGAGACTTATGGGAATGAATGTAACAGTACGGAGGTCCCAGTATCAGTCCGAGCTCCGGTTACGGTTACGGCTAGCGAGGTTATACCTAGTTTTCCGATCACGACCATGGCGGGTACGATGAGTAGGAGCGCGGAAGGTTTTGTGACGCTTTCCAAATTGGGTCATGGCGTCACTACATCAAGGATAACACTTTCTACGCTGACAGTACCGTCTGACTTAACGTTAGCATACGGTTATGCGAACATCTCGTATACCGGGCCACGTGATTCATTTCATTTACCTGACCCGATATTCCCGCCTATGCGACTCTCGGGTATCAGGAGAGACGATTGAAGAAAACGCGTGACCTGACATGATAGACATACTACCTTTAGAAGCACATCTAGAGCCGAGATTCCAGGATACAGTACGAGGAGGGCAGGGTAAACTGCACAGGGGAAAGATTTTAGCCCACCAATACCAACGACTGCTCCTCATAGTACCTTTAACTCCTCTAGTTCAGACCGAATTGACCTCGGTGGAGAAAGAGTTCCGAATGTGGTTTCGGAACAGTGTGGCCGCGCCCACAGTGGACCCGAGGTGCCCAGTAGCCATGGTGGAATTGTTAGAGACGGACGTTTGGGCCTCCACCTTGACCTGGATACCAACCTGGAGACAGTCAATCAGACTGGGGTTCCAGATTAATTCACACGTGGGCCTAACCTAACTGGATACAAAGTACCATTGGCCGAGCAACTGGATTGTGCCTATCATGGATTCAGACCGGAATTTAATAAAGTAATTCGGAAGTTTGAATTCCGAGCTCTTAATGAATTGGCTCAAATAGATAGAAGTTGGGAAATGGCGTGGGCAGCGGCTTAGGAATACCGACTCCCACCACCGTCAGAAAGCTCCTTTCTTCCCAAATTTGCGTATCGGGCGGAAACCACGCGGGCTGCGCATAATCGGACTCCAGTTTCAGCTGTTACCGAGACCGCACAACCTCCGAGAAACTTGGGAGATTCAAATCATGGAAACCGAAATACCGAAGACAGGGAAGATAGGAACGGAAATAAATTTATAGACAATGGCCATCAAACAGTATTCGCGAAGGGTAGATTTGAAAAGAACGACTAATCCGAGAGAAAGAAAAATTTGAAGGGTACTAGGGGTGACTTTAAGGTGGGGGGAGGTCAGAAATGTCCAAGTATGTCTGCTGAAAAGGTCCCTAAAGACCCGGGAAAAGAAAAAGAAGTAATTATTAATTAAATAAAATTGAACTGAGCTCACCGAAGAGTTGAAGGGTTCCAGGTAAGAACCTGTATCTCAGCTTCTGAGATAATTGGAAAAAAATTTAAAAAAAAAAACGAAGAAAAATGGTTTTACAAAAAACCTTATTTTTAACTGAAAATCATTTATTTTTTAGTCAACTGCATGTCACTCTCATTTTTTTTTGATTCAGAAAGAATTTCAAAAAAATTTATAGTTCCAGCTGTAACTGTTCACAAAATACATGGCAAAGATGTTGTCTCTTTCTATAGAGTTGCCAGTTTGATGGCTTACAAGTACTTGAGGCAAATCATTGTAATGTTTCTTGTATCTCATTGCATTAAAGTCTACAATATTTGCAATATTTACAATATTCACAGAGTTCACAGTACAATGATTCGCCTCAAATACTTGTAAGCCGTCAAACTGGCAACTCTATAGAAAGAAACAACTTTTCTGTTATGTATTTTGTGAACAGTTATAGCTAGAACTATAAACTTTTTTGAAATTTTTCCTGCATCAAAAAAAAAAATGAGAATGAAATGCAGTTGACTCGAAAATAAATGATTTTCAGTTAAATATAACGTTTTTTGTAAAACCATTTTTCTTCGTGTTTTTTTTTTCAATTTTTTTCCAATTATTTCAGAAACTATAGAAGATATTGATAAAACCTGAGTTGCTGGGAAGAAACAGAGGCCACATTTGGATTTATCACAGAAAACTACTGTGAAAATGATATATCTCATTCCATGAACACATAGGTCATATTTTGTTGACCAGTGTTATTTATAATGTACTCGTATGTATATTTTTTCTACCAATACAAAGATTTTCATTGAACAGACGACCCTTTGAAAGTTTCTGCAACAAGAATTTCCGAATATAAAGCTCTCGCTAGTCCTAGTCTGATTTCCCTAAGCTCTCCTGATCCTTTGCTGACCGCTTTCCAATTGAGCTGGGAATTAAAGGAATTAGCAAATGCAGAACCAGAGAGCAAGACCGAATATCGGAAGCTTAGAAAACAGGTGGAAAAGTTAGTATTAAACTTTTTGCTTTCTGTGCTACTTGTAAGCAAATATATCAAGAAAAATGATGAAGAAATGAAATCCCATTATATAAACTTATTTCTTCCTGAAGTCGAACTTTTTGAATATACCAATGTTTAACTGTATTATCTTCTAATGATGTGCATATTTATTTATCAGAATTAATATTTATACAATTTGCAGATTTGCCGTCGATTTATTACACCAAGTTAGAAGTACTTCTGAGTTGGATATTATCTTAAACCATGACTCTGAAGCAAAAGGAGAAGTACCTAAAAGGCAATTGGCTAAGTTGGAGCAAGCTATTCAATATAAACAAAAACAATTTGTTGCTCATCCACATATGCAACAACTGCTTGCCTCTATTTGGTGAGCATATTTTCTTTTAGCAAAATATATTTCAATTTTCCTATTCAATTATAAGTTATCGAATGTGTGAAGGTACGAAGGAGTGCCTGGTTTTCGGAGGATGAGCAAAGTACAACGAGTTTGGATCCTAGCACAGACTGCTCTTCTTTTTCCATTTTACTGTCTTGCTTACTTCTTTGCCCCCGAATCAAAAATTGGAAAGCTACTCCAGAGACCATTTATGAAATTTCTTGTTCATGCTTCTTCATATATCTTCTTTTTATGTGAGTTATTTGTACAATAGTTATTTGAATGCATCTCAGGCAATTGAACTAGGTTAATATCATGTAAATCACACTGTTAAAAATCTTATTAATTTTAATAGAATTTAAGGGCTTTGTCGCAGTCAGAGGAGGAAGAAAAGCGTATTTTTGAGAATTTTTTTCTCGCTATATCCATATATTTTTTTAATCATTTTAGAACCCGAAATTATATAATTTTATTGATGCTTCGTCAAATTTTCTTCGAAAAATTATTTTAAATGGAAGAAAAACACGTAGTTTGCCGGACAATTTTTTGTAAAAGACGTTCTGCGGTGACCATTCCATTTCCTCAATGGGTTATTCGCAATTGAAAATCCCAAATTATTTCATTGACCTATTATATACTATGGTGCTTGATCGTAGCTTGTCAAAAAAAATTTTTTTGACAAAATAGTGACCGGTCAAACTTGGACGTCCGATTTTCGCCAAAAAAATCACTCGTTTTTTGTTATTGGGTTGTCCCGGAAGTAATTGCCAATTTTTTCATACAAATCAAACAAATTTTTTAAAATACAACGAATGAACTTTAATTAATGATATATTTTCCATTTTGTTCAATGACCTTTTTCTATCGTTCTGGTATCTTTATGATTCCACGCTCATAGAACTTCTGGTCTTTATCGGCAAAAAACTGAACCAAATGCGATTTCACAGCTTCATCATCATTGAAAGTTGTACCATTCAAGGAATTCTGCAAGGATCGAAATAAATATCAACCTGATGGTGCAAGGTCAGGGCTATGTGGTGGATGTAATATAACTTCCCAACCAAGCCTCAATAATTTTTGGCGACTAGCTAAAGATATGTGTGGCGTAGCGTTGTCATGGTGAAAAATTACACCTCTACGATTGACCAATTCTGGCCGTTTTTCTTTGACCGCTGCATGCAATTTGTTCAGCTGACGACAGTAGACATCCGAATTCATCTTTTAGTTCCTTAGAAGAAGCTCAAAAAATACCACACCTTTCCAATCCTACCAAACAGACAGCATAATCTTTTTTTGATGCAATTCAGCTTTAGAAGTTGCTTGTGATGGTTCATCTTGGACCATGATCTTTATCGAACGACGTTATTGTAAACAAACATTTCTTTAATCTCTCGCACAATTACATTACGATCGGATTCGATTATGACTTTAATTTGGTCATCATCAACTTCATTTGGCTGACCTGAACGTTGCTCATCTTTGAGTGAAAAATCCCCAGAACGGAATTTATTAAACCAATTTCGACACTGTCTATCTTTTAAAGATTCTTTACCATACACATCACGTAAATTTTAGCAGCCTCTGCTGCGTTCTTTTCTCTACGAAAATGAAAAAGCAAAATATGACGAAAATGCTCGTTTTTACACTTCATCTTAAAGTTGATGCCAAACTAATAACTGTAAACGAAATCACGCGCAATTTTTTTTGTAAAGCAAGCTAAGAGTGACAGCTAACAAATGCTAGAAGGAAAAAATCATGAAATTGAAAGAAGCCATTCAAAAAGATGGTCAAAGACAACTATATGTAAAATCGGCAGTTACTTCTGGGACAACCCAGTAATTAAACACTGAGAAAGAAGAATATTTGAATCAAAGAATATTTCTTTGATTCAAATAAATGGTTGAGCTGGATGGTGACGAATAAATATTTTTTTAGATCAAAGAAATATTTTTATTGTCCTTAAAAAATGAATAATTAGAGCAAAAAATGTTTTTCTAGTACTATTAAATATTCATTAGATTAGATTAGAATTTTGGTAGGATTAAATAATTATTTGCTCCGAAGATGTGATTTACTGTTTAAAATGGTCAAGTGGTAAAGTGTATTGAGTAATAATGGATGCAAAGAACGATAATGTTGCCTATGGTAAGTTAGAGATTTGTGTAAAAAGATGTTACTGATATGAATAAACGTGTTTAGAAATTTAAGAAATATTTCTTAAATTTAATGAAATATAAACTTCATGAATTGTAAGGAGTTAAGTAAAACGTTGTCATGGTTCTCTTAAATAACAAAAAAATTCTTAACTCGAACCTACCATTAGTCATCCGATACATACATATATAAACACCATACAATTACATTCACACCATTCAGTCGCAGCCAATCATATTTTCTATCACAAATACACTTAAATATACAACTTCGCAAATATAAACCTAATAACTAAAACTTATATATAGGACGATACGCTTTCTTCGAATCACGCACACGCTCGCTTACAATCCTGAGACATAAAACTTGGAACTTTCTTATATAGTGACTGCAAGAGTTATTCAGAGCTTGTGAGCGTAAGTGTCGTGACTACACTCTAAAAACAAGTGTGTTACTTCTACTCGTGAATCGCGATAGTAACTTTTTAGGCATTTGAAGTTTGTATTTTCAATACACATTACAAACGTAACGTTTAATTTTCAAACACTTTAACGTTTTGTACCCGAAAAATTGAGTTGGCAATGTTTAGTAAGTACACACTTCGCTCAATTACACACTTGACAACATGTGAAGTGTGTAAAAATTGCACATTTCACTACACACTTGTTTTTAGAGTGTAGAGCTTTTGAGCCTCACTTAAAAAAAAATAAATCAACTCTTTTCATAAATTATTCATAATATATTTTTTAAAATGATTGTAATTATGATTATTAATAAATATATAATATAATTATTAATTAATATTTAGTATACATTTTTATTATAACTATACGTATGAAGTTTAATGAAACTGAATTTTAAAATATATATTCAAAAATTTCATTAATATAAAAAAGAATCTTGTGTAAAAACATTTAGAAGAAAATTCTTTTATTTTATGTGTTGTATATTTTCAAAATATAAATTATACAATTGTGAATTCCATATTATTATTGTACCTAAGAAATTTATGTAAAATCTAAATCCTGTGTAGATTTTTTATATTCTATGTTATAAATTTATCACGACTTTTGCTGTTTAAATTTTTGTAAAATCAATTTAATTTAAAAAACCTAAGTGAAAAATAAAGAAGTAATTATAAATGAATTGAGTTTTAAATGATATATTTGATATTGTGATTCAAAACGAATATTTCCTTTGAAGAGAATCTTTTTTCTCGGTGAAGAAAAAGTTTTGAATGAAAAAAAATTCACGATCAAGCACCGTGCTTTTATATATCAAGGAAGCCCGTCAAGTTCGGAGTGAATCGTTTAAGCGATTTTCGAGTAGTCATGGTCATCGATTTAAAAAACGTATGGTTTCGAGGAAAACGCATTTAAAGTTTTAAGTATAGCTACATGTGAATGGAATTTTTGTTTGTCTACTAGCACAGTTCGGTCAGTTTTGGTTGGATTGACTTCAAATTTGGAAAGTATTTTGAATTAACTTAAATGATATTTTACGTCCGACTAATTTGCTTCATTTTAAAAGCAGGAAAATGACCAACCTCGGACAATCAGATGTTTAAAATTCTTTAATTACGTTTCGATGAACCATATGTCATCCTCTTCAGATTTACAGATTATATTTTTGTTGTAGAATTCTATAATATTTTAAAAAAGGAAAATTATAAGAATAACCAACCTAAACTCTATAAGAATAAGTATAAAAGTAAATCTAAATACCTGTAATTTTTTGTCAACTTATCTTACAACTTCAACGTACATCTCCGATTGTTATTTGAAATACTGTAGTCACAATTAGTTTTACAAATTTTGTCAAAATCATAACGAGAACAGTCGTCGAAATCTTTTTTACAACCCAAAGAGGTCAAATTATTGATTACATATTTTTTCACTTTTAGTCATAAAGGAACTGTATTACAAAATTATTGTTACGATAGATGAACCTTAACTTCATTTTTCTTAATTTAGAACTTATGTAATCAGAGTGTGGCTTCACTGAAACTAATATCAGTATACTTAGAAATACTAAACTGAAATCTATATGTGACAAATTTGACAGTGCCGTAGTAATGAAAAACCACTTTATAATAATAAATTAAACCTATTTTAATTTTAATTTTTAAGAATATAGAATCAAAATTATAAGTTTGTAATTAAATTGATGTAAAATTAAATTCTATGTGAGCTGATCTAAAATAATGTCATAAGAAGTGTTATAATCTTTTAAGTCAGACATCACATTAATACTATTTTTTCCTTCTTTTTTTATGTAAAACATTTCTGCAATTATTCTTTTAAAATAATTTGTTTTTTTGTGTAAAATTTTAATGTTAACCCAATCAAAAATGTGTTGAGAACCTGTATCATTTTTATTATTTATTCTATGTTTTGTAAAAACATTATGGTATTTTTCATTTAAATTAATGTTTTTTTTATGTTCATCACATCTGACAAAAAGCATTCTTCCCGTTTGGCCTACATACGTTTTTGAACAATCCAAGCATGGAATCTTATAAACAATATTTAAAATTTTCCAATGGGTCTTTTCCTAATTTTATATATTTATCTAATTTTGAAGTGTTTCTGAAAACTGTGGTTATGTTGTAATCTTTTAGCTGTCTTTTAATCTTACAAGATAAGTTTTCATAATAAGGAGAATTGAATATACGTTATTGAAAAAAACTTACATTACATATAATGGAAGTTTATTACAGAAATTTCCATCAGTGCACACAAAAAATCTACCGACTTTAGTATCTTCTAACTCAGTCACAAAATTATAATTTATCTTCAATAGATATTTTATTTTGCAGGTTTGAATTCATCTTGTAAGTTAAACTGTTAAAACTCTATGGTCCAATAACTCTACAATTAAACAGAAACTCAAATTTTTATTATTGGTGAGTCAGGATGAAAAAAAATTATTTATATATTTTCTCGATTTTTTAGTCGAAGAATGCAACCTTCTTGGAGCAGGTAAACATGAGAAATAATGCTCTATATGCATTTAAGAAATTTCTTGAAGCTTAGATCTTTTTTTGGAGTTTTTTTCATCTTGGCACATAAAAAGAAATTTGGAATTTCGTAAAACATCAATAAAATGAACATAAATTTTATTATTTTCAGTGATCCTAATCCTGGTATCTCAGCGAGCTGAAGTAGAAAATGAAATGTTGAAACAGCGAGGAAGCTCCCCTACACATTTAGAAGGTTTAATATTCATCTACGTGCTCGGATTTATTTTTCAGGAAATAAGAGAGGTATAAAGAAACTTGGTTTACAAATGATTCAATAAAACATTAACTCGAAAAATGTACCAGGTCATTTTATTTAAACTTACGCGTGGTTTAAGAATCTTCTTGCAATATTGTTTATTCCTTTAAAAGAGAGTGACGTTCATATGTTAATGAGTAGTACCTTAGCTTTTTGCTTGCACAAGGACCACATCATAAGAGAGTGTTATAGATCTTGAAATAGGTATTCCTATGTTGAGTGTTGATAAGATTAAAATATTATAAATGAATACCTCTAACACAACACAATCTTCACCAAAATCATTATAAATGGATTTTATACCGCCTAGTACATTTTTTGGTAGCGGTTTGTAATCATGTCGTGACTGAAACGACCTGACACGCCTATCCTTCAAGCTTCCTATCTCAGTCAATTTTTTGTAGCTTTTGAGCAGATCAATCTAAATAGAATTAAGCCCAAACTAAATTAGGGACTAAGGAATCACAGCTAGAGAATATAATAGACATTTATTTCAAACATGCAAGTATTCAGTGATTTCTATACCCCTGTAATTTGAAATTATCAAAGTTTACAGGTGCACAAGATTGAATGGGATGACTTGATATGTTGCTTTTATTGTCATATATTGCACAATTTCTGCAAATCAGAAAATTGTCTTTATTTTAATGATTTTTTAATACTCCTATATATTTTGAAATGATGAAAAATGGAGCAATTTGGTTTTTTGTCTCTTTATAGATTTATGTGGAAGGTTTAAAAGGTTATTTGCGTGACCTTTGGAATTTTGTAGATTTTACGAAAAATTCTCTTTACGTTGCAACTGCTATCTTAAGAGTGATAGCTTATTTACAACAAAGAACTGAAATCGAGATGGATTCATCAGCTGAGATGATTCCGAGGGAGAGATGGAGAGACTATGATCCACAACTGATTGCTGAAGGTTTATTTGCTGCTGCAAACGTTTTCAGTGCTCTGAAGCTTGTACATCTTTTTAGTATTAATCCTCATCTCGGTCCTCTGCAGGTATTGCGATATAAATATAATTAGGTAAAAAAATAATTGAAATAAGGAAAATCTCAAGTTTGATGCAATTAAATCTGAATATTCTGAGTATATTTCAAATTAAATTATGTCTATAGAAAAAGTAATAAATTTATTATAGATATCGCTAGGACGAATGGTGATTGACATCATCAAATTTTTCTTCATATATACATTAGTGCTATTTGCCTTTGCCTGCGGCTTAAATCAACTTCTGTGGTACTTTGCCGATCTAGAACAGCGTAAATGTTACCATGATATCGCTAATCCTTCGTGGGATTCATCTAACGATTCCTGCATGAAATGGCGAAGGTTCAAATAACTTAAATTTATATTTATGTCTGGTACAATAATGATTTTTTAAGGTCATGGGCCAAGCTGGTCACGTGACTAGATTCCTACTTTACTGGCGTTTCAATTTGTGTAACCTCATTTCTATAAAAATTAAGATAGTTAACTAAAAATTAAAAAAGGTACATTATTATATGTCTATGTGGTCATAAATGTTCATAATTACGAAAAAAAAATTTTTTTATAATTATAAACATTTATGATAAGACAGACTTGTTTTAGTACATTTCATTTACTTACACAATTTTTCAACATGTTATTTCATTTTTTACAGAAATGGGGTTACACAAATTGAAAATGCTGATAAAGTAAGAATCTAGTAACGTGATCAAGTTGGTCTATGGCCTTAAATGGAAAGCTTGACACTTACAACCTTATTATTTGTAAGTAAAAAATATCTGATTGAAAAGGCTTAACAATTTTCATACTTGTGTATGTGGCCATTACGGTGCTTAAAAAAATGTTTGTGTATAGAGAATTTTTTTAAATACATGAATAATGAATGGATGTAGAATATTGTAATATGTTATTTTTATAAGCTATAAGGTGACTTCTGCTTGATTTTTGATAAACATTTGCCACTTTATGATGTATCATAATTTTACTAAAAACTTTGATTATATCAGGTGTATAAGCTTTAATTCTAAACAAAGGGCATAAACGGGTTTCCATGTGAAATCGGCCTTAAAACCAAATCAAATTTCGCATCAACCATATAGAAGGGGTTGGGCAAGAGATTATTTTGTAAAATTTTCAGATCATTATCTGCCATTTTAAATGAGTAATGGCGGATTTTACCATTTTCGTTTTTTTATTTTTTTAGCTAAACTAATCATAGGAAAATTTTGAAAAAAATCAGGGTTGTTTTTTCTAATAGAAGACACATTTGTAAATTTTTGCAGATTTTTTGATGCATACTTTGCGATGCAAAAAATTGTGAAAATTTTTTCACGCAATTTTGTTCATGTTTGAATTGCGCGACCACTCTTTTGAATTATTCTATTCATTAGTTACCTATCGATGATTTAAACAGAATTTTTGCAGATTTCTGCAAGGTGTGGACGGGGGTAAGAAAAAAACCATCAAAATACACATTCTTCCAACATCTTACTATTACATGTTAAATTAATTTCTCTTTGTTAAAAATAACATATACTGATTTTACCATACATGACATCGAAAATACCCTCAAATCGTCCTCTATATACTTTACTTTTTGAAATTTTAATGAGCACAAATAATAAGAAAAGCTTGTAAATTAAATAAATAATTAACTTTGATTTCTGGATAACAAAAAATTTTTAGCAGTTATTTTGCATTGCAATACTTACATTTTCGTTACAAAATGTAAAATTGGTTTTCCTACAAAAATATATTTTTCTTCCATCGAGTTTTTACAAATATAGACGGTTGATTGTACTTTCATAGCACATACTCCATAAGTGGCTGAACATTTGCCAAGCATAACATTTTTTTTCAATTATAAATAAGTTATCATCGCTTTCTTCGTTTAAAACTGTAAGTTTGTAGGAAAACCAATTTTACTTTTTGTATACCACTTATATATAAAACGGAAACTTTTTGAACGGACTAAATTTTCGCAACACTCTTTCGACTTGCGAATAACGACAATCAACCATTTGTTCACAATGCATGAAAAAAATTTCGATTTTTCGCAACAAAAAAAAAATTCGCAAAATATTTTGCAAAATTTTTGCAAAAATTTCAGCAGTAAACCGTGTTAGAGATTGATTGCCAAATAAAATTGTATTTTTCATTTGTCTACTGTTATTATAAAATGTGCTTTAATAATAAGATGTTGGAAGAATGTGTATTTTGACGGTTTTTATTTTTTTACCCCCGTCCACACCTTGCAAAAATCTGCAAAAATTCTGTTTTAATCATCGATTGGTAACTAATGAATAGAATAATTCAAAAGAGTGGTCGCGCAATTCAAACATGAACAAAATTGCGTGAAAAAATTTTCACAATTTTTTGCATCGCAAAGTATGCATCAAAAAATCTGCAAAAATTTACAAATGTGTCTTCTATTAGAAAAAACAATCCTGATTTTTTTCAAAATTTTCCTATGATTAGTTTAGCTAAAAAAAGAAAAAAAACGAAAATGGTCAAATCCGCCATTACTCATTTAAAATGGCAGATAATGATCTGTAAATTTGACAAAATAATCTCTTGTCCAACCCCTTCCATATAGTTGATGCGAAATTTGATTTGGTTTTAAGGCCGATTTCACATGGAAACCCGGCTATGCCCTTTATTCAAAGTACTTGCCCTCGCTAGCTACACATTTTTCCCATCTTTCGGTCAATTTCTGGATACCACGCTAAAAGAAACCTCGACAAGCATTTGATGCGATTCGACAGCCGGTTTCTTCAAATTGAAGCAGAAAAGCAGAGCTTCCCGCATATCCTCCTTTCTGGGAAAAAACTAGAAATGATTACCAAAGAAAAAATTTTGTATAAAATTGCTAACGATGTGCACTAATTAATGTTGACAAATGTCAAATTCATAAAAAAAGTATGGTGTGTCCATGGTAGCTTAATACGCTCAACAACGTCATCGATGAGCAAACAACGGATTTAAGCTTATACACCTGGTAAATGATGTGTGGCTTTTTTTACATATGTGTATTTTTAGTTTCATTTCACAAGTAGGTTTTGCTATTGGAATAAGTCAGAAAAAACTTTGTTCTAAAGCGCAAGGGTGGGTATATACTATCTTCAGGAAAGGATTAATAACCACTCTTTCAAAATACTTTGATAAATCCAAATTTTCTTGATAATTGCGTCATGACAGAGGCAAACTGCGAATCAGTCTAAAATCAGGAACCCTGACAAAAAATGTGATCAGAAAAACTTGCGTTTAATTTTAAAACAATTTTTTTTTTATATTCACTGAATATTGATATATTTAATATTTGATATTTACTTTCATTAAATATTTGATGATATATTAAATATAATATTTACTTCTTTTCGAGTCGTTATTCGGATTTGATTTGTTTTGTCACAAATGACATTCCGTTTTTCATAAAAACATTTAAAACATTTTCCCGAGTTGTATCTTGACATGTTCCTGCACATGTCCTTTGTTATATTGACCCACAGTGATATATCTGTGATATTTAATTTGGCATGGGGTCAGTTTAGTTCCAATTTGTTTATGTCGTAAAAAACATAAACATCAGAAAGGCAAACGTTTCGGCCACAAATGGGGGCCCTCTTCAGTGCCAACAATTTTAATTTGCATTAAAAATAATAATTATAAACTAAACAAGCAAAACTCATGCAACTTAATATTTATTTTCTTTTTGTTTTTGTTTTTTTTGTTTTATTCTTATAATAAATTTATTAATAAAATTAGAACATGCGAATAGACCCTCCAGCATCGTCCTCACACAGAAGTCCTCTCGTGTCCGATTCGTGGAAGATGTGAATTGCGGAACGCACCACCTCAAAGGCACACAACCACAATTAATTCCATAAAAACACAGGTCAAAAATCCAATCGTGAGCCCTCGATGGAGAACGCACAGCACAACACACACACACACACGAACCCGAGGAGTTAAGGGTGAGTCGAAAACCGATAAATTTGAATTTGGGAAGAAAAAATTAAAATTTTTTTTTTTTTTTTTTCCTCTTTGCGATCACGGAGTCGACAGTCAGTGTGGTAGACTGCCACTCCGCTGCAAGACAGAGAGAAAACTGATTTAGAAAATATTGAGAATTTTCTGTATACGAGAAAACTTGTTATGAGGAGTCAAGTTACAACCTCAAAGAGTATGCACACTCAAAATCTTTTCAACGTCCCGAGCACTTGAGATTTCTATGTGCCAAAGCGTTCGAGGAAAGCAAACCCCATACCACATGTTCGAAGGAATCCGTCAGAAAACTCGCTCAATACGGTACCGAAACACTCCCTCGAACATATTTTAATACAGTCGTTAAAAATAATCGCGAGTGAGAACATATATGCGTAAAAATCTTTATGACAATATTTTTCAAAAGTATTGTATTTATAGTAAGAATCACTCCCGTAATGTAATTACCAATCATAAATATGCGAGAACACGAAGAATAGAAATTTTTTAGTTATTTTAAATTGACACGTATTACATATGCGTAAAAAACTTGGTTGACAATAATTTTACGAAAGTATTGTATTTATAATAAAGCGATCCCATAATGCGATTATTAATCCTAAAATCGCGAAAACGCGAAGAAAAAGAATTTTTTAGTCATTTTAAATTGACATACATGATATGCGCATGAAAAACTTTGTTGCTAATACTTTTTCGAAAGTATTGTATTCAAAGTAAAGGATTCCCATAATGTAATTACTTCACATAGAAACGCGAGAACGCGAAAACGCGAAAACACGAAAACGCGAAGAATAAGAGATTTCTTTAGTTATTTTGAATTGACAGGTAGGATATATGTGTATAAAACCTTGTTTACAATAATTTTCCAAAGGTATTGCATTTATAGTAAGAAACGCTCCTGTAATGTAATTATTAATCCTAAATACGCGAAAACGAGAAGAAAAGGATTTTTTAGTTATTTTAATTTCACCTGTATGATGTACGCGTAAAAACATTGCTACCGATACTTTGTCGAAAGTATTGTATTTATAATAAAGCAATCCCATAATGCAATTACTGTTCCTAAACACGAGAAAACCCGAAAAATAAAAATTTTTAAGATATCTTAAATTGACATGTAAGATATATGCGTAAAAAACTTGGATGAAAATACATTTTCAAAAGTATTGTATTTATAGTGAACATCACTCCCGTAATGTAATTACCAATCACAATTACGCGATAACGCGAAGAATAAGATTCTCTGGATATTTTAATTTGACCTATAAGATATATGCGTAAAAATCTTTGTTAGAAATACTTTTTCAAAAGTGTTTTATTTATAGTAGAGCAATTCCATAATGCAAATACTGATCCTGAAACCGCGAACACCCGAAGAATAAAATTTTTAAACAATTTTTAAGATATTTTGAATTGACATGTAAGATATATGCGTAAAAAACTTGGTTGACAATACTTTTTCAAAAGTATTGTATTTATAGTGAACATCACTCCCGTAATGTAATTACCAATCACAATTAAGCGATAACGCGATAAATACAATACTTTTGAAAAAGTATTTCTAACAAAGATTTTTACGCATATATCTCATAGGTCAAATTAAAAAATCCAGAGTATCTTGTTTTTCGCGTTATCGCGTAATTATGATTGGTAATTACATTACGGGCGTGATGTTCACTAAAAATACAATACCTTTGTAAAAGTATTGTCAATTAATTTTTTTACGCATATATCTCACATGTCAATTTAAAATATCTTAAAAATTCTTAAAAATTTTATTTTTCGGGTTTTCGCGGTTTCAGGATCAGTAATTGCATTATGGAATTGCTCTACTATAAATAAAACACTTTTGAAAAAGTATTTCTAACAAAGATTTTTACGCATATATCTTATAGGTCAAATTAAAAAATCCAGAGTATCTTGTTTTTCGCGTTATCGCGTAATTATGATTGGTAATTACATTACGGGAGTGATGTTCACTATAAATACAATACTTTTGAAAAAGTATTGTCAATTAAGCTTTTTACGCATATATCTCACATGTCAATTTTAAATATCTTAAAAATTCTTAAAAATTTTATTTTTCGAGTTTTCGCGGTTTCAGGATCAGTAATTGCATTATGGAATTGCTCTACTATAAATAAAACACTTTTGAAAAAGTATTTCTAACAAAGATTTTTACGCATATATCTTATAGGTCAAATTAAAAAATCCAGAGTATCTTGTTTTTCGCGTTATCGCGTAATTATGATTGGTAATTACATTACGGGCGTGATGTTCACTAAAAATACAATACCTTTGTAAAAGTATTGTCAATTAATTTTTTTACGCATATATCTCACATGTCAATTTAAAATATCTTAAAAATTCTTAAAAATTTTTTTTTTCGGGTTTTCGCGGTTTCAGGATCAGTAATTGCATTATGAAATTGCTCTACTATAAATAAAACACTTTTGAAAAAGTATTTCTAACAAAGATTTTTACGCATATATCTCATAGGTCAAATTGAAATATCCAGAGAATCTTATTCTTCGCCTTTTCGCGTAATTATGATTGGTAATTACATTACGGGAATGATGTTCACTAAAAATACAATACCTTTGTAGAAGTATCGCCAATAAAGCTTTTTACGCATATATCTCGCATGTCAATTTAAAATATCTTAAAAATTCTTAAAAATTTTTATTTTTTTTCGGGTTTTCGCGGTTTCAGGAACAGTATTTGCATTATGGAATTGCTCTACTATAAATGAAAACACTTTTGAAAAAGTATTTCTAACAAAGATATTTACGCATATATCTTATAGGTCAAATAAAAAAATCCAGAGTATCTTGTTTTTCGCGTTATCGCGTAATTATGATTGGTAATAACATTACGGGAGTGATGTTCATTCTAAATAAAATACTTTTTGAAAAAGTATTTTCATCTAAGTTTCTTACGCATATATCTTACATGTCAATTCAAAATATCTCAAAAATTGTTTAAAAATGTTATTTTTCGGGATTTCGCGGTTTCAGGATCAGTATTTGCATTATGGAATTGCTCTACTTTAAATATAACACTTTTGAAAAAGTATTTCTAACAAAGATTTTTACGCATATATCTTATAGGTCAAATTAAAAAATCCAGAGTATCTTGTTTTTCGCGTTATCGCGTAATTATGATTGGTAATTACATTACGGGAGTGATGTTCACTATAAATACAATACTTTTGAAAAAGTATTTTCAACTAAGTTTTTTACGCATATATCTTACATGTCAATTCAAAATATCTTTAAAATTCTTAAAAATTTTTTTTTTTTTTGCGGGTTTTCGCGGTTTCAGGATCAGTGTTTGCATTATGAAATTGCACTACTATAAATAAAACACTTGTGAAAAAGTATTTCTAACAAAGATTTTTACGCATATATCTCATAGGTCAAATTAAAAAATCCAGAGTATCTTGTTTTTCGCGTTATCGCGTAATTATGATTGGTAATTACATTACGGGAGTGATGTTCACTATAAATACAATACTTTTGAAAAAGTATTTTCATCTAAGTTTTTTACGCATATATCTTACATGTCAATTCAAAATATCTTAAAAATTGTTTAAAAATCTTATTTTTCGGGCTTTCGCGGTTTCAGGATCAATAATTGCATTATGGAATTGCTCTACTATAAATAAAACACTTTTGAAAAAGTATTTCTAACAAAGATTTTTACGCATATATCTTATAGGTCAAATTAAAAAATCCAGAGTATCTTGTTTTTCGCGTTATCGCGTAATTATGATTGGTAATTACATTACGGGAGTGATGTTCACTATAAATACAATACTTTTGAAAAAGTATTTTCAACTAAGTTTTTTACGCATATATCTTACATGTCAATTCAAAATGTCTCAAAAATTCTTAAAAATTTTTTTTTTCGGGTTATCGCGGTTTCAGGATCAGTAATTGCATTATGAAATTGCACTACTATAAATAAAACACTTTAGAAAAAGTATTTCTAACAAAGATTTTTACGCATATATCTTATAGGTCAAATTAAAAAATCCAGAGTATCTTGTTTTTCGCGTTATCGCGTAATTATGATTGGTAATTACATTACGGGAGTGATGTTCACTATAAATACAATACTTTTGAAAAAGTATTGTCAATTAAGCTTTTTACGCATATATCTCACATGTCAATTTTAAATATCTTAAAAATTCTTAAAAATTTTATTTTTCGAGTTTTCGCGGTTTCAGGATCAGTAATTGCATTATGGAATTGCTCTACTATAAATAAAACACTTTTGAAAAAGTATTTCTAACAAAGATTTTTACGCATATATCTTATAGGTCAAATTGAAATATCCAGAGAATCTTATTCTTCGCGTTATCGCTTAATTGTGATTGGTAATTACATTACGGGAGTGATGTTCACTATAAATACAATACTTTTGAAAAAGTATTGTCAACCAAGTTTTTTACGCATATATCTCACATGTCAATTTAAGATATCTTAAAAATTGTTTAAAAATTTTATTCTTCGGGTGTTCGCGGTTTCAGGATCAGTATTTGCATTATGGAATTGCTCTACTATAAATAAAACACTTTTGAAAAAGTATTTCTAACAAAGATTTTTACGCATATATCTTATAGGTCAATTTAAAATATCCAGAGAATCTTATTTTTCGCGTTATCGCGTAATTGTGATTGGTAATTACATTACGGGAGTGATGTTCACTATAAATACAATACTTTTGAAAAAGTATTGTCAACCAAGTTTTTTACGCATATATCTCACATGTCAATTTAAGATATCTTAAAAATTTTTATTTTTCGGGTTTTCTCGTGTTTAGGAACAGTAATTGCATTATGGGATTGCTTTATTATAAATACAATACTTTCGACAAAGTATCGGTAGCAATGTTTTTACGCGTACATCATACAGGTGAAATTAAAATAACTAAAAAATCCTTTTCTTCTCGTTTTCGCGTATTTAGGATTAATAATTACATTACAGGAGCGTTTCTTACTATAAATGCAATACCTTTGGAAAATTATTGTAAACAAGGTTTTATACACATATATCCTACCTGTCAATTCAAAATAACTAAAGAAATCTCTTATTCTTCGCGTTTTCGTGTTTTCGCGTTTTCGCGTTCTCGCGTTTCTATGTGAAGTAATTACATTATGGGAATCCTTTACTTTGAATACAATACTTTCGAAAAAGTATTAGCAACAAAGTTTTTCATGCGCATATCATGTATGTCAATTTAAAATGACTAAAAAATTCTTTTTCTTCGCGTTTTCGCGATTTTAGGATTAATAATCGCATTATGGGATCGCTTTATTATAAATACAATACTTTCGTAAAATTATTGTCAACCAAGTTTTTTACGCATATGTAATACGTGTCAATTTAAAATAACTAAAAAATTTCTATTCTTCGTGTTCTCGCATATTTATGATTGGTAATTACATTACGGGAGTGATTCTTACTATAAATACAATACTTTTGAAAAATATTGTCATAAAGATTTTTACGCATATATGTTCTCACTCGCGATTATTTTTAACGACTGTATTAAAATATGTTCGAGGGAGTGTTTCGGTACCGTATTGAGCGAGTTTTCTGACGGATTCCTTCGAACATGTGGTATGGGGTTTGCTTTCCTCGAACGCTTTGGCACATAGAAATCTCAAGTGCTCGGGACGTTGAAAAGATTTTGAGTGTGCATACTCTTTGAGGTTGTAACTTGACTCCTCATAACAAGTTTTCTCGTATACAGAAAATTCTCAATATTTTCTAAATCAGTTTTCTCTCTGTCTTGCAGCGGAGTGGCAGTCTACCACACTGACTGTCGACTCCGTGATCGCAAAGAGGAAAAAAAAAAAAAAAAAAATTTAATTTTTTCTTCCCAAATTCAAATTTATCGGTTTTCGACTCACCCTTAACTCCTCGGGTTCGCGTGTGTGTGTGTGTGTGTGTGTTGTGCTGTGCGTTCTCCATCGAGGGCTCACGATTGGATTTTTGACCTGTGTTTTTATGGAATTAATTGTGGTTGTGTGCCTTTGAGGTGGTGCGTTCCGCAATTCACATCTTCCACGAATCGGACACGAGAGGACTTCTGTGTGAGGACGATGCTGGAGGGTCTATTCGCATGTTCTATTTTTATTAATAAATTTATTATAAGAATAAAACAAAAAAAACAAAAACAAAAAGAAAATAAATATTAAGTTGCATGAGTTTTGCTTGTTTAGTTTATAATTATTATTTTTAATGCAAATTAAAATTGTTGGCACTGAAGAGGGCCCCCATTTGTGGCCGAAACGTTTGCCTTTCTGATGTTTATGTTTTTTACGACATAAACAAATTGGATCTAAACTGACCCCATGCCAAATTAAATATCACAGATATTTTCCCGAGTATTAATAAAAAATGTATGTTTGCTCAGTGGGCCACAAGACCTCAAAAAGTGTCAAAAGTCTAAAATTTAGTTGTGTTTGCATGGAACTTGTTGCATAAAGGTTTTGGGGATCGCTGAAATCGGATCTGATGCCAAATTATTAAACGATTTTTAAAGTGATAGCGTATATTAGATTACATTTTTTCAACTTTACTCTGTTTATCATAAGTGAAACACTTCATTTTTTATGTTATCCATTTTCTCATTTGGAGATGTTATTTATTAAAACGCTAGCATTCAAACAGACTGCTCACTGGTAACATTACTGCTTGAGCGGCATTGTTCTGCTGACCTTGTAACAACTCCCTCTCTACCCTGTACCCTATCGGTCCGCAGCTCATTCCTTGAAATAGGATTCCGTAGAATTCACATTCTAGCGTATTTGTGTTACACAATTGAATGGAAAATTACATAATTTTGTCTCAACTTATAATATTAAAAAAAATCAAAATATTTTATTCAATTGGACAACCTGATTTGCTCTTGAAACAAGCATAAGAGGTGATCCAACTTTACAGCTAGTTTATTTGATATTCGAACCTTGAACGCGTATGTTCAAAAACTAAAAATTTTAAATAACTTTTCAGATTTAGTAGTCTCTTCGAGTCCGTTCAGAGCCTCTTCTGGGCCAGTTTTGGTGGAGTGAGCCTGGATACTTTCGAACTTACTGGTGAGATGCATCTTTGAATATGAACTGTGATCGCATTTTGTTTGCTTACTTTGTCTTATGACTAATACGATATTTCCTTTCATGCAAGCATGAATTAGGTGAATTTTTATAATGCTTGTAAAAAGGGTCAAATATCGACAAAACTCTTGCCACAAATAACCTAAATTTTATGAAATGTCGATAAACTTTAAAAATAAATATCTATCGATAAAAAATTTAGAACGAGGGCTGTTATGCGTAATAACGTACAAGCAGGTTTTAAGAATATTACTGAGTCATTCGCTCAGGAAGCTCAGTAGTTACTACTTTATGCATAACATTTCCCTATTCAGAACGAATTTAGTCCCTAAATTTTGATACGTTTATTTTTGGGTGGTTCAGTTAGCAAAAGCGTGGGTGTATCTATTTTAGTTTTAAAACAAAATAAGCATATCCTTGTCGGAATACAATTTTTCAACAATTCAAATAACCCGAACTTGTAACTTAAGTATAGTGTGACTAATCCAAGTGACGCATACCCTAAATAGCTTAGGTATTCCATGACTGTTTCTGTTGTTGTCTTCATTTGCCTATGCTGAACTATAGAATTTAGCATGTTTTCCGTATGGTCTGAACTCAAACTGGCTTGCTGTAATTCGACCTTATCAATTATTTTGGGTAATTGAATGAGCCTATTTTCGAGACTTGCTAAATCGCTGGCAGAATATTGAATCCCGTACGTGACGTTAAAACACTCAAAAGTTTTATACGTAATTGTGTTTTCTAGATAGAGTAAGTCGCAATTGTTGTAAAGTTTACAATTGTTTCCTAATAAGAGTGATGGTTCAGATATCCTTTCTTGTTTAATGTTATTTTCTCAAGCTAAATCTATGTCTAATTCCTTTAAAGGGATAACGATGTAGCCGTTTGTTATGGGTATAAACGTTTCTCTGTGAATCAAGAAGAGTGGTTTTTTACATTTATTATTGACGTATCGCTTGAATAGGGTTGCTTCGCAGGTTTCGTTGTTTGATAATTTTATACTAGGTTGGTTTCTGGGACAAATTTTATAAGTACTCCGAAATTTCTTTAGAATCACTTACTGTTTCTTTGTCTGTTGGTACATAGGAGTCTCTGTATTTTATAACATAGTCATGGTCTGGTATTATAGAAAAGTAAACATTCTTTACAGGATGGGGGATGGGGATTATTCTTTGGATTTTTCCTCTTCTTTCTCTATAATCGGGATACTGACAACGTAGGTAAACAATCCTTTAATGATTGCTACGGACAGTTGACTAATGTCGATGATGTGCTGATAGTTGCTTTCTTCGGCGTCGAAGTGATATCTCGTTCTTTGTTTTCCTTCGAACTCTCGCATAGTTTTCTTCAGGATCTTTGGTGTGAGTAATTGTGGGTGTACTACTCCGTGTTTGCCGTCATTGATAGAATTAATTGCTGTGTCGATATCTTCGTTGGTTTCATCTATCATAATTGCTATATCTCTGGATATAGCGTTCACTCCTATGCTCAGATTTCCAGCTAGTTGTCGCTCGCTATTTAAGTTGTTCAGTAGCTCCTTGTGATTGACTGATGAGGAATCCAAGATGAGTGTAAGAATTTTTGTGTGGTTTGACAACCCGGTAGCTATATTCTTATTGTCACTGTAAACTTCGTTAAATTCAGCATTTATTTGACTCAGATCATTTTCCTTGAGGATTCCAAACAATGTTTTTGAAACATCTCTGATATTATTATATTATTATATATTTGAGATATCCTATACTTCTTCCAGTGTCATTCGCAATGCATCCGTTTTTTTCCTCTTGCAGCATTCTCACTGGTTGTGGGAGTCTTTTGACGTTCAAGCCGGGTTGAAAACCTTGTTTAACGTGACATTGGTTTGCAGAATGACCTATCTTGTCACATTTATAACAATTCATTTTTACTCTGTCTGCTAGTGGTAGTGAATAATTAGGTGTTCTTATTCCGTTAACGTTGACGCTAGGTCGTGGCAGTGGTTGCGGCCTTGGTAGGTATTTCAGTACAGGTCTCGAACTTGCGTTCTTGCAGGTTGACTTTCTTTTAACCACATTTCGGTCTCTATGGCATGCGTCTGTGCCTCCGTTATTGTATTGAGTTTTAGAAGTCGTATCTGTGTACCTATCTCTTTCTTAAGGTTGAGGAGGTATCGGTTCACTGCTTCTTGTTCTTCAATCCTTATTTTTAATAAACGTCCCATGGGATTGACATGCTGTGCCTGTACAGCGTAATTGATTTCATTTATAATTTGTCTGAATCTAAGAGCGAAATTTTGAACAGACTCAGTTGCTCCTTGTTTGCAACTCTCTAGTTTTGATTTGAGGGCTAGAATCGAGTTTGATGATTTTAAGTTTTGTCTAAGTTCGTCGTATAAATCCTCGCATGGGTTCATTTGTAAATATCTAATTGACTTTTCCGCGAAGCCAGTAATTTTCTTTGCTATAATTAAGTCCAGGAGTAAATTAGATTGTGTACATCTGTGTACATCGTATCTGCTTCTATTCTTCCCTCTTCGACGATATGTGATGCTGAGGGGACGGGAAAACGTACGTTAGGCTCTGCGTAGATTTTCTCATTCCTAAATCGTAAGTTTTTTTGTGTTTGCTTATTTTCTTGTTCTTCTTCGGACGACGAGTCATTGGTAACCTCTTGTCGTTGTGTAGTTTCCCTATCTGTTTCCACTTCTCCCAAGCAACCTACTTTCTTTGCCAGCTTAGAAATCTCCTCTATTCTGTTGTCATTTTCTCTCTTAAGCATATTGAAAGAAAAAGCGAGAGATTCCGTTTGGGCGAGCATTCGTCCTAACAATTCTTCCATGGTATTGGAGGGGGACTGGGCCCGGACGAGTGAATGTACTCTAGACATTGGAGCTGTGGCGAATGGAAGGTTTAAAAAAGTGATGAGTCAATCTGGTACAAAGTATCGTTTTGATGGTTGTCAAACGCCGGTGTGTCTATTCTTACCTGTTTTCCTTATTTGATGGTGGTTTGCGTACCGGGTAGATGTGTCGCGTTACAATATTAAATGTTTTAGTTTTTTAATACTATAAAATTTGAAGCAATCGCCTATTGCAATTCCTTAGATTTCAATAGTAGTATATTTGTTTTATTGAGGAACGACCAGTGCTCTGGAGCACCAGGAGTATGGTTGGTCAATCTGTTCCGATTTTTCTTAGGTTCTTACCGTCTATGTGACGTACCTCTTCCGCCTGTTTGCGGGACTCGTTCCAATTTGAATGTTCTTTAATCTGAATTTACGTCGTATAGGGCCTACTATGTTCGGCGCCTAATTATATTCAGATAAATACTAATTCCCTTTTATTTTATTTTTTTCTTTCGGGCTTACTGTAGTGAAGTCCGGAGTTCTTGCCTTAATGAATCTCGTAAGATTCTCACTTGCTTCTAGTCCGTAGATTCCAGTTTCTTTTTTCAGTGCCGTCCGCTTTTCTATATGGTTCTAATTAATCTATTCCGTGGAATTTCGAGAACCGAGAGAACTTAGCGGATCCTGGATGGATTACCAAAAAATGTTATGCGTAATAACGTACAAACAAGTTTTAAGAATATTACTGAGTCATTCGCTTAGGAAGCTCAGTAGTTACTACTTTATTGGTCGGACGAGAACTGAAGAGCAAGCCCCGCGCTCTACATTATATAGGCCTTGAGTGCTAACAGAAGGGGTATTTTACCGTTGGCCATAACAGGACCTGCCACTATAAAAAAAGAACTTACTTCTTCAGCGTGACTTCTTGCTTCCTTGTGAGACTTTGTTCCAGCTCCTCCCCAATGATCACAAATCAGCTGTTTGTTCACCGCCTTACAGGCATGAAAATGATCCGAATTGGTCCATGTATGTAAAATAGTACATTATACTGGTTGGGAAAGAAAAATACAATTTTGATAAAATTGCAGCAAATTTCACCCACATCAAAATTTTTTTTTCTCCCGAATGGTATGTTATCATTTTTTTCTTACATGTGAATCATAATGATTTTCTGTTGCAAGTAGGGGAGAAATAGAATATTGTGTTAATAGGAGCTGAGGCCCAAAAAGGCCGGGCTCCATAGCACACACGATATTTTTTTTGCAAAATACGTTCTTAGAAAAGTGTTTCGAGTATCTGTAGAGCGGTATCGAGGGTGTCCATTTACGACTCGGTGCACTGCAAACATATACAAGTATTAATCGACTTGAATACTAGCATCATGAAAGTGACCATGTCAAAAAAGTAGGCTGCATGCTAACGACGCACATTCGGAAAATGTAACCAATATTGCCACAGCTGTTCATCGGACTTAAAGAACACTAGCAGTAAATGGACGTGCTTAATACCGCTCTACAGGGGCTTGAAGCACTTTTTAGTGCGTTTTTTGCAAAAAAAAATTTCTAACTTAATAGCATCTTCTAGAACACCCTAACTGTTATTCATTTATTTGTACTTTTTCAAGGTATCAAATCCTACACACGATTTTGGGGCCTTTTGATGTTTGGATCGTATTGCGTTATAAACATTATCGTTCTTTTAAATCTCCTTATTGCAATGATGAGTAACAGTTATGCAATAATTGAGGTAATTCAACATCACATTGAATATCGAAAATTTAATATGATCTACATTACCACATAAATACTACTTACACAATAATCTATTAATGCACAGGAGGATGCTGATACCGAATGGAAATTCGCTAGATCAAAACTGTGGATGAAATACTTTGAAGAAAAAGGAACTCTTCCACCTCCTTTTAATATTTTTCCTCCTCCAAAATTATTTTTCCGGTTCTTTGGCTTGAAGAAAAAAACGCTAAACAAACAAAACAGTGTTCATCATCGTGTTCGACAACAGAAGTAATTTAATTTATTTTTCGATATTCAAACTTACGATATTGAATGCATACACTAAAAGACTGATAAATTACAAGATACAATTGCTTTTCATTTTCAACACTTCTTTCTGCGGAATGATAATAATTTTTTATCTTCTGCTTAATGAACTAGAATATTTATAAGATTTATGATATTCTGATTTAGAAATAAATTTTATCCAGATATAGTGGAGTCATGAGGGCACTAATTTGGCGATACGTGGTAAGTACTCAGTCAGAACGTGAAGATCCAGCCACCGAGGACGACGTCCATGAATTAAAATCAGATATATCGTCTTGGCGATGCGAGTTACTTGATATCCTAAACAGAAATGGAATGAACATCATTGGAGCAGCGAAAACAGAGAAAAGTGAGGCATAATTTTGAATTATGATATACCTCATCAGAAAAATATATTATATTAATATATTAGACGTAATAGAATCAAAAAATGATGCATATTGCAGGTAATTTGTCTTGAGCCAATTGTTTCCCCAGTGCCTTAATCGTTTTTTTATTTAACATGCGATAAATGCTACTTTCATTGTTTCACATAAAATCCTTTCTTCTATTTTTAATGAACTCGAGAAGAATAAAAATAATTGGTTGATTAGCGATACATGAATATTTTTAAAATTTTTTACTTGTTTTTGCAATACTTCTTTTTAAAAGAAAAAAAAGATATTAGATTTCCCATGGGCTCATTTTTGGCTGATTGATATTTATTTTCAAATGTAAAATCTCTAAAGAAGTTTCTTTTTGAAATTAAAATTTTGAAATTCAGTATAATTTTATCTGATAACATAATGTATGCGTCGTATTAAGTTTCAATTCGTGATTAAAACTCACATTCGAAATATATAATAGTCGTGCTAGCCAAGAAGATGAAAATCTGGGAAAGGCAGCTTCTAAAGGATTTCCATGTCGCTGGTCCAATGGGAGGTCTAGAAGACATCGTTCAACAAGAACTTGCCCTTCAACAGCCGCCGGATAGAGAGGATAACATTGCCAGATGGAAAAGGATAGCCAAACTTGCCGTTCTTAAAACTGCTGAACGTCGCTGGAATACTGTAAATATTTAAAAGAGAAAACATATTAAAAAAATGTACACGAGTATTCTAAAAATGAATTTAAAACACTGAATTAATATATAGGTCGTTAATAGCGCAGTGAAAAATTCCCAAATTGGCAAAAGTAATAGTAAGTCTGCGATCAGAAATCAGGCAAGCCTTAAATATGCGATGGAAGAGGCTCAACGCTTCATTTCCAAAAGTCCAGTGTCTCCTATTTCTCCAGTTAAATTACCCAAGTCTCCGTCAACGACGATTTTACGGATACTCAAAGATGAAGAAAAAGATTTTTCGCGGCCAGAGACTCCTTATATTATATTTGCTCCTGAACTTGGATCCGAAACTCAGGTAAAATATTGGGTTGGGAACAAAGTCATTTCGTTTTTTTTCATGATTTTCAAAGCAAGTTTATTAATACAGATAACAGACATTAATAAATTCTCATTCGAATCGAATGTTTTTCCATTCAAATGGGTTTGAAGTGAACGGAATAGATGATAATCGGATAATGCAAGGTTAGGACTATACGGTGGATGAGGCATCACTTTCTAGCCTAACTCCAATAATTTTTTGCGAGTGACCAAAGAGGTATTTGGTCTGGCGTTATCTTGACGGAAGATAATGCCTTTACGAGTTGCCAGTTCTTTTAAATTTTCATCTCTTAGTTCTCTCCTGGTGCTTCTAGTAAAAGATTTGTGATTTCTCCCGGTTTTGTAAAAAATAGACTTTTATGATAAAACTCAGTTGATTTTACACACATATGATCAATTGCGGAAATCGGTGAGCGTCAGCAAAGCTATTTGAAAAAAATGCATATTTTGAGTCGTAATAAGAATGATATGGAACTTTTGGTATTTTTTAAAAGAATATTAAATTATCGAATAAATGTTACTTAGAAAATGTTTACAAGCTGAACACAAATGTATGTAATATAATTTTAATATATATATTTTTTTTATTCATGATGATGAATGATTCTCATCAGGGATCCTATAAATATAAAAATACAGACAGTTATAATCTTAACTATTTTAAATGATCACAGTTTCAAGTAACTTTTTTCAAGTAATCAACACTTAATATTGTATATTAATTACTAGTAGGCAGTCCCTATAGATACAGCATCACATATTTTTAATACTTTGAATCAGTCTTCAGAAGAGTTTTCAGTTTAATATGGTAAATGAATATCAAACATTCTTTTCCAAAGAATCGATCTCCATTTCAATGATTTTCACTGCTTTTTTGGTTTTTACGAATTGTACATAATAAAGAAGAGTCTGAAACGCGGAATATAAACGCACGCGCGACAATATATGGGTTAACCCATCCCAACTGACTGTGCGATTCGCAGATTGGTTGGCTGTCTGGATACACGATGCTACAAAACGCGCAAATTATAAAATGTGAGAAACCTCCCGATATAATATTTATGTTCCGGCTTTTTCTCGGTTTATTCCCGATTCAAGTTCATTAAGGCTTTCTCCCGGTTCTCCAGAGAACTCATTAAAAAATTGATAAGGATTGGATCTGAACTCCATTAATTGTTGATGAAGTAATGAGTGATAAAAATGATGATGCATTAAAATATAATTGCATTATTTCCAACTGACGCGCTCACTTCAAACGTATGTCAAACGTAAACTAAGCGTTGATTTTGGCTGAAACTCGGTAAACAGTGCTACTCTTTGACCATATACTACAAATACATCATGGCACCATTAAGAGAGAAATTTGTCACACTTATCGAACAACCATTGTATTTATTTATTTATTTGAAAGAATATTATGAACAAATAATGCTAACTTTTGGAAGTTTGTAGTAAATGGATTTTGTTTGATCGTCAGAATTAACTCCAAATGACTTGGGAATATAGCTTTCTTATATTATTTTACCAACGAGCTATAACTATTCATTTTATTAACTATTTTATTCGCAAATTTTCGATTTTGTTATTTTCAAAAAGGTGAATACCGCTTTATATTCTCTATTTTGCATAAATGTTGTAAAAATGTTTATAAAACAATAATTCATTTTTTACTTTTCATTTACATCTTGGATTGTCCAGAACTTACTTTTTTCTGAGATATGGTACATTACCCTGAAGATACTAATAATTGTACAAAACCAGGTATTTCTTAAAACTGAAGATGGATAATGTGCCACATCTCAGAGAATAAAATACGGTTCGGGATGATACAAAATAAAAATGAAGAATAAAAAAGAGTAGTAAATGATGGAATAAGTAGATTTTCGTAAAAAAATCTGCTACTCGTATTATATTGTTTTAAGGGGGTATTCTAGTCTAGAGGCTGTGATTTAACTGGTTTTTCAAACTTGGATAAAACAAAAACTGTTAAGCGTATGAACAGGCGACTTTCAGCTTATTGTTTAACAGGATTTAGAAAAGAAATATCGATTTATTTAGTGCTGAAATTTTCATTAGTATACAAGTAGCGTTGCTACAAAGATAAGCCTGCAAAAAAAATCGCTCCATGGCTGACGTGATTTAACGTGATTGGTGTATCTGAAACAAACAATTCAACTGGATTTATAAAGAGTATGCATGTCGCAATCGTCGGAACTAAAAAATTTAGAAAATATTATCAATTAAAAGATTGACTCCACTTGAAACGTTCAATATTGATTTTGAACGGACTTTTTCTTTTAAATTGATGATTTAAATCGATGATTTTAGTTCCGACGAGAGTCATAAGTTCATAAAACAAACTGTTAAAATTTGAGTGTAATCGAACTAGGATTTCTTGAGATATTACAACACGGTACTCACGAATAATCTAACAAATTCTCAATCGGCAAGACTTTTAAAATATTTATAATCAAGGCAAATCCTTTCGCCTACACATTTTCCTTATATTATACTTTGAAAATATGAAATTAAAAAAATGTGATTTTTTCAACCCTCTCTAGACTAGAATACCCCCTTAAATATGGCTGAAAGAGACCTTTTTGCATTTTCAGGTTAGAATATCATGAGGGAAAGATTTTGATAAATAATTCAAAGTTCATCTACTCAAAAACAATAAAAGTAGTTAGTTGAAATTTGAATTTACTTTAAATGTATTATTATAATCTGTTTACAATTCCTCTCTATACCCTATTTTCGAATAATTAAAAACTTTTAAGGTTTATTCTGAAATCTTATTACTTTTTTTAAAGCATTCACTGGCAACCGTTAATTATGTGGATGAGAAACACCGCAAAAGCCCTCTGCTCACTGTCACAAAATCTTCTCCACAAGTGATGAGAACAAAACCTATAAACGTTCATGAATCACCAGTTGATCCTTCAAAGATGTCAACTTTGCCTAGGAACTCAGTTTGTATAGATGACAACCGTGAAAACATTGGCAAATTAACATTCAAGATTTCAAATAGTCCAATCAAATTACCGGAAATATCTATCATCCCAGTGACTCCGGAAAGCAAAAATAGACAGAACTATTGTCAAAGATTGCTAAATATTACTTCTAAATTTCCTCAAGTTTCAAGTAACAGATCACCAAGAAAAGGAGGATGGCTTTAAAATAAGTCAGGTAGAAAATAGCAACAAGTCTGAGTTTAGAAATATTTTTAGTACTCGATAAATATTTATGTATATTGAAGACTATTTGTAAGGATAAAGTATGTTCAGGGCAACATTTGCCAAGTATACCCGCCTAAAATTTTTTTGTCTTCAATCTTTCTGAAACCCCATTGTATTGTAGTCATAGTGGACCTCTTTTAATCCGCCAAAGGAGACAGCTCTAGCACGACTGGTTGTCAGCATACAGGGGCTCAAAGGCCGTAGCAGGATAAGCATGGTCTGAGTGTCCCCGCTCGGATTTGATTCATATTGCGAGGGTAAGTGGCTCCCATTACAATATAAATTCACCCGAAGTATTAACTCGAAAAAATTTTTTTTACAAAAGTTATGAGCGAAATTTGAAAAATCAAAAAATCTAATTTTCTCGAAAACGGCTCAACCGATCTTGATGACTAAAATAGAGGGTACTAATTCTGAAAAAATTCGAGAACCCATTCCGTTTATAAGAAGGGGGTAAAAAATTTTTTTTTAATTTTTGAATAATTTTTTTAATGTGAATTACTTCTTGAACACCCACCATTTTTTTCTATATCATGCTCACATTCAAAGTGACAATATATATTTTTTCGAAAATTTTCGGAGAGGCACTTCATAGGTAAAAAAAATAAAAGCTGGCCCCTACAATGTATGGAACAATTGATACCCTATGACTCATTGAATCAATTGTTTTTATACTCATGAAGGTTTTACGTTGATCACGTACAATATCTCATCTATTTTTACGTATTTGCTGCATAGTGGACGACATAGTACACTTTATATGTATGCAAGGGTGTATCAACAATTATCCGCACCCTGTCTGTAGAATGGATTGTTATCAATTTAAAAAAAAAAACACATCTCTACTTGTTTTCATCTGCCTTGTTTTTAATACACTTTATCCACCTGTCAACATGCTTTTTCTTTCAGTCACAAAATTCAGTTTATATATTTTATATATTTTTTTTTAAATTGATAACGATCCATTCTACAGACAGGGTGCGGATAATTGTTGATACACCCTCGCATACATATAAACTGTACTATGTCCCAGACCATGCTTATCCTGCTACGACCTTTTCGACGTTTTAACACGCGCGCCGTTATTCAATCAATCATAACTTCTGCTAAAGTTGATCAATCTAATTTTTATATGGGTGTTTTCCAAAATGTTTTTAATGAGCTTTCCGATGAAAATAATGATTTCATAATTAAAAAAATATTTAATTCTCCTTTTCCCATTTTAAACATATGTTTGTGTTTTTTTCAAAATGCGACCCCTTACATTTTTTCAAAATTTTTTAAATAAAAAGCTTCATTCTTTCCCATTAAAATAATCCAAGGTAGAAAGTGGGGCGAAAATTGCTATTGGACTTATAAGAGGATTCTTGCGCTCGGCTGCCGCGCCGCGAGCTGCTATACCCCGAATTAAATGAATTTCAAACTCATATTGAGCTTTAAATAATTTAAAAAAAAATAAATGAAAAACAATTTTGATTTTATCATCGCTACCGAAACTTCGAAAAACACCTCAACTGGCTGGGTGAAGTTCTAAATAAGCTGCGGGAGTTACACGTAACAATATAGACCAAGAAAAGTGCGAGTTTTGCAGGTTCCAAGATAAATATTTGATAGATGACTCTTGCAATCAGTATATAAATTTTATTAAATTCACTCGGCATTTACTTGAAATCATGCAATCGACGTACATCAAAATTTGAAGTTATGTACCCCTAGATTTTTAGATTTCCTAGACACTAAAAATTAACATTACAACTGTTTTTTTATCGAATATATTACCTATATTATTGCGGTTTTGATTCAGCATTTACGTACAAAATGTTCAATATTTTTAAGACTTTTTTTTAACTATACCAATTTTTTAAACAAACTAGAGAAAATTTAAATATTCATCTGCAAAAACAATTGAAAATTGTTTCTACAGTTAGAGGCACAAAAGCGAACACAATAACGGAATCACTTGTGTACATGATTTCTGTTGATAATCTACCACCGCTGACGTGAGAGAAAAGAGAATTTTAAAAAATTATGAAAACGGTTAAGGTAAACGTACTAGTTTGTGGACACTTTTTCATATTTTTCTCCATTAATATTTCAAATGAAGAAAAATCTTACGATAATCCTTATAAACATTATCCTGGAATAATAAGAAATAAGATTGATATGAGTTATCGGTGTTAAATTTTAAAAGTAAACCCCCGTTTTTTATGAAAGTGTCACTGTTAGCATAGTGGTAGCAATGAAATCACATCCATCTTAGTAGAAACTGTTTTGACAGTAGACTTATGTTTGTTTATGGGAAACAAACTAAAGTCAAGGTAAGTTAGTAAAAAAAGATTTCAATAAATCAAGGATGATTATATTTTATACGAGCGTCGCTGAAAAGTCTTTGTACACATTCATGTGAAAAAGTCAATTCTAACGTGTTTTATCTCTGTATTTATGTTTATTCATTAAATTATTAGTCAATTAACGATTCTCCGATTGTCAATATACTTTTTTATCGATTGTAGCCTCAAAAAGTCAGTAAAATGTACTTATGAGCAAAAATTTTCATCTTACACTTTTAGAATATGATAATAAATAATAGCAAAAATACAGAGTTTAATAGTTCTTTATTAATATTTCTAAAGTTCTAATTGATTTTCATGCGAAAAACTTGTCGCTTTCCATAAAAATCTAGCCCCATCTAATACAGAAAAATTTGATATACTCCTAAACTTTATTATAAGTTGTTAATTTATTAAAAAAGGATAAAATTATTAATAATGAAGTGATTGTTTCCATTAAAGCATCATGCAACTTTATATGAATCGTTGAGAAAAAAATTCATATTAAATAACAAAAGCCTTTAAAGAAGCATATAAAAGTATTTTTCCCACCTTCAATGAGCGCGTATCACATGAAAATTCATTTTACATCTCAAACACGCATTGAATTTATTTTATTCCCGATCTATCATTCCTACATATCTTACATGTCCACAAACTGGTACGTTTATCTTATTTCACTTTACCAGCCACCTTTCGCAAAACAATCATTCATTGCATTAATGAAAAATATGAAACTCTTAAAGAAAAGATAGAAGTTGATCAGGCAGATTTGAAGTACTTACTAGGATGTTTGATATTGATGTGATATTTCTATGAGAGGTCGACACTAATAACAAAAGGCTATCAATGTTGACAGGTTCCATCCTTCAAATCTCTTTTGTCAAAATTTGAGCCCAATACATTCATTAGTTTATAAGTTACAGTGTGTGTTTTTACCCACGTAAAAACTTCATCAGAAGCCAAGGACAAGCTCGATAAATATTATTCGGATTCTGCTCCGTCGTATGGAATGGTTCAGAAGTGGTTTACAGAATTTCGTTGTGGTCGTACAAGCACAGAAACCATACCAAGTCCAGGTCGCCAACGTTAGTAATAAGCGATAAAAAGAACTTATTTAAAGTTTGAAACCTGGAGTTCCTGAGGTATCATATAAAACGTGATTGATCATTTATGTTGTACCAAAGGATGTACCTCACATGAATGATAGGTATGCTTATTTAGGCGATAAAGATCGATCAGAATGAGATACCATCGATAAAAACTGTTTTTCAAGAATGGAATTTCGAGTTCAAAGTAAAAAATAGTTTTCATATCGCCTCTTCTGAAAGTCCGCTTTTCGGTACTTGCGAAGCGGGATGTAACTGCGATTTTCAACCCAAGGGGCGAAACTTTAAAGGTAGGGTTGCAAACCGCACTTTCGTCCCGCTTTACAGGTACCGAAAATCAAATTCTCAAAACATTTGCTATGAAAAATAGTATACATTACTCGAAACAAAACACAGCGAATGCAACTCGTGTGACTGCAGCCCTCGCTTCGCTCGGGCAGCAAACTTCACACTCGTTTGCAATCGCTGTGTTTCGCCCCTAGTAATGTAATATACTATTTGCTGATTTTGCAAAGTCTCATGTAATAAATTACTACGTTTTTATGGCGATTGTACCTTAATTTTATAAATTTAGTACAATAATCATATTTTTTCAATACAATTTAGCGTTATTTTCATATAAACTGTACTTATGTTTTTATGCTAGTGGAGCAGTTATAAAATAATAAACTGAATGCGCATTCTAAATGTAGTGTTCTTTTATTTCACAGTGGAAATGTACTGAAATTACTTGACTTTTAAATTAATGTTTTGATTGCTTATTTTTTTATTCAAGGATTTAGAGTTGTTTGAAACTAACTTATAATAAAGAATTCTGCACAAAAAATGCATTGAAAAATTACTGTTTGACTCTATTCGATCCTAATTTCAAAATCATGATTGAAGTAAAGTTTATTTTTATTTTATGTTACAAATTAACTGAAACAAAATTAGTAATCTAAAGTTATTTTAAAAATAAAACGATTCTCGAAGATAATTCCGACGTCGTAAAGTATGTCATAACCTACGTCATATACTATGTCGGAAATTGTGATATTGAAGGACGTAGTTAACAACATAGTTTACGACATAATAATAAAATAATAATTACAAATAATGATGATAATATAAAAAATATCGGGGTGTTGAATAAGTTCTCGCTGTTTTTTTTATAAAAATCAATGCTTTATTTTTAAAAATTAGTAAAAAACATGTCACTGAAAGCATTGTCCATCGTTAGCCACTACTTTTTCCCATCTTTCTGGCAGCATATGGATTTCACGACGAAAAAACGACACGTTTTTTGAGGCTATCCAAGAGTTGAACCTTTTTTTTCCACCTTCATAAAAATAAAAGTGCTGTTCAGCCAGGCCATGTGTCATCGATCGGAACAAGTGATAATCAGAAGGAGCAATGTCTGCTGAGTACGGCGGGTAAGGTGAAACTTTCCATTTAAACGTTTCTAAGCAGGTTTTCACCGATTTCGCAATATGTGGCCGAAGCGTAGCCTTGCTGCAAAAACACTTTTTTGCGTCTCTGTATGTATAGCAAACGTTTTTCCTTTAATACTTGGCTCGAAAGCATCAATTTTAGTCAATAGCGATCTCCCGTGATAGTTTTGTTTGGTTCGAGCAGCTTATAATAAGTTACACCCAGCTAATCCCACCAAATGCAGGGCAGAAGCTTGGAACCATAGATATCGGGCTGAAACATTTCGCTATCTCGCGTGTTTTAAATTCGTCAATCTAATAATTAAAATATATATTTTTTTTAATTCAAAATTTTACAACGCAACGCGACTTTGTAGCCAACAAACCCCTACCTAAGCAAGGAGGGCAGGTGCACATAAGCGGAGAATCTCTTAAAACGATTGATTTGCTCATGCTACAATGCAGCCAAACAATCGTCAAGTCTATCTCCTATTATTTCAATTATTAGGATCCTTAGGGAACTCGGAGCAACTAATAGTTGCAATTTTTTCCCTTGGATCGTGATGGTCACTCAAACCTACCTCAAGTAGGTGCTGACACCAAAGTAAGTTTTGATGATTTTAGACTCTACTCGTCACCTCGGTATATTCCTGATTTGTCGCTAATGATCCCTACTTTCCTAGAATTTGCCAAAATAAGGGATTACACGACTATTTTGGATTCGTTGTGATTGCTAATGGGGAACCAATATTTCGTGCAAGCGCTTTCATAAAGAAATGTACTGAAATTAATAAAGCCGTTTCGCAAATATGCCTGTTTTATGATTTATTTTAGGAAATTCATATATGCATATGTGACGAGCTATAAATATTTTTATAAGTTTTATTGATTATTCTAAAGTGCAGGCCTGAATTTTGAGGATAGCATGGAAGATATTGATGATGTTCACTGGCTAACATGATACACGCACTAGCGTATAATAGTTATTTTTAATTGATTTTTTGATTTGCTCTTTTCAAGGGAAAAGAACTGGGAAATAATTTCATTAGTAAATGAAATTATTTTTAATTATTCCATCTTGTTATTGAGCTTGTTTTCTTCGAAGCCGTATCATCCGCCTCTATCTATCTCTTTCTACCCTTCCATATTTGCATTCTCTCTCTCTTTCTACAGCGTTTAAGCGTCACCCGTCATCACTGATCCAAGTTTCCCAGATTTTTTCAGTTTTTAGACATAGGTTAGTCTATTAAGTTATTAATATTTAGATTTGCATACTTTTTCCACCCGCCATTGGTGGTATCTTGGATCATTAATAATGAAGCATCATCCTTTTAAGATATTTAGCTATGTCCGTGCGCAACAGTACCTGCGCCGCCTGGTACCAGAGGTTCAGGGGTACGCCACGCAAACTGTCCGTCCTGCGTACCAGAGGGAGCGGGAACGAGTTACGCGCCGTTTTGCTAAGCTACCCCGCAGCGTACGTGCGATACTGTAACCGGCTAAACAAAGACAAACGACCGGCTTCAGCGATTCTGACAACTCCAAACTGGTCTTCAGCCGGAAGAACGGAGCGGAGTACGCGAACTACGAGTACCTGGGGCTGCGATTGGGAACCTTCTCCCCCACGACTGGCCCAAGCACCGACCGTCGTCCCGTGAATTTACATGGCTTAACTCAAGTTTTCCCACCCAAAAGATAAAGCGCCGCCTTAAGGAGTTGTTTTCAATATTGTACCACCGCATCATAGAAATTACCCGACGGCATATATTATAGAACCACCTAATTCTGTATCGCCTTTTTTTTGTGAAAATATTTAAATATATGTATTAACCGTAAGTAAGCTTCATTTTACTGAGCCGTCTCTGGGCTTTGCTGACGATATTAGTGCATAGCTGGGAATATTCTATGATTTGCTACGCTTAGGGTCATCGCACTGTATCCATTGTCCATCGCCAGTCACAATACAATGTAAAAAACCTCTCTTTTTCTGCCATTAAAGTAACTGTATTCGCCGTTCGACGTCCCTCGGCTTCAACTCGTGTGGCATCAAATTTACTTGCTTTTCAATCATTCCTAATGTTTGCATACGTTTGGAAACAGTCATGTGATCAACTCCTAATGATTCTGCAAGTTTAAACTTCTTTGGTGCGCCAGAGCTTTCTTTATCTTCAACATCAAAATTATTATTTTCGAAGCGTCTAATCCAATCTCTGCATGTTGTTCCCGACAGAACATGGTTGTCGATAGTTTCAACAAGAATTCTGTGTGCTTCAGCTGTAGATTTTTTTCTTAATGAAGTAGTGCAGCAAAATTCCCCGAAAATACTCCTTTTATGGCACGAAATTCGACTTGTTAACACTTAAGGTAAAAAGTTGTTCACAATTTGACGAGATGACACATACCGAATTACAGGCTTGCTTGTAGTACTTCTTTATACATGACTTACCATCTTGAACTACACGCACGCAGTTCTGGTAATGTCATCTGTTGGGAAACAGCGAAAACTTAAACAACATCCCAATAATCTTTTCCAAATGTTATCCTGTTTTCTTCCAAACCATAATTATGGTCCGTAAACGAACTTGTCATGAAAAATTTTTTTTTTCATAATACGGTAAACTACGAGAAACATAAAAATATTCAATTTTCGGGATCTTTGATCGCATTGAAATATATATTCTCTACTCTGCATCATTACATTACATCGTTTTCACATGTTTTCTATAGGTACGTGCGAAATTGAGAAATTTGTATTGAGTCAAAATTTCTCAAATCTACCCCCAAAACCAAAATTTCGTTTTTTTTATCATTCTGTCCATAATCGATAGATGTTTCGATAAAAAACAACTCCATGAATTTTTTATCCAGAAAAATCAGTTTTTCAAAAATTATTTGCAGTTGAATATTTATACAGGGTTTTATACTAATTAGCATAGCTTGCGAACGATTCAATGGATTTTCACGCGACTTGCGTCAAAACGGAGATTGAATTTCACGCTATAACATGACGCAATCAGATTTTGCAAAAAAAAATTTTATTGTAAAAAAAGTCAGTTTGACTTTCATATTACAGGTTTCGATGCATATTATTGAAACAAATTCAAACTTAAAAAAACATATTTATTTCTTGTACACAGTTTCTAGTGTAAAATTTTTGTCTGAAAAAAAAATCTTGCACATCAGTTTCGCACCGTCGATTGGTATGTAACAATGAAATTTGCGCGTATTTTTCAAAGTTTAAACAACTGAAAAACGATTTGTCAACTTTTCTTGGCATACCGCATGCTCTTCTTTTGTACAGAAAGAAAAATTAATGTTTTGGAATTTTTTTTTTTGGCCAACAATAAAACTTTTCCGGTGTTGTGATTTCGTCGCCATAAATACGCCGTAAACTAGCGCGATGAGCGCTTCTTTTTACACATCCACCCACTCCGTCGCAGGCCCCTTTTCCATGGAATGTCGCGAAAAAATGTTCTATTAAATTAACAAATTTGAACTTTTTATATTGTGAGCCTGCGCCATCCGAAAAGTAAAATATTTTTTTAACATTTTCCACTCCAAATTCCTGACGTAAATGCGAAATCAATCGTTCATTGAACAAATGTACACAATTTGCATCGTGGAAGATATACTCAGAAAGTACGACAAAATTTTTATGCTTAACCTTGCCCTCTTTTTTGTAATAAATCACATACACATGCAAAGTCATTTGATCCTTGGACCAGTGTTGAGACTGGATAGCGTCTTGAATGTGGAAACTGTAGTTTTCCGAGAAGTCCAAGGTGACGATGAATTCTCCGTCAGAAATAGTATTTTTCAAACTTTCCAGAAAAGAAGCTTGCTTGGCAGCAATGAAATCGTGCCGAAGTAGATCAGGCAAGTCAGATTTAAGTTTTTGAAGAAACGTCTTTGTGGATTCCGTGCGGCTAAGAAGTTGACATCTGAAAAGTTATTTAAGGTTGCACTCGCGAATAGTAAAAATCGTATGAAAGACTGATCGAACTACGATAAACAGATTGATTACCTGTCAGTTGTGAGCCACTGACTGTAAGACACCTGCGAAATTCTGCTTGCCGACAAATGTGATTCAATTTCTTCAATTACTTTTGACGCTCCTGTGCAACAATCACACATCGACAAACAACAATCTGAATTTGACAATGAGCACGTCATTTTTTTAGCAAATCTCTATAAGTTGTTTCGTAGTTGACTCCCACTTTGCCTAATTCTTGTTTTAAGCCTCGTACTTTTAATCTCATATTTTAGTGTATTTTACAGACACAAACGTTGTGTGTTCCTTTGGCACCCGCAAGAATACAAAATTGTGGTCTCAATTTCGTGAAGATAGACAAACTGATTTTTCTATTCGGAAATCGCACAAGAAATTTTTCATGCAGTTCCTTCAGGCTCCCCATCAGTAAACGTTTCTAGAATACAATGATTTAAACGTAAATTTTTGCTTGATCCCCTCCCTCCACGTTTATTGTAACCTGGCACTCAAAAATTATTACATTTCAGGAATTATTTTTTAAGTTTACAAAAAAATTAATCGAACGATGTTTAAAAATTACAGGACGTTAAGAAAACATATATTAGAAACAGATTTTGTCACAAAAAAATTACCGTCATTTGCTGTCCTTTTCCGTCGATTACAACAGATTTATAATCTTTTGCTCCTGGCATGACTCTGCTGATGTCATCGGGTAGGTAAAATTCTTGAATTTCGTTGGTGATATCTGGATGCATTGGTCGACCTGGCCTAGAATCACAACTGGAAGAAAAGCCTTTATCTCGACGCAATTTGATACCTGTAGACGCCAAATGCCGCGAAACTCCCAAAATTTTATGTATCTTCTTTACGTCCCAGTAATGAGGCAAAGTTGTAAAAAATACCTTGTTTTTCCGCACGATTTGTTGTTTTTAAAAGAGCCTTTTTTACATTGTCTAACCATGGATTGTTAGCTACGCACTCTAAGACACTATCACTTTTACGCTTAGCATGGTCCACTGCTTCTAACAACAGTTTCTTCTCACTCTCCAAAAAATCCGATCGACGTAACTTTGCTAGTCTCGGTTCCGACACATTTTTCAGTAATTCAATCATTTTCACTCTCTTTACAGCTTGTTCGAATTTGGCACAAGTAAAGTCCTTATCATGGCACGAGAAATCGTCAATTTCACAGCTGTGTGTTGAAGAATTCGAATTGGCTGATGTACAGGGCTCTTCATCTTCGAACGTTTTTCCTGGATTGTTTTTAATATCCCTGTACATTTCTCTCTTGTAAGAAGCACACACGTATAGTATTTGCCAATAAACACTTTAAAAGACGGATTCCAATTTGCACTAACCAACTGCAAATTTTTATAAACACTGCCATGTTTTTTTTTTCTTTGGATTGCAACACGCGTTCGGGGATGGCATTTTTTAAACTAAACACGGCTCAAAGATATTCTCGTTTAAATATGAAAAAATTATTTATCTTTCAGGAACAAAAAAAGAGCATGCGGTACACCAAGAAAAGTTGACAAATCGTTTTTCAGTTGTTAAAACTTTGAAAAAATAAGCGCAAATTTCATTGTTACATACCAATCGACGGTGCGAAACTGATGTGCAAGATTTTTTCTTCTGACAAAAATTTTACACTAGAAACTGTGTACAAGCCATAAATATTTTTTTAAAGTTTAAATTTGTTTCAATAATATGCATCAAAACCTGTAATATGAAAGTCAAACTGCAATAATAAAACTGAACGAAAGAGTGTGCAAGATTATTTGCCGCACTCTCTGCCGCTTGAGAAGGGCTCGCGCCTAAGTGACGCTTGTTATAAAGTTCTTTAAATCAAAAAGCGTTTAAGTGCACTAACTTTTTTGAATTGAAATTATAGCTCAAAACAATGTAGTATATAAATCATTTTGTCCGATTCAGATTGAAGGTCCAAAAGTTGAAAAATTATTCAATTATTTATAAACAATAACTTTTTTTTACAATAAAATTTTTTTTTGCAAAATCTGATTGCGTCATGTTATAGCGTGAAATTCAATCTCCGTTTTGACGCAAGTCGCGTGAAAATCCATTGAATCGTTCGCAAGCTATGCTAATTAGTATAAAACCCTGTATAAATATTCAACTGCAAATAACTTTTGCAAAAATGATTTTTCTGAAAAAAAAAATTCATGGAGTTGTTTTTTATCGAAACATCTATCGATTATGGACAGAATGATAAAAAAAAACGAAATTTTGGTTTCGGGGGTAGATTTGAGAAATTTTGACTCATTGCAGAACGTTTATTCGTACTTTTGAAGATGAGCATCCTTCGATTATTGAGAAAGAGAATGAGAGAAAATCGAAATGCGGATTAACAAAAGATTTTAGAATCAAGAGATTTATCAGGTTCTTCAGTAGATTACAGTGTAAGCTTGTCTCACCTTGATATTTGAGGGAAAAAATGAGAAAAGGCTTTTGCAATATTAGTTTTGATACAGACGATGATGACTCGTCCTGTCTCAAAATGAACGAAAATAATGAGGGTTATTACGCGACGAGCGACAATAATCGCAGGAGATCGAAGCCGAGACAAAGCCGAGACGAAGTCGAGGCGCGATCAGTCCTGCGAGCATTTTAAGCGAGTCTCGTAATTACCCGAATTGTGTGCATTGGCACATATTCTATTTCATGTGACTTCGGTGCGTATACGAGTTTTTATGCGTAGACTCGAATCTAATCTATTATTCATCATGATTCTCGTCCATTGCACTTGATATTTCGCGACTAGTTCCGGCCATTTTGATTTTCTTGAGCTTGTGTAGTAGTAGCGTATTGTAATAGAGCATGCGCAGTTAAAATGTACAAGGCTTTGTCAGTACGGTACCAACGCTGTACGAACAAGAAGAAGAATAAGAAGAAGATTACGCTCCGCTGTATGATTAGAAGCGCATGTGCAGTTCAATTTTTACATTAGATTCCTCGGTATCGTAATACACATCATTACGCTACTTTCAACTGTAGCATGAACTCGTACTGTATCGTACGCACCGTACTGAGAAAGCCTTATACATTTGAACTGCGTATGCTCTATTACAATACGCTACTACTACACAAGATCGAGAAAATCAAAATGGCCGGAACTAGTTGCGAAATATCAAGTGCAATGGACGAGAATCATGATGAATACTAGATTAGATTCGAGTGTACGCATAAAAACTCGTATACGCACCGAAGGCACATAAAATAGAATATGTGCCAATGCACACAATTCGGGTGATTACGAGACTCGCTTAAAATGCTCGCAGGACTGATCGCGCCTCGGCTTCGTCTCGGCTTTGTCTTGGTTTCGGCGCCAGTACAGACCTTCGATACAGGCATACTACTATTTACAGTACAACGCCAGTACAGATTTTCGGTACAGGCGCAGTATCATTTTTAGTACAGTCCCAGTACCGACAAACAACTCCCAATCGAGTGACATTTCGGACGAATATCAGTACTCAACCGTTTTCCACGCGGTATTATTCTAGAAAAACGCCAGTTCCCACCTGGAACTGAACGTACTTGCAGTTATTTCATCAAAATATCGTTTTCTTTGAAATAATTGTTCTTTATGTATGAATTCTTTCATTCTACTGATCGCAAAAAACATTTCTTTCAACTAAAGAAATAAATATTTATGTAAACACAATATTTTATTCATGTAAAGGAACGTTTCGTTGATATCCTTGTATCAACTCTTCAAATCAAATAAATATCTTCCTAAATCAATTAATGAATGCCTCAATTAAATTAATATTTTCTTGATTCAACTAAACCTAAAGCTTGATTCATCCATGGATAAATTATTTGATTCAAATGCGTATTGTTGAATTAAAAAAGGGAATTATTGAATCAAATAAATATTTATTCAAGTGCGGAAACAAGATTCAAAAAAACTAGGTACTTAGTTTCAAAGACATGATTCGGTTGAGTTATTTCGCTCACATTCACAAGCAAAGAAATATTTCTTTGTATTGAAGAAATGCCTCTCAAATAAATTATTTCTTCGAATCAGAGCACGCGTTTCAAACTTCTAAAAAATATTTAATTGAATTGGGTAAAGAATTATTTGATTCAAAGAAATGGAATCAATTAAATAAATTTCTTTGGATCCAAGAATCTTTTTTCTCAGTGTATTTATTTACAATGATGCTTTCATTTTTACGACTTCCTTTATTTTCATACATAAGATTATAAATTCAATCTTTAGATCTAATCTAATTAAACAGGCGTTGGTTCGAATTTTAACCTCAAAATTAAATGTTTCAATAATGCATACAAAATATTAAAATTCAATTTTTTATTGAATACAGACTGACGTGATTTTCAGAATCACATGAATTCATAATCCGGAGCCGTCACTTCTGAAGGTCAAACCTTTCGCTGGAGTGAGTGATTTTTCATATAGTGGTTTTCAGATTCACATATTCTTTGTTTCGCTTCGCAACTTTGATATAGTGAATTTCAAATTCTCGTAGGTTTTATAACAGTTAGTTGAACATATATTCCATTTATTCAATCGAAAATATTAACTTCGCGACTTGAAAACCACTATATTAATTTCTGATACGTAAACCCTGTCTGTCTCATTTTGAAACGATATCATACAAAAATATAATTCATTTTTATGATTTACTCTAACGAAAAGTCTTTCAGTGTGAAGATTGTTAACACAGAGAAATATTGTTGTACTAAGGGTATTTTTAAATGTTTCAAAGTCTGTCCCTAAGTTTTCAATCACAAGAAAAAAAAAATGGATAGGCGGCCGAGCGAATCAAAACTTTAATGAAGTTTAAGAATCTATATAACTAGTTTATGTAAAACTTTTAGTTACATTTTATATACTGCTTTATTAAAAGAGGATTTGTCACGAAATTTCGTAATAAGAAAAATCACTTTTTTCTCTAAACTGAGTACAGTTTTTATACCTTAAAATTTACTATTTCTCATTATTTAAACTGAGATATATTTTTGCATTACATTGAATGTTGACATCAACGCACATATTGTTCCATTTTAAAAATAGCTAATGCTAACTCGGATGTAGTTCAAAATGTTCATCAAAGGGTAATTAAAAAATAACAAATTTCATGAAATCTCAGAATGCACAATACTTTCTGCAAGAAATTCAGCTGTAGAAGAACTGAATAAAAGAGTTGTTGAATTATTGGTTGTCAAGAGTGGACGAATTTATACAAGCATAGATAGTGATGATAATTATGAGAAATGATATTAGACATCCTGTCGCTCAATACGACCATCGCTTGCTCCCTTGAATTCTAGGAACTCCGTCGACGGCTGAGATCGCCAGACGGTATTGTTGGAAGCCAGCTAGCGCCTTCTCCTTGCGCGCCTTTTTTTCCTTCTCCTCGTCTCTTTCGTTTGCTCGAGCGCACTCTCCTCTTTACCTTCCTCTCGCATTCGCTTTCTCCTTTACTTCTTATATTCAAAGCGCGTTAGCACAATCATTCTTCAAATTCCTTCGTTTTTAAATAAGTTCCAAATTATTAAAGGGTGTGAAAATTGAAGCTTGAAATCCAACAACACCCGGGCACTTATTCAATGTTCAGTTTCATTAAATTTCCCAAAATTAAATCTTAGTAAAATTTTATTTTATTTTATTTTACTTCAATCAGTACCAACGATCATCGTTCTTATCAATGATAATTGATTGAATAATTATCCCAACTTTAGCCGTCTAGCCGATTGTTGTTGTCCCGGAGGTCAAGCAACGGAGAAAACGCCGCAGTCAGCCCTAGAAGCACCAAAGTAAAAAGCGTTGGGAGAAAAAGTAGTTCCAGGCTGCCACCCGGGCACCCCCGCGTAACGTAGTCAGTCGTCCTTCACACGAAATCACACGAAAAAGTGTTCTTCATTTCAAACTCACGGACTTATTGAACAGCTCTCGTAGTACTAAAGGCCCTATATTAGAACGATGTCATTTTCATGTCGGCATCCAGTATCGGAAAGGCGACATCGAACGATGGCGTTCCGGTGCGATAAACGATGTCTTCATGTCGTGCAAGTGGTTGATTACTCATTGAAAGCCTTGAAATTAAAATTTTTCAGTCGGAAATTCATTTCCTCTATGGATATTAACTTTTGTTTGATTAGATTTTCAATCACTCCCTCCATTGTGTAATCACAAACCCCCTCTGCAAGCTCATGTAACGGTTCGACAACTTTATTTTGAGTAACATCAAATCCTTTCACTTCATGCTAAACGAAAATTTCTTTAATTCCAGTGGCGGTCATGTCTTTCTTTGAGACGTCTTTCTCATAGTTTTTTCTTGTTTTTAAATACGACGTTATTTCTGTGAAGGTTATTTTGAGTGCATCAGAATCAATTTTACAAATCCGGCAGCAATGTTTTCCCGATAATGAAGTGATGAAGCCAAAAATACTATTTATGGTAACCTCAAGTTGTCACCCGTTATAAGACCAACTTCAAAGAAAACTTTCTCTACTCCAATCTACTCTACTTACATCTACTCCAATTTCAATACCATATGATGCACGACCATTCAATTCATCAATTGAACATTCGAATGTTGGATAATTACCGAATTTCGTTCTATCGCGCGACCGAAACAATAAAACCGTATAAATTTGAGAAAGACGAGAAACGTTCTGTGGCAGAATGCAAGGAATGGAAGCATATATCACTCCGATAGAATTAGTCCCAGCGTGAGAGCTTAATGCATTTCCACACTTAAAATCATCGTGATAAAGAATAAGTAGGAGAACAAATTTTCCCGCCTTCACTTTTATTTTTTTACGAAAGTAATCGCCTGGTATGAAATTTGTTATAACCTTGGTTTCCTTGAACAATCCTGCCATGTACAATTTCGTATCCTTCACAAAATTTGTGTTACTCAAAAGCGAAAGCAAAGTCTTCGAGAGGTATAAAAATACAATTCACCACAAAAGCGCGCAGTTTGTTCCTTAAAATGAGCAGGATGTACCAACTTTTTTCCAAACTTTCAACAACTTTTCAACAAACATAAAAATATTATATATGTTATGAACTATCACTTAGAAGAATCTATAAATCTATTACGAAATATTGCAAAACGAAAAAGAATATCACATGAATTCACAGCTCATATTTCGACTGTTCACGAGGAATAAAACGCTCATCAATGCAGTTGAAACTCACAATTAATTACATAAAATTCATAGAAATATATACAGTAAAATCATACGTATAAAATCTTTTGTTTTTGGAAAAAAAACTTCTGCATGACAAAAATGCAATTTAACTAAGTTGAAACTCCAAGCCGATTCAAATCAGCTACCAAATTGTCAACCATCGAATTGGCTTCAGCTTATTGGTTGCCTGGCGCCGTCGTCGACACATTAGACGTGCAGCTCAATTCTGTCATTGTTAAGAGAGTAAACCTCATCGTTATCAATTTTCCGCTTACATCTTTTTAAAATAAATAAAGAATTTATTATGAACTCAAGTGATCTCAATTTGGACAAAATCAGGCGCGAGGTCCCGGCCATAAGCCCGGTAAGTCCTTAAAGGTCATATTCCGGGTTCTCATTCTTATTCTCTTTATAAAGTGCGTGGCTCTCAGGCTTTCGTAGAGGCCCTATTATGATGCTCAAGCTAATGGATGCCGTATTTAATTTAAACTTTTTTCATTTTAATTTTATATCGAGCCGGGGCTTTGCCGATTATCTAAATAAATTGTAGACTCTTTAGCTTGAATGTCTGCTAATTTTTTCGATTTGAATGGTTTTTCTTCGCTTCCGAATTCTAATAATTACTATCAATAAAATATTATAAAATAGAAACGATACAGCTTACCACTCTTGTTTCGTTACTCCTACCAGTTGGTAGGGCAAGAGCAGGAGAAAGAAGGTAGCCTTTGCTGCCCTAGACCCTCAGATTCAGCTGGGCCTCGAAATTGTTTGTTCTCGTGACTAAAAGTTAGTCACTCTTGTCCTTTCTGTTTCACCGATGGCACGCAGTTGTTTTGCACACACGCACGGACTACAAATATTCTTTACTACTTTGCTTGTTATTTTATAAAAATGATGAGATGGATGGCTTTTAACCAGAAAGAAATCAGTAGTATTAAATTGTTTTCTTTCTCTACTTTTGATATTTTATAACCTTAATGCAGCTTCTCGAAAAATATCTTTTCGTCGTTTTGAGATTTGATGACAGGATTATTTATACTTTACAGACTTAGTCGTTTCGTATAGCACGTTTGTTCTGAACCCAGACGGGCAAAAGCAAAGAATCGTGTTTTGTTCTCTAGAGTTATTAACCGAAGTAAGAAGCTCGTCAGACTGCGATTCTGATTTCAATTTTATTTACCTCGTAAACTTGTATCGGTGTCATTCAGGTTTTACCCGGATCCTATCCGGTTTCTATAAGGCATTTGGCGTCTTGTGAATTATTAAGGTGAAAGTACATCTACTACCCGGCCCTACCCGGTTCCTACCTAGCATCTGTAAATAGAAATACAAAAATATGTTTAAACCCGGATCCTATCCGATTTCTATAAGGCAGTTGTCGACTTGCAAATTCTTAAGGAGCCGGATACAAACCGGATAAAAATCTCAAAGGTCCCGGATAAGATCCATCTAGAAACCGGGTACGCTGAGAGAAAATGATCACGCAATTTTCCGTTTGTCGGAGGTATAGCAAGGATATTCATTAAAATCGAGAACTTTTACCGTCCCGTGATTTTTTACTGTTACCATCCTTAAAATTTACATCCTTAAAAGTTTGTCTTGATGTGAGTAACAAAATACAAGTTTTACAGAAAAATATGCCGTTATTGTGTTTAAAAAAATACAATTCCTATACGAGCGACTTTTGCTGTGAGTTGGTTAAAAAAACTCGGGAGTCAGCAAGCAACTTTTACGGTTTTTTGACTGGGAGATTCATCGGGACGGTGTGAATTCGCGTGCAATCATAATAATCATATGCGAGCACGTGTGTGTATGTGTGTGTATCTGATTGTGTCGAGGTAGTAACAATAACTAATAATTTAATAAAGTTTAATTAACATGGGGTGAATAGTAAAATCAATTAAAGCTCTTATAGTAAACATAAGCAGTAGAAGTTACTACATAAGAGCAGTTAAAAAAACTATCTGATGATAAGTAAATAAGTGTGCTATGTTTTTTAATAGTACTTCATTAGTTAGAATTACTTATTGCGAACTTGAATGCATAATTCCGTTATGAGATAATTTTCTTGATTTAACAGTTTCATCATATTTTTGGAATTGAAAAAACTCAAATTTTTTAGATTCTGAACATACGTTGATTTTACTCTTGAAAACAAAAATTAAAGGAATCATAACCTATATAAAGTATCATTAATATACAATAATAAAAATTAATACTTCGAAAATGTATATGAATCTTTTCATTATGTAATGTTCTTTAATTCGAAAATTTGATCTGTTTCTTTCAAAAAATATTTTATTTTATATAAAATCGATTTAATAATTAAAAATCTTGAAAATTTTAATCAGAATCATAAATTGGCATAAAATTAAAAAATTCCAGATTACACGAAGCCCATACACTTCTTACACGGCCCTGCAGTAGTTGCGGGTTATAGGCGCTATTTACTTTTTTGTGTTCCAAGCGTGCGCAGCCGAGAGGCTTAGTAGTTAGGTTAGTAATGCGTTAATTAGAAGTAGAGAGGGTTCGAACCCGCAGCGTTAAGAATAATTTTTAATACTGCCTAAACGAGCGTTTGTGTAGTGTAGAGGGGGGTGTCTGTTTGTAGGTAAGTGTGAATATAAAAATGGTAAGTTAAGTGTCTACTTGAAAGTATATACAGTTTTGAAATATATTAAGAATATTCATCGATTCAAGTACTGCTCTTATTTACCTATTTTCCTGCAGATCACTTAACTTCAAAAATGACACTAGGGCCTTTACGAACTACGGAAAGTAAGTTAAAAAGTAGTCAAACCTACTGAGATGTTTTTTCGGTGTACGTGTAAAAAAAAGTACTGTCAATTTACTCACAAAAAATTTCCTAGCTTGAAAACAGATTTTTTACTGTGAAAACAGTAAATTTCACCTTTCAATTCCAAGCGAATATCCCTCCATTGCCGTTAAAAACGGTAAATATTAGAGTCTTAACTCGTATTATCCCTGTACTTTTTCTCTCAGTGTAAAGATATTAAGCGATCTCAGATAGAACTCGGTAAAGCTCCGGGTATAAACCGGGGACAAAAACCGGGTAAAAATCCAGTAGCGCTGGATAAGAACCGAGTATGCGTATTTTGAGGACCAGGCTACAAACTGGGTAAAAATATTATGCGATTCCAGATAGAACCAGGTTAAGTTCCGGGTATAAACCGGAGAAAAAAACCGGGTATAAATCCAGCAGCGCCGGATAGGAACCGACTTTTACCCGGTTTCTTTCTGGGTACTATCCGTTATTTTAAGCAGGATTATACTCGCGACCATAGCCTGATTTCAGCAAAGAATCACAATATCAACATTTAAAGTGTTAGTTTTGCAACATTTATTCAGTTTACTGTCATGTTACTGGAATCTTACACAATCGTTAGCGAAATGATATCCAATTCGATAGATGCTCGGTTCTCGCGATCCACCCGGGCTGTCGTTTCGTGTACTTGCAGCAACCTCCTAAAGAAAAAATTTAATGTTGAAATTTTTTTAAATTTGCATCAAATATCAAATAATATGTTAAAGAATTTGAAATATTTTTGTGGAAAAAGAGACGTATTCAACGGAATTAGGTGGTATGGTTGAGTTTGAAATGTCGAAAGCGTCCCCTATTTGAAATATCCTCGAAGAAATCCTCTTGTTAATTTAGGACGAGGAAATCCGCGAGGATCAATCCTGTGACTGGCGGAATTTTAAAATCTTCTAAAATCTATTTTCAATCTCCTATAGATACGTGGTATACGTGAAGAAACTCAAGTTGGGGTGTGGGGGGCGTGGTATGTTAAAAGTTAACATAGTTAAAATAAGAAAGTCGCACAACCCCCCCTCCCCAATTAAAACGCAGCTGCAGACGAAGAATTCAACACAGAATTGAGATCAACTGTGACTGAGACACGAACATGTTTGAAACAACCTCATTTAATTTATGAACAAGTGGCTCTTGAGTAAGGAAACATTCACTAATTTATTATCCTGTTTTTTATTCTTGTTACATAAAGAGAAAATATTGGGGTTGAATGCCAAAAATGAAAATAAAATTTACTATACTCAATGGGAGACTGAGGATAAACTCTAATTCGTTATACATTAACGAAAAAATAATAAAATAACGCTTCAAATGAAAGTATTGTATCACATAGCGATGACCATTTTTTCAAAAAATTAATAAAGTAGTATTAAAGAAAAATGACCATTTTAAAACAAGTTTTATCGCAGAGCTTATTCGCGCAGACCGAACCGTGTGTGAAAAAGATTTGGCCACTTTTCACACACGGATGATACCCAATAGAAAAACAGGATGCGTGATGCATAGGAAACTTTGTATTGCGGCAAGCGTCTTTGTACAAATATTGGTTTAAAAATTAACTTGTTACATTATGCGTGATGGCAAACATCAGACAACTCTTTGAAAAATTCATCGAAAGTTACACACGTGTTTCTTATACTGAGTAACTTTATTTCCTATATATACAGTTGATTTCAAATTGTTTAACCCTCTCACCGTACACTAGTGCAAATTCGCTCCAGCAAAATTTTCAAGTTGCTCATAACAATTTTTTTATAACACGGTGAGAAGGTTAAAATTCATATATTATTCTTATTTTAAATTATATAAATAGGAATGAAGCTGCAGCTGCAAGGCACCCATATAACACTAAACGAAGAAGTATGAATAGGTGGAAGAAGTCTGTGGTTCCTCCTTTCCCCACCCTCATTTTTGATTTTAATGAAATTTTGAACATGGATCAATGGAAACCGTATCTTTAATACATGGGAAAGAAAACTTCGGACTCAACTACTGTACTCCAGACTACTCTAGTTGAAGCCGTCGATATGTCCAGGTCGTTATTATTTTATAATAACGACCTACTTGTTAGCATCAGAAATATAACAGAGATACATATCGACGGCACTTTTAAATCAAGGCCTAGAGTACCAGGAGTGTATCAGTTGTTGACTTTCATTGCAATGAAAAGCGACCAGGTAATATATATGGTAACTTTTTGCGTAATTTGAAGAATTTAACTCATGTTGTAATTAATGTTTTGATACAACTGATGAAATAAAATTGATTACAGGGCATAGCTTTTGCTGGGTGCATAATGGAGCGGAAGGCAAAATCGGCATACCTCACTGTGCTGACAGAACTTTTTTGTCATTTAGGACAAAATGAAATCCGTCAACAGAGAGTTATGTCTAATTTTGAAAATTCTATTAAAGCCGCAGTGAAAGATGTACTAGGAGTAGATTGTTGCAGCTGCTTCTTTCATTATGCACAGGTTCGTGTGATTTTTGTGAACTTCCTTATAATATGACCTTATATTTTAAGTAAAATTGTTTAAATAATATTTTTTTCTAGGCATTAGTGAAGAACATCAAGAGGTTTGATCTGTTGAAGCATCATCCAGACAAACAAGAAAATTGGAGGCTCCTTAATAAACTCATTGTCTTGGCTTATTTGCCAAGCAATATGATCTCAGCCACCTACCTCCCGATAAAAAGCGAATCCAAGTTACTGGACAGGGTTAATGGGTTTCAGTGTACCGGCTTCCGCATAGGACGAAAAATGTTCGGGAAGCCAATATTGCTCGACTTGTCCAGAAACATTGGAATTCGTCCTGATGCACGGAATTTCACGAGTAAGTAAATTATATTAATTTACATACAGGGTGGACATCTGTTATCGAGTTTTAGAATTGAAAAAAGCACACTTTTTATAAGGAAAAATGGAAAAAGTTTATTGGATTTATTGGAATAATTTCAGTTTTATTGGACTGGGTTCGTCAGAGGTATCATTTATTCCTACTTTACAAACTCGGTAACATATGGCTCACCCTGTGGACCATATGTTTTAAGACATGTAATAAAAAAAGCTTGCATGAAATATTATTACTTTTAAAACTCAAATTAAAAGCCATGGGCGATATGAACTTCAGAGTAATTTATATTGATTAACTCATTTCAGTAAGATAACTATTCTTGAAAACAACAAACAACACTTTTTTTTATGAAAATAATTTTAAAGCATTCATGTTATAAGTTATTAAAAGGCATTTCAACTGTTAAATTTTCGATCACATTTAGCGAAATTTAAGATGAATCAGTTTATACTTATGGTATTAATAGTATATTTTGCAACTGGGGAAAAAAAAATTATTTTGCGAGTGTGAAGTTCGATGCCTAAGCAAAGCGAGGGTAACAACCACACGAGTCAAATTAATATTTTACCTGTATCATGAAGTGCCACGAAGTGTCATAAAGTTTCATAAAAGTGTATTTTATTGCGCCGTGCGGGGCAAACAAATCTATTTTCTGACCCGCTAGTAGAAAAAATACATTTCTTCTTTTACGTACTACAAAATAATTTTAACAACTTTAATTTATTTCAGAAAATCTTGTACAAGTATTGGCTACGTCCCAGAGGAACATCATGACCATCAACGTCGGGAAACCAATAGTGAAACCACTATTGGCCCGAGGTTTGATGAAGGAATTAGATTTGCTGGACAAGTGGAATAGATTAGACCTGGGACGTCTTAGTGGAAAAGAGTTCGTGGATTCCATGCATCAGCACGAAGACATCGTCAATTTAGAGGGACGGATGGATATGGCTGTTGATAAAGTCTCGAATGAAAGCGAGCCTGGTTCTGAAAACACGGAGGAGTATTTTCCACAAGACATTGTCACTAGCTTGGAGGAAGACGTTCCGATGTTTTATGAAGAAGAAGAAGAGGAACCTTTTCCCCAGGAGAGTGAAAATCGCTTGGTGGAAGATATTCCAATTTCAAATCGGAGAGAAGAAGATGAACTTTTTCCCCAAGAGACTGACAACCCCTTTGGAGAAAATGTTCCTCTACTTTGCTCTGATTCTACATGGAGGCAGCTTTCATTCAACGGTCAGTACTATTTGAAAAATCAAAAAAATCGTTTAAGTGTAATAAACAAATTCCATAGCGGACTTGGTCCAGCGAGCGGTCAGGGAATTCGCTGACCGTTCACTAACAGTTCGCTGACCATTCGCTGACGCGTAATAATGTGAATAAGAAGAGCATAAAAAAAATGCAAATTGCTTCAATTATGATTATGCGGTACATTTTGAGTTTAAAGGTATCGAAATCATTAAAATTATATTATTGTTTATACGTGTTATGCTCTTCTTATTCATATTATTACGCGTTGAGCGGATGGTCAACGAACGGTCAGTGAAAGTTAAGCAAATCCGCTGACCTTATGATATTTACAAAATAGTATTAACTGCACGTTTTATTTTAGATTTTCTTCAGTATCTGGATGAGCCTCCAAACAGAACTTTCATTAGAGGATGTTGTTCTTGCCCTGGGTGCTGGGCATAGCAAATCCGACGATTTCACTCCTCCGTGATCAAAATTACGGCATGAATCGCCTTGTTAAAACTTTACTATATATGTAGGTGCGCGCTCTTCAGAAAATACACAATGCAATTATACTTGTATAAGGATGGAGTCACATGAATGAGATTAGTAGAATAGTGGAATAGTCATTCATCAATAGTGTAATTGCATTAGAGTTTGCAAGATTCGGCAAACTCTTAAGCAATCACACTATTGGTCAATGACTTTTTCAATATTCTACTAATCTCATTCATGGGAGTCCAGCCAAAAAAGTTTTGACGGGATCACCAACAACAAGATGGTCATTGAATCGTATTGAAACGACAAAATTTGGAAAGGAATGGAATCGAGAATAAAGCTTTTGAATGCATTATCTCGATTCCTTGGCATTAAACAAACAAGGTTTGTGAAGCTTATTTTTTGTAAATATTCTTCAAGTATATTCTTTCAAAAACCCATTGAAATTTTATTAGACACATAACCTTAAAACTAGCAACTTTTTACAAAAACATTACCATCTATTTCAATCAGATAGAGTTCCGCCCAACTAATAATGACTCTTCACACATAGCCTTAAATCTAGTGACTTTTTATAAATACGTTACAATCTTTTTTAATAATATCGAATTTGGTCCAATTAATGATGATTTTTCGCACATAAACTTAAAACTACTGATGTCACATAAAAACATTACTATCTGTTTAATTAGGATCGAGTTTGGTCCAATTAATGATGATTTTCCGAATATAACTTTAAAACTAGTTATTTCATATAAAAACATTACGATCTGCTTAATTAAGATCGAATTCTGCCCAATTAATGATGAGTTTTCGTACATAACCTTGAAACTAGTCACTTTTATGAAAAAATTACCATCTATTTTAATCAGATCGAGTTTGGTTTAATTAAATCTGAACTTTATTAAAATTTATGCTATTGAATTTATCATAAATGTATTTTTATATTCTACTCTTTATTACTACGAAAAAATATACATTATACACGGTGTGTCCCAAAAATAATCAAACTTTATACTTAAATCATACAACATGCAGTGCCATCTATCGAAAATTTGCAGCATTAAAAAGATACATTCATCCTCTTTCAAACGCACCTAAATTCATGTAAATCGGATGACAGATGTGAAAGTTACAGCCATTTCAATAAAAGAAAAAGTGTACTAATGTTACAAAACAAAAATGGAACAAGGGGCAAATATAAAATTTTTTGTTAAACTTGAAAAAGAATTCGCTAAGACATACGAATTGATGAAAAAAGTTTATGGTGATGATTGTATGAGTCGTATTCAAGTTTATACGTGGTTTACACGATTTGAAAATGGTCGTGAGGATTTAAATGACGACCTAAGGCCAGGTCATCCAGAAGTTAGTAATCGTGCTGAATTGGTCGGAAAAATCCGTGAAATCATTGGTATCGATGCAAATTTTACTACGAGAATGTTGGCCGAGGAATTAAATACGAGTATACAAATTTTTCTAAATCATTTCAGTCGATTATATCGATAACGATTTATCGATATCATTCACCATGATAACCGAACTCTACCATATCGACCCTATCAACCTGTGATTTAGAATTAACGTCATTTAAGGTAGTACGATCACGAAAATTAGACCTCAGGCAAAAATAGATAATTTTGCTTTCAAGAATAGCAATATTATTATTGAAGGGCTAATTTGAAAGAAAAAGGATTATTTTTCATGAAAAAAATTTGAAACACAAAAAAATAATGTTATTAATAAATTTTATTTTTGCCCAAACTTATTTTCTTATCGCTTCGAGCCAAATTTTTAATAATAATCCGATTCTAATAAGTCACGGTTCATTTTTTTAGGAAAAAGATTCTCTACAACTTGACCGTTTCCGATTTTTGAAATTGAATTAATTATTATCAAATACAGCAATTTGCTTATAAAAATTTTGTTTTGGAAAATTGTTTTTTTATAATTTCAGCCATTAAAGAATTCATTTTCAAAAATCGGAAACGGTCAAGTTGTAGAGAATCTTTTTCCTAAAAAAAATGAACCGTGACTTATTAGAATCGGATTATTATTAAAAATTTGGCTCGAAGCGATAAGAAAATAAGTTTGGGCAAAAATAAAATTTATTAATAACATTATTTTTTTGTGTTTCACATTTTTTTCATGAAAAATAATCTTTTTTCTTTCAAATTAGCCCTTCAATAATAATATTGCTATTCTTGAAAGCAAACTTATTTATTTTTTCCTGAGATCTAATTTTCGTGATCGTACTACCTTAAGACCAGATGGAATTTTTAATATATATTTTAAAAAAATTTCTGTGAAAAAACCCAGTGGAGTCGAAGCGTTCCTTTTTTCACAGAAAAAAATTGTTTAAATAAATACGAGTAAAAACACTATTTGGAGAATTTTAACTGAAGATTTGGGTAAAAGAAAGGTCTGTGCGCGTTTCGTTCCACATGAATTAAATGAAGACCAAAAAATCGCGCGTGTGGAGCATTGCAAAGACATTGTTGAAACTGCTGAAAACGATCCAGAGTTTCTTGATTCAATCATAACTGGTGATGAGTCATGGTGCTTTAAATATGATCCTGAAACTAAGCGTCAATCTGCTGAATGGAAGTCCAAAGGCGAGCCAAAACCAAAAAAATTGCGTTTTCAGAAGTCTCGAAGACAATGTTGATTACTTTTATGATTCGATGGGTATTGTCAACAAGGAATTTGTTCCAGAAGGTCGAATTGTTAATTCGCCTGATCTATCACCATGTGACTATTTTCTATTTTCAAAACTGAAAACCAAGATGAAAGGAGCATTTTATGATGATTTATTTGATGAGATTTATTTCATGGTCAGCACCACCTAGCGAGCAGATAGGATAGCTAATCTTCCACAGTTGTCTCGACACACAGCACACGCCTATCTCTTGTTTGTTTCGGTCATGCTTTTATTATCCATAGAAAACTCGATCACACTACACTAGTCGGGATTTTGACTCGTTGGGATTTTGGCATACATCCGGAAGCCGGTCGTGCCGCATCCCCAACGCCGCTGTTACATTGTAAAATTTTCTGAGTGAGAAACTGGAATATTAGTAAATTGATTTTCCAAGAAAAACATATTTCACAAGACAATTGTTAGAGAAAATTAATTTAATGTTGACTAATTAATTTTTTTCTGAATGATTTCTTCAAATCATATTAGTATATTAATTTTTTCCTGGATTATTTTGTAAAAATTTATTTCAAATTGTTTGAATTTCTTAAATTATACTGTAACTTTTATAATAAAATTATTTCTAAGGCACACATTTCTTTTGGAAAATATAGGTTCCCAAACCTACTCATATAATTTCTCATAGCTCCTCTATTGGAAATCCGATTTTCGTTACTTATAGAGCGAGTTGAAACTGAGATTTTCAACCCTAGGGTTGAAACTTTAAAAATAGGGTTTAAAATCGCAGTCTCAACCCGCTATACAGCTACATCAAATCAAATTCTAAAGAGAGTTGCCATGGAAAATAAAATGCATTACTCGAAACAAAACATAACGGATTCAACGAGTGTGAACTTCATTCTCGTTTCAATCAGTGTATTTCATCTCTTTTAATGCAATGTAGTATTCTTTCAACCTAACAAAATTAATTCGTAATTATCTTAAAGTGGAAATTATAATCATACGGTAATAATATATTAAATAATGAGAATGTAAATATCGCAAAATCACAATTTTCAATTCATATTTGAATGTTAAACAAAACTAGCACGTCTTAACACGTGTAATGCCTAGCGGACCCGTGTGAGAGAACGGTCATAGAATACTCTGACCGTTCTCTGACTGTTCTATGACCGTTCTATGACCTCGCATTATTACGGCTAAGATCGGTAAAAAAGATATTAAAAGCTTTGCAATTATGATTCTGTGGCGAAATTTGGATTAGAAGGTGAAGCAATAAATACAATTATCTTATTTTTCAGCGATAAAAACTAGGAATACATCATGTACCTGTCATTGAAGGCAGTGCAGTGGTTCACCATTTGCGGAACGTCTCCGCCAGTAGCAAACCTTCACGGTGGAGACGTTCCGCCAATTGTGAACCACTGCACTGCCTTCAATGACAGGTATTATGTTTTTCTAGTTTTTATCGCTGAAAAATAAGATAATTGTATTTATTGCTTCACCTTCTAATTCAAATTTCGCCACAGAATCATAATTGCAAAGCTTTTAATGTCTTTTTTACCGATCTTAGCCATAATAATGCGAGGTCATAGAACGGTCATAGAACAGTCAGAGAACGGTCAGAGTATTCTATGACCGTTCTCTCACACGGGTCCGCTAGGGATGTTAGAGCACATAATGGTTGCACCCTTTGCTGTACACCGTGTTCAGAATGATGTTCCCTATTTTCATATACTTTCAGGTTAGAACTTATATTGCACAGGTGCTAAGTGTTTGCTTTGTTCCCTTTCTTTTACCTTAAGAAATATTAAATTGCTTTTGAATTTAAATACACATGTGTATTTATTTTGATAATATTTTTAATTTACAATATATTTGAATTTAGTTTTTGTACTTATTGTAAAGGGTATAAAAATTTTTAACGAGATGAGGCGTGATTTTGATAACGAAAATGATGATCCATCTCGTTGTTGCTCATTTTCCATATTTTTCGTGGAAATGCATCAGTACTTTTCAAATTAATTTTTCTTGTGTTGATGTCAGTGTGCTCAGATCTGATACAGCGCAGTCACAACTACAGAAACACCTCCTGTTCATGTGAAGCGAGTAGGGAGAGGCGGCGGCTCGTGCTGCCTTGTTTCTTCCTCGTCGCTCTTGCACGTGAGAAGGAGGAGAATAAGGAGAAGTGGGACGAGTCGTTCTCGCGTGCAAGAGCGACGAGGAAGAAATAAGGGCATCGCGCGCCGCCACCTCTCCCTACTCGCTTCACACGAACAGGAGGTGCTACTGTAGTTGTGACTGCGTCGGTATCAGATCTGAGCACACTGGTTGATGTTAATCTTTCAGTTATTATAATTTAATTGAGGGATGAAATTATAAAACCGCAAAGAAGTTACAAAGAAAAAATAATGTACACTTTTCCTTCAAAATACCGAAGATGGCTAGTTGTGAACCTTGATTCAGGGGACCGATGTAATAACAGCAGAAGCGCACGGCCTAGTAGAAACGCGAGGGGATACGCGGCGCTAGGATTCGTTCACTAATACCAACCCTGATTATTCTATATCGTATGCGTGTTAGAATAAATTTTGGGTATCTCACATATCAATTGCTTATTTTTACTAACCACGTTATTTTCAATATCTCATCCAAAATAATAAATATAAATAAATAAAAATTTCGAGTGATTTTCCACATAAAACCAATACCTTTGGATATGATGAGGATGTAAAAATATCTCAGAAAATGATAGAGGTAAAAAAGAGTTTTTAGAAATTTTATATAGGAAAAAGGAGGGAAAATTCTCTATAAATAAAAAAAACGTTAGAAAAGAATAACTGTTGTTATGTCAGTTTAGTAAAATACATTTAAAGCTCAAGTTTTACAATATGATTCCTCGAAATTTCTAGATTCTGTAAAATGGTTCCCAATTTTATTGAATGTCTTTTAAGTTCTTTTAGGCATATAGGGAGAAGAGGCATGCAAATTATTTTTCAGTTTCTCGACCATCACTTACGGTGGGAGTATCATGCGTTCTGATGGAGTGTGTCGGGACGGGGAAATTGTTAATTCAATTTCAATTTTTTCCAGTACCGTGAGAAGGATGCCGGACGGGTACCGAAATGTTAGTGGTTAAAAAATATGGTTGTATGCATTTTTGACACCCTTATCATGAGAGAAGGTATTGGTTTTATGTGAAAAATCACTTTCGGAATTATCATCAAACCTTTACATTTTAAGATCTCCTGAATCAGAAAAAAAGGTTTTCACGAATGTGTGTGTATGTGTGTCTGTCTGTCTTATAAAGTCCTAGTTACTTATATACGGGGTCTGTCCGGAAAGTATCGGGCCTACCTTGATATCTCCGCGCTGGCGTTATTCTTCATCATCGGGCGGGTAGCATCCTTCAAAGTAATCCCCACTTGATCGAATAACGCGGTTCCAGCGACGTTTCCACTTCTCGAAACAGTCCTGGACAGTGTCTCCAGAACGTGGGATTTTTCGGCCCCCACCACGTTCCCATCTGGGAGAAACACATGCAAACGTGGCGTGTCAGTGTGTCGGCTCTGCTACACGCTGCGGTCACCAGCTTCGTGTAAAGCCGAAGGTGCACGAAGACGGACTTCGTTACAATGCTTGAGTTTTCAAGTTATTTTTAGATTTCACGCTTTCGTTTATCGAGTCGAAATTAAGAATTGTATTTTTCTCGAGTACGTGCAAAAGAGGCGCGAAGCAGACGACGAATTTGAATTTACGAAGTATATAGTTCAAGAAATAACACTTTTCTTCAATTTCTTGAAGAAAGTCTGCATGAAATAAACATCAGTATGATCTTGGAAAATTTCATGAGGATTTCAACACTTCAAAAATAAACTTTCAGTGAAATTTAGTGACAATAAATGTATAAAATTTGAATCAATATATAATTTTCCATTCAAATTTATATACTTCTTACTAATTTTGTACATTTAACAATTTTTCAATTAGAACAATATTTTCTATCAAGATAAAATGAACATAAAATTCAAGTTCATAATTTATATTTTCAGTTATATGTTAGAAATATTTTCATCTCACATTTTTGTAGCCTAAGCACAAATTTTTCATTCCAAAACTTAAAATCTCTACGGAAATGGAAAATTGTCTAATAGCAGTAGATAAATTAAAAAGCTAAAATATGTGTTTATTGGTATTTCCATATTAACATATAAATATCAATCAACTTTAAATTTTACATAAAAATGTTCGTTCGAAGTGTTCAAATCTTGTTACAATTTGACAAGATTTTATGGAGGAGTGCAATCTTTTCGATGAAATATTTTGTAGTTCTTAATTTGTCTGTCCGTCTGAAATCGTAGTAAGATTTGAACAGTAAACAACAAATTTTCCAATAGAATTCAGGATCAATAATAATTGATTCAGGAAATACTTCAACTCTGTAGAGCATTTTTGTATTTCGAATTCAAAATGTGTGCTTAAGCCACAAAAAAGTAAGCTGAAAATGTAGATATAAAACTAATTATGTCATGTTTATGTCTTCTTAATGGAAAATACTTTGCATATAATTCTCTAATTCGATATTTTTTTAATGTATGAACATTCAAGAAATTGATAAATATTCCATCTTTTTATAGGAACTAAAAATTTCCGGATAATGCTTTGATTGAGAAAGCTAAAAATTTGTCAAATATTGATATAAATTGCAATTTTACAATTGCATTATTTTTCAAATATTTTAACATCTCTTCAATCTTGATAATTCTTACAGAAGTTTATTTCATGTGAGTGACTTTTTCTTTTTCTAATGAAAGATTTCGTAATTCTAAATTCGGCCCAATTCGTAACATTGTAAAAAGATTTTAAAACTTCATAAAAATTTTTTTTCTGTTTTATTCAAAGTCAATAAATATTCAATGTTTGGAATCGAAATATTGAGTAAATGATTTTTAATTTCTGGGAATAAACTGCTTTAACAAGACAATCTTTCTTCTTTGTGAGAAATCTCAATTTTAAAATTAAAATTCTACGCATAGGATACAAAAACATAATATGAAAATACTTTTATTACAGAATTTTGAAATATACAAGTTGACCAATTTTTAATCGAGTAAATCGGCTCCTTTAAGCAAAAAATTATGTTAAAAATATTTTATCAAAAAAAAATAAGACACATTAAATTACGGTTTAAAATCCACATTCATAGATTGATGGTAAAAGCAGTTTAAAGTTTTTTAATCTTACGTTTTAGTGACGTATGCACAGACTTTTAATCAGATAAATGAAATGCTTTATAGAAAGTCAAAATTTTCTTATTACTGCACTTAATCAAATTTATAAAGTAAAAATATTTTTTAATTGATGCTTTCACTCAATTCTTTAAACATTCATTAATTGAAAATTGTACTCAAAATTTAATCTTGCAGCGTTCCAATATTCCCACAATGTTACAAAATCTTACTAATCATTATTTTAGTCGAATTATTTTCAAAATATTTAAAAAATAAATGTAAATATTTTGATTAAATACTCAGTCAAATTTTGCATTTGACTGATCTTGCAAAATTGTTGAAAGTTTTGAATACCGATAGAAGAAACTTTAAATGAAATTTTATGTCCATAATGCTTAAAGCTCTTAATAGAAATATCAACTACAACATTCTCAAATTTTATAAATAAACTACTAAATTCAAAAAGTTTCGGATTTTTTTAAAAACTGTACAAATTTCAAATATGAGTCAGTCAAAATCTACTTTTTGACTGATTTAAATAACTAAAAACAGGTTACCGTGAATCAGTAAAATTTCACTGATTGCTTCAGTAAAAAGCAATTGATTCAACAGTGAAAAATATTGTTTCCACTGATGATTCAGTGAAAAGGCAAATCACTGATTCAATCAGTGAAAATTTGACTGATTCAGATTTGGAGTGTATACAGATTTCAAATATAAAGTGTACTCTGTACATTAATCAAACAAATTTAGAAGATGAATATTTTAATAAATATTCCTAAATATTATTGGAATATGATACATATCGATTTAGAAAAACTTCTTCAAAGTACTCAGACATTTTTCTTATTTTACGACATTTTTGCACAACGTTTGACCTTTGGGTAGGATTCAAGAAAACAATTGTAGACATACTTTCATTACTTAGTAAAATACTATGAAGACTTGCTTTTTAAATTAAAGCGAAAACTTTTAAAACCTTTAACAATCGGTTGCATAGATTCTGCTCTAATCTTGGACGCAATTAGAGAAATAGGTTTTTTTGCTTTTTTTAGATCTAGTTTTTGCCTTAAACATAAAAGAAAGAAAACATATTTGAAGTATTAAAATAAAAAAGCTGGTTCATTCTTAGAGAATCCCAAATATTCTGAAATAAAACTCCTTTCCACACCACTACGGAGGTAGAGTTTAAGGCTCGTTTTCTTACGTGGTATCCCCTGTAGGCCTAGTCCACGTCCTACGAAACGAAAAGGGTTTTTGCTTTCAAGCAAAAAGAAAAATGGAAAAAAATGAAGCAAAGTGGTAAAAAACGCTACAAATGTAGCCCGTACTTCAGGCTTGCCTCTATCAAATGCCAGTATACGTCGAACAAAAATGTTTTGTTTTAAATCAAATAATGAAGAAGTTTGATTAATTCGGGATGATTTGGGGTGCTTGATTATTGTGAGTCCCCTTGCCTCCCACTTATGCCCAAAGCGTGATATTACTCAATTTCAGTATGTTTTCTTACTCACAAAATAATAATTAAAACTAAACAATTTCCATACCCGAGGCACGCGAAGAAAGGAATAAAGAACGTATCTCTGATATAAGAAATAAAATGTCATTATTTTGTGAGTAAGAAAGGGGTTTGAAATTGATTAACTCCATGCCTTGGCCATTAGAATTAATCCTCTCCTTCGTGAGCGAAGAGCGACAAACCACTTTCCCTATCACTTTCTGCCATCTCATATAGATTTTCGGTCATTAATTGCAAATGCTTCGAAGTGATGCTCGTTGTTCTGGCTGTTTCAGCTCTCGCCTTTAGGGCTGATCGAGTAACACAAATTGAGTTGACCGTCCTGTTTCCTAAGCGATTTCTTTTGGGAGTTTTCGTGTCCGTGAGCATGGAGAAACCTCGCTCCGCCTCAGCATTTGAATGAGGAAGACTCCGAACATGATTCAATACTGAGGTCAAATTTGGAAAAAGTTTTTCTCCTGTACTCGTCGAAGATACACCGATACTAGACCACATTTCGTCAAAAGATAAATTCGACCACTTTTCTTTGAGTTCCTGTCTGATTATGAGTAAAGAATCCCACTCTTTTTGTACACCTATTCTATCAAACGACCCTAAATCTTGACAAACTTTCCAGACCCTAGGAAAAGTTTCGCTTCGATCAGCATAGAAAGCTACTTGAGGCCGGAAAACAGCAACGCAAGACAAAAAGATGTCATCAAAAGGAAGTCGATTGCGAATTTCTTCGCTTGCTGTGACATAAAATTTCAAGCAATTACGAAGAAATAGATAAACTTCTACTATTTGCAATTTCTTGTTTGTAAGTTGCTGCTGGAAATATTCTCGCGTTTCCCTACCAACTTCAATGTCTTGAAGCGGCTTTTGATTACTAGGATCTGCAAAGTTAACATTTCTAATGATTTGAAAGAATAAATTCGGTTGAAGAAGACCCTCTTTCAAATAACTGCTAAGAATCCATACGAAGAATTTAGCCGAGTTTGGCTGGAGTTCCTGAACCATTGTTTCGCGACTTTGACATTTCGCATTGTATACGTTGAACCTATTCAAAGTAAATTTCAAGAATAGGAAATATGCGAGTGTCAAAGGATTCTGCATTTTTCCTAACAAGTCTTTGGCCTTCTCTACCTTCTCAGATACGAGGACCATAAGATACTGAAGAATAACTTCCCAATTCTTTATTATAATATCTATGCATCGATAGCGGACAAGCCAGCCAGTTTCAGAATGACTAGGAATTTTTTGATAGTCCTTTCCTAATTCGAAAACAATCGATCGAAAAATAGCCGTTCGCTTGGAGCTAGTATTAAGAAAAGCTGGCAAATCTTTGATTAAATCCTTTACATCTGGGATTGTGGCACAAGCATATTTTGCTACAATTGCTGACGAATGCGAGACACACGGGAAAACAATTAAACGGGGACTTTTTTCCTTTAATTTTGTTTTAAATGAGGACCTATTGCCGACCATCACCTGTGCATTATCACAAGCGAAGGCACAGATATTAGATAAAGGGATTTTCTGCCCGGACAATGCTTTTTCGAACGCATCAAAAATTTTAGAGGCAGAACAATCCGAAGCATTTACATTAATAAGCTGGAGCAATTCCACCCTGACAGAAAATGTCGTTGGCTCCACATATCGAACCATTAATGACAGCCACTTTTCTAGAGTCCTGTCGGTCGTTTCGTCTTCGTACACTGAAAATGATTGCTTACGCAAAATATTTGCCATGCGATCAGTTTCAGCAGCACATACGACGTTATTTACAACTAGGACCATTTTAGTGTCTCTCAATCTAACGTCTTTTAAAACCGAAGGTTCCATATCTTGGAAAAGTTCTATCAATTCTGATGAAATCGCGAATGGTAAATTATGCTCTACGAAAAATGTACTAATCCTAATCTCTGCTTCTTGTACTTTCTGTTTGAAAGTAACACTTTCCGGAATCGTGGAATTTGTGAATTCTGAAGCAGAAGAACTTGCTACACAGGGTTCAACACTGTAAGAATTGGCAGTTACATTAGAAGAATTTTCACTTACTACTCCATAACATTCTAATTTATTTGAAAACTCATGCTTCTTTCTGTGTGATAAAGATGCTTCATGCTTTTCAATTTCCGATTTGCCACATAGCAACGTTTAATTGCAAATTTTGCAATGAAATCTTGTTTCATCTGCTAATGTAACCACCCACTCTCTCCACCACGGAAATTCCTCAAACCATCACAACTGAAAGTTTTTTGCATTTTTCATGACTTTTCTAGCGGGTTGACATTCGTTTGAACCAGAGTTCAAACGGTGGTCAACCTTCGTTTGAACCTGGCTGTCCTTCAAAACACTCGAATTTGGGTCAACCGGATTACTCATTGTGAACAATAAATTATACGACGAAGGAAAACAGAATTATTTGAAAAGAATTAATAAGATGAAAAGTCGATAAAATTGAGCGAATGTGAATAATTTGTAATCTGCACACAAAATAAGTTTCAAAAATATACTTACCCCCAAGCATCAAACAATAACGTACGTAAGAGCACTCACGTATCACCAAATAATAATAAAATATTCTTACTTTTGCCGTTTTCAATAAGGAATTACGATAAAAATATGAAGAATTCACACTCTTGCCTTCTCAAATAACGCATAAAGCGAGAATCAAGTATATCTTAGAAGAAAACAAAAGAAGGTTGCTATTATTATTTGTTTTCGTCTCCAATTTGACCTCTATACCGTTCGTTTGCGATTTAAAACATTGGTAACTTTTTGGCTATTAATCTGATTGAGCTACAACTTTTCAGAAAACTTTCTTTTCTAAAGTATTAAAATTTTTCTCCTGTAGATAGTTTCAGAAAATGTAGACACTTAATACAATATTAATAAAATCGTAAAATTCTGAAAATTTGTTAAGCTAGCGCGAGTGGAAGTAGAGAAAACAATTTTTTTTTAATTGTACTTCTCCCAATTACTTGAAAAATTAGAAGTTTTAAAAATTTTTGCAAAAGGAAAAACGATGTGCCTTGAAAGTGTGTACAAGTCCTTGAAATTCAAATTCGAACGATTTTTATAATTAATTATGCTGTACATTTAAAGATACAATTTTTGTATTTTGGAATAAGTTTTCTGCAATAACGAAAAAATTTATTTAGAGTACATAAAATTTATTGAACTATTACTAGTAAACTCTACCTCCGTGGTGGTGTGGAAAGGAGTTTTATTTCAGAATATTTGGGATTCTCTAAGAGTGAACCAGCTTTTTTATTTTAATATTTCAAATGTGTTTTCTTTCTTTTATGTTTAAGGCAAAAACTAGATCTAAATCCTATAAAAAGATGGAATATTTATCAATTTCTTGAATGTTCATACATTAAAACAATACCGAATTAGAGAATTATATGCAAAGTATTTTCCATTAAGAAGACATAAACATGACATAATTAGTTTTATATCTACATTTTCAGCTTACTTTTTTGTGGCTTAAGCACACATTTTGAATTCGAAATACAAAAATGCTCTACAGAGTTGAAGTATTTCCTGAATCAATTATTATTGATCCTGAATTCTATTGGGAAATTTGTCGTTTACTGTTCAAATCTTACTACGATTTCAGACGGACAGACAAATTAAGAACTACAAAATATTTCATCGAAAAGATTGCACTCCTCCATAAAATCTTGTCAAATTGTAACAAGATTTGAATACTTCGAACGAACATTTTTATGTAAAATTTAAAGTTGATTGATATTTATATGTTAATATGGAAATACCAATAAACACATATTTTAGCTTTTTAATTTATCTACTGCTATTAGACAATTTTCCATTTCCGTAGAGATTTTAAGTTTTGGAATGAAAAATTTGTGCTTAGGCTACAAAAATGTGAGATGAAAATATTGAATTGAAAAATTGTTAAATGTACAAAATTAGTAAGAAGTATATAAATTTGAATGGAAAATTATATATTGATTCAAATTTTATACATTTATTGTCACTAAATTTCACTGAAAGTTTATTTTTGAAGTGTTGAAATCCTCATGAAATTTTCCAAGATCATACTGATGTTTATTTCATGCAGACTTTCTTCAAGAAATTGAAGAAAAGTGTTATTTCTTGAACTATATACTTCGTAAATTCAAATTCGTCGTCTGCTTCGCGCCTCTTTTGCACGTACTCGAGAAAAATACAATTCTTAATTTCGACTCGATAAACGAAAGCGTGAAATCTAAAAATAACTTGAAAACTCAAGCATTGTAACGAAGTCCGTCTTCGTGCACCTTCGGCTTTACACGAAGCTGGTGACCGCAGCGTGTAGCAGAGCCGACACACTGACACGCCACGTTTGCATGTGTTTCTCCCAGATGGGAACGTGGTGGGGGCCGAAAAATCCCACGTTCTGGAGACACTGGTCCTGGAACTCACTTTTAGGGATGGCCTTGAGTACTCTTGTCGCATTATTCTCAACCGTCGTTTTGTCAACGAATCGCTGTCCTTTGAGTGCTTTTTTGAGTTTTGAAAACAGCCAAAAGTCACAGGGGGCTATGTCGGGACTGTACGGAGGTTGTCGAAGGAATGTGATACTGTGTTTACTCAGAAAGTGTTGCGCAAGATTTGATGAATGCGCTGGCGCGTTATCGTGGTAAAGAAACCAGTCACCGCACACACGTGAGTCATTCCTAAAATCTTGTTCAAAATTTCCCAAACAGTAGTTTTCCGTATTCTGAGATCATTTTCTAGTTCACGAACAGTTAATCGACGATCACCTTTAATCGCAAGTCGCACCCGCTCAATATTATCCAATGTTTTTGTCGTCGAAGGTCGGCCAGAACGAGAATCACTATCAACAGAAGTGCGGCCTCCTTTGAAACGATTATACCACTCTTTTATTTGTGTTTTGCTCATACACTCATTCCCAAAGGCCTTCTGCATCATCTGAATAGTTTCCGAACTCGTTTTTCCGAGTTGAAAACAAAATTTGATGCAAATTCGTTGATCTTGTTTTTCAGTCATTTTTAACAATCACAAAATTCGCCGAACTCAAAAATAGCTTTGTAAACAAAGACACGCTGCGCATGAACTATACGGTCGGCAGATGTCAGCAAGCAACCGATAGGTTCGTGAGGCTTCACTGTTGACGTTCATGCCCCGCAGAGGTCGCTCGAACACTATGGCACGGAGATATAAAAGTAGGCCCGATACTTTCCGGACAGACCTCGTATATTCAAGTTTTAACTATTCCTCGTTTTGAACAGCGAAGAAATCTGAAGGATTCCTAAACCAAATCAGGGATGTGGAAAGCCAATAATAAACGTACTCGAAATATTTTATAATTATCAACCTTTATTTCAAGTGTTACAAAGAGAAGGGAGCACGTTGTTAAAATTCCTCCTGGAAAGCAGCTTGAAAAGGGAAGTAAGGGAATTTACAGATTTATTCAAGAGATTAAACGGAAGTTAATAAGGAATTGGGAACTTACTGGAAAATGTTCTGCAGAATAACTGGATAGGTTAAACATCCACGACTTTAAATTGAATGCAGTGTAAGAAGAGGGGATCCAGTCCTCGAGGTTAAAAAATCCAGTAACGAACCTGTTACAGGAATCATTGATAATCAATGTTCGTTGTGAAACTTCATAAATATATTTCTACTAGGAGTGACAGCCCGAAAGAAAGTCTTGTAGATATTTTCTTGGGCAGAGTAACTGGATGCAAGATAGTCTGAGTCACTTTTCGAGCAGAGTGACACCATGGATGAAAGTAGGCAGGTTACTGAAGATTTTCCAAACAGCAGGTGCTTTTATAAACCTTTTTCCTCTGGATACCAACATGATGTTCGCAATTTTCTAGCCGATATTGATATGACGCTTACAGGCTGTCCACTAGACCGGGAAACCGGGAAATGACCGGGAATTTTTTTAATTTTTGATAAAAACCGATTTTTGTTTGTTTTAAAAGTGTTACATAAAGTTATTATGCATTTAGGAATTCCCGCCTTATTTGTGCAAAGCGAGCAAGCAACTTGAGTACAGAAGTGTGAAGATGCCTTAGGCTGCTGTCTACAGCGCTCATTGGAGCAAGAGATTTTTTCCTTGTTGATGACCATTTTTTGAATGACTGGGAAATGAACGGGAATTTTTAAAATTTTTTAATGAAAACCGATTTTTGTTTGTTTTAAAAGTGTGGCTCATTCTCCAGATGTGGTATTTCTTCCACTACAACTCCTCACACAGCACCGAAAAGTTTGGGTGGTAGTTCATGTCACGTGCTCCCTTCTGATTCTCGTGACGTAGATTCACTAATGCAGTACCGAAGTGGGATATCACTACCAGGGTTCTTATAAGGTGCTTTTGAGATTAAGAATTTCTTTCATTATTATTATAATTAAATATTTCAATCGTCTTAAAAATTTGAAATATGGTAAATAAAAACTGCTAGCATATTTTAAAGGTTAAAATATATTAAACATAGTATAAGATAGCAAAATATAATAATACGGGTATAATGTATAATAAATACTGTGACGTTGCACTTTTTACAAGTCACAAGATTTAGTCTGTTTTAAGGGGGGAAATAGGTTTAGAGGGTGGTTTTTGCAATAATTTTTATGAATTTTTTTCGAAAAACAGAAATGTATATAATTTATTTATACTTCATGATCATTTTGTATATATATTTGAGAAAATATTGTGAAATTTTTGAAGCCTTTCGTTGGTAAACATGGAAGATATCAGCTGCTGCCCATGGAGCGTCACCATCAGAAGTGACATATCTCTCTTCTATGTGAACCTAACTCCACCCAAAAAAATCGAAAATTAAATTTTTTACAGGTGTGTAAACATAAAACATCGATTTTTTGCTACTTTTTTGGCATTTAAAAAATACTTAAAACAATAATTTTATCTCGGATTTAGGTTTACATAGAGCGTAATTGTATAAATCCTGAGTTATCCTGTATTATCCTGAGCTATCCGGTACTATCCTGATCCATCCTGAAACATTTTAAGCCATCGAGGGACTTCATGAAACATTTGGGACGCCTTGTGTGAATTTGGAGAAACTCAAATTTTATTCAAAAAGACTTCCCGCCTGATCCTTAAGCAGCGTGCCAACCTTCTCTCATCATTCTGGTCGTAACTCATTATTTATTGATGATCTTGGAATGGTATTGTGATTGTGCTATGCGAGAGGGAGCTCTATAACCACTATAACCGTATATCACCGTCAATGTTCCTGTGTGCTATGATTCTAATTTGGATGTTTCACTAAAATCATAGTAGCTAGCTTGTGGTCGGCAGATATTTCGGACAGGATGTATTGGACAATAACTTATCATCTTATGGACCGAATCGGTCGAGCTATGAAATCCCAATTCAGAAGAGATTATTTCAGTTGAACACTGCACACCTTTAATCATGCCCTTGCATTGATTCTATCCATTGATTCTTTCAATTGTTTCCTGCGAGAATCTACCCATAGCAACGTCAATCAGAAGTTCCAATCTCGCCAAATCAGAAGTTCCACTTCAACTGTTTTAAAACATTTCTGGTTGCGAAGAAAAATAACAACGCGAATCGAAAAAAGAATTCCGGTTCTTTCGTCGAGCAGCTTCCGGAGCAGTAGTATATAAAGTTATTGTATCTTCGATTATTTTGTTTTGTGCAACTTTTGTGTTTTCTTCTTTGTGTAAGGTAAAATTTATTTAACATATTCAGAAAAGGAATATTTCCTTTGATTTTGTGTAATGTTTCGTAATGTCGTCTTCTTTTTTGTTTGGCCCTTAAGCACTGAGAGATTTTTATATTAATTCCTACCGTCGAAAAATATGATTTTTACTATGTCTCTTTTGAACAGTGGACCATACTGACTACTGATATTACACCAAATTTCAGTAGGGTATATAGCAATTTACGTGCTGATGAGAATAATATGAAAAGTTGAAATAAATTCTTTGAAACATCGTAAAATATGACCTTGTCCCTACAAAAAGTTTCTACAGTTTAGTGTGAAATTCAACGTTCCTTTATAGTTATTCAGTACAGACGGAAAGTATTAGAACAAGATAAAAAAAGTTGTTTTTGTCAGTTTATCCTATCATTTATTGAAATATTATTCACATATTTGCAGTAGTTTTGTACGTTCAACGTAGCTTTATGATTTAAAGACATTTTTAATGCATTTTACTGAAATTTTCATCAAAATTCATAAGGAAACAGTGAATATGTTACTTCAAGCGATTTTCTTGAAAAGGGACACCTTTTGCTTTAATGACTGCAGCGCACAATTTTGGCATTCTTTCGATGAGTTTTTGAAGTGTTTGAGGTGGAATATTATACCACGCTTCGTTCAAACAATCTCAGAGACCAGGAAGGCTTGTTGGCGCTTTAGATCTCTCACACGTCGGTCCAATTCTTCCCACAATAGCTCGATGGGATTTAAATCGGGGGATTGAGGCGGCCATTCCATTATATTAAGGTTGCATGGCGTTGGAGTATACTGTGATACTGCTTTTTTTTCATAATTCCTTCAATTTTTTTAAGTTGACCAACGCCAGCATGGCTGATAGAGCCCCAAATCATTACAGAGCCACCGCCATGTTTTACAGTTGGCACAATACAATCTGGTTTAAATCTTTCATTGACTTTTCTGCGAACATATTGGCGCCGATGGCTACCGAAAAGTTCGAATTTTGATTCGTCTGTCCATAAAACTGATTTTCACTGATCAATCGTCCAGTCAACATGTTCTTGAGCGAACTTCAGTCTTTTTTATTTATTTACTGGCCGTAGAAGTGGCTTTCTGACAGCAATGCGTCCAATCATACCTTTTTCTTTAAGCCGGCCTTTGACTATCGTGAGCGATATTGGTGAATCCAAGTGTTCATTGGTTTCAGCACGAATTTCTGATGCAGATTTCTGTCGAGTGCCCCTACTTATTGCATACATTTTGTTGTCGATTCTTTTATTTTTCTTTCTTGGTCGATCAGATCGTTTTCTGTTAGTATTTTGTCCAGTTTCCCGATATCTTCTTATGGACGTATGAACTGAACACAAAGATATTTTCAATATTTTGGCTATTTCTCGATAGTTTTTGCCTGTTTTTTTGCAAAATAATGATTTGGGCCCGTTTTTCGACAGATATTTCTTTTTACTTGACCATTTTGAATCTGGAAAAATACAATTCTGAGGGTATTTCAACGAAAAAGCGGGCACAATTATGCATAAACGCAACGACTGTCAAATTAACACACTCACAGTTTTTATGACACTTCAATGCGCCAGAGACGATAATAACATCTTGTGTTGTTTAAATGATTGACATGTAATCTTTTAAACCGCGGCCAAATCGATTTTTGTGCGAAAAACAACTGAAAACCCAATGCGGCAGTTTTGGACACTTTTCACGATTTTTGGTCATAGGCTGTTTTCTTATAAATTTTGATGGAAATTTCAGTAAAATGCATTAAAAATGTCTTTAAATCATAAAGCTACGTTGAACGTACAAAACTACTGCAAATATGTGAATAATTTTTTAATAAATGATACGATAAACTGACAAAAACAACTTTTTTTATCTTGTTCAAATACTTTCCGACTGTACTGTATTTTACTATGATTTATTCTAACTATTCAAAGCAGACATTGCTGCATTCCGCATTTCATTATAAACGGTTTTGATACCATCGATGGGCGTTTTGGATTATTTTCGTTTGGTAATAAAGGGGTAGGGACGAAATGGATAATTGTAATTGGTTCACAGTAGAACTTTATCAAACAAAATATAATAAGGATTTTTACAAAACGTAGGCGCAAAAGAGAACATCATTGTTTTACATCCAAGTTTTTGGAACGTACGTATTATTATCAAAAGACTTAATGCTATGGGTAAACATTATATGTTTAGAAGATAAAAAAATTGAGAGAAAACACATCCCATTCATAACTGCTTGAGGTAATTTCGTATGCTTCAAAATGGGCCTGAAAATAAGACCCTAATATTGTTTTTGATATAATAAAAATATTACTTTTCTCTGAAATTATGTCAGTAACTTCAAAAGATTGTGATCCACTTTCTCTAGGAATCACGTAAATCGAACAGATGTGTATTTCATGTCCTAATCTTTTCAGCCATTTCAAAGTTGAAATTTTATTACTGCAACCGCTGTTCATCAATTTCGTATAAATATGAGGCGAGAAATTGTTCAATGTGTTAATAAGCGTTATAGGACCTCATTCGAAGTGGTTTTTGACATTTTGATTCAGAAACATGCAATTTAATTTCAATTGATGACGCACGGCAATAGTATGACATACGTCGACTCCAGATTTAGCAGAATGAGCCGCTATTTTGCTCTCTTGGTGCTTTGCTTCGTATCACATACAGCACGTACCCCAAAGTGGTCCAACTTTTTTCATTACTGAGGGATAGTGGACAAGAAAATGATGTTTCGGAATCATATTTTTAGAAAAGAGTTCTGAACGTAATTATAAATACTAATGTATTTCAATTTATAACAGATAATGCACACTAACATAAATCTTTCTACTTATTACAATAACAATGATTTGCTTCAAAATAAGAAATACTGACCAATGAATATTGTGCTCCTCAATCAAATGACCAATGAGAAAATTTAAATTGTTCACAAAGCACAGCATCTCAGCAGCTGACATTGTAATGTTTATCTGCTTCAAATAGTTTTCAGTTATCTTGGTTGGTTTATTTCTCTCATTTTTATCGTAAGAAAATCCATTTATTGAAGGATTTGGTTGGGCCAATGTAAATTTTTTATCGATTTTAATATATTGATGGAGAAGAGCGATATCGGTCAGACACACTCATTCTAAAAGATCGTGCATGACGTCTACACAAGAGTTTTTCGCGATTTGCGAATTTGCGACGTTACGTTTATTTAAAAATTTTTTTTTTTTTACTTACAAATTAATAAGAAATCCGTCTCGTACTTTAAGAGCAATTTTTTTGGGTGGTCCTGGCTGGGCTTCAGATTCTTGGTTATTTGACCCAGTTGCGTTGTTTCCTTTTTTTCCACTTTTTTTGGGCCTTACAGCTGGGATAAGACGAGGAAGCAAGTAAAGAAGAATTGTATCTTGGTTATCTAAAACATGTGAATAACACTTTTATATATTCCTCTTTTCGTTTTTATTTCACTATTTACATTTTATTTAAAGTTTTCAATACCTGGTTGTAATCGTGGCAACGAGCGGAGTAGACAATTCTCATCAGGGTCGGTGATTTTGAGTTGTCGCAAACGATTTGTTATATATTCACGCGTTTTTTGCCAGTTTTCGAGAAACGCTGAACTTTTCTCAGGAAACTGTTGTGAAAAATCATACTCACACTGGAAATGCAATAAATGACATGTGTAAATCTCTGGATACTCTGGAACCTGTGGTTTATCATGGAATAAAAAATTTCTTCGTGCAGCATAAGTTTTACCCCACAGTTGTATTATTTCGTGCTATGGATGAACTTTGGTCTTCAAAGTATTTAGTTTATCAACGACACTATCTGCAATAGTAAAATTTAAAAAGTTAATCATGTCATACCCTTATAGATACTTTTGTAAATGTTTAACACGATAAACTGACCGCTAATAGGGACGTTTGGAGTTGTCTTATTTTTGTTTTGCATTAGGTTTTCCTTCCTTAAAACACTTTTTGTGTGATTGAAGTGATTCCACAATTTTCCACTCGCATTTGTTTGATTCCCATTTACACTGGTATATTCAATATAATACGTTGCTGCACATTCTCCTGGGAAAGTTTGAACGATATCTTCTGCCAACTTTTGAAGTTTTTCGTAGATATGCTGAAAATAGGCAGTACGCGTTACAGATAGATTTATTATTCCACAACCCGTGAACAACAGTACAACTCACGTTAGTGCACTCAATTTTTCATCTTTGGCCAATTTCCTGATTTCCTTATTCCGTTCTGTTTTTATTATGAATTTGACGAGACGCTTGCAGGCATTGGAAGTCAGAAAAGGATTGGCTTCGTCCGTCGCTATCGTTCTGTAGCAACTGGTACAATTTCAGAAAATTTTAGAAAGAAAACATTAGAAATACAGTACATTTACATACGAGCATAAAGTTCAATTTTTTACCGTTTTGGAATTGACTTTCTTTTAGATGGTTTTTGCGTTGCAACTTGCTTAATCGCTTGATCGTTTGGGAAACTCAAATCATCAATTTCTTGATTTCCACTTTCATTGTCGCATGGAGGTTAAAGAATTTGGATATTTTGGAATGATGATGACGGTTTAGCTGATGATTGCAAGAGTGCAATTGTTCCAACCGCAGTTGGTTCGATATTCTAAAAAATTCAGTTTGAGTTATTAAAAAAAGATTTAAACTATTTTAAAAACGATCAATCTGATAAATACACAATTAAAAACACATTACATTTGCTGCAATTTCTTTGAATAGGGTTTCGTTAAAACCAACTAGAGAGACGATTGGAGAATCATCCAGCAACTGTAAATTGAAATAATTTCAGCTCTCGACATTGTATTACATTATATATTACCTGCAGGAAATCGCTCGCGCGAAGGAGGCCATCCGCAAGGATGGAAGGCGCAGACTCGTCGAGAAATGGCAGACGAGATGGCATGGTGACCAAACCGGGAGATGGGCACACCGTCTGACCCCGGAGCCGGCACCTGACTGGATAGAAATCACGGTCAAGTCGGTTTTTACCTGGCACAAACGCTTTCTGGCCATGGTTGCTTTAATGCGTACCTGAAGCGCTTCAAAAAAAGAGACGATGAGTCGTGCCGCTACTGCGGTTCCCTTGTGGATAATGCAGAGCACGCACTCTTCGTCTGCGCAAAGTGGGGCGCGGCAAGGGAGGCCCTCGGTCAGGCAGTGGGTGCCGAGCTCACTCCTGACACGATGGTCTCTCTCATGCTCCAGTCTCAACAGATTTGGATGTTTATCGAGTCATTCGTCACCCTGGTGATGAAGGCGAGGGAGCTCGATGAGCGTGCAGAGCGTGGCAACAATGGGGGCCAGTAGAAATCGCATCGGGGCCTACACCTGCGGTCCTGCGTCTTGGGCGGACTTGGCTGTTCGCGTCGACCGGGGGAGGAATCTCCTTATTCCTTTTCTGGTTGGCGCGGTTGGCCGGCCTGCCTAACGGGCGTGTGCCCGCGGATGGGAGTCCCGGGCGAACGGACGACGGAAGAGTCGTACGCGACTTTAAGCTAGAACCAACTGCCCGCGAAGTTTAAAGCCGAAAGGCGGTTCCGCGGGCGGTGCATTGGTTCGCGAGAGGGGGTTTTTTGGTTTTAACAGGTATGCCTAGATCCGTCCTAGGAGAGTCCTGTACAACGTCTATAAAAGATTTCGCCATTTTTCTTCCTCACAAAAAAAAAAAAAAAAAAAAAAAAAAAAAAAAAAATTATTTTTACCGCATTAAATTTAGTGACACTACACTGCGGCATTTTTTATTCCTCGAAAATCTATAGGGAAAAGTGGAATAACAGAATAAAAGGCTCAAATGTAAAAATATTGTTGAATGAGTTCACAAATATTCTATATTTTATTTTGAAAAAATCAAAAATGTCAACTTTCCTTTTCATCCAAAAAGACTCGAAAATCGCACGTTAGAATGAAAAATATCTCACTGCGTGATCTGCTGCTACATCTCAGAATTCAATACAATTGAAACAAAAGACGTGCAACGTCATCGCGCGTGCTCGTTGCACTGCGTGTCTTTTGTTTTTTTAAATTTTACTACGGTCGCACTCTAAAATTAGTTTATTGAATAGAAAAGTATTTTGTCATAGCTGCAATTTACATTTTGTGCAGTTGCTAAATACGACGCTTATATTCTTAAATTTACTATAGAGTCTTTCAAAATACGATATTCTTCACTATAAAATATTTCTTTTTGGAAGTGACTTATAAATTTTACTATGGTTTCTATCAAAAACATTGACACTTTACTGCGTTCTACTGCATAATCGGTAGCGAAAATTGTAAATAATAAAATATGAGTGTCAAGAAAGGAAAAATTACAATGGAACGTTACAAAAGCGGACATCGTACATGGTGATTTTGCACATGTCCAATTTAATTTTTCTCATAATTTCTCTGTGGTCCACTGTCACGTTGCGAGCATTGTAATATTTAGTATAAAATTTTCTCCGTGCGGCATGCAATAGCTTGCATGCCTTAATTTTGGTCCAAATGTAGTCGCTCTCGAATTTTGAGAATTCAAATTGTTTTGAGTTCCTAAAAATTTTAAATTATAGGCTTGTTCAAACTTTTTCGTGATTTTGGGTTTGCCTTTACATGAATTCGAATTCTGTATATATAAATATAAGAAAATTACGTCAGGCAATGTATTATTATGTTACGTATGTATTATTATTGTTCTATAATATTTAAATAGTGCGCCATAACTAATGAATATGATGTTTCATTATCACAAAATACGAGTACCAATCTGTAGAACGTTTTCCGCATACCTTCTCAAGTCGCGCGTTTTATGAAAAGAGAAAAAACAAAAAAATGTATGAATATTTAAGTTCATATTTTTTCATAATTTAAGAAAATATCTTTATTTGTAAAAGTACTCTTTATTCCAAAAATTAGAAGAAAAAAAGGAAATTTGTGCAAAATATGAAAAGTATATTGTAAACATACATAAAACTTCATGGTAAAGTATATACAATAGAACAGAATATATTTCACAGCTAATACTTTCTGATTATATTAATTTGTTTTCGTTCCTACACACTTTTTTAAAACTTTTGTAAACAAGTCATCAGTAAAAAATAATGTACTAAAAGTGTACTTAAATCCTGAAAACCAATCTGTTGTTTTTCCAATATTTTCTCAGCCTCTATAGATTTAAAATTTAATTTGGCCCTGCAAATTTGCTCAATTATATATAATATTCAACCAATCTAGAATTGTAGTACATCGAATCCCAATAGACTAAATTATCGGTAAGTTTTTATCTTTTATATTATATAATGTCAAAATGTCTACACTTAGGCACTTTTAAAATATCCATAAAAATGATAAAAGAAATGTTTATTTTAAGAAGGCTATTTGGAAATATTCAATAAAAATGGTAAAACGCTACTTGTCTAAAAAAATTGAGGGCTTTCATGCAAGAAGGGGACATAAATTCTGAATTAGGGTGGGGAGTTGAACCCCTAGACATGGAAAATTTAAATTGTTGCCAGTTTTCCTATTAAAATTTTAAAAAGACGTTTTTCCTCTGGTCAGTTTTTAATTCATTTTCTGCTAAAATTCACAGTTTTTGTAATTTTTTATTGAAATTCTGAGAAACTGCTCGCTATAGTAATCCTGTTATGGCTCTACAAATTAAAATTTGTTATCTTCATTTATTACAAAATAAATATGCTACTTTCACTAAGAAAAATCGGTAAAGCTACTGTCTTATAAGTAATTCTGACATTCGACAAACCTAAGGAGCACTAACATTTTGGTAAACTATACCGTTACAGTAAATTGCATTCTCTTACACGCTATGGAAATGTAACAGAATAATAAGCATTTGTAACATTTAGAAACAGTGTAGGATAGCATTTGGCTCGGTGAAATTTACTGATCCGCAAGCCAGTACCACTTATGTATTCGTATTTGTAACTACCAAATCTGATTACAGTTACTTGTTCAGCCTAGTAACATTCAGTTAACTGGCCAGTTGTCCATATAAGTACTTAGAAATTAAGTAAAATTTACCGGATTTTCAGTATATTATACGGAACTTTTTTCTGCGTGTACGATGCGCAGTTGTCAATGTCAGTTTTTAGATATGCACAGTTTTTATTACTTAGTGAACTGACATAAACTTCAGAAATTATAAAATCCTTATATTTGATATTAATTTATTAAAAATCTCTTCATTTAAAAACTTTTGTTAGCCTTATATAAAATTGTTGGCCAAACAATGTGCAGCAATTTCTTACACGGCCCTGCTATTTCTAGGGATAAAATGTACTCGACATTTTTTAGGAAATATCGCAAGTGCTTCGGTAGCCGTGCGGTTTAAAGACGTTCTCTTGAAAATCACTTTTCTTCAGATTTCTTTCATACTTCGTAAATAAGTACTTTTTACCATGATCTACAAAGCAGTAAAAAGATTAGCATCAAGACCGGTACTTAAAATCGAGATATTAAGCTCTAAAGTTGAATCTCTTAACACGTGTTAGATAGGCGTAGTTCAGTTTCGCGATACCTTCCTTTACATTAAAAGCACAATTTTCTTTAGATTTTTTTGGAAAACTAGTATATTATACTAGAGATTATAAGGAATCGTATGCCATCTTAAAAAATACGTGTACCGGCACTACTTTTAAAGATATACGTTGTTGAAACTCGCAGTTGCACAAATTCTTAGCCGGCTTGCTGAAGCAAATATGGTGACTTGGCAACACCGCATCAACAGCGCGCGCGTACGCTTACATTTGACATTGCTTCCAGAGCTTTGTTTTTACGAGCAGCTGATTTTTGTAAAATAAAAAATCCATTTTTGTTGCGAAATTTATTAGACATCTTATTAGTATTTACAAACTGTCAATAAACTCATAATTTTTTCGACTCGATATTGAGAAAGACAGGAAAGCGGTGTTGCCAAATCGCACAAATCGACGCAGAAGACACATTTTCTTACTTTTGGGCATAAACGGTGCTCAACTCATTCGGTTAGAAAGCTTAACAGTAATCCCATTACCTATGATAGAGTAGGATGAGCACATCTACGGGCAAGAGAACGTCCTTAATTTATAAGGTTAGACTGCGTTATAAATTTAGCTTAGATAAAAGTTAAGGTTCGAATCCTGTCAGCGTGAGAATAATTTCAACAGCGGGTAATATATTATGTTCAGAGATGTGTAGTGATAGTGTATAGTAAGTATATAATTAAAATATTTTTAAAAAAAAGGTAGCTTGCGAAAATTGTTTTTTTTTTCTCATTGCCTTTGATAACCTATAAAAATTTCATTGACTGGCTTTGAAGTTTTCATGCACGAGTGCATAGAAATTATACATTTTGCGTACTCAGAATTCTATATATATAATTATAATTATATAATTATATATAATTATATAATTCTATATATAGTTCTATATATTTTCTAGGACTATTGATCTAATTGTACAAGAACGGTACTTCTAGTTTTAAGTAACTTTTGAACGTATCTGAAAGTCGAGCACTCTGTCATGTAAATTTCACAGTACTTATTTTTTCCGTGTAGAAGTATAGTTGTTAGACCTATACCGGTATGAAGTATCTCGACCCATGCGGTATAGGTGAGACAACTATACTGGTTTGCCACGAACTTATACATTGCTTCGCATGCATGCGACTCTAACCTCGAAGTGAGAAAAAAGTGTCATTTGTTCGAGGCATTTTTTTCTTTGCTTGAAATATCATTTATGCGTATAAGGTATGGTTTTATTACACGTGAAAATTCACAACTGCGATGGGCGAGTGGATGGAGAAAAAATTGACAGATTGGGGATTAAGAAAATTTACCGAAGCTTTCGAAGGTAAGTACTAACAAAGTTACAATAATTTTTTTCTGCTAGTGGGCCACAAAGTAGACTTTATTGCCCCGTACAGGGCAAACAAATCCACTTTCTGACCCGCTAGTAGAAAAAAAATCGTGTGCAACACGGGAAAAACATTTATTTTACTCGTGCGGTTGTTACCCTCGCTTTGCTCGGGCATCAAACTTCACACTCGCAAAATAAATTTTTTTTTCCCTAGTTGCACAATGTACTAAACCATCATTTTTCGATTTCCTATTATTCATAATTAAAGCTCTGGATTGTAGAACTGCCTGCATGTCCTCATTCCCCATCAGCATGAAAACGTTTTCGTGATGATGGGGAATGTTTGTTAATAATTTGATAGCAAACGAATGCACAGGCAGTTCTGCAATTCAGAGCCTCAATTATTCGTCCTTTTTTTTTAAATTTTATATTTCATTTTTATTTTATTTTTCCGTCCCGTATTATTCATATTACTTTTTCTTTTTATTATTCATATTATATTGTCATTTTAAATTATTCATTTTATATCATTTATACATTATATTATTTATACATTATATTATTAACTCAGTTTGATTGTAAACAAGTAAAACAGCCAACATATCGCATGCATTGTTATAACAGGCATAATATTTTGCTTGCGATCGCTATATATCGTATTGTTATGTAAACGAACTTGTATATCCTTCGTGGAGCAATATGACATTTAGAAATATCAGTATAGTTGCCACGCCTATACTGGTATAGTTCTGAGGACCATCCGGTAGCATTGGTCTGATATCAATATTTTCTGGTTCTCAAGACGAAAATAATGTTCTCTAAACTATACTGTTATTTCCGTGTAGGGAAAAACGTCTTTTTTAAAATTTAATAGAAAAACTGCCAACGATTCAAATTTTCCATGTCAAGGGGCCAACTCCCCACCCTGATTCAGAATCTATATTTCCTTCTTGCATGGAAGCCCTCAATTCTTCTACACAAGTATTTTTTTACCATTTTTATTGAATATTTCCAAATAGCCTTCTTAAAATAAACATACATTCATCATTATCTTCTATCTTATATGAGATTCCATATTTGGAAGGACTATTGGCCGACTGCAGAAATACAGGTAGCGCCGCTCTCGGTGAAAGCGTTCGAAAGCGTCGGAAGAATAACATTGATAAAGGTTCAGCTTTTATGAGATTTTTAATAAAAGCTCGTATAAATAAAAGTAATAAGTTTGAAAAAGAGAATAATAATGTTTTTAAATACGTGGGGAATAGAAAACTGAAAGTAAGTAAAATTTTCTAGTGTAACTATTAATTTTCACTGCGTCATTTTAGGTTATTAAAATGTAAATATTAGACTAAGTAATAAGTATATACTTATAAAATGAAAAATTGCAAAATATATTAATGTTTTCATAGTTTTATAATTCTTAATCTGTCATTTCATATGAAAACTTGATTTGAAAAAATGTAATATGAATGAAACCTTTTCTCTTTTAGATGAATTATGAATGTTATAATTAAAACTGGGTTTCAAAAAATATCTCATAAAATTCAGTTCCAACCTGAAACAATGTCGAAAGGTAAAGCTCTAGTAGAAGCTGGACATGCTCGATTTGTGCAAGAAGAGCATAAAATTGATGTAAATTATTATACAATCTCTGCTAATATAATTAGACAAGCATCAGTATCTTCGACACCATACTCTACGAAGTTAATTGTGAGTAAAAGTTTTAAAATGTTCAATTATTTATTCTTCTTGAAATTGTATAATCAAGAGCAAGTGATACTTAAGGAAAGTATCAAGTTCATGTGAACAATTTGGTCGAGTTTTTCCATGTTTGTGTCCAAAATATATAAACTTTTGTTTTTAAAATTTGAGTAATTAACTTGATGTTGCTCCAAAACAACACAAGCCTTTTTCAAATTTTTCGTTATTTGGTTTGACATTCTCCGTTTTAAAAATCGTTTGTGTCTAAAAATAAATAATTTTTTTATAATAAACAATATATTACATTAGCAATACACTCAAATCATCTATTTATACCTGTTAAGTACGCGCTTTTCATTAACTTCATCTCGACCTTCAGAAGAGAATACAGTTGGAATGTAGCTAGGGCTTAAATAACAATCTGATTTTTTATACCCGACAAAATGCTCACTGCATATAACATGATGTGGTTTTAAAATCCATTTAGATCCATTCGGGCTAGAAAAAAACGTCTAAATGTAAATACACAAGTATTGTATTGAAGGCATTGCCGCTGACTAAAAGTTTGGTTATGGTATCTTACTGAACTCGCTGTACAGCAGCAATCCACTTTTCCTTTTGATTTTTTTTGTAAGCATGTCTAGGGAATTTGTAAAATTCACACGTACTATTTTCGTGTGTATTTTTACAATTAAATACACAACAACTACTAACCATTGTAGAAATAAACAATAATATTCAATATTTACAACAGTCTACTATGCAGACTATGCTACACTTCTACGACGCCTTTTAGCATTTTCACCACCATGAACGCCTCGATCGTTTTGTTTATCCCCTCTGCCTTTCTGCAGTCTGCCAATATCTTCTTGTATGTTGCATCGAATAAATTGGCTTTGTCAAAGAGGGGGTTTATTTTTCATAAGAATATGACCAAATTTTTGGTTGATATATCCAAAGATAGTTTTCTTGACTACGATTTGGTTGAATTAAACAAATATTTCAGCTGATTCAGCCAAATTTTGTTTTACTTAACCAAAGAAACTTAGTTCATTTGATAAAATGGTTTGGTTAGATCAAGTTAGGTTTTTCCTGGCTATAATTCAAATGAAAAATAGTCATTTTCTGATTAATGTAGCCAGACTAAAAAAAGATATACAGTAAAACCTATCGTAGCCGACACTCTCCTAACGAACATCCCACTCTGACGCTTCACATTATTGGTCGAGAAATGTGCATGGTTAGGGCCGTCTTAAACACCGTCTTTGGAGGGTCCTCATATTTTTGTAAAACGTCTTAGTAATTTTTTTTTTCAATGAATATTTTAAATGAAATATTAATTTAATTAATGATTATATTTGAATTATAAATTTTAATTACAATTTAACTTCGAAAAATTGGAGAATTTTCATAACCATTTATATTTCAACTTATTAAGATCTTAAATATGTATGCACATTCGTGCAACATAACCTCAACTGTCATCTATACATTTTCCACTAAAAGCACTAAGTATTCCTTATAGTTTTTTATCGACTGAATTTATCCATGAAATTTTTAAATTATCAACAAAAAGAACTGATTATTTTTCAAATTAACTTTTACTCACCTTTTTGCACAAAAGTAAACACAAAAAATTTGTACAAGCCGGTAGACGCGTGTTACTAAACACAGGGGCACCTGTTGCCACAGCACTGAACCAAGCTAGTAATAAGTCCCTAGCAATTATCGCATGTCATTGGTACCCATCGTAGCCGAACTTGTCTCCCATATGTGTCGGCTACGATAGGTTTTACTGTACATTTTTGGAAAATATCTCCTACAATAAGGTATTCTTAGAATTTGAAAATCTCTAATTCAAATCTTCCTTGTCAAAGGGTCAACTCCTCACCGTGATTCAGAATCTATATTTCCTTCTTGGATGGAAGCACTCAATTGTTTCTCATCGAAGTTTTTACACACTTCCATGAAGTAATCCAAAGGATTTTTTTCTTCTTTCAGTTCAAATTACTTAGGGTATTGCCTTTCTTTGATAAAATCGAATAATGTAATTGTCATTATCACGAACATGAATCCAGTGTATTCGAGTAAAACAAAGTAAATATAATTAGAATTGAATGTAAAACGTAGACTGAATTGTCCATATTGTATTCACGAGGTTCAGATTGAATTAGCACATGTATTAAACAATGGCTTCAACGCAATTCTCTCAAATAACTCTTCAAAACATAACAGCATTACAAAAGAATCTCCTTTTGTATATAAATGAATGATGAGATTCTACATGGGATCTAGATTTCAAATTACATTTATGAATACATGAGCCATTTGGGCAGAACATTAGACGTCTGCAAGATATCTCAAGGGTGCTCAATGTGTAACTTCTCATTCACAAGAAGAAGCTTTAAATAAAAGATAAATTACCTAAGGGTGTTCGCAATCAAGTGCACGAATGATCGTGGGGTAAAGAACGGTGTTTAACTCTAACATAATAATCTCATAACTGAATGTAATAATTGTTGTAGTCAGTTGTTATAATGGTGATGATAGAAAATATAACGATAATTATATTTAAATTTTTATAAGTATAATGTATAAATATGAAATTCTAATTGTTATACCTAGTTATAAATGTTTATAATTCTACGTTTATTAGAAATACCACTGTGTAAATATGGAGCAAACCCCACTGATGAATAATCAGAATGTTTTAGCTAATCCGCCATATTCAAAGAAAAAATGTTGCACGCAATGCTATCGGGAATGCATTCTTCGGTACATGAACATTAATTTTCTAACCTTGTTATAATTCCCAATATCATCCATAATCCTATAGCAAAATACGGCATCCTAGGTGGAAAAGTCGGTTTTACGCCAACGCTTACAATCGGCGTGGTACCATGCCGGTTGTAAATTTACTAAAGCTAATCGGTTAAAAAATTTTAGCTAATTTCACCACAAAAATTGTTTACTTATTATGTTTACAAAATTCTTGTTATATATATTCCAATATTATTATTCCAGTTAACGTTACAGGAAAAAATAGTAAAAGCAGTTTCAAGATACGCCGTTTGCAGCGTTACTGTCTACACAATCTGGCGCCTTTTCGTTCTTCGTTATACATGTTGATACCGGTTTCCTATTAGTTATGTTATGTATTGGGCCGTTTGAAAAAACACGTGAAAACGAAAACAAGGTAGAGTACAAAGGAATCTTAGAGATCTCGCGTCTTGTTTCGAACTATTTTTACAAAGTTTCAAAGAAATGGAGAATAAAGTGCACAAGGTGGTAAGTGAGTGGAAGTTAGTTAATTTAAAGGAAGAATTCAAAGGTGAAGAAATTATTGTTTTTAAAGTTATTTTAGTACCTAACCGGGAAATTTTAGCACATTTAACTAGAAACATGGTAATGTTAAATTGACTAAATTAGTTAAATTTACCGGAATATAACCATGAATGCAACGAGAAATTTTTTACTAGAAAAATTACGGTGATATCAATCAGAAAATTGTATTACATTAACTGGAATAAAAGATCAAAACAACTGAAAAGTGTTTACTAGAATTTCTAACATTTTTAACTGGAATTAATAGTACGGCTCTCCGTAACATTTTTTTCCGGTTGACATAACCGGAATTTTGGTTGTTTTAACCAGTCTCTTTCTGAGTGTTATCATTTGTAATAACGATAACAGATACTACCGAGGATACTACCAAAATATTTTATTAGTTATTTTATATTGAAGAGTTTCCGTCATAGCCTTTATTTTTGCATCCTATAAGAACACAGAGTTGGGTTTCAATGCAATTTTCTGTCATCCTCATATGAGAATGACCCATTATAGTACCAATTTTAGTACTTAATGTGCCTGATTCTCGCATTTTTGTAACAATGCTATATTTTTTATCCTCCCATTATTCCATCGCCAAAAATGCGGAAATATATGATTTTCGCATTATTTGGATATGAAGTAGGGCGAGAATCATATTTCCCTTCAATGTTTCTCCTCAGAACGCGCGCACATGTACATATCGATCGTTTGTTTTGTAGTCTAAATCAGCGCCATCTGTTAAAAAACGACGGCGGCTCGTTTTTTTCGTCGGTCTGGTACCAGCCCAGTGCTATTCCTCTAGAGGCCTGTGGAATAAAAGTTGGCTGAGAGTTGGATTACGGCCACCAGGCGAAATGGTGGCGCTGATTACCTATAGGGCCGACTTGCTTTCAAATACATGGCAAAATGTAAATATTTATGTTCTTTTAAAATTTGAACTGCCTTTTCGTGTTTTTTTTTTTGACAGAAAAATAAAGTTAAATGTTTTTGGCATATAATAATACAAAATATATGAGGAAAAAAGTGAAATATATTGATTTTCTGACCGATCAAGTAGGGGTGAAAGAAATAAGAAAAATTTGTCCCAGTTAATAAATTGAATAAAATAAATATAAATCACGAAGTAATCACAATACAATTTTTATTAATTAAGTAATTAATATAATTAGTCAACTAATTAATTTTAGAATTTTAGTGCAATGATTATAAGTTATAATCAAATATAAATACATTTATTTGTATAAATAAACATTAATATTAAGTTTTTCATATATTTCAAGTATGTTATAGTAATTGGGAGAAGTAAATAAAAGTGTGGAAATTGTTAGTTTTTAAAATCAAAATTCTAAATTGGTTATTGCACTTTTTTAAACTGTAGTTGTAAAGTAACTGACTCAACTGTTCATTAAAATTTATTTAACATGATGAACTATTTTTACTAACATAAATTATATTTTGCAATTATAAAAATATCAATAAACAAGAGACATTAGGCATGTATATAGGATTAATAATAAATAATAAGGCAATATTATATATAAAATAAATGCAAGAAGCATATCAACACTAATATTATGAAAAAAATAATTATCACATTGTGAATAAAACATAACAATAAAAAGTTTATCACAATTTTTTTAAATCGAGTCATTCGTCCATAAACATTGGCACATAAAAAAATCGACGAGTTTGCTCCTCGGAACTCCGTTTCTTTTTGTAGCCAGAAACACACTTCACGGTAATACACTTCACCATTTTTTATTGTTTTTTACATCCTTACACCAAGAAAACTATTCACTTTACTTTTTCAACAAAAAACACGATAAACACACTACTAAATATCAAAAAACCTCAAATCTTTACTGTTTTGCCATGCAAAATTAAAGCTCTGGATTGTAGAACTGCCTGCATGTCCTCATTCCCCATCAGCATGAAAACGTTTTCGTGATGATGGGGAATGTTTGTTAATAATTTGATAGCAAACGAATGCACAGGCAGTTCTGCAATTCAGAGCCTCAATTATTCGTCCTTTTTTTTTAAATTTTATATTTCATTTTTATTTTATTTTTCCGTCCCGTATTATTCATATTACTTTTTCTTTTTATTATTCATATTATATTGTCATTTTAAATTATTCATTTTATATCATTTATACATTATATTATTTATACATTATATTATTAACTCAGTTTGATTGTAAACAAGTAAAACAGCCAACATATCGCATGCATTGTTATAACAGGCATAATATTTTGCTTGCGATCGCTATATATCGTATTGTTATGTAAACGAACTTGTGTATCCTTCGTGGAGCAATATGACGTTTAGAAATATCAGTATAGTTGCCATGCCTATACTGGTATAGTTCTGAGGACCATCCGGTAGCATTGGTCTGATATCAATATTTTCTGGTTCTCAAGACGAAAATAATGTTCTCTAAACTATACTGTTATTTCCGTGTAGGGAAAAACGTCTTTTTTAAAATTTAATAGAAAAACTGCCAACGATTCAAATTTTCCATGTCAAGGGGCCAACTCCCCACCCTGATTCAGAATCTATATTTCCTTCTTGCATGGAAGCCCTCAATTCTTCTACACAAGTATTTTTTTACCATTTTTATTGAATATTTCCAAATAGCCTTCTTAAAATAAACATACATTCATCATTATCTTCTATCTTATATGAGATTCCATATTTGGAATTACTATATCTTCTTGTATGTTGCATCGAATAAATTGGCTTTGTCAAAGAGGGGGTTTATTTTTCATAAGAATATGACCAAATTTTTGGTTGATATATCCAAAGATAGTTTTCTTGACTACGATTTGGTTGAATTAAACAAATATTTCAGCTGATTCAGCCAAATTTTGTTTTACTTAACCAAAGAAACTTAGTTCATTTGATAAAATGGTTTGGTTAGATCATGTTAGGTTTTTCCTGGCTATAATTCAAATGAAAAATAGTCATTTTCTGATTAATGTAGCTAGACTAAAAAAAGATATACAGTAAAACCTATCGGTTTTGCCATGCATTTGGCAGTTTGTCGGCCCTAAAGCTTATCAGCGCCACGCTCGGTCACTTTAAGTACTAATGCACTCGCCAGTCAAAAGTCAGCCCACTTTTAGTTTTAAGTTGCAGAGGGCTGGTCTGGTACCAACACAAATACCATTTGGAGGTTATGAAATTGTCATTTTTGGCGCCTAATTACATTGCGCAGTAAAATAGGTACTAGAATGGGCTCATTCTTATATGCAAATAACAAAAAATAGTATGTGTTGCGCTGATGCGGTAGGTGACTTCCTTATCAATGCAAGGCCTGCACTCGACTTGACTCAGACGATGTCTTGTGCTGGCCTTATATTCATGTGGGAATTATCTTCATCGCGCCTTTGCTACACAATATACTATAGTTCTTTGTTGACAGATTTTAAATTAATGTTATATTACATATTAACTGTCTAAACTACTATATGAAAGAATTTATTAAATTTTTAACAAAATCAAAATTTTTCTTGAAATTCTAGATGATGAAAAATAAAATTTTGAAAATCCCCGTCGGTATTTTCTTGGAATTACTTTTTGTACATAATTCATAAAAATATGACTTTTACTTTATTGACTGCAAAGTACTAGCAACTTTTTTTGAGTTGCACAAATTTTAATAAATGAAATAACTAAAAAATTATAAATTAAGGTTTGTAAAATAAAATTTTTCAGCATTCTAAAAGTTTTTCATAAGATTAGATTTTAGGTTGAATCCCGTCCCGGGAGTTTAAAGAATTTATTTCATATTTAACCGTTTAAAGTTTATTGTGTATATTAGTTGTAATTAAATCAATGATATATATTTTCCTAAAACTTGCGCTTAATCAATATATGTATATTTTTTAATATTCTCCAGATATGGCACTGAAGCTCAACAAATTGTACTATACCTGCTGGAAGTGAAAAGATAGAGAGAGATAGAAACGGGGGTATAGAAACAGATAGAACCTTCTCTATCTCTTCCTATCTCCAGTCTATTCCTATACGGCATGTAATATCTGTATGTTCCTATCCCCTTGTCTATTCCTGCATCCGGTAATATTTATCCCTTTCTATCATTATAACAAAATTTAGATCACATTGTATTCTCTTCTCTATCTTTCATTTCAAACTTGTTAATATATTTAAAATTGTCTTTTTATAAGGATAACTTATTTAAAAAGCTTAAAGATATATATTTTTCCCTAAATAAATAACTTGTATTTTCTTTGTGCATGAAAGTTTTAAAGCCTTGATAATTAGTGCACAAAAGTGTAAAGTTTTGAATGAATGGCAAACTTTTTCATATGCATAAGTTGATAACAGAATAATTTCTACTCGGATACACGGTGAAACTTTTTATTGCAATATATGTTATATTTTCAATAACAATTCTTAAAAATATTAGGAATCAAGGGAAAATCGAGATATAATGGTAATTATTCCTAGCGGACTGATAATTTTTCGCAGTTAAAATACTAGATATTCAAAGAATTATATAAAACTTTAGTATAGCTCATAGTAAACTTGGATACAATTTATGGTAAATTCTCGTATAGTATACCCAAAAGTTTAGTATTTCGCTGCGAAATGTTTCTCCGTGTAGAAATACATCAAATTTCGGGAACCCGTTGAAGCGACAGGAGGCGCCTGCTGTTAGGCAACCTGACTGACAGGGCTGTTCATGGGTCGGTGCTAGTGAGTGCCGTTTTGGTATGTGATTTTACGTAGGTAAGAAAATATTATATTAAAAAATCTTATTCGATCTATCGTAAGGCGTGTAATACTTTGTTTCAATTTACAATAGAAAATGTCATATTGAGCATTTTTGGTTGCGGGAATTTGAAATTACATATGTGTGCTACCAAAAATTTACAATATTCATTTTTTTCCGTAATTTCGAATGTAGCATAGTATTAAGGCCATGTGATACTTGAAGAACGAAGTAAGTTCTTGTGAACAAATTTTTTGCGGTAATATACTCATATCCAATGTAACAACATTTATGTTTTAATATACGATCAGAAGATTACTTCATAGTTTAAAAAAAGAAAATATCAATTTTGGCCCCTTATATGTATGCAATCCCATTAGAACGGGAGGTTCACTTCATTTTTACCTTATAACTATGAAATAAACATTATTTGAACAATGCACCTCACTCTCATTCATATTGTTTTGTGTAAACAATTTACTGAGAAGTTCAGTAGGTTCTTTCAATTCCTGCAACACCTATACTGTTTGGTCTGTAACCAATAAAACATCTTTAAAATATTTTCTTGCTCTTTCACAAATTGTAAATTGATGGACCCATATTATCGTTCATCATTTCCGCCAGGTACGAAACTGCTTGTAAGAGTTGATATAAACCCGTGAATAAGATTTTTAGGTTCCTCTCTGTCAACTCTGGAAAATCTAAAAGGTTGTTAGAAGAGAAACTTTGAAACATAAGCTTTTTACAAAACCAGCCTTTCTCCTGAGCCTCATTAGCCAAAGTGTTTTCTAGATCTTTTCTTTTCTAGTCTTTTGCATCTCTAAAACCACAATCGAGGAAAAGTTTGTCGCCTTCATTCAATAATTAACACAAACCATGCGGATCTTCAATAAGATTTTTTATAATTTCAGCGTCATTTTGATTCGCATACAATGGTACTACCAAGTCTAGTACTCGTCCGGTTGTTGTATAGATAGTATTGCATAAGTGAAACTTTTTTTTGTCCCAAATAGGATTTTCGCTGGTACTCATTGTTACTGCTTTTCTGATGGCGGGAATATGTACCGTCACAAATTAACATTAGCCCGTCAGTAGAATTGAACAACATTTTAGAGACATCAGTAGTGTGAGAATCAATCAGTTCACGTCTAGAAATAGCGTTCAATTCAAATTGGGAGGGTAAGACATCTTTTTTAAAAGAGTTCATGAAAGAAGCGGCATAGTCTGAAACAAGTTGCTTTCGTTCTACTTGCAAAATTGCAGCAATCATTTTATTAGAGTTTCCTGATTTTAATTTTATTAAGAACACGACCAGAGATTGTGTTACATAGCAGGTTTGGTTGTTTCGCGAAGTTCGATAATATTTTACCGTGTCAAACCTGTAAAAAGATGTATTTTTTCTTCTGATAAAAAAAAGTCTCCAACTTTGTCGAGAATCATGGTGTCACATTCAATAGTCAAACCTTCAAGTAATTCCGATAGCTCTAAATCTTTTACTTTCGCGAAATTCGAATATACACATAAACGACTTAATTCTTCATAAAAAACCGGCCTTTTATCAAACGTGCTTGACAACAACGGTTACCTTCTGGAATGCAAATCTTTTTTTTAACATAGGATTGCATGCGCGCCTGTTTCGGAACTACTGTTAAATCTTGCGCCATGTTACAAACACAGCAATATTTGTGCGTTGTCACAGTCCTTTGAATTTGCTCAACACCTTCGCTTACTTTACACTGAAAAAAATATATCTGAATTTTTCCTGTTTTTTACAGGAATTCTACCTCAGGGGGTTGAAAAGAGGAAAATTTGCTAGTTGAAATAAAGTATATACTATTGCGAAAGTGAAATAAGAGGATAAAAAATGAAAGTATTTACTTTTTTTATAGGAAAATTGTTTTTCAAATTTTGACGGAAATAGTACGTTACTTAAAGAAAATATGTACAGTAACTGATTGTAAAAAAGTTTGATAAATTATGGGACTTTCTATGATCCGTCAGCTTTTCGATATATTATCGAAATAAAAACCTCAAGTTGAAGGCAGATTTTACTGTTTCTTCTCGGACTGATGGCATCAACTATACACGACGTGTGCGGCGTGCTCACGTGAGCAGTGTACTTGTGTGCGTGTATATACAGATTTCAGTACCTGACTCCGGGCCATTCGGCGGCCCGTTTGCGGATAGTCACGCTTTTTGGAGCGGCCCGAGAACGGCAGACGATATCGGGCCTTTGTCGGTGCCGTTGATGGACCGCTTTCTTTGCCGAAATTCGGCCGCTCTCTGTGGCGAAAGCGGGCCGCATGGAATTGCTGATAATTTCCCAAGATCAGATATTTATGAATTTTAAATTGAAAAGACCAATTATTTTGTAATAAAACTTTATTTATTTATATTTAAGGTATAAAGAGAACACAATAGATTTTGCCTGAACGATTGTCGCAGCCTTTGTATAGTTAATCACCTCTTTCTAGGTAGGATTCTCGTTTCCACCTTCAACCGTAGCCACAGTACACCTATTCCTTTTGAATTGTTTCCAATCTTATGCTAAGAATGTTCCACTTCTAGTTTCGGTCGTTGTCATCCAATTGTAAATTGAATACCAACCTCCTCTCAAAGTCTCGTATCCCCATAGCATAGGTCCGTTTCTGTTTATTATGTCATTAATCAATGGCCATAAAAACATACATTTAACCATTAGTAATAGTTTCGGATCTCCGAAAACCATTCTAATTTTATCAGGATCATCCTTTTTAACAAGATGTGATCTGGCTTGTGCCTGGTTCCAATATTTCAAATCCTGGCCGGTTCTATCTAAGTAGATTCCGTCCTCTATCCTGTGTGTTTTCTCTCTATTATGTCTGAATATTTCATTATATATGTTATGAAATGTAAGCCTGTTGTCAGCAGCTTCACCTAACTTAAATTTAATATTCACATATTTCTTCCAATAGTCTGAACTTGTGTAAGGAGCTTCAGCTGATGTTGGTAGTGTCCAGGGATAGTATCTAAGGTCTGGATAAGATACGGTTCTATATCTCTCTTTAGACCTAATTGGTCTTTCCATTCAGATACTAAATAAAGTCATTTGACAAAACCGATGGTTTCGCTATATAGAATCTGCATTTAGAAAAACAAATTTGTTTTTTTACGGTTGGCAAACGATTTTACCAACAACATCTTTCATGCCAGGCATCATACGACTATTCTCATCATCAAGGTAAAATTTTTTGACCAAATTTTCAATCTCGGAATCTAAAGTTTTACCTTTTTTTTAAATTAGGAGAAGGTAAAATGCCATTCTCAGCTACTAATTTCCTAGCCTTTCTAGAGTGGCGTTCAGAAGCACCAAATTCTTTAGCCAATTTTCTGCGGCCACAAGATTTCGGAGCAAGAGTTGAAAGTAACACTTTTTCTGAATTACCTGCACATTTTTGAAATTGTTCTTTTATTTCTTTAAGAACCTCTATTCCGGCTTAATGATTTTCATCAGAACAATCAGTTTTAGATTTTTCAAACTTGGATGTCGAAGGATCGGAAAAGATATCGTCGTCTTCCATTAAAATATCATTTACGAGAATAGGAGGTGAATTATCGTTTATCACTGAAGCATGTACAATTGTTGGATCAGTATGAGAATACAAAGAGGATAGCAATGCAACTTGAGAAATTTCTTTTCTGCAATTTATACACAGTTTCGCATCGATGGGTATACTGGGATACTTTTTTTGAAGAGTTGCAGAAATTGTTTTTAAACTGCACGGATCACGCTTGTGATTTTCCTTAGAAAAAGGATTGTAACAACGACGACCCAAGCTGGTTCTTTTTGGCATGATTGAAAATTGAACAGAAGAAAAAGCTCAGTTGAGGCACTGAATAACATTGAGAGTCCAACCACGGAAGGTGGGTAAGTGTTCGAAAGATAGTATTCACGTAATACTATGTCTATTTTGAATAATGAGAAAAGTAAGTGAGAATAAATAATATGCGCGGAAATACAAACCTGCAGTATTATGACGTCGAAATAAGCCGAAGCTAAATCGCATAAAAGCAATTCCTGATCGAAAAATAATTAGCAATTATAATAATTGACAATGAGTTTTGTTGCGAGAAAGGTATTGAAGACATCCATCTAGTGGTCAAATATGTGTACTAATTTTTTCGGCGGGTTTCTCAAATTCTCTCCAAAGTCCTAAAAATGAAGTATCGACATAAAAGTGGATTTTGCTTGTCAAATAAATAATAAAAATTATTATCCGTGAAATAATTTATAACGATAATAATTATTTGATTAAAAAATGCAGTTTGTAGTCGATTATTTGTAATCGACTAGAAACCGTACATTCTGAATTTGAAGCATGGGCACTCGCGAGGCAGAAGCCGCGCGCAAAGAGTGTTATATATCTCCACCAATTTCTTTCGCCCCACTTTCGACGAATATTAAAGGTAAAAAATCAAGCTTTTTTTTACATTCTCATCATGGATGAGAAGGTATTGGTTTTATGTGAAAATTGACTTTCGAAATTTTCATCAAATCTTTACGTTTTGAGACCCCCTGAGTCAGAAAAAATGGTTTTTACGAAAGTTTCTGTCTGTCAATATAATAATTCCATTTTCCACTTAAATTATACGAGATACGAAAAAACGTTATGATACAATATTATTTTCTACATAAAGACCTACAAATGTGAATTGTAACATTTTTTCATAAGATGCATATTTTTCTTTTTAATTAAAAAAAAAACTATTGAAAATCCAAAATTCAATTTTTTAACAATAATATGTAAAATACGAAAAAAACGTAAGAATACAAAGTTGTTCGTTTCAAAAAAATCTACAAATTTTGTCCGACGCAGTTTCTGATAAAACATATATTTTTCGTTTCAATTCCAAAAAATAAGTTTAAAATTCAAAAATTCCATTTTTTAGACAAAATATGTGAAATACAAAAAAACGTTTATATGGAAAATTGTTTGCCTAAATGAGGTTTACAATTTCTCATTAAGACATTTCGGGACAGGATGTATATTTTATGTTTTGATTTTTAATATTAAAAAAATTCAATTTTTTTCACCAAAATATGTGAGATACGAAATAAGCGTTGTTCTGCAAAATCGTTTCCTTAAATAAAATCTACGATTGATTTTTCTTTTTGAGAGATTTGGAAGAAAATAAATTATTTTAATCATGTAATTTATTAAAAAGTTACTGAAATGTATACAGAAAATCGAGCGCGAAGAGCGAGTGTCATGATGAGAATGTGTTCCTCAAGGCTGATAGAGCCTTAAGTAAATTGAATCTCCTGTTTCACTTAAATTTAAAAAGAAATAGAGTGACTTTGAGAAAATGTGTAATTCATATCATCTGTAATATTATTATAAAATTGGTTTGCGCTTCAGTATCAAATTATAAGAAATAAACTTAAATGTATGCGAAGAGCACAATACCGAGCGCGAAGCGCGACGATCGAATCGCGCGCCCTAGGCGTGCTCAAACTTGCGAGCGATGAGAATGTGCCCGCGAAGCGGGCAGATTTTTAAACATAATTTTGGAAAGAAGATTAACGGCCGCACTTGGAGAAAAACTCAAAAATATGTATAAAATTAAAAAATGAAGCTCAAATAATTTTCTTAATCTAAAAGCATTACCTTCAGCGTAAAGCTGATGAAAAAATGTTTCTAAGACCTCCATAAAAAATCAATTTGGATAACTTTTGTAGAAATTATGGTTAATTGAGTATCAGCGTGCGCGGTAAAGGGTTGAAAATTCGAGCCCCTGTATACTGACAACCTGCCGTACTAGAGACGTTCTCTTAAGAGAATTTAAAGAGGTTCACTAGGACAATAATTTCACGGACTCTCAAGGAAATCGGAGACAAGTTTTTAGGCGGGTACACTTGACGAATTTTCCCCATATACAGCTCTGACAGTATGTTTCCCAACGTGTGATCCTAATTGATTTCCGGATTCAAAATCATCATGATATAAAATTAATGGTAAAACTAACTTATCTCCGCAGCTTTTCATTCGTGTCTGCCAAAGATCTGCTTGAATTAAATTAGATAAAACGGTTTTTTCTTGCAATAATTCGGTTATATAATGCTTCAGAGAATCAAAAAATTATTTTTTACTGAAAACAGTATAGAGAGTTTCTTTTAAGGGAATCCATTCGCTAGTCACAGAAACAGAATTTGTTATAGCAACACCGTCAACCATAATTTTTTAAAAATCTTTTCCAATATCATACGAGTTGGGTTCGGAGCATAAATTTAAGCCTTTGAAAATATTAAATCTTCTATATTCAGTCGAAAAAGCTACAAAAGGGCGAGAATTGTTTTCAAGAATATCTTCGTATAGGGATGAATGCGCTTCTTTGATACCTAATCTTTCTAATTGATTGTCAATAACTTCTTTTATATGAGGAATATGAATTTTTTCAATGAACAACGACATTTTTTGTATTATTTTGTGGAATGATTTTCTTGAAATGTCAGTTTCACAGTACATTTCGTGTAAGAATACGACAGTTTCATTTAAAATAGTCGACATGATATAGATCGTAAAAAAACTGGAAAATGAACGCATTTATTACTTAATCAGCGAAACGACAGATTGACGTGGACAATTCGTCGATTGATGCAGGAACTTGGGGTTTGTGAATGTCAAAAACATGTCGCTCTACAAAAAACCAGGCATTTCTGCTCTCATAAGAATACTTGTTTCCGAGGATTACGAGCGCTTTGAAACAAACGTCGAACGCTTTAAGGACAGACTTAAACGTGTAACGCGTTCTATTAATTACCACAGGAATCTCAGTGTGCTTGTCAAAAGGTCCCACCATAAGAACGAATGGACGACGGCTCAGACCGCGATCGCTGTAAAATGTTGTCTGATTGCCAATGAATCCGTTGACATCCTCTGGTTTCTGCGATACGAATATTCCAATTAATTCTTTGTATTTATATCGATGGGTCCAAACGACTCCATTGTATCTCGTCCGTGTACGAACATTCTATAGCATCTCCTATGCTTTAACGTAGGAGATACGATAGAATTATATCGTGACATGTTTCTGTACATGTTAATTGTTTTATTGACCCACAATAATAATTCTGAGATAATTAGTTTGGCATGGGGTCAGATTTTTAAGAAATTTTCTATGTAATAACCATAGAAATTTGTAAAGGCAAACGTTTCGGCCACAAATGGGGGCCCTCTTCAGTGCCAACAATTTTTAGGAATTAATATAATACTGAACTCACACTTATATACGTGTTATTATTGAGACAGTATCGTAATCCGACTTCTAATCCTGGAAGCACGAAGAATAGCATTTATGAATTAATATAATAGTAAATTTCCAATACTTTTTCGGACGTATTATATTTATAGTAAAAAACAACTCCGTAATGCAGCTACTAATCCTGAAAACGCGAAGAATAGGATTTTTTAGTCATTTTAAATTGACATGTACGATATAAGCGTGAAAACTTTGTTGTCGATACTTTTGGAAGTATTGTCTTTATATTGAGACAGTACCCCAAGACGATTTCTGATCCTGAAAACGCGAAGAATATCATTTACGAATAAATACTCGCACTTATAAGGTTTAAAGATTGTGTTGAGTTACGATTGACAGTACTTTTTTGGAGGTATTATATTTATAGTAAAAAACAACTCCGTAATGCAGCTACTAATCCTGAAAACGCGAAGAATAGGATTTTTTAGTCATTTTAAATTGACATGTACGATATACTCATAAAAAAACGTTGTTGCCAGTACTTTAGGGATCACTGTATTTATATTGAGACAGTACCGTAAAACTACTTCTAACCCTGGAAACACGAAGAATAGCATTTATGAGTTATTATAATACTAGACTCACTCTTATATACTTTATAATGGCCGTGTGAGTACGCGAGAGATAATGGATATGAGTTTTTATTGACTTAAATGACCGTATGAATTTACGTTTGGACATACTTCCTCGAAAGTATTGTATTTATAGTAAAATCCTCCAGTAATACAGGTACTAATCCTGGAATTGCAGAGAATATAATTTTTAAACATTTTTTAAACTGACATGTATGACATACGCGTAAAAGACGTTGTTGCCAATACTTTTGGAAGTATTATGTTTATAATAAGACAGTACCGTAAAACGATTTCTAATCCTAAAAACGCAAAAATTAACATTTACGGATTAATACAATACTGGACTCGCTCGTATTAGCTTGAATTATATTAAGACAGTACAGCAAGACGATTTTTTATCCTGAAAATACCTGTTAGCTAAGGATCTAAAGTCCTCTAATGCAGTTCCCTCTAGATTTTATGGACTTCCAAAAATCCACAAAGAAGGCAACCCTGTTAGACCCATTGTATCCTATGTGGGCAGCCCAACTTACAATCTAGCATCCTTCTTTAGCACTACCATATCTAAAAACACCACCCCACCAAAATCGAAAATCATAAACAGTTTCGAATTAGTCCAAAAAGTAAAAAACGTTAACGTCCCTGATAATTTCGTTCTTGCTTCTTTGGATGTAGTCTCCCTCTTCACAAATATACCCAAAGAAGCAGCCATCTCTGCTGTAAAAAGTAGATGGGAAGATATTCGTCGCAAAGTATCAATGCCATGGAATGACTTCGAAGAAGGGTTGCGATTATGCTTAGACAGCACAGATTTCAACTTCAATGGCACCACATATTTTCAAAAACGAGGATTACCAATGGGTTCTCCCTTCTCCCCCGTTCTTGCTGATATAGTGATGGATGACCTAGAGAAAGATAGGCTTTCGAATCTCGATTTTGAAATACCTGTCTACTTTCGTTACGAAGATCATATATTCATCGTTGTCCCAAACACACATATTGACCACATTTTACAAATCTTCAACACAAACCCCCTCAACATTGAATTCACCCTCGAAAAAGAGTTCAATGGCGCAATCAATTTCCTAGATGTCACTATCACTAGAAAACAGAATAAAAAAATTTCGTTCAATTGGTATAGGAAACCGACTTGGTCGGGAAAATACCTTAATTTCAATTCCCATCACCCTCTCCGATATAAAAAAAGTTTTATAAACAACTTGGTTGACAGAGCAGTTTTGCTTCCAGAAAAAGAATTCCAAAAAAAAGAACCTCAGATTAATTATGAATACCCTTGAAGAAAATGACTACCCACATTCCTTCATACTAGCAATTATGAACCAAAGACTTTTGACCCTTAAAGAAAAGACACGATTAGGTAGCAATCAGGTCGACATAGACACAGAAAACAAACCTTACATCGGCATCCCTTACGTTGAAGGTCTGTCAGAAAAAATATCGGGAATCCTAAATAGTTACAATATAAACACTGCGTTCAAAAATCACAAAAACCTAAAAATGATTTTCAAACCAACAAAAGATAAATACCGAAAGAACAATCTTCTAACATCGTCTACAGCGTTCCTTGCAAAGGGAATGACTGTAAGGCCGTCTATATAGGTCAAACGAAACGGTTCCTGAAAAATAGATTGAAAGAACACAAAAAAAAACATTCAAGAAAGCCCAAATAAACAAAATGCGCTCACAAAACACACAGTTGAGAAAGAGCATTTTTTTTATTTCGATAGAACCAGAATTTTAGCGAATGAACACAACTATAAAAAAAGATTGCTGTTCGAGATGTGTCACATTGCAGGCACAGATGACGCTGTGAATCTTAGAACATAGAAAACCTCTCTAAGATTTACAACCCTATACTAAAAAAAGTGCCATAAAAAATCGACCGGCCCTGGGAGCTGCGACTCCACTTTTTGGGTCTTGTTTCTGTCATTATGACACGGTCATTATAACGCATATAAGAGCGAGTCATAATAATTCATAAATGCCATTGTTCGCGTTTTCAGGTTTAAAAATCGATATAAATACAATACTTCTAAAAGTATTGGCAACAAAGTTTTTTATGCGTATACCATACACGTAAAATTAAAATAATTTTAAAAATTGTACTCTTCGCGTCTTGAGGAATAGTAACTGCATTACGGTATTGTCTTACTATAAATACAATACCTTCGAAAAAGTATTGTAAACCGGAAATCCATTTGGCCAAATAAGCTAATAAGAACGAGCCTAGCATTATATTGATTCATAAATGTTATTTTCCGCGTTATTAGGACTGAAGTCGTCTTACGGTATTGTCGTAATATAAACACAATACTTCCAAAAGTATTGGAAAAAAATTTCATACGTGTATATCATACATGTCAATTAAAAATAACTAAAAAATTCTATTCTTCGCGTTTTCACGACTAGAAATCGTCTTGCGGTACTGTCTTAATATAAACACAATAATTAAAAAAGTATTACACGGAGAAAAATAGTTGAAGTAATTTTACTGAACTTCCGATCAAATTTGGGACATAAGGACAAGTTAGAAGTTATTTAGTATCATTGTATTTATTTGCGTTCAAAAATGAATCAAAGTTGAGTAAAATTCAGAAGTGTAGGTTGAAGTATGAAAGCGTGCATTAAAAAATTTTAAATATATATTTTATTACTCGTAGTATAACTATAAAAATCCAATCTTTTATTAAATCACAAAAATAGTAGAGCTTTCCGTTCATTCTACTCTACGCTTCAATCGAGAGTTGAGTAAACCGTGAATCGCAAGATTTATTCCAAAAGCTACATCTATTCACGCAGGAACGAATGAAAGTAATCTGCGCCTTGGGCACACATAAAAAATTTTTAATTTCAAAAACTTAAATTCTTAAAATTAAATTGATATTATGAAAATTTAAACAAAAAAAGTCGATAAGTATATTACATAAAATATGAAATATCACATAAATTACTCAGGCAGAATAATAATTTGGAATTCGCAAATGTAAAATCCATATTTTGAAAATATAAAACACAGAAAGTAAAAGAACCTTCTTTTAAATATTTTTATACAAGATACTTCTGAATAATAATGCAATTTTTTAATCTACATTTGAAAATTTAGTTTCACTAAACTTCATACGTCGTTATAATAAAAATTTATACTATATGTAATTTAATAATTATATTATATATATTAATAATCATAGTTATAATAATTGATTAATTATATTCATTTTTTAAAATATGTTATTAATCATTTATGAAAAAAGTTGATTTATTTTTACTTGAGTAAGGCTAAAAAAATTTATTGACGGCACTTACTCTCACAAGCTCTGAATAACTCATGCAGTCACTATATAAGAAAGTTCCAAATTTTATATCTCAGCATTGTAAGCGAGCGTGTGCGTGATTCGACGAAAGCGTATCGTACTATATATAAGTGTGTAGTTGTTAGGTTTATATATGTAAGGTTATATGTTTAAGTGTATTTGTGATTTGAAATGTGATTGGCTACGTCTGGATGGTGTGAATGTATTTGTATGTTGTTTATGTATGTACCGGATGACTATTGGTAGGCTCGAGGTAAGAATTTTTTTTATTTAAGAGAACCATATCGTTGCCAGTTGAAATAGTACGCCCGATGCTCATTTTACCCAACTACGGTTTGAAGCACCTCAAGCGTCGGTGATATACTTATACATTTCATGTTAACCCACTGACGCATGTTGGTGCCCTGTCGTCGATAACGTTTTACTCAACTCCTTACTATTCCCTATGTAACGCTTATTGTTATTCACTTTGGGTGAATTAGGTATATATCAAATTGATTTTACCCGACTAGGATTTAATAGATGTTCAAATGTCCTTATGTCCCAAGTTTAATCGACAGAGTTGAGTAAAATTACTTCAATTATTTTTCTCCGTGTAGAAACAACGTCTTTTACGCGTATGTCACACATTTCCAGGATTAGAAGTCGTATTACGGTATTGTCTCAATATAAATACAATACCTCCAAAAGTACTGGCAACAACGTTTTTGACGAATATATCATACATGCCAATTTAAAATAATCGCGTTTTCAAGATTAGTAATTGCTCGCGATCATTTTTAACGGCTGTACTAAAATATGTCCAAGGGAGTGTTTCTGTACTGATTTGAGTGACTTTTCTCACGAATTCCTTCGAACATGTTGTATGGGGTTTGCTTTCCTCGAAGGCTCGAGAACATAGAAATCTCGAGTGCCCGAGAGATTGAAAAGATTATTGAATGTGCATACTCTTTGGGGTTGTACCTGACTCTTCATAACAGTTTTCTCCCATACAGAAAACTCTCAATATTTTCTAAATCAGTTTTCTCTCTGTCTTGAAACGGAGTGGCAGACTACCAAACGGTCTGTCGACTCCGTGCCCGAAAAAAGAAGAAGATAAAAAAATTTTTTCCCAAATTCAAAATTACCGGTTTTCAACTCACCCCTAACTTCTCAGTTTCGAGCGTGTATGTGTTGTGCTGTGCTTTCTTCATCGAGGGCTCACGATTGGATTTATATTCTGTGCTTTTCTTTGGAATTAATTGTGGTTGTGTGCCTTTGAGGTGGTGCGTTCCGCAATTCACATCTTCCACGATTCTGACAGAAGAGGATTTCTGTGTGAAGACGATACTGGAAGGTCTATTCGCATGCTCTAATTCTACTTTTATAAATAAATTTATTATAAGAAAAAAAACAAAAAAACAAAATAATTATTAAGTTGCATGAGTTTTGCTTGTTTAATTTTATAATTATTATTTTTAATGCAAATTAAAATTGTTGGCACTGAAGAGGGCCCCCATTTGTGGCCGAAACGTTTGCCTTTACAAATTTCTATGGTTATTACATAGAATATATCTTAAAAATCTGACCCCATGCCAAACTAATTCTTAGAATACGATAGAATGTTCCATCGATATGTAAATCTATATCAATCTAGTCTCAAATTAAAATAAATGTATGAAAGTATAAAGGTAGTGATGAAAATTATAAGTGTGATTGTGTTGAATATGTCTAAGTTAAAAGTGAATATAGCTATAGATGGGGTGTACCACGTAGTGTTTTTCTCACCAGGAAATAAAACCAATATGTTAGTAGTCAGTCGCACAAATCGATCTTTTCCAATTCTGAAATTAAAAATCTATAAATTATTAATATTCTTATATCGAAAAAACCTTATATAATCATAGGAAAAAAGATAAAATCCTGTTTATTAAATTATAAAAAAGTAACCTTAAAAGCGACTTTTCTCTTAAAGTTAGAGATGTGATACGTATCTTCTGAACAAAAAGTTTATGCCTTCAAAAAATCACATTCAGAATACTCAAAAATTGATTGACATAATATTCATACATTCAAGAGACTAATGAGTCAGAAATGACACACAAAAATAGACCTCGCCCTTTTCGCCTGCTCAAAAACAATGTTAACATAATATAAATATTTTTATTAAAGATATCCGAAGGATGATTTCTACTAAAAGTGCGATTGCAAAACAAATTTTTCGTGTTCTCGAATACAATTGAAAAATAAAAAATTACTTGTAGTCATTCGAGTACTCCAATTCTTTAGTTACGACTTCTCCTGCCAATTTCAATCTCCATTCTGAGTCCTTTTTTCATATAAAGCAAGAGCTATTTTCCCATCAACGCTTTCAAGCACACTTTTCCAAAAAGTTGATTCTGAAATTTTTTTTTGCAGCATAGCGTTATGAATCAGTACTAAAAAAATTTTGAAAACAATTATGCTCCATAATATTGTACTTTTTAATATTTCGGCCTCCGAAATGTTTGCGGTTGAAATGCAATTTTCTGTAAAATAGATAAATGCGATTCAGGATCAGATAAAAATATATGTACAATAGAAAAAAAGTAGGTTTAACAAGCATGTAATAAAAAACGTCTTAATCCTTGTCCATCCATGATTATTTTAAGAGTTTATAAAGTACAGTCTGTTCAAAAAGAGCGAGTCCTCGATTTTTCTAAAACTATTAGAGATTTTAAAACGTTTTTTTTAAAAATAAAAGTACTCTCGAAGGACTACGGCGCTACTACCTAATAGATAGTCCAGTCCCCATCGTTGTCCAGAATGGCCTGGCACCTTTTCGGCATCCTTTCCACTTATTTTTCAGCGTAGTCCGTTGGTAATTCTTGCCATATCTTCCTGATTTATTGCGAGAGCTGTTTCAGGGTGAACACACGTTTTCCCGCAAGCTTCCTCTTTAAAACACTCCAGACACTTTCGATTGGATTCGCATCGGGGGACTGTGATGGCCAGTCCAAAGTTGTGATGCCATTTTCTGTTTTCCAGGCGGTGCAGAGACGGCTTCGATGTTTCGGGTCGCTATTTTCTTGTAAGATCCAATCGGCCGTATCAGCTCCAAACATCTTTGTAGCAGACACCCAAAATTCGCGATTTGCCTCCTTCAGGCACATCGTCGACTGTTTTATTGGCTTTATAACGCTCAACCTACTTCTTCACGAACGATTTTGACTTTTTGATGTATTTAGCAGCGGCTGTATAGGACATACGTGGTCCCTTTGGATGGGTACACAAGAAGAACGCTTCAAAACTTTTCTCGTACACAGAACTCATTATGACTCACGTCTGCTCTCTCGGACGATTCGAGCGCTACTGAATCGCTTTGGTAATTGCGCCGTAGTCCTTTGAATGTACTTTCATTAAAAAAAAAAAGTTGAAAAATCTCTAATAGTTTTCGAAAAATCGAGAACTCGCTCTTGTTAAACAGACTGTAACTTTCAAAAACCGAAATTTTTGTAAAATTTCGCAGTGGAAAAGCTTATCACTAGCAAAACCGCTATGCAAAATTATAAAAACATTGGAGGGAAGTTTTAAAAATTATTAAATATACAAAATTACACGCGTTCATTAGCGATGAACGGAATTTGTCTTTGTACTTGAGCTACTTAAAAAGGCAAGTGTCAAACAGCAAATGAAATGTACAGTCGAGCACTCGATTATTCGCTCCTAAAAGTAACACATTTTTCGACAATTTATGCGTGGAACTCCTTTTGTATTAGTTTTTGTAATGTACATATACTATTGTAAACTATTTTTGAGTACATTAATAGTAAATAAATAAATACCGCAACGCGACACAGAAACTAAACATTTATTAGGAAAACAAAAGAACTGAAAAGAACAATCGCGAGTATTACCACAGCTAATCATTTTTGGGTGATTTTACGTTGGATCTACCGTCAACGCAACTTTGAATAGCACCGGCGATTCACCGGGAGAGCAACGCTACGCCAATGAGAAATTGGCTACGGGACTCCATCCTGTTGATTTCACCATGTTTTTTTTCCCAGTGTGTTTGAGCAGTTATAGTGGCCAGTTGCATGAGTCTATTTTTTACACTCCATGCGAGGGAATCGATTCCCACCAAATCTAAATCAAGGAGAATACACATTTATAAAATTAACGAAAAAATTGAAAGGGATAGAAATGTTTACTTGATCTTCTAAAATATAATCAAAATCTCCTTTAAAAATGATTAAAAAACATTCACTTTCATGTATTTCGTCGGTTTTGCGATAATTTGTGAGTTCTTTTTTCAACCGCTCATTCTCGATTTTCACTATGTCGAGTTTGTCAATGAGCTTATTTTTCCGAGTCCAAGTCTTCTGATTCTTCAAGGGCTAACTGTAACCCAATAATAAATTTATATTTTAATAAAAGTATGCATATTAAAGTTGTGTAATGTTGACATCAGAGCAAATTACTACTCCTGAATTATAACCATAAATTATAACTTTTTTCTAAATTCCTTTTTTAGATTTTAAATCTTGATAATGCAGATAACAGGTTTGCGTGGAAATGTTGTAGATGATATTTCAGTAGAAACAGTTGAATCCAATGTTACAAAATATGAAAAAACACTTACTGCCTTCCCATGGACAGCTAGTGAAAATGACAGTTTCGAGGAAGATACTTCTGAGGTTATCACAGCTCGTTTAGAACCAAATCCCGAAATTTATTATGAAGATGTTCAGGACGATGATTTCAATATTGTACGGGAGCGGGGAGCTTCTTTGACGATTTGTGACATTTCCAAGATGTGCTTCAATGTAAAATAAGACATCTCAAATGCTAATGCAAGTCTTTTTGAATGTTGTTCAATCCTTTTAAATCTCTTTAAAAATCTTTGCATATTCGTTATGATGCTGAATTTCTGGTGTTCATATTTCATTCTCATATTATATATGTGTGTGTGTGGGGGGGGGGGGGGGGGTCTGTAATCATCTGTGTATGGGAAAGAAGGAAGGGGAATTTTCTTACCACATTCAAATGTGGTTTAATCTTTAATCCGCTGTATGAAGGTTGCAATTTAACTAAAAAAGAAAGTGAAGCGATATTATTGGCTCAAGCTCTTCGATTTGGATTTTCGGATGCACTTCTAGAGAGTAATCTTCATGTCCTTGACTGCCATTTACCGTATGATGCGCATAGCTCAAAATATCATTTCTTAAAATCATTTCCTCAGCCAACTGCTATCAACTGCTACTTTTGTATGCAGTGCTGTCTTGTTTTAAAATTCGACAATTCTAATAAAGAACGTTGTCCAGGTTGCAGAGCTGAATATGTCCAAAAAGATTTGCATAAAGCTGGCCAATATTTCCCGTACTTGCCACTTAAAGAACAACTAACCCAATTAGTACAGAGCAAATATTACAAAGAATTCAGAAAAAGAAATGAAAATGAAAGTGATGTTATAAGTGGGAAATATTACAAGACTCTAAGAGAAAAAAATATTATCGAAGGAAATGACATCACCATTCAGTGGTTTACAGATGGTATAAAAACCTTCAACTCAGTTAGACCATCCATCTGGGTAAATTTGGTGATGGTTAACGAATTGGAGTATCGATTGAGGAAAGATCTTATAATTTGTTCTTACGTATGGTTTGCATCAAAGAAACCGCCCATGAATATGTTTTTACGACCATTCATTGATGAGTTAATAGATCTGCACGAGAACGGTTTCGAAACTACTACTTTTTTAGATGAGGAATCTATAAGAATTAATATTCACACTCTTCTTGCACCTGTCGATTCAGTAGCTCGACCTGCGATTCAAAACATCAAGCAATTCAATGGAAAACATGGATGTTCGTATTGCATTATTCCCGGAGAATCAGTACCATATGGGAAAGATTATACTCGAGTGTATTGTGGAGATAAGCACGAAGAGAGATCCTTGACACAGCATAATCAGGATTGTGATAAAATTTTAGAGGATCCAAAGCAGAAAATGTAAACGGAGTAAAGGGACCTTCTGTCGTTCAACGTTTACCAATTTTTCATATAATCTGGTCCTTTCCTCATGAATACTTGCATTCTGTCAACGAAGGTGTAACAAAATTGTTTGTTGACGCATGGCTTGACTCTGCAAATCATATGAAAGAATGGTACTTGGGTCGATTGACAACTGACTTCGACAATCTATTATATATTATGAGTTGAAAAATGTCCTTCTGTATTATTCTCTCATTCGTTTGAAACCATTTCTGACGAAAAAGTATTATGAGCACTGGTTGCTATTGGTATATAGCATACAGATTTTCTTACAATTGAAAATCAGTGAAAGTGAGTTTAATGCAGCATTGACAGCAATTACATTATTTGTGCTTAGAATTGAATCTCTGTATGGCAAGGAATATATGAAATACAATGTACACATACTGTTACACATAATCACGAAGCGTACGAAATTTTGGTGCTCTTTGGGCATGGTCTACATTTCCGTTTGAGCATTACAATGGTGTTTTAAACCTTCTATTTAAGGGAACTCAGTACCTTCCGGAACAGATAGTAATAGTATATTACGTACCTAGGCGTATAATGAGGGTTATTACGGTTATTTCGTAACTACCCAAATTGTGTGCATTGGCACATATTCTATTTTATGTGACTTCGGCGCATATACGAGATTATAAGCGTACACTCGAATCCAATCTGAAAAGGTCGAAATTGCCGTAATTATCGCCCATCTCAATTGACATTTCGCGTATAATTCCGGCCATTTTGATTTTCTCGATCTTGAGCAGTAGTAGCGTATTGTAATAGACCCATGCGTAGTTAAAATGTACAAGGCCTTGTCAGTACGGTGCCAACGCTGTACGAATAAGAAGAAGATTACGCTCCGCTTTATCGTAATAAGCGCATGTTTAGTTTAATTTTAACATTATGTTCCTCTGTATCGTAATACATAACATTACGCTACTCTCAACTGTAGCGTAAAACGCGTTTATGCGCCGGAGGCACATACAATTTTATACGAGACTCAAATATGTTAAGTTATCTTCGAAAGTTTTCAGGAGACTCGATTGCAGCTCAAAAGGAAAACATATATTCAAATCTCTGATGAAAGAATGTAAAATAAAACGCTGCATAGAATACGGAGAGCACTTGAGAGTGTTTGGTGTCGGCACAAATATGGAAATAACAGATGTTGATAAATTGTTGATACAGCAATTACTTAAAAAAGAGGTAGAAACTCAAACCGTATCTTTCCATCGTTTTATCTTCAAAAATGTTCTATTTCATACCATCAGTTATCAAAGACTTGTCAAAAGAAAAAATAGTGTTGTTGAAACAACAGAAGGAGATAATAACTGAAATTATTAAGAAACATTGTATGTAAATTCGAACATTTTTCCTCGTCCAAATTTGCTTTTGTGGTGCAAGAAACTGAAAATGTGATTCGTTTTTTTCCTTCAACAGTGAAAGGAAAATACATTTGCACGCCGTACTCGGAAGATAGGCTGTGCGTAATTCCACTTGTGAATTCAGTAGGGACGAATTGATAGAAATGTATTTTTTGTCTACTAATCTGCAAATACAGTGCAGTACATATTATGTATTAAAAATAACTAAATATTTCTAAAATAAATCTTGATATTTAATTTTTCAATTAATAAGCATCACATGTTCTATATATGATGCAAATGTTGCATCAGATTTTTGAAACCGCAACAGACCTCAATCGTGGTACAGTAATTGCATCATTTCAAAAGACGGCTGAGCGGTTTCGCATGCCTCTCGCTGTTTTCAAAAATTATATAGAATATATTTTAAAGTGTAAAGTGGTAAAGTCTAAATTTGAATATCCATTGAGCAGTTTTTTAAGAAATATGAAAGTTTTCGTAACTTTTACCAAGCCTTTAGGGAAAATTAATGGACATAACCTATAAAAAATGTATCAAAGTTCTTCCAATTTTAAAATTAACTCTCCAAATGAAAATATATGTCTTATATTCATAATTATCAATTATTAATAAGAAAACAGCGATGAGAAACTACGAATGATGCCATTCGGCTACTTTATTAACATTAGTCACTGCCTTCTCTGCTCAGGGGCAGTAGTGTGCCCTGATAGAAGGGAGCAATGTTGTACTATAACTTCATAAGGCCAACACGTTGCCAAAATTGGCGTTGTTATCGCTTTAACACCGTGGTTGCGCTCATGCGCTGTCCCACTACGAACGCAGCATCTGTCAAAAATTTATTTCCGTGCAAGCGCTCGATTTTTATTTTATTTGCATTAAAGCCACATTTGCATTAAAAATAAATCGAAAAATATACTTTTTAAGCTAACACTTTGCATTCTTACATTGTTTCGTATTTCACATATTGTGGTTAAAAAATAAAAAATATTGCGATTAAAATTTGTAGATTTTTTTGTAGTAAAAAATTTTTCATTATAAAGTTTTTATCGTATCTCGTACAATCTAACTGGAAAATGGAATTTTTATATTGACTTTTTCTTAAGTTTGAACGTACATTAACTTTTCTAATTTTGCTATTATCATGAAAAGTTACAAGGTTAATTAGTAGAGATTTATGAGCACTATCAATAACTAATATTGCAATTTTTTAGTTTTTCAAAAAAACAAAAAAGTTCTTTTATCTTGACAATTTTGGTCGGATGTGATTGGTTAACTAACTTGTCTTTACCTCGTGGGCCTCGACAAAGTATGCCAAAGCTCAATCCAGTCCGATTGTTCTATGGAGAGTTATCGTGACTTCAGACGACGGGTAGACTGATACTCTCGTGAAAACCGTTTTTTCCAACTGAAGGGGTCTCAAAACTCAAAGATTTGATGAGAATTTCGAATCATTTTTTACATGAAACTAAAATACTCCCTCATTAATGATAAGAATGTAAAAATTATATGAAACTTTAGTATAGGTTATAGTAAAGTTTGCTACAATTATTAGTAGATTACCATACAGTTACCATTTCTTTAACTTGTATCTTTGTATCTTTTAATTTAAATGTACCCTCATTTTCTCCCCTCTCTAATCCTTTATAAAATTCTAATGAATATAGATGTGAAAAATGTTATCTAGAGGAATGTCGTAGGCACGCGACGACGCGTTGCATGATGTATATTTAAACGATTTTACGTATCTTGCGAGTAATAAGCGATAGGACAGTGTCCTCGACTTGGCACCTGTTCTCATGGGATGCGGCGACCGCATTAAAGTTCCATAGAAGACTGCATTCCTACGCCATGACAGTATCCATAAGGCACGGGGACAGGTAAACAGTTAATGAAACGATTGCAAGAGTACACCTTGAGCACGTACCGCAGGATAAGGGGAATGCTAAAAGCTCCTGAAATCTGGAAACTCTACGAGTTAGTGTTCGAAGTGCTCCTGATAGTGTCCGAAAATCTGAAAATGTCTGGAGAGGCGAGGGCGCTTTTTATCGTTTTTGTCCTTATTGGTCTAAACCAAATTCAAGCCAGTACAGAATGCAAAAATACTGTGATGGATGTCATAATGGAAAATTGTCATGGATTTGGTTCACGGTTTAAGAGGCAGATTTCAAAAAACAAGGAGGATTTTCCAAAAATTAATAGTGGTACGTTTTTTTTTCTCTAAAGCTTTAAAAACCAAATTAAAAAAAAACCTTAAATTAGTGAAGTGACTTCCAATATAAATTTTAAAAATACATGAAAAAGACGTAAATAAATGTAAATTAGAAAATCGTTAAAAAGGAGTAGAAGTTAATTAACAAAAACAGACTACGTGAGCTCTTTTTTATTGGAATAATAACAGAAGTTTTGAAATATTTTTGGGTTCTGAAATATCTTGTAGGTACAAAGCTGTTCTTTCGGTGCAAGAGAATAAGAAATATAATTTTTTCGAACGCATTGCATATTAAAATTTGAAATTTAATAGCAGGAAATCGAGACATTTAAAAAAATAAAGATGCCAAAAATTATCCTGAAATAAAATCTTGAATAATATTTTCTATTATACTTATTGAAGTATAGCTAACTGCATGAAAACTATTTTAATCCAAATAAATTTTGGTTACTTAAAATTTGATTTTTTATTAGATAACAACACATTTGATTATTATTATAAAAAAAGTTTCTTCATTAGCGAATAACAATTATTTAGAAATAAAGTCAAAAGTTTCCTCATAAAATACAAAATTTTATGTATATATTAATTTTAAGATATTGGTTTTATGTGAAAAATCACTTTCGGAATTTTCACCAAATCTTTACGTTTTGAGATCCCCTGGGTAAAAAAAAAACCTTTTTCAATCGAACGAAAATTAGAAAAGTTACAGTATGCTAAAACTTGAAAAAAATCAATATTAAATTCCATTTTGCAGTTAAATTATATGAGATACGAAAAAATATTATCATACAAAATTGTTTACTACAAAAAAATCTGCAAATATAAATCGTAACCTTTTGTCATAAGATGTAAATTTTTCTTTTTAATTTAAAAAAATATTATTGAAAATTCAAATTGTCAAGCAGAATATCTAAAATATAAAAGCAAAACAGGCAAAAGGTGTCAAATTTCAGAGGCTATATCTCGCGACCTATTGAACTTAAAGGCTTGTTCCTTTACGAAAATTAAAGATAATCACATCTCACATAAGTCACCCAAAATGAAACGTTTTAGCAAAAGATATAAGATTCCGGGTTAATTTCCCATTTCGACTCTTTGTTCGACAAAATGACTGGATTATTACTAGTATAATCAGAATTCAGATGGAATTCCAGAAAACGAATTATCCATGGTATGTGACAGAAAATGTATTCACATTTATTACTCTCAATACTTGTATTTATAAATATAACGTAAAATGACACTAACGCCAAACGATATTTTGCTTTAAAAATGGATTTTGACTCAAAAAAGTTAAATTCCAAATTAAATGGATCAATATAAACTAAGAAGACTTTGTTTTTTCTTTTAGATAGACAATACATTGTCAAGAGACAAGTGACACAAGAAATTCAGGTTGCAATGGCAACAATTAAATATCCAGCTGTATCTGAAATTTTTGAAGGTGTAATCAACATAAATCAAGAAAATGATGAAGTTTTTCGAAGAAATACACGCGGAAACCCTCTTCCAATTGATTATCCATCTTATCCATCTTTAAAGTACAACACAAATTTTCGACCATCACCAAACGTAATGGGATCTGTTCCACAAACTTACCCAAAACTCAGCGATTATTTACCACAAGTGAGTGAAAAAACTCTTAATTTTTAATAAATGAATGTGCTGCATTGGTGTGAATAACATTTCTGAATTATTAAAAAATCTTTCAAAGCTTTTCTTTAATTAATTCCCTATTTTTGTTTACAATATTACTTGACTTCTGTTTTGATTAACAACTCTAATATAAGAAATCCAAAACTTTAATACGCTAACGATTAATCACTAAAAATTATTTAATGTCATGGCGAAACTTTTGTCAAGCTTTCAATGTTGTGTCAAAAACTCGATAGAGCGCACGAATTTTGCTTATTAGAGAAAAATAAGAAGTTGAAAAATCATAAAAATTGTCGTGCAACATTTTCTTGATTTAATTCTACGACTTGCGCATTACCTTTGAAACGAGATATTTCAATTATGGTTTGATGATTTATTTAAAACATCATGAATTTTCTAGAAAATATTTTTTTACTATTTTCATTTTAATTTTCAAAAAATTCCCTTTTAAAAATCAAGTATACAAATCTTACATAAGTTCATTTTATTTTGCATTTTTTGCAAATATTTGACAATAGTATGTACGTTGTATTATCCTCTAAAATATAATGTAAATTTTATGCACAGAAATATGAATTTGTTGGATTCTCTGAAAAATTATGTAAATTTTGAACAATCAAATGTAACACTATTCAGACATGTTCAATTTTGAGGAGGGCTATCAATTTCATACGAAGTTCAAAGGTTTTGAAGCTTGGAAAACTCCGAAGTTTGAACCTTCGTTCTATAAAACTTCGAAGAATTGAAAAATCAAAGTTTTGAAGCTTCGAATTAATGAACTTCGTTGTAAATTATTCGAAGAATATAAGGCACGAAGTTTTGAAACTTTCAGAAATTTTGAAAGTAGGTCACTTAGACTTTTACAAAGTTCGGCCTTTGTATTGATTTTTGTCTACTTAGAGTGAAAATGAGTTAATATAAAGTAATAATTAATTTTTAGATATAAACGGAATAATTGAACCGCTGGATCGTAAAAGGGTATATAAAATCATTTCGCTTTTTGTAAAAGAACCCCTGGGCATTTTAAAAAATATTTTTCCCGTTTTCGAAATAATGTCAAAAACAGAATTTTTTTAAATTAACAAATTCTGTCATTTTTTACTTCATCTCGCTCTAGATCATAAAATACTTTTAATTTTTTCTTAAAATTTGGAGAAATTATGTGTGGTATTATTCCGAATCTATTAGACTAACTCAAATTCATATTATTCCTTGTAAAAAAATTATTAATTTTTTTATAAATAATAGGACAAATAGCATAGGAATATCTTCAATCGCTAAATCTATCGGCGTAACTTTAAACAATCACACGGAGAAAAATGGAGGGTCAGCCTGAATATCTAGAGGGTCAGGTCGACCAAATATGATGATCGACTATAGGACAGCCTTCTAGATAATCAAACTAATCATCTGTAGAGGGTCAGAAAAAAATAATCGATTTGATCATTGTAGAAGGTCGATTTGATCATCCTTGAGGGTCGAAATGAAAATTTAAAACAAGATATTCAACTTGATCATCCCAGAGGATCGATTTGATTATCTTGATAGTGTGACTGTTTCTCTGTGGTAATCAAGCTGATCATAAATCGAGAGTCTCCCTGATTATGTCCATAAAATTATGGAAGGACTATTTGATAATTTAGAGGGTCGGTCTGACTCTCAAAATTTTGAACCTCTAACTTCGACCCTCCGTTTTTCTCCGTGCAGAAGCTTCTAGCGAATGAAATGGGTGTTAAAATCTGTTGAAGATTTTTGTGAAGTATAATTTTTCCACATGAATTTTTTCAAATTGTGTGATTATTAGTTACATTAACAATAATCATAATCTTTTGTATAAAAGTTGATTTATTTTAATTACATTTACATTAAATTGCATTTTACATTACGAACTGATATTATGTACATATGAACATTAATTAATAACACTATTACCTAAACAATAATACAATAATAAATAATTGTATCAACGTTTTCAAAAATTTAAAGTACTCATAATTAAACTACATTGAATATTGTATTATTATCAAAATTAATTGAAATAATCATTTTGAATAAAATAAATTAATTTATGTACTTTTTTATAAAAATAAATGAATCATTTTTAATGATCAGTATAAATTATTTAGCAACACGTTGATACAATTATTATTTATGGCATTAATTTATAGATCATAGTGTTATTAATTAATGTCATAAATGCATAACATCAATTCGTATATAAAATGTAAATGCAATTAAAATAAACTAACTATAATGCAACATTAAATAATCATTATTCTTAATGTAAGTAATAATCACTTAAGTTAAACAAATTCATGAGGAAATTTATACTTTTCAAACCGGTGACCCTCATGAAAGGTGTCCATATTTATTTATTAAAAATATTTTTTTTACGTTTATAAATATTTATGAACAGATAAGCCGTCTTCAGTACCTTATGTTCAATTTCCCAAAGTTTAAAATCTATATTTCATTTCGGATGGCAAAGAGACAGACGAAAAAATGCTCCATATTTAATTTTTTCGATATTTTTTTATTTGGACCCGAATGAGGCAGATAAATGTAGTTCATTGTTCTCTCTTACATTCCCCAAAGTCTCGCGGTAATATTTTAATCACAAAAAAGTTAAGTGGAAGAACAAAAAATTGATAACTTGGTCACGTGACCCACGTAGGACATGGCCTAAATGCAGTGCAAAAACAAAAAATCAAGATTTCACACTTGCAACTTACAGGTTATAACTTCGATCGTTTCAGCGACTTCTAACGTTTCGAAGGCTACGAAACTTCGCTCCTTCTATTCCTTTGAAAACTTGAAAATTTCGATACTTTGAAATTTTGAATTAATTTGTCAATTATGTACAAATCAATGCAAAAGCAAAATTTCATGAAATGTTGTACATATTTTTCTATTTATTACTTAAAAAATCTAGTAAGTACAGAATTACTGAAAATTTGAAGAAACACTAGATATCTTTAAGACGTTTTAAGAACATGTCAAGAACGTTCATAAACTTGTATCTTTCCGTGCAGTTGAGAAAACTGAGTGAAATTACACGTGTATTTCAAGACAAATTTGAAAACTCGAAAATGTACTTAATTTTTATTTGTCTATTTTATTTCATTAAATTAATGTGAAATTCACATTATGAATTTCACGTGATTTTTTTGCACCTAGGTGACCTTCTTAAAATGTCTGAAGGATGTAAAATACCCTCATAAGCATTCTCTAAATTTAAATCAGCGAAAAATGAGCTACTGAGATAAATCAATAATAATGATTGATCAGTTAATCGTTATGGGACTGTCTCCTTGACCCATTCCTTACTGATTTAAATTTATAAAGGTACTGAGAAATGTAGCGAATCTTAAAATCTAGCTTCAAGTATGCAATAGGATATAATTTTTAGTAAAGAAAGATGAAATTACAAATTTAGTACTTAAATTAACATTGAAAATGACATCGAATCTGAATTAGTGAATTTGCTTCACAGTGAAACGCGGCTGCACCTTTGAAGTTGAGAAACAGCAAGATAAGTGCAATTAAGTAGAAGAGATTCGGTCGCTCTAGTTAGCGGGGTTTTGACTTAAATAACTTTTGGGAGAACACCCTAGTGACTAATGCAATTTCAACAGCTTCCACACAATGCTTCTTTGTGTATCAGCTGATATCAATTATTTGAATCCTGGATACAAACTCGGAAAATATAATAATAGGCACGCGGAGATGATCTTGGATTCGTTCTCAATGAAGATGAAGTTGAGGAGCTGTACAATGAGATTTCCAATAGAATGCCTAGATCGTCCTGGGATAAGGATCGTTTGATTTCTATCGCAGCAAAGTGTTGCCAGAACGTTGTACTCTGCCGAAAGGAGCCACCTTGTTTTTGACATTAAATTAACACTCATAAAGATAAAGATTTCTCTATAGGAGAAAATTTATATATATTTCAAAAAATAATGAGCAAGCGCACCTTTTTCGAATAATTCTGTATAATTATTATATGTAACATATATCAAATTTAAAAAATATGTAGGTGCGTGTGAAGTAAAATAGATAGAAACCCATGTGGGTCGCTGCATAGGATGCTTTCCACTTTCTCAAGGAAAATTTTGATGCTTAGAAGTAAAACCTGTATGGGTTCTCACATGTGTTTCAATGTTAGTTCCAAGTTATGTGAACTGTAAAAAGTTTTTCGAAAATATTTCCGAAAATAGTGTGCCAGCTAATAACCCTAACTTTTCGAAAAATTTTCTGGTTATAGTCGGATATATATTCAAATTATATTGGACTAATTTCTTAACCGATAGAATATATTCCCTAACATTTCGGAAATGAGCTGATATTATCGGCACATTTGACAAAATTCTGAGAAAAATGATCGATTTTGGTCACAAAAATATTTTGCCTATATACCTTCTCACGAGACATTCCCCACTAGAAAGTGGGCTAAATTTCAAACATTTTTTGCAGTGCAACCATGCAGAGATGCTTAATGAGGCAGTATTCTAGGATCAGAACCTGTAGAACATGTACTTCTTTTTTAAAAATATTTATTAAATTTAATATAAGTACTATAAATACTAATATTATTTGAAATCTTATATAAATTTGAAAAAGGTGCCCTAAACTTGTATATTAATGTAGATTCTAGAAATATGGTTAATATACATACATCTACAATACACTCGACTCGCGCTAAGGCGAACTCCGCTAAGGCGGCGGTGAACTTCTCGTCGAGGCGTCGGGTGTTGTTCTCCCTTTACCCCCACCACGAACCTTGAGTTACCCACGTGACTCTGTTTACATGCGCAACATAAAAACTGAACGCAAAACGCAGGTCGCGGAAAGTGACTGGGATTCTCTCTCGCGGACGCCTTGACGCGAATACACGGTTTTATCTGCGTCGCCTTAACGCGAGTACAGTGTAATAAATACGCGATGAAACATGTCTCAATCAAATTAAGTACATTATTGCATAACTGACGAAAATAGCCTCTAATACAATATAAAAAAAACAGAGTTTGGACTGTTTGATCTTAAGAAAGTTAGAGGTTATATGATTAGATTACCACGTAAGTCTTCTAGCTTCGCTACACCAGTGCAACACCTTTATTTTTTACTGATTTAAAAAAGAAATTTAATTTCAAATTGTACGACTCTAAAACATAAAATTATGGCAGAAAATATTTTGATTAATTGTAATAAAAATGTCTAAATGATGATTACGAATTATATAATAAAAGAAAAATGTATTTAAACTTCAAAAGTAAGGAAACTGTGATATATATTGATACTATATCAATAATAATCAGAATCGAATTTAGAACGAGGCTAGTCCCCGCCACTTCGGGGCCCCTACCAGCCACGTAAAAAATTTCAAAAACAAAAATATTACAAAATAAATGTTTTTTCCAATTGAATTACATGCAATAAAATAAATAACTTTAAATTGACGAAATAATAATTAGACCAATTTGATTTTTGTTCACTCGACTTTTCACGTTTAGTAAAGGGCCCCCACCATCAATTGACCTCAGGGCCACCAACAACCTAAATACGCCCTGATAATAATATATGTTAGTAAGTGAGATAATTCGAAAGGTACTTAAAATCAGTGTCAGAATATTTATCAACGAATGTTTTATGGTTGAAAATATTTATAATTTCGTGCACGTTATAACTTAAACTAATTATTTATTGAACAGTTTCTAAAAGTTTTATAATACATGGGAAAATATTCGTCAAGTGGACCCGCTTGGAAACTTTTTATTGGAGTTTTGGAAAAATTTCTTTATTTTTACATTCATGTTCAGTCTTTCGCTAAAAGTAACGACCTTTATAAAAAAAAACTTGAATTTACCTATACTTATTCCAATACTTACACGAAAAAAAAATAGTTTAGTTAAGTTTATAGAATTGTTTAAGAGTTGGAGATACAGGCATTTATAGAACAGAGTTCTAGAAAATTTACAGAACTCTTCAGGATAAAATGTGAAACATTCAGGAAAAATCATTGAAAGTTCTGCATTTTATTCTGAAAAGTTCTTCAAATTTTCTAAAACTCGGTTTCGTAAATGCCCATATCCCTAACTCTTAAAAACCCGTGTGGAAATTGCTCAATGTTTGACCTATTACAAGTTTGGCCTCAACTTGGAAAATTATTATTTGGCTACAACACAGCGAATATCTTGGATATCTAGCTTTGCTTGTTATGTTCGAGAGTCAAATTGTATCTTTGACTATATACTTATCAATGCATAAATTTATATTTTTTGAAGAAAAATTTATTTGATTTGAAAAAATATTTAATCGGCCCAAAGATATTTTGCTTGGATTAAACAAATGTTATTTAATTCAAATAAATCTTTTATTTGAATCAAAAAAAGCCTTTCAAACAAAATATTTTCTTTCATTCATTAAAATCTTCTTTCTCCGTGTAAAATAAAGGAACATTTTCAAAAAATTTATGAAGTAGTTTTTAAAGAATTCAGAATTTTTAATATGTGTTCCAAGTAGTACTTAAGGGGTTAATACGTAACCCACAGAGAGCCGAAAACGAGGTCCAATTTGATCATTTTATTATTTTATTCGGTTCTGGTTTAGTTACATCCAATTTGATATATTTTATTATTCATTATCGGAGAACGAAACAATCAGAGGTAAATTTACATACAGCAATTCATTATGCATCATTTGCAGGTTTAAAAACAATTTTTATATTATAAATTTCCTGCATAATATCGCTGTCCTTTCCATGTGTTTCATGTCTTTCTTCTATGCCAAGTACAAACGGTGGACATTGTAGCCTCCACAATTTTTATCCAACAGCAAAAAAAAATTTAGCGATCTAATAAACATCAATGACTATCAGGTAAAGTAACAGTTTTTCGTAATTTGGATTTGCTGCTGAATGGTATTTTTTTTTTAATGCGTTTTTTTCCAATGGTTTAATTTATTTATTAATTTATGTATAAAAATATATTTGTTATTTTTGGAAAGCGTCACGATACCTGATAAAGAATGTATTTATTAACATCCCATAAAAATTTCAGAACAAGCGAATGAAAATTGTAAGAGTTACTATGTACACCGTTTTCAAAAACGTATTTGAAGTTTTAGAACGTACTACTGTGATCAAAGTGAAAGGTGAATTTTGTTATAAAATGAAAAATCTTAATTTATTTATCCAAATCAATTTCATCCCCTTCCGATATAATGCACTTATGCCAACGTTTTTTCCAATCGTCGAAACACTTGTTAAATTCGATTTCCGGAATTGCCTTCAGAGATTCGGTTTTTATCTCCTCAATCGAGTCAAAACGGTGTCCCCGGAGCGGTCTCTTGAGTTTGCTGAACAACCAGAAGTCACACGGAGCTAAATCAGGTGAATACGGTGGTTGCGGAACGATATTTGTTGAAGTTTTGACGAAATGATCGCGTAAAACCAGTGCCGTGTGTGATGGTGCATTATCATGCCAAGAGTTGTTGTCCCATAAATCCGGCCTTTTTCTGCGAACAGCTTCACACAAATGAATATTTTGATCTGAAATTTGGCACAGATGTAACTAACAGTACTACCAACTTATGGAAAAAAATATTTCAGTTTCGAAAATCCCGGGAAGTTTAAATTTAAAATTCACCTTTCAATTTGATCACAGTAGTATATTTTCTATATATGTAAGCTACGTATTCGTACAAAGTCAAAAAGTGTTTTACACTTTTGAGACTGCGATGAATGTTTTTTTAAACTGTTGGAACTATTAGGAAGCATTTAAGATGAACAAATTTGTTTATATCTTTTGAGAATTCAGGGGTGGCGTAACCCCTTCATGAACTCCACAAAAGTCTCTAAAACGATTTGGTATGGCCAACAATAAAATTTCTTTAGTTTTTGTGTAACCAAGCGGCTTAATTGGGGCAACTAAATTTCGGTTAGGTTTTTTTTTTGTTCAACTAATAAAATAATTGTTGGCTTGACAAAATATTTTATGAACAAAACTGAATCTAAATTGATAAGAGATAATATCACATTAGGTCAGTTATGAATCATTTTATATCATATTTATTTTATTTGAAATAAAATGAAATCATATAAGTTATATTAATCTTGTTTATTCAATGTACTATAAACAGTTTACTAAAATTAAATTCATGACTGAAATGAACAAATTTTACAATCATAATAGTTATAAATGATTCTCATTTCAGCTAAAGTAAGAGTCTAAAAGCATAAATTAATCATTTATTTGCTAACGATACCAATATTAACAAAACACAGGTCACGACTGCTTCGTAATAAGTTGGCTACAATTCTGTTATGAAGAATATGTTCTATTTGTAACAATTCTCCAACAAATTTGACCAGAAATTTAAAAAAAATAAATAATGAATCATTCAAATTCACCCTACAAAAAGCATTTATTATGAGTAGACTGAAAATATTTTTATAAAAACTTGAAATCAGGATATCACTGAAAAAACAGTATAGCTGAGAGAACTATATTTTGGTCCTCAGAACCAGAAAATATTGCTATCAGACGAATGCTACGATATGGTCCTCAGAACCATACGAGTATAGGTGAGACAGCTATACTGGTATTCCTAAACGTCATATTGCTCCGCGAAGGATACAAGTTCGTTGATATGACAATCCCCAATCTCTTAATTTTCTCTTCACCCACTCGTCCATAGCAGTTGTGGATTTTCACGTGTAATAAAAGAATACGCGATACGCATAAATTATATTTCAAGCAAAGAAAAAATGCCTCTAACAAATCGACAAATGACACTTCTTTCTCACATCGAGGTTAGAGTCGCGTGCATGCAAAGCAAGGTATAGGTAGCGCGGCAAACCAGTATAGTTGTCTCACCTATACCAGAGACACTATATACCGGTATAGGTCGGACAGCTATACTTCTATCGTTGCACGAACGAAATTATATTGGTGCGATGGCAAAATACGCGTTTCGGTGCGTCACGCATTTATTTTAGCTACAATACGAATATCGTATAGTCACGACAGGTATTTTGCTGAACTCAAATTCTGTATAGTTTTCTCAGCTATACTGTTTTTTCCGTATATCCGTTTAGTAACACTGTTAAAAATTTCTATTGTAATTTCACAATAAATTTAATGGACGTTTATTACCAAAATTTAACGCAATGTAATTTTACAATACATAAAAATGTATCTTTTAAAGTAAAGTGTTGTAAAATTACTGCAAATGTATTGTAAGTTCACACCATCAAAAAAATTTACATTACAGCATATGTATTGTAATTTTCATATAAATGTATTGTACAATTGCATTACGTTTTGGTAATAAACTTCCATTATACTCGGAGAGTAATCAGATCAAATTATAATGAAGGGTATGTATATATAGTATGCTTATTTATTTAGTCTTTCTATTTTTATTTTTATTCATTAAAGCAATAGAGATATCAGTTTTCAAATGTATTAGTTTCAATTGTTCGACTTTAAAATTAAAGATACAAATTTTAAAATGTACTTTAAATTAGTAACAAGTTTTTAAAGAATTATGATTTACAAGTTCGGAATTTGGAAAGGAATACAATTTCAGTCTAATTGAACGAGGATTGAAATTGGAATTTTTCAAATAAGTATAAGAAAATATTTAAAATAATTGTGCTTTAGCCGGCAGAGAGTTAACCACTATTTCAATTTGAGGTTATCGCATGGCATTGACTGCCTTTCGTTTTGAAGCAGAATAAGACAAAAATTTAGAAAAATTTCTTGATAGGAACTGCCTATCCAGTTAAATAAATTAAAGTTATCTTCTACGTCGTTTCCAAATCTCAGTGAAAGATCTTTAGCGAGAAACCATAAACGAAATACACTGACAACCCACGATGACCGATGGTAGCGACACTCCGCAGCAGCGTGACATAACTTTCAACTTCACAATACGCGTATTGTAATTCCGAATTTTACTTAGAATTACAGTAAAATTATTGTAATTTTACTCTACAATGCTCCGATTGTAATTATACATTACAATTTGTACTGTAATTTAATGTAAAATCATAAACATTTCTAACAGTGAAGTTTTACACCCAGAAAAAAGTTTCTTTGATTCAAACAAAATTTCTTTGAATCAAACAAATTTGTGCATTGCTATACGGCCAAAGAAACGTTTCTTCGATTCAAAGAAATTTCATGATTGTTTTTCTTTTAATAAAGAAATAAATGTCTGCACAGTCGCATAGTACATACGTAATGTGACTCTGAAATATTTTCTTTAATTTGATGAAAAAATTGTTTTCGTTCAGAGATAATAAAATCAAATAAATTATTTCTTAAGTTTTTACCGCTACAGTATTTGAATCGAAAAAATATTTTTTCAAATCAAATAAATAATGTTAAAAAAATAATTTCTTTCATTTACGAAAGGTTAAAAACGTGTTTTCTTAAAATCAAATAAATTTATATTTTTTCTAAAGGCGTTTTTATTTTGAATTGAAGAAATGAAGTTAAAAAAACGTTTTCTCAAATTTAAATAAAACTTTTTTCTGTGTGTAATAACTTCTAAGAACATGACAATAATATGAAATTTCTGGTCTGAATCTGGATCTATTTATTTTTTTGATTTCACACTAAAATTTCTTATATCCTGCATACAATTTTTTAGCAGATTTGAAAGATGGAAGATTGGCAAATTAGTTTTAATAACTTGGAATTTATAAAATTGTAATGGCCAGAAAAAAAATTGTTAAATCTATTAACTAAAATAACTGATGTTTTGAAAAATGTATAAAATAAAAATCTTAGATATAATTTACATTAACTTATAATTTATCAAATTCGAATAAATAGTGTTTAAAAAATAATAAAAATATAAAATATTATATTAAGTTCTAACTTTTGATCTGCATATAAGAAAATTCTGAACTTAAAAAGCCTTTCAATCTCATTTCGAATATTTTAATGTTTTTTATTAAACTTTTCTTTAGAATTTTCTTAAAAGGTGAAAGGTCAGAACATTAGCTTGGTTCGAAATTCAAAAATTATAAATTCAAATAAAAACTAGTGAAGTTACAAGTTTGGAGATTTAGAATAAATAAGTATATTTGGACTTTGGTTTCTCAATGCGGAACTTCACTATTGATTGTGTAATTTAACCGAATTAATAAACATTTATTCAATACAATTTGATGATGACTAGCGACAAAAATAGTGGATACCTTCATATAAAGGTACATAATTTAAAAAAAGATAAACAAATTAGTTTGAGACATTGGTTATGTCCGTGGCAGGTTTAAATAATTAATTAACTTGATGCGTCTGCTTTCATCAAGATCAAATGCGTATTTTCACCAATTAAGAATTCCAATAATTAATTTTTCACAAATGAGAGAAATTATTTTCAATATATTGACGTATAAAAAGGTACAAATAAGAAAACTTAATTCACCATCATTTAAATAATGATTCTTTATTTTACATTAAAACCATTTAATTAAACAGATGGAAATATCGTTCGCAAAAATAATATCAATTCATACTAATTCAAGTTGCTAAATTGATTGCTAATAAAAAGAAACTTTTTTATAGCACATACATGAAACGTGCCAATTTTTGTGCATATGGAGCGTGCTGAAAATGACCAGTTTAAGGTCAGTGCGGGAAAGTAATTTTTACCACTGTTGCGCGTGCATAACTGAAGCTAAATATTATATACTTCCTACAGTTTCCTACGCACCCCCACAGTGAACTTCAAAAGATTGGGTTATTTTGTTTAACAGAAACAATTGGTAATAAATTCGAGTTATGGAATTGATCAAATTGATTTTGACAGTCATAACCCGAAAATAATTTTGACGATCTTATTTCTGCACGCTCTACATGCACAATAAGTGGCGTATTTCTTAAATTTGTTATAAAAATGATCATGTGCATGCTTTCCTCACTTGTTACACTTTATTACATTATTACTATTTAGACCTATTTAAATTAGAGTTCGACGAAAGCATTCAAAAGGTAATAAAATGATATTACGCTTTCCTTTATTTAAGACCATGGACTAACCTGGTTACGTGACTAGATTCCTACTTTACCGTCATTTCATTCTGTGTGACTCCATTTGTATACAAAATAACACACGTAACTGAAAATTCATAGAATAAAATAAAATGCATAAAAATAGGTCTCTCTGGTCATACCTGGGCTCGAATCCCAGTGCAGTCAAAAGCGTCTTTTTTCCATAGAAAGATTTTTAAATTCTTTAAATAAATGTTTATAGAATTTGAAATCTTTCTGTGGAAAAAAAGACGCTTTCGACTGCGCTGGGATTCGAGCCCAGATCTTTCGATTGCCGAACGACTGCTCTAAATGTTTATAATTTTTAAAAATTTCTTTGAAAAAAATTTATTTTATAAATATAAATATTTATGACCAGACAAACCTGCCTTTGTGCATTTATTAAATTTCACAAATTTTTAACTTATTAACTCATTTTTTACAGAAATGGGGTTACACAAATTGAAAATTCTGGTAAGATAGGAATTTAGTCACGTGCCCTTAAAAATAAAAATTTTTGAATATTCAATTTTTAAGTAGAGTATTAATTTGCTCTTTTACCTGTTTGTAATGAATTATATATTTTGTTATTCTGAACTATTCTTTCAATTCACTAAAATGTTATTCTTCACAGCCACAATTTACTGTAATTATAAAAAGGTGCATCTTTGTTTTTTACTTACAAAAACCAAAAAATCTGATCCTTAAGGGCATTTGATACTTAGCAAATTAGCGAATATTATTGATTTTAGGTTTCTACATGTTTGTGTCCAAAATTCATAACATTTTGTTTCCAAAATTTGAAAAATGGTTTTGGTTTTGACAATTCCGCTTTTATTTCCTTTATCATCTCCCAAATTTTAAAAACAAAATTTTATGTATTTTTGTGTAAAAATATAGAAACTGAACCAAGTAATTTACATTAACTTATTACTCTTTTCAAGTATCACATGCCCTTAATTTTCTATTGCATAAGAAGGAAAGGAAATGAAAATATTATTTGACCACTTTTATAGAATGTTCTTTTGTTTTATTGCTTCATTTTATGTATCTCGAAGTCGAGAAGCAAGCATCGGCAATCGAGATTTGTCGAGTTTTTACAATGTATTTGTATATACTGAATCCTAGTAAAGATAGCGTACAATTACTTAAGAATTTAATACTAATGAGATCATTGTTCGGTAAGGTGAATTATCAACGAAGTCGCAGACAACGAACGCATTAGATATATATCATTTGATGCGTTCAGAATACTTAATAATCATGTTAAAAAGTCTATTTCCTTCGAAAATAACTTGACTTGTACCAATCACTCTCTTACATACTTATTTCACACATACTCTCTTTCGTTTTCTCTGTCACTTTGAAGTGTAGGTGAACCACTTTCATTCAATTTTGGATAGAATATCCACAGTTCACAGCACTATTCCTTTGAAGAAAAACGGACATATTCACAATTGATCCTTTCTTTCAAAGAATGGGACGACTCCAAATCAAGAATCGATCACAAATTTGTTTGCTAAAGGAAGGGATGGTTGTGGATTTTCAATTTGTAATCTTTAATTTCTTCTACTCTTAAGTCTTCTATCACAAAGCTTAGAATTTTTCTATAGGCAACTACGACATTTCATCAAGAATGGCCAAGAAAATATTTCCTCTTTGAATTTTCTGGATGACCAAAACCGTGTAGTGACCTCTCCAAAGCATGTTGTGTCTTTGACGTAAACTTCACGATTCTGTCACTTGATTCCGATGGCGTAGTGTTCACTTTGAACTTTGGAACCTTAGGAATTGCTACCTTATGGAGAATCTGCAACGAGAAAAACAACAGCATTAGTTAAAACGTCCGTTGACTTGTCAAATATTTAGGTAAATAACTTATGTAACTGGTGAATGGGATCATGATTTTGAAGAAATTTTTGTAAGGTGAATTTTTTTCGTATAAAATGTCAGACTTTTGTTTGCATGACCAGTAGCTAAAATATTTACTGCAATCGTTTTGTTTTTAATAAATTTATGCATGATTATTGAAAACAATAATTGTTTCTTGAGAAAGGTTAATGTACTATCTTAAAATTTAAATCTTAGAATCAGAGAAAAAGTTCAATTTATATAAGTAAATGTTTATTTTTACCGAATCAAAAGATTGCTAAACATGAATAAACATGTTATTTTATATAAATGAAATTAATTTGGATACAATCAATGTTTATTTAGTTATTACGTAAATAAGAGTTTTGTATCATATAAACAAGATTTTTATTTGAGGAAAGCATAAAGTGATGATAATTATTAATGTGTTTGTTTGCTCAACGACTGTCTTTAAAACTTTTTTCACTTTAGTTTTACTACATTCATTTTTGCCTTAATGTCAATCCCTAGCAAAAAAACAAAAAATATAATATTTCATGATTTGTTTGTTTACTTTCTTCGTCTCATTATAAGTATTTTATAAGAGTTATCAGTTTAATGGCGACATTAGCATTCTCAAGTGAATAATATTTTAGTCAATGAGATAATAAAAATTGTCTAAATGATTTCCGGTTTTTTACTTAGACCTATAAAAACTAATTATCATGCTTGAGATATAGAGTCTAAAAGTAAAAATCACGAATTCATGATAAGAATAAAAAGGTGCAAGAACTCGGCTAGACGTTTTCCAGACAAAAAAAATACGAAAAATTGTAAATGAAAATTGGAAACAAGTGTCAACAGTTCAGTTTAAGATTCAGATAAAAGATTACTGTTATCGATTGATACCTTCTGCATCGCATCGAAAAAACCAAAGATTGAAAGTCGATGATCAAAAAAATTATTGTATCAATGAACATTAATTAATTTATTGAGCTTCTATAATTAAAACGTTTCAGTAGACAACATATATACGTGACATTTGCACTAAAACTAATTGCATGCGAGAAATTAATTGAAGAAGACATTGAAAATATTGACAAAGCATGCAACATATAGTGAAAATTGCAAGGAAGTTAAGTATGAAATATAAAGGAGACAAAGATCATTTTTGCGTGAACAATATGAACATTGACTCATACGAAAAAGTGGAACGCAAGGGCAAATATATTTTCATCAAAATAAAGTTATCGATTGCACACTATATAACTTTTAATCTTGTGGGTATATGTATTTAATTTGCAGAATTTCAAGAATATGGCTCAGTATCTCAAGAAATATATGCGAAATGTTTTTTTTTATGAAGACGGAAATAATTGACAGTCGGTTTTAAAGAACGTGTTCAATGAACTTGAGTAACAGAAAACAATACTTAAGATCCAAAGTTTCAGAAAAAGTTAAAAACACCTGTAAGAGGACATTTTGATAGAATTTTTGTACTGTAAAAAGATTTCTTTTAATACAAAACTTTTTATTTTCTCAAACAAATTTCATATTCTCACGAAAAAAAAAACGTGAGAAAACTCGGCTAAGTTCATATTTATAAGCAAAGGAAGGTTTTCTTTACTTTGGTGATTTTCAAATGCCTATGGTAGGTTTGATTGAGATCTTAATATTTGAATAAAGTGACAAGGATAATAGATGAAACGTTAGAAGAAATAGATATTTTTTAAAGAAGTTAACGAATCCGAGCTTGTTGAACTCTATGATTAAAGAAGTGGTCAATGACACCAGAGTTGCCAGGTTATTGATATCTTGTAAGAGTGGGTGAAAAAAAGACCACTAACCTGGTAACACTGAATGACTGATAAAATTAATTCTATCAATTATTTATTAGTTTCGAGATATGTAAATGACACTCTAATTAACGCGAATAAAGCTGAATGAAATTTTACACAAGCAAAATGTCAATGAAACTTGCCACCCACTCGTCTTAAAAAATTTTAACGAAACCAAGTTTTGCGAAAAATGCGCTTTAAATATTAGGTAAACGAAACTTTGATCTCCTCATTTTCACAAGGTGAACAAAACTCAGTTTCTCATAAATAATGTGAATGAAATTGTACAAAGTAACAGTGATCTTTTCCATGAACCTGAACAAAATCCTAATTAAGCGAGATAAAGAAAAAGGAAACTTTGTCCGAAAATTATTAAGAAACTCTTGTTTAGAAAAATTAAGTAAACGAGAAAATAAATCTGAATGATGTTCAAATTAAAGCAAATGAAGCTGAACAAAACTATGTTTATCGAAAAGTTTGTGCTCCTCGCTCTCAAAAGTTAGTAAAATTAGATATACAAATGAGTCTTTAATCGAGTTTTAAAAATCTCTAGGAAACATAATTTAATGCAAATTCAGATGGAAAAATGTTTTTCAACTTTTAAAACAGCAATGTAAACAAAACATTTGAAAAAGAAGGTGAATGAAGAAAGTAAATGTATAAAGGAGTTTGATTTATGCAATTTATGGAAGAAAAAGTATGTTCAAACTTGTTTTTAAAAAAGTGAGCGAAATCAAGTCATTTTATTGAAAATAAGGTAAATAAAAAGATATGAAAGTAGTAAAAGAATAAAAAGATCCTTACTCACATGGCATCCTGGGTGTTGCTCTCGTCATTCGCAGGTTTGCAGTACAGTTCCAATTGTTTAATACTGCAAGATTGCAAGCAACACTCATCGACGAGACCGGGACCATTAGTGTTGGAGGTTCGTTGCTCATCTTCGCCGCTATAGGAAAACGGGCTGTTGTAACCTCTGCCTTGACAAATGAGGTAAAGTGCATCACTAAGGCTCTTAGAACATAATCTGATGGTCTGCTGGCCTGAACCGAATGGCTTAGCGTACGAAACTCCGAGTAGATGGAAGAGCAGAAGGGCCACGAGGACTTTAGTCCACACATGGCAGAATCTTGTTGCGACACTCGACTTCATCGTAGATCGACGTCCATGTGTCATCGCGACGCCTTTTATATGAGTTTTTGACTCGGACGTAGGTGAGGTTGCCGGGTGGGGGGATTGTACAGCTTAAGATTGCGGGGAAAGAAGAAAGTGATCAACTCAGATCAACTCGAAATAGGCAATTATTACAATTAATTACTTTTGAGTTCCAAGTCCTTAATTCAGTCCCGGCTTCTTTGATTTATTTTTTTCTTCTTTTTTGTTTCTTTCCTTTCTAATTGAAATTCATCAGATGTATCTGCAACCTAATACTGGCTTCAAATCTGAACTTAACCTCTCTCAATAGATTATAACAATTAATGATAATTGAGAGTTCGCCGCGTCTCTCCCACTATCGCAGGGTAAATGTACTTTTATATCTGACGATTGTATACGTGTAATATTTATCACAGAGAAATTGACGTTCTGGTATAGAGTTTAAATAACTCGTGACATTAAATTTCTATATTTGACTTTTATCGATTCACCCACGATTATGGAATTTATCGATACCGGTGGACTGCCAATTTTATTGGCACACTTATTCGTTCCGACGTTGCGAACTTCCAGAGCGCCACTGGTTCTAACTGAGCTTTCTTCGCGGTTTTCGTTCCCGTTTTGATGATGGTGGTGGGTCCGATAAGAAAGGAGGGAGACCTCTCTCGGCGCCAAAAGGCCCCGAATGTCATCGATGATTTCTTGAGGCCGATAGGTCACATTTTTTAGAGCGGTTCCGCTTCCGTAATTCTGCTTTGATAAACATTGTCTTTGGAGCCGGAAACATAGAAAAATAAATCTAAAGTTCATCCTTCATCAGGAACATCGATCAAAATGTTGTCATGTGAAACAGCTGGGGGAGTAGAAATGTTTTCTATCAAGAGACTGATACTATAGATAAAGCTGTTATTCAACTCCCACTTTCTCCTTCTTTTTCTACTGTATTTTGGAAATAAAAATAGACCATATTCTAGATTATGAATCGCTTTAAAGTATAACTTTTCAAATATACAGCGTTTTATAAATTACTAAACATTTTTTCATATATCTTTTATATTTACAAAAATTGTATTATTTACATATTTCATATGATTTTATCATACCAAATAACTAAATAGAATTGAATAAATTGATATATTTCACAATTGAAAATAAACTTTTTGACTTTTTACATTTTAGAATATGGAAAAACATATCTCAATTTGAATTATGTGAAATAAGTTTCGGAAATCTCATCTGAAAAGTTTCTTTTCCCAATTTGAGACAAACAAATGATTAATTTCTTTCTTCTTAAAATTTTCTAATAATTTTTACTGGTTTTGTTAAAAATATTTCCTTGTAAAATTCCACAACAGTTTCTGAATAATAAAAATATAAAATTTCTCAATTAAAAGTAATCTGAACAAATAAATATTCGAGAAAACATGGAAATTTTTTAATTTCAATTATAAAGGATTTAAAATAGCAAAAAATAAAAAACATAAATGCATCAACATAATTCTTTGCTGATAAATGAAATTCTCTTCAAACTTTATGACTATTTTTAATCACACAATTTGTTCTTTTGTTACTTAATTTCTTATTATAAATATACAGATTAAAACTAATGAATTTTTCTGACAGTTTCGATAAGAATTATTCTCAATGCCTTATCTTACATACACGCAGAAAAAAGGTCAGTAAAATTTACAGGAAGTTCGGTACTTATTTGGACAACATGACTTTTTAGTAAATTTTACAAGAAGTTGAGTTCAATCAACAGATTTTCTGTACAATTCACTTAGCGTACAGTACAATCAACTTAACTCGGATTTTTTCGTATTCAGTAGATTTTACTAGACGCTGAGTGAAACGTACAGAAAATCTGTTAATTAAACTCAACTTCTGGTAAAACTTACTGAAAAGTCATGTTGTCCAAATAAGTACCGAACTTCCTGTAAATTTTACTGATCTTTTCTCTGCGTATACATAGAATTTATAATAGTGGAAAATACATTTTGCGACTTTTTTTACGCAAAAAATCTTCCAGTGAGGTAAATTATTAACACATGAAGTTCAAATGTCAAAATATATAAGATATGCTTTGAAGTTTTTCTGAAACTTCATAGATTCAGTTTATCAAATGTCTTAAAAGTAAGGTCAACACTATGAATAATATCAACGTGTAAAGAATTATATAATACTTGTGAATGGAACTCGATTATAGTTCATGAGAAATGTATTTAAAGCTCTTTAGTCACGGAAATACCATTCTGATTGATGAATTTCATTTTGATCGACTCTGTACTTTTGGAGACTTTAAACCTATTTAATATCGATGAACACAAATTCGGAATTTCCGTATAAAATTTGCATCTATATTTTTTTTAAAAACACAAGTCTTTCAGTTACATAGTTTTAATCGTGTAATGTAATTTTCGTCAATAAAATCATTATATTTTTATACAATGAATTAATAAATACTTTTTCTGCTTTATAGTCAGTTGTTTCAAGTGACTTTCATAGAGGAATCAATTAAAATTGACTGATTAAAATGCTAGAATTCAGTTACTACACTATTAACAATTTCTTTCGGAATTTCCCGACGCACATTAATAAAATTATATGCAGTTATTATTTTCTTAGATTAAGATAAATACACTTTAAATTCTCACACGTTTTGGTGAATTTAATAGAAAATAGTTTAATTCACAGTTACCAATCGCTCAATTTACTGATATATCTATCCGTTACAGTTTCGTAATAATTAAGAAAAATTGAGTTGAGTTTCGTAATTTTTATTAAAAATTTGATCATCTGGTCCGGTTGATCAATGACCTTATAGGGGCATGTACCATATAGATCAAGAAACTACTGAGTCCAGTTTCCACACCTTATGTTTGAAAATAATTATTATTTCTTGCTAAAATTTTGGAACATAATAAAGGACCGGCTAAGAAAGTTCCTGTGGCTTTCGTTTAGACTGAATAACCAAAAAAATTTATTCACTATGATATCAACATAATATAAAATAATAATTATTGAATTGATTGATTACTCAAAAAATATATTCATTGTAATACTGGCCTAATGGAGAGAATTGATTTTTTTTTATTAAACAATTTAAAAGAAGTCACAGGACCTGTGTTAATAGATCCTTTATAATTTTCAAAAATATCAGCAAAAAATAATAATTATTTTCGAAAAATAGTTAAGGAAACTAATAAAGTCACTTGATCATTGTGGCACACGCCCTCGAGAAAAACATTAATTCATTATTAATTGAGTTTCTTAAAAAATGAAAATATCGGAAAATTCCATACGCTGTATTGTTTTAAATTATTGGAAAATTGTGTGAAAATCAGCAAGCGTAAATACTGTTTTCTTGTCCTTTGGACAGAGATATACATATTCGTTTTGAGTTCCTAATTAGAATTTTAACTGACTGGTAAAGGTCAAAATTTTACTATATCATTTAATATTATAAGTGTTCCATTCCCTTAATATATTCTATTACTTCTTACTTAACCCTGTTGAACATCTTACAAAGTAGAAGTTTTTTTGACCTGGCCATTCTAAATAGTTAGCATACATATATATCAGAGAATAGTGATATGATAGCCTTACATTTGAAAAGTGCTTACGTAATTTAACCTTTGACAGTTATAATTGCCAGCACATTTCTTCTTTTTTAAAAGGTTTATGAAACGCTCATACTAAAATATCTACTATTGCAAAATTTGAAAAATTCCGTTCACTTTTATTGCCTTGATTCGTAGTGAAACAAAAAGTAAAGAAATTACAGTTAAAATTAAACTTACCATCTTAGGCACGAGAAAAATTGTAATCAATTGGATTGAATCATAATGCTAGATATTTTTAGAACTCCACTCTATTAACAAGCAAATCGACAACTTCATTTTTCTTTTCAATTCAAGTCATATATTTGAAATCTTGCACAATAGTATAAGAGCAGGGGTTATTATAGTAAGACATGCGTGATTGGATCACGTGCTCCCAATATGCAAAATATACTAATATTACCGGTTGCAAGCAATGGAACCACTTTGTTGACATGTAGTTATGAAGCCGGGTACTAATATATATAGCGGAATAAATTTCTATCATTTCAAGCTCTCTAGGTTAAAAAACAAGATAATCAGACATTTTTCAGATACCAAGTCCGAGAAACATCATTTCGCGAAAATAACTGTTGAAATTTGATATATATCCATTAAAAAATTCAAAACTAAAATGACTAACATCGAAAACACACCTTCAGGACATCAGATATCTGCATAAAAAGACACAGATAAACATTAGACGATCTCAAAACATAATTCAAAGACATCACATATTATGATGCACACTGGGAAGGAAACATATTAACATTTATTACCAAAGTGCAAGTATACAGATCGCGAAAAAATCAATATTTTTATTGTATCTTGTTTACTTTCTTTATTTGTCATTCCAGTTGCAATTCTTCCAAACGATTTAAATCAGGACATTAAAATAATGTAGGGGAATTCCTTGAAAGCAATCCTACATTGATGGTAACTGAGTTCCACATAATCAAATCATTTGATCGTTTAAAAGAGACAGACGGCAAGTCAAGGTTGATTATTTTCAAAGGAATAAGAAAGAGCTTGACTGCATTCAATTTATGACTCATAAATCAAGATTCGCAATAGCTAGTTATTATTAGGCACTCGAAAATACTTAAGAAACATTGAAATATATTACATAAGAAACATTTTTTAAGCTAAATTCAGAGATGAGCCAAATTTAAATAACAAGAAATTGCGCTAATTGTAAATTATATCTGTGACAAAAATTATTTATCGGACAATTTATTAGATATTCCAATCGAAGTAGCTAGACGTTTGAATCTAACTGAAATATATGAATTTTAAAATTTAAAACAATATTTATTGAAAAATATGAAAACATGTCAAAAATGCAAGTTAAAAAGAGTTTAAGAATCCATCGCTAACTCAGTAAAGGTACTCTCTAAACCTGAATCAGTGAAATAGTCACTGATTATATCAGTGAAAATATATCAACTGATGAATCAGTGCCCTGGTTTGATTTCACTGAGGAATCAGTGAACGCGTCACGTGAAAATAACTTTTGAAATCGCAAATTTAAAACTTTCATCTACACTTTACTGATTTATCGTCCCTTAAAAATAAAAATAATTATGTAATTTCGTTTTAATGTTGTTTGGCCTAAAATAAACGAGTTCATTGATCGTTAAAATATATTGCTGGTTTTATTACACCCACCTGAAGCTTTCACTGATTCAATAAGTGTGTTCAATCTATTTCACTGATTCATCAGTCGAATTTCACTGATTCTCAGTGAAAGACTTATAGCTGCTGCCATCAGTGAATAGTCACTGCGAATCAGTGGCCGTTAACTGATTCAGGTTTAGAGAGTAGCAAAACTGATTGTGGAAAGTTTTTGTTATTGGTAAAATGTAAGGCTTTCGGTCTTAAACATTTGCAATTATCCAAAAAATGTATTTATAAGAGAAATTAACACCAATAATTCAGTTATACAAAAATAAACAATGTTGTTTGATCAGTTGCGTTATTGATGAAACCAAAATGTACTTAGGTATCTTATCGTTTTTTACAACAAATAGATCGCAACAGTAATTATTTAAAATACATCCAGGTAATCAAATAGCATTGTTGATTAATGCTCGACTGTACCCAGAAAAAAGTTTTAATTAAATTTACGAAATCGTTTTCTAATTTTATTTGTTCAATTCGAAGTAAAAACACCTGTATAGGACAAGTATAAATTTATTTAGTTTTGAGAAAACACGTTTTTAGCCTTCTTTAAATGAAAGAAATTATTTTTTTTATATTATTTAATTGATTTAAATAAATATTTTTTCGTTTCAAATACAGTATAGGCAAAAACTTAAGAAATAATTTATTTAATTTCATTACCTTAAACAAAGACAATTTTTTTTTCAAATTAAAGAAAATATTCTTGTGAGTTACGTTACGTATTTACTATATGCGACTGTGCAGAAATTAATTTCTTTCATTAAAAAAAAAAACAACAATCAAGAAATTTCTTTAGATCAAGGAAAATTTTTTTAGGCCGTATAGAAATGCTCAGATTTATTTGATTCAAAGAAATTTGTTTTGAACCAAAGAACCTTTTTTCTAGGTGTGCATTTTCAGAACAATTATTTTTAAAATGTTAATAGAAATCTTACTTTTTACCTAATATGGCAAAAAGCTATTATAGCCTGTTTGGTCTTCACTCGTAAGTTAGTTATTTGCCTTAATGGGTTAATACTTTACATTTGACAAAAAACAGATGTTTGACTAATGAATAATATCAACTAGAATTAAGAGAATCGCGTATTTACATAGTAACTTGATTTGGATTTTGACATTAATCGTGTAATAATCAACAATTATTCAAATCCAGAGTATAAAGAATGTAATAAACTTCAAAACTGTACAACAAAGATAAATCATTGTAGGTACAGTAACGTTTATAAATGCCTTTCTTCCAGTTTGAAGATAGGTCGTGGAAAAAAGACGAGTTTCTATATAAATGACAAGAATATGATTCAAAATGAATGAATATTCATAGAGATATTCATCATTTCTTCAAAGTCTAACTTCACAGCAAAAGAGAGGTATTGATAAACGATATTATATAATATCATTATCAATATTATGTTATTATCAATCATTTGAAGTTACCGTATATAGACCTTCAACTTATCTAATCCTCTTTTTTAAGTTTATATTCCTAGCACAAGCAGAATTACGTTAAAATACAAACTTTTCCGTGAAATTATGTAACATAGTTAAATCTTAAGCAAGGGTACAGTACGGCCAGGAATTATGAAAGCTTCTATTTTTTTAACAATTTTTAGAATATCTCAATTTGGTTAATACGCAAATAAAAATTTTCCCCCAGCAATAAAACAAAAACTAACAAAATTATTAAATTAATAAATCCAGAGTAAAAGGCAAAATGGCAATTTTGTAATAAGGTATTGCAAAAAATGTTAAATTTCAATTTAAAAGAAAGTGATAATAACTTAAAAAATAATAAACATTTTTTATTTGATCTTATATTTTTTCCTAGATTCAACCATAAGCTCAAACTTTCTAATAAAAATTTTTAAATTTTCGAAGAAGTAAACTCCCCATAGTGATATGAAAAGTAAAAAAATTGATGTTTTCGTTACTATTACTAAATATTATTAATTTACAATTTAAAGGAAAACTTCTAAAACTGTCGCAATAAGTTAAAAAACGCAACCAAGATTTACCCTTAAAGCCATGTGATACATAAAATGTTCTATTCAAAATTTGGGAAATGGTAGAGAGGATAAAAAGAGACGTAGATAGAGTACTTCTGGTTTCAAAATTAAAAAGTTCAGTTTTAGCAAAATATATCGGAAAATATGTTTTAATTGTCGAAACCAAAAGTAGTCTATCTACGTCCGTTTTTATCTTCTCTACCATATTCCGAATTTTGAAAAAAAAATTTTATGTGTTTTGGACACAAATATGTAGAAACTGGACCAAATTGTTAACATGAATTTGTTACTTTTCTCCAGTATCACATGCCTTCAGGGACGGCTCTAGAAAAAAAAAATTTGGGGGGGGGTCCGATCGAAAAATTTAAAAATAAAAGATATTTCGGCTTTCACAAAACGTGACGTTAGAATTGTGTTAGACAAACTCGAATTTTTTCGCTAGTGAGATTTGAGGGAGTCTGATATTTCGGGGTGGGGGGGGGGGGGGTCCGGACCCCCAGGACCACCCCCCTGGATCTGTCCCTGCATGCCCTTAAAGTGGCTTGATCGTTTTTGAAAAAAATTACAGATTGTTCTGAAACTTAGAGATTATCTTAATAAAATATGCTAGATTCATCTGGAAAAAAGAAATACTGTGGTTGACGATGTCAATGCCGAAAAAATCGCTACCGAAAAAATGTCAGTTTAACACGTAGTCTTATGGGATTCCTCATCAAAATCGGCGAAACTCCGGAACAAAACACAAGTCCCCATAAATCAAATATATAATAGTACTTTCGATTTCGAGGAATCTATTAGTATTATAAAAACAAAGGGTTGACAACTTCAATCAAGAGAAACTTGCGAGAAAAGTACAGAATATAAAAAACCGCCTCGAGGTGAAACTAATAAATTTTTACTATCGCTTTTTTCAGGGGACATTTCCGCGATTTCTTACCCTTCTACTCAGATGTAACTATAATACATATGATTATTAAAAAAATATGTAGCAATGAACATTCATGTAACACGTGGCCCCACGGTGCCCCTCACTTCATACGACGCCAAACGTTCAAGCCACCTTAAGGGGGGAAATACATGTATAATTTTAAAAAAATTAATTTTTTTCTTTTCATAAAATTTTGAAAAAAATGAGTTCTACAAGGTCACCGAAGGACAATTACATGGCGCTGGAATTGCTGTCTAATTGGTAAGTCAATACAAGCACTGAATTTTTATGTAACCAAGCTTTAACCGCGTTTTTCTCAAAACTATATTTTTCAAATCAGCGGGTACGATAACTCAAAAAGTTATTCATCGATCCCTCGGAAATTTTGCACACATATTTTCAATGATATTACTTTCTATGTGAATCAACATATTTCCAAGTTTGTTGAAAAAATTATTTTATCGAAGCTAAAATAATCGAAAAATTAGGTCAAAAATTCAAATTATTTTTATAAACTGTTTTATTCTGCGAATTTTTTTTTTCATTTTTTTAGGTTCATCTAAAAAATATGACATTAATAATCATACAGAATTTTGGTTTTTATTTTCAGATCTATAGAACGGAGGCTACAATGTCCGCCGATCGAGAAGTCTCGCTGCGACCTTCCCAGAAAAATGTAGTGTACATCGGCCATTTTGAATAATTAAAATGAAAAAAAATTTTTGTTTTGTTTTAAAATATGAATAAACCATATGCCAATTTTGAAAAATTTAGATTGAATCATTTACTTCAAAAAGAATTCATGAAAATCGAGCAAAATATATATTTTTTACATTCTCATCATGGATGAGAAAGTATTGGTTTTATGTGAAAAATGACTTTCGAAATTTTCATCAAATCTTTACGTTTTGAGACCCCCTGAGTCAGAAAAAAGGGTTTTTACGAAAGTGTCTGTCTGTCTGTCTGTCTGTCTGTAGTAGGTCGTGTGCGGCATAACTCTCGATAGAATTATCAGATTAAATTGAGCTTTGGTACACTTTATCGGAGCCGAAAAAGTAAGGACAAGTTCGTTAACCAGCCACATCCAATCAAAATTGAGGGGTTGAGCACTACTTTTGTGTTTTTGAAAATAATTTTTTGAAAAAATCAAAAATTTCAATACTGGTTTTAGATAGTGCTCATAAATCTCTAAAAATTATCCTAATAACATTTTTCGATTAAATCAAAATTAGAAATGTTACAGCATATTCAAATTCGAAAAAAGTCAATATCAAAATTCCATTTTCCAGTTAAATTATACGAGATACGAAAAAACGTTATGATACAATATTATTTTCTACATAACGACCTACAAATTTGAATTGTAACATTTTTTCATAAGATGCATATTTTTCATTATAATTTAAAAAAAAAACTATTGAAAATCCAAAATCCAATTTTTTAACAATAATATGTAAAATACGAAAAAAACGTAGGAATACAAAGTTGTTCGTTTCAAAAAGATCTACAAATTTTGTCTGACGCAGTTTCTGATAAAACATATATTTTACGTTTCAATTCCAAAAAATACGTTTAAAATTCAAAAATTCCATTTTTTAGACAAAATATGTGAGATACAAAAAAAACGTTTATATGGAAAATTGTTTGCCTAAATGAGGTTTACAAATTCTCATTAAGACATTTCGGGACAGGATGTATATTTTATGTTTTGATTTTTAATATTAAAAAAATTCGATTTTTTTCACCAAAATATGTGAGATACGAAATAAGCGTTGTTCTGCAAAATCGTTTCCTTAAATAAAGTCGACGATTGTTTTTCCTTTTTGAGATATTTGGGAGAAAATAAATAAATTATTTTAATCATGTAATTTATTAATACGTTACTGAAATGTATACAGAAAATCGAGCGCAAAGCGCGAGCGCCATGATGAGAATGTGTTCCTTAAGGCTGATAGAGCCTTAAGTAAATTGAATTTCCTGTTTCGCTTAAACTGAAAAAGAAATTTTAGTGAATTTGAGAAAATGAGTAATTTACATCATCTTTAATATTATAAAATTGGTTTGAGCTTCAGTATAAAATTATAATAAATAAACTTGAATGTATGTGAAGAGCACAAGAACGAGCGCGACGATCAAATTGCGCGCCATAGGCGCGCTCAAGCTTGCGAGCGAAGCGCGCGATGAGAATGTGCCCGCGAAGCGGGCAGATTTTTTTTCATACAATGAATCAATTTTATAAGAGAAATCATATTATAAACAAAGATTTCAAAAATAAAAAAATTTATGGAAAAAACAGTTTTGATGACGAAAGAATGGAAGATTCGCTGACCGGAATATTATGTTTGTGGTATAAATAGATATATTCATAGTTTAGAAACTTGATATTTTGATAAGAGGAACATTATTCTACCACGTGATTATTAAAATAAGGCTTGATTTAAGTCCAAACTAACTTGAATTTGGAGAATGGCTAAGAATTCACGGATGAGCCAAAGTTGTATAGCTTTTTGACCCAACAAGGTAGAAACCCCCCTTAAAATATCTAGCACTGTTTATTCTTAATTAAAATACTCCCTGAATTTCGATCAAATATTATGATTGTTTCTGAATTCGAATTAGTAAAAAGTGAGTTTTGTGATATTGTGATATTAATGAAATTAGTAACTATAACTAATAAGTTGTAGAAATTTCCACTAAAGTAAATTAGAGTCTCACTTATCACTGATTTAAATCTAGAGTTTGAACTTCTGATTTGTAAATATTTATTCATCGACTATCTTGTTGAGTAAAGACAAAAATATTTTATGACACCGTTTATTACCGAAAGAATGTGATGACATTTTTTGCTGGTTATTTCATGAGGTCAAGGATGAACAACGAAATAGATTGAAAAAAATAGTTAATTGGACCTATTACTACTTGAACTTGTAAAGCATGCCACTGCTACTTTATTAGTTAGCATAACTACTTTTCTTGACGATCTTCCTATCCGAGTTCTTAAAAATACAATACAGATATAGTAACTGAACTGAACATTTTTTTCAATTAGATATTAAACGGAATATCGCTTTTCATTAATGATCAAAATCCCTTTTCCCATTACTTGAAATGCAGGATATTTGATCCAAGTAAACTTTACTTAAATTGAGCCAATTTTTTTGTTGAATGGAGCGAATTAATTATACTCTTAGTATAAGAGTTCCATGTAATAATTCCTTTGAATTAATTCCGCTTAAGATTTTTAGACGTATCGGTTGTATTTAAAAGCCTTCCTGATAACTCCACTTCGCATGAAGTTTGAAAATACTGATAAATCCCTGCTATCGATTGAAATCCGTATGACAGACAGAAAGTTTCGCGACTGCACGTGCTGTCGAGGTCATAGGGAAGGGAGGTGAGGATTGGATAAATGGAAAGTCAAAAGAGCGTTAAGAAAGAGTGGGGTATACGGATATTTGATATCTTGCTTATATTATATTTTTAACGAACTAATATCACTTTTCTGAGGAATTTTTTTTAGCATAGCACTCACTTTATATTGGGTTGGGAACAAAGTAATTTCGTTTTTTTCATGAATCTCAAAGCAAGTTTATGGATACAATTAGCAAACATTAATCAATTATGTATTGACCATTTTGTTCGATGACCTTTTGCCATCTTTCAGTCAGCTTCATAATTCCGCTTTCGTAGAAAGTTTGGTTCTGAGAGGCAAAAAACTGAATCAACTCATTTTTGACAGCGTCATTTGAATCGAATGTTTTTCCATTCAAATGGTTTTGAAGTGAACGGAATAAATGATAACACAGGTCTGCAAGGTTTTGTTGTTGAAAAGCTATGGGTCGTTTCCGGGGTAATTTTTGACGTAGAATCCGAATCCGGAATCAGAATCAGCCTATCACGTCAGGATTTTGAGATATTTGAGGTTATGTCCTCGAAAAATGGGGTTTTCGCTACTTTTGAGGTTATGTACAGGGCGTAAGAAATTTTTTTGTTTTTTTTCTCAAATGTCATCATTTAGCACTACTCCTTCCCTTCAAAATGAGCTATTGAACAGTGATAGGCTGATTCTGATTTCGGATTCGAATTCTACGTCAAAAATTACCCCGGAAATGATCTATCGTTTTCCAACAACAAATACAAACCCATTATTTGCAGACCTGTGTAATCGGATAGAGTAAGGTCAGGACTATACTGTGGATGAAGCATCACTTCCCAGCCTAATTCCAATAATTTTTTGTAAGTGAATAAAGATGTATGTGGTCTGGCGTTATCTTGATGGAAGATGACGCCTTTACGAGTTGCCAGTTCTGGCCGCTTTTCCTTGATTTCTTTGTCCAATTTCATAATACCTGTCATTCAAGGCAGTGCAGTGGTTCACCTTTTGTGGAACTTCTCCGTTAAAGTTGACCATTGGTTGGAGTGAGACACAACTATACTTTCATCTGACTCTAACAAATATTCAATCCTGACGGTGAAGACATGGAATGTGATGAACCACTGCACTGCCTTGAATGACAGGTATTATGTTTTTTTCAATTTTCAGCGTAAATAAATAAAATTATTGCATATTTTAATTACCAGTTAACGTTATTTTCAACGTAGAATAAGGATAAAAACATTTTGAATGTTTATTTTGCCTCATTCATGAATTATAATGCTACTTTACGATAGCTTTACGATAGCTTTACGGTACAGCGTAAAGCTACCGTTCAGCCAGTTCGCTAGGGCAGACACTTAGCTTAACCTTGTTTCGATGAATATCAGCTTTTAATGTCGATTGTGCAGGCTCATCTCACTTGCTCCATGATCTTTTTCGCACAACGTTATCGTAAACAGCCTATTTTTCATCGCTCGTTATGAATTGCTTTAAAAATGGATCGGTTTCGTTAAGTTTCAGCAGTGAATCGCAAATGGAAATTCGTTTGGTGAGTTGAATTTCGTTCAATTTGTGAGGAACCCAAATATCGAGCTTATTAACGTAACCAAGTTGTTCTTAATGTCTTCACTGAGAGAAATCCTATTAGTTGTGCTGACTAAAAGGTCACAACTATATATTTTTAGTAAGCAGTACCAAAATGTTGTAAATGCTACTAATTTTTTTTTGTAAAATTGATCAAATTCATTTATTTTGAGGAATGTAAATATTTTATTTCCATATGCAATATTTCGTGTGTAAACATGACTTGCAATTCTTTGGTAATAGTAAACTTCAAGAAATAATTGTACAGACGAATTAGATTTCACCTGCTTATCAATTATTTTGAATCGTTTTGAAATCGTTACATATATTGATTTCTTAATATTTTGTTTTTGTTCTTCATCAAAATGAGAAGAATTAAATCATGGTAATTTTAAAGTATAATTGTAAACTGTTGTGAAGTTTTTGATGAAAAACCTCTCAACAATTATCATCCTTTGTTACATTTTGAAAAACAATAATTAAAAAAGTTTTTCTCCTAAACAATTCTAACCTAAGAAAGTTCCCATCGACATTAACAAAAATAAAATAGATAGAATGGTAAATTTAACATTTTTTTCAATTTTGCAATTACTATTTTAATCATGTACGGATGAAAAAAATTAATCAGTTTCTAATTAAGATATTGGAATAGTTTTTGATACAACTTTTCTCCGTTATGTCGAAAAAATATATATTTTTGTAACAACTACACTGGACAAATAGTAAAAGCAATTAACGCAATAAGTAAGTTTTACAAAAACGTATTGGTAACATCTATTATAAGCTCGATACAATGTGGGAATGCATGAAAATAGTCACGGCTACAAAACGGACCGACTAATCGGATTTTGTAAGTTTTACTAAAAATTTTAATCATTGCTACTCAGTTAATATTGCTGTAAGAACTAAGGTGCTTAGATGATACAGACTAAAAAACATACTTGTGATCCTTTTTTACAAAAAAAAATAGGTAACCACAACTAATACTTTCTCTCAGTGTTTTAACGCCGGTTATTTTCTATCATTGCTTTTATTTTGTCGTCTTCAACTTCAGATGGGCGTCCAGAGCGTGGTGCATCTTTGAGGTCAAAATCTCCGGAACGAAAACGAGCATACCAATTCTGGCACTGGCGTTCTGTTAATGATTTTCACCATAAACGTCATACAACTTTTTCTGAGCTTGCACTGCACTGTAAAAAATTTGGGGAATTTTCCCCACCAATTATTGGGGAAAATTCCACATTTTAGGGTGAAAATACTTTTCCCCAATAAATTGGGGAATTTTTCCCCAAAAATTGGATAAAATCCAGAAAAAGTAGGGAATATTCCCCAAACATTTAGTGAATAAGTAAATCACTTATATTTTGGGGAATTTACCCCAATTGTGTTGTGTTTTTACGGAAAAATTTAAAAAATTTACGATAAATTAAAAAAAAAAATTCTTTAAAAATTAGGGAATTAAGTAAACTTCATGTGATTTCGGGAATTTCTGCAAATTCATTTAAGGATTTTTTTCAAAAATGCGAAAAATATCATTCAAAGGAGGAGATATTTTCTATGAAAAATAAATTATTGCCTTTTTGCCTTTTAGTCTAAATACGGTACTGTGCCTATTCATTGAGTTGGTCTAATCTCCTATGTATGCTTTGGTTTACCTGAAATTAATTTTGAATGCTCTAAATATTGAATTGTATTGTTCAGTGACCCTATAGACTCTTGTTACTTAAAAATTTCTGGCGTCTCTGATTTTAAATTTGTAATTAGAAATATAAAATATTAAAAAACTTCGAAGTGCAACAGTTTTTCGAATTTTGATTTTAGAAGAAAATATATTCAGACTTATTTGTAGAACTATTTGAAAATAATCTAGAATTCTAAACATAATTCTTGAAACCCTCAAACATGAAATTTTCGAATAAATTTTACAAATTTTGAAGTGCCATCGTATTTCGAATTTTGATTTAAGAAGGAAATGTATTTGGAATCATTTGTATAACTATTTGAGAAGAACCTACAACTCTAAAGAGAACTCCCAAAAATGAGATTTTCGAAAAAAAATTTTAAAACTTTGAAGAGCCATAGTTTTTCGAATTTTTATTTAGGAACAAAATGTGTTTGGACTTATTTGTAGAACTATTTAAGAAGAATCCAGAACTCGGAACAGAACTCTTGAAACTTTCAAAAATGGGATTTTCGAAAAAAATTTAAAAACTTTGAAGTGCCATAGTTTTTGGAATTTTGATTTTAGAACAAAATATGTTTGGATTTATTTGTAGAAATATTTGAGAAGAATCCAGAACTCGAAAAAGAATTCTTAAAACTTCCAAAAATGAGATTTTCGAAAAAAATGTAAAAACTTTGGATTTCCATAGTTTTTTGAATTTTGATTTTAGAACAAAATGTGTTTGGATTTATTTGTAGAAATATTTTCAAAGAATCTATAACTCTAAACAAAATTCTTAAAACCCTTAAACATGAAATTTTCGAAAAAATTTTAAAAACTTTAGTGTCATAGTTTTTCGAATTTTGATTTAAGAACAAAATGTGTTTGGATTTATTTGTAGTACTATTTGAGAAGAATTCAGAACTCTAAACAGAATTCTTGAAACCCTCAAACATGAAATTTTCGAAAAAAATTTAAAAACTTTGAAGTGCCATAGTTTTTAGAATTTTGATTTAAGAACAAAATATGTTGGGACTTATTATTACACCTATTTTCAAAGAATCTAGAATTCTGAACATAATTTTTAAAACTCCCAAAAATGAGATTTTCGAAAAAAATTTAAAAACTTTGAAGTGCCATAGTTTTTCAAATTTTGATTTTAGAACAAAATGTGTTTAGACTTATTTGTAGTCCTATTTGCAAAGAATCTATAACTCTAAACAGAATTTTTGAAAACTATTAAAACAAAAATGTTTTTGTAACCTGTCCTAAGCTTTACATGCAGAATGCGTCAGTATATTTCGGAGCCCCTTCAACTCTCCCATGAATCCCGCACTGCAGATTGTACCCATCAGCATTATGTGCCGATAGTTTTACAACCGGAATTTCCCAAGCAAATTTTCTTCCAGCATTACCTTTATTTTCCATCATTTTAGTTTCAACCCTCACAAAAAGTGTATCCATAAGTGTATCTGAAACGAGTGAACGAACACAGAATTCCAGAGTTCCAGAGTTCCAGAGTTAACGTAAAAGGTAAGTTTTAAATATTTTTTTAAATTGATATATAAATATAAATGATATTGGCATTTTTATTTATTCTTAAATTTTTCAATTTAAAGCATTAATTAATCTTTCTCTTCTGTTTGCAGTATGCCCTTAGACATCAATCCCATCCAAGGACACAAAAGAAGTGAAAAATACCGAAAATTAGCCAGAGATGCCAAGGCAGGGAAATTAATAGAAAATGTTGTAGGCTTCAGCAACAATTTATAATTTGATTTTTATTTTCAATCATAATAATATGTATATTTAAAGAATTTGAAAATCCTTCTGTGGAAAAAAAATGCTTTCGACTTTAATTTGAAATAAGATGTATAAGTAAACAAAATAAACTTTGTAATTTATAAAAAAATTCATTAAATCTGTATTTTTATTTTCCACTTAAATTATAGAGGATATTTTCTTAAAGATATTTGGGAAATTTCCCAAGTTTATGTAAAATATTTCCCAAAATATATTAAGGGAAGTTTCACAATAGTTTTTGAAAATTTCGAATTTTAAAGAAATATTTTCCAAATATTTTGGGAATTTTTCAATTTTTAGGAAATATTCCCCAAATATTTAGGAAAATTCCTTATTTTTGGGGAATATTCCCCAAAAATATGTGGAGGAAGTTTCCACAATAGTTCTGGAAAATTCCCAACTTTTAGGAAATATTCCCCAAATATTTAGGAAAATTCCTAATTTTTGGGGAATATTCCCCAAAAATATGTGGAAGAAGTTTCCACAATAGTTTTGAAAAATCGAATAAAGATTTAATTCTACAAAACATGTTGCAAGTTCAAAAAGATTGACAATTGTAACAATGATGCCAAACATTTATATAAAAGAAATTATTTATTTTAACTGAACGTACTTGCAGTCATTTCAACAAAATATCGTTTTCTTTGTAATAAATGTTCTTTTTTGAATGAATTCTTCCATTCTACTGTTCACAACAGTACATTGTGCAACTAGGGAAAATAAATGTTTTTCCCGTGTTGCACACGATTTTTTTTCTACTATAGGGTCAGAAAGTGGATTTGTTTGCCCCGCACGGGGCAATAAAGTCCACTTTATGGCCCGCTAGTAGAAAAAAAACATTTCTTTCAACTAAAGAAATCAATATTTATGTAAACACAATATTTTATTCATATAAAGAAACTTTACATTGATATACATGTATCAACTCTTTGAATCGAATAAATATCTTCTTAAATTAATTAATGAATGCCTCAATTAAATTAATATTTCCTTGATTCAACTAAACCTAAAGCTTGATTCATCCATGGATAAATTATTTGATTTAAATGCGTCTTGTTGAATTCAAAAAATGGGACTTATTGAATCAAAAAAATATTTCTTTGAGTGCGAAAACAAGATTTAAATAAACTAGGTACTTAGTTTCAAAGACATGATTTGGTAATGAGTTAATTCGCTCACATTCACAAGCAAAGAAATATTTCTTTGTATTGAAGAAATGCCTATCAAATAAATTATTTCTTTGAACCAAAGCACGCGTTTCATGCTTCTAAAAAAAATTTAATTGAATTGGGTAACGAATTGTTTGATACAAAGAAATGGAATCAATTAAATACATTTCTTTGGATCCAATAATCTTTTTTTTCAGTGTACACAGAAAAAAAAAAGTTTTGAATTTGTTACGTCTAACAGACGATTTTGGCTTAAATTTAGCTACCCCGTGTATAAGTGCATAAGTCTGTTCTTCTCTAATGATCTGCTTTATATCACACCTAAAAAGAAGCCCATTTTTGGACTTCATTTAAGACTTTTTTCTCTGTGTAGACGAAGAATTTTCAATGGCCTACTCAAGAAGAGGAAAAATGAACTTTTTCTACTAGCGGGTCATAAAGTGGATTTTATTGCCCTGTACGGGATAAACAAATCCATTTTATGACACATTAGTAGACAAAAATCGTGTGCGACACGGGAAAACAATATACAATAAGAATAAAGTAAAAGGGTGAATAACAAATAATATGACTTAGTTTTATGATTGCTCCTTCGATCACCAAACAATTTCACACTCAAGAAAAATCTTTTATGTCGGCCCTGACAATAGCGTCAAGTAAAATAGTACAAGACAAATGTAGGACCCGCAGAAATTTAAACATATGGAAGTAGTGAAAGGCAAGTTTCTTTTTTCTAACCATAGTTGAACTTTTTAATAATTATTTCAAAAGTTAATGACAAATATTATTAAAACAAATATGTGTTAATCACACATCACTGCACAGGTCATGTTCGACTAAAATATGAAATAGTCGACAGAATAATGAAGAAACCAAAGATCACTCTGTGACAATTTTACCATCCAGTATAGTAAATTTCTACAGTTGTCCTGGGAAAACATATATATTTTTAAAAAAATAAATCGCAGTTATCTACAGTTATTATGTATTCCTATTAAAGATGGGAATTATTTATAGATGTTTATTAATGTATTCTATTGCCAGCACTAAAAGTTACGATTATATTTTGTAATGTTTAATAACTTTCATTATGATATTTTTCTAGTCCCAAATTTTATATTCGAGATAGTAATTAATTCTATTGGTAATATTTTAATTTCCTTTCTCAAGAATCCGAACATTAAAAAATAACATAAAAAACAGTGTATACTCCCGAGTCGAAATTCTGAGACGCCTCAATTTCTGCTGCCGAAATTGAGGCGAATGTGTAACCATGGCTACGAGAATGTGAGAAGAGAATCTAGAAATGTTCAGCCTTCATCATTCATAGTTAACTCTCTCCTATTTCTTATCACGTTAAACAGTCGCCTCGATCTTCTTACGCCCTCTTTTTACCTTCATCCAGTGCTCTTTTCACTCTCGCTTTACGGAGAAAAAGCCTACTATTCATATTATTAGTTTTCATAATTTATTATTACTTATCAAAATTGATAAACACGGAAAAAAATAATTAGCTGCATTAGCTAAATATTCGCTACCACAGCTAAGAAAGTTACTTGATATACGGACAGCGAATGCCTTAGCTGCTAATACTAACGTCTATTTGCTACAGTACTTTAGCGATGCCAGCTAATTTACGTTAGCACTGGTAACAACGATTGTGAGCAGTAGCCTATCGGTCGTGGTATCTTCCTGTTCTAACAGCGTTTGAAGTACTAGTTAATTTTATTAGCAATTGCTGCAAATAGAGGTAGCACTCAAAATCATTGATTTTGGACTTCCAAACCTACATTTAAATACAGTTGCACCTGGGTGCTTAAGAAAAAAATGATCTCGTAACCCTTCTATACTCACAAAAGTCTGCTGGCAAGTTATATCAAAACAACTAATTTCTTGCGACATATCGTAACCTGCAAAATTAAAAACGAAAAAAAACTGATTCAGTTCTAACCTTAATCACAGCATAATTTTTCAAGAATAAGAATAAAACGTGAGCTGCTTTGATAACCAAACTTATAGCTACAAGTAGAAACATTACCGGGAACAGTAGCTACTTACTTGCCAGTCCAATATAATGTTTTCAAAAATTGTACAAGTATACAACACTTAGAATTCAGATAAACTCAGTAAGAAGATAATAAATAGCACAATAAAGAACCTATTACAAAACCTACAATACAATCTTCAGAGATCAGTTACAAATCAGTCATTTGCATTATAAATTAACGCGAATCGTCGAATTATTTATAAATTAAATTTAAAACAACGCGACAGGTGTACAACTTACCATTTACAGCATAATATCTGACTGGTCGCGCTTTGTGCGCATGAGCAACACAGAAAACGCGGGATGTCTAAGCAGCCGTTAGCAACCGCTGCTAACTTCTTACATATCAGCGCAAAATTTTAAAAGCTAAGAGTACGAATTTTGAGATTTTCTAGGAGAGTAAACTGTTTTAGCAGCAACAACCAAATGATTAGCTACAACTCTTAATGCGCTAAGGAGTCCAATGCAAATTTTCAACTTCGATTGCAGCTAACATTTTTTAACTGTCCCAGCAAACTGTTAACTCTCTTAGCAAACTTTTTATGAATCACAATTAACTAGTCGACAGCTAACTGCAGTTAGCAGTAGCAGACATTTCATTTTTTTCCGTGTAAGGGATATTTTTATAGATCTGTTATACAAAAATTACGTAAAAATTGTGAGTGTCCACTAGACAGTAACTTCCATAAGCATTTGCGTAGATTATAAGATAGTCCTGGTTTTCCAGGACATGTCCTTCTTCAGCCTTACCTGTCCTGGTGTCCTGTTTTTTTCTTCGAAACACGCAAAATGTCCTGGTTTTAAATAAGTATTGTTGATTAGCTCGATTAGGATTTGCACATGTATGTATTACTTTTACTATGATAAAATTGTTTTTTTGAACACGGAACTGTTGTCTATACTAATTGATTAATAAATTGCAACGCTTAACACCATTTCCCTTATATGCGTGACGATTAGAGGAAGAGAGTGAAGTTAGTGACCTTTTATTTTAGGGTTTCTATAAAAGATGTTTGAGTGTCCTGGTTTTTCGCCCGGCCCATCTGGCAACCCTATATTTATATATGGCTTTATGTACAGGGATTTTAACACATTTTTGACCGGCAATTTCACACAGAAACTATCTCATGTCACCGGGTATTATTTCATAATTTAATGTGAAGGTAATACAATCTAAATAAACTTCAATAAACTTTATGCATACATAATGAATACATAGATAATGCAAGTGCAATCACGAATCAATCCGTGATCGGTCAACAACATTTGGGCATGAAAACACGAGTTGACTCGTGACCGGTCAACAATATGTTTAGAAGGCCTTTCGCAGAAATTTTATACCAATATGAGTACGAAGTTTTCAGTAAGAACGTTTATTACTAATTGTGAAACTATAATCTGAGATAACAAAAATATAAAATTGAAAATAAGTGATTGAAATAAAATTGCGTTTACTTTGAAAGGATTGATATCTGGTCTGGGAATTCTACGTCATACATATTTAATAATAGTTTCACGTCAAAGGTGACTGATCCAATTAAATTATATAGTAACACTTGGGTATCGCTGACGTGCAAAACCAGTGAACACTTGATTGTCTTTCATCGCGCAATTTTTTCTTTATCAGGACGCACGTGCATGCGTAAGCTATTGTTATTTGAAACACCCGGACGTGTTATTAACGTGAAAGTATCAACTATCAGCACGCGGTTTTATATTGCTAATAACGACAGACTTTTCGTTAACAGTATCTTTTCTCTGCATCTCTATCTACGCCTTTGCTACATTGTACTGAAAGGAGATAGTCACTATCACAAAATAGTTTTATTGATTTGAATTTGTTGGCATGACTAAAATTTAGTTGTTGTTACAAAATAAAAATCTTGATGCAACGAAAAAGTTTGTTCGTTTCAAATAAATTATTTTCTTAAAATCTTTGGTTAAATTGTCCAAATAATTGTATTGCCCTGGAAAAAACTGTGTAAAAATTTGAAATTCTGGTCTAAGGAAACTGACAGAAACCTTATCAGATTTCGACAGAGGTTTCTAATTGTCTGAAAACTGGACAACCGGTAAGGAGGCGTTGATTGTAATAAATTGAAATTTTATCATTCTATTCGTATAGTGCAATTATTTAATGCATGCGAATCATTGATTGTGAATATTGTTCTAACTCATGATATTAAATCAATTAACCATTTTTTGTTTAATGCTGTTATGACAAAAATCAGCTCTCTGGAAAAACGGTTTTCCTATAATTTTAATAGAATAGAATTTTTCTTTACAAATTTTTGAAAATAATTGGATTTTCATAAATCATGGCTTCTTTTTTCGGGTAAAATATTCTCTACAAATCTACTGTTTCCAATTTTTACAATAAGTGAAATATCTTCAAATGTAGTTATTTAAAATAAAAAATCCTTTCAACCCTTTCATAGCCACTGACATTTTTTCAATAACTATATTTAATGTTAAATATTGTTGGTATTCTTATTTGGCTTTAGGGTCCAGAAAAAATGTAACTCAAGGTTTTATATTTTCAAACGTTTCGACTCAGATTGAAGTCCTCATCAGTGAGAATTTATTTGCATAAAAATACAAAAGAAAGAAATTTAAAAAATTGCACGTGTGACGGATAAACATTGTCGTAAGAAACGATATGAATAAATTGCACGCGTGAAACTATAAAATGATCTAAATAACTAAATTCACAAATAAAAACTGTACAAAAAAATATATTCACCCAAAGAAAAATTATATTTACAATTGTAGAAGTCAAGAAGAAATCGAGAGTAATTATTCCAGAATAAAAATGTCTAAAAATTTACGATCTCATCACAATAAAATATTACCAAACAAAACTGACCTGTTATTTTGTCAAGTAGTCGAAAAAATACGCTGGTGAAAAATTAATCGAAGTGACACATCAATAAATTTTTTTTTCTCTTCTTTCGCCCCAAACTGCAGGAACACATAATTTTCAAATGCACTCTTGCTACTACGAATTTTCCATTAAAACTGAGTTACATTTAGAATAGACTTGAAAGGCGTTTTAAAATAAAGTAGAGGGTGAGGTTTTTTCTTTGGAGAGTTTCAGTTAAAGGGAAAGAAGAAAAAATGTGGAAAGATGTACATAAGATTTCTACAATTGTTTATATAATTTTTCTTAGGGCAGATATATTTCTTTGTATTGCTTTTATTTGTGAATTTAGTTATTCAGACCAATTTTATAGTTTCACACGTGCCATTCATTCATATCATTTGTTACAACAATGTTTATCCGTCACGCGTGCAATTTTTTAAGTTTCTTCCTTTTGTATTTTTATAGAAATACATATTGACTGATGAGGACTCCGATCTAAGTCGAAACGTTTGAAAATATGAAACCTCGAGTTAAATTTGTCTGCACCCTAAAGCCAACTAAGACCACCAACAATATTTAATATTAGTACTGAGGATCGATATAAGTCCTGTTCATTACTATATTTTATTAATTGACTACAATATTAACTTTTGAATACTCTGGTAGGAATATTGGTAGGAACTTTTTTGGTTCAACTTAGTACCTTCTTTTTAATCTCCCAAATTTTCAACTTGATTTCTTATTTCGTGTAGGTGTAAGGATGACGGAAAAAAAGTCGAAGAAAAAAATTTTTTTGAGGTTATAAAATTTTTTAGTTTTAAAATAAAAAATCACTCTAATTCTGACGTGAAACGTAAAATGTTGGAAAATAATTTTTATTCTAATTTGGAAAAAGGGAAGTTAAAAACTTTCAGTTCTAAGTTTGAAATATTTGAATGATTAATTGACACTTTTTTCACACTTTTATTATATTATTTTGGCAATTAAAAATATATTTTCCACTTAACTTATTCGATTATTACGAGATCGAAGTCAAATTCCAGAAAACTGGAAAAATATTCAAACTCCCAAAGCACAATTGAGGGGCCGGATGCAATAAGGGGCTTAGCGCCCGGATCTCCTCAAACGTGACGTCTCGTTTACAATACTTTTATAACAAATAAATCCTTGATTCGCTCGCTCGCCTAATCAATTTTTTTCCGTGTAGCAGGATAAATTTTGTATTTAGTTCATTTAATGGGAAATTTTTGAAATTGACAGATGTAAAACGTGGCTGTCGTAAGGTTGGACATCTGTCAACAACATAACCTTGAAATTACTTTACAATTATATACAAATTCACACGATATCAATAAAATTACACTACTTTTAATAGGGAAATTTTACAAACCAATATGGAAATTTACATAGTTTTTTCACAGTGAAGTCAATGAGAATTTCGACACCTTCTTTAGAAGCTTTTATTGAAAGGTGTACGTAATTATTGAAGTAGTCAATGAATCTTCCCAAGCAGAAATCATGACACTCTGCCGACTGTGGCGATCGGTTAAATGTTGGTTCGATTTAGGAGATCGACTGTTGATAAAAACCCATATATATATACCAACGTTGGTACAATGTTGGGAAACAATTGGCCCAACCTTATTCCGACTGTGGAAAAAGTAATTTACCGACAGTGGATGTACAAGGTCTATCCGGTGTCTATTCAGCCCCGGTAGTCGACTGTAAAATACCAGCGTTTGTACAGTGTTGGATGTACAATAGGACCAACCTTCTTCCGACTGTGGGAAAAGTAATTTTTCGACAGTAAATGTACAAGGTCCACCCAGTGTCTAATCGACTCTGATAATTAACATTGTAAAATACCAGTGTTTGTACAAAGTTGATTCGACACTGGTACACTCTAAAAAAAGTCTATTGATAGTGAAGTTAGGTTCCTTTCAGAACATCAACAAAAAAAAAAAAAATTGATGTCAGCAACGTGTATAGGCAATTCGTCTCATAGTATATTTTGCGTAAAAACTAATCTAAGAAAAAGGTCGAAAAACAACCCAAAACTGACCGATACTTGGTCGGTTTTATGATGCCAGAGATGGACATATTATTTTAGTAGCTGTTTGGTTTATATAACGATGAATTATATTATTGAATTGAAAATTCAATCCCGAAAATGCATAAAAAGCGCCTTTTTTTCCCTCGTTTCCTCTTTTCTGAAATATGTTGATCGTTGTTAGTTACCGTTCCTTTTCTTAACTCCGATTCCTCCATTATTTTTTTCTTTTTTTTCCAAAGGGTCGTAATCATCTTGAATATCCGTAAATGAATAAATGGTTTAAAACCTTTGTAACTTTAATGAAAAAGTACATAAAAGTATAGTATAAGTAAAAGTTAACATTTGTAGTTTATCTGTGTTCCAATTTAAAAAAAATGATTTGATGTAAAAATTACGTAGGTACACCAACCAAAGCAAACATAACCCTATCAGCACAAAAACGTTTTTAAACGTTTTCAATAAGCTTGGCCTCTTGGAAACATTTTAAAAACATTTTCGTGCTGATGGGAAAAAATGCATGATTTAATTTGATTTTGCAAAAAACAATGGTTAATAACATATTCAGAATCTATTTTTATTGTTGGTAAAGACCTTACGAATTTCGTTGATAAAATTTTTAAGAACGGTACATCATAACTTTTATTATTTAATTACTTGACTCGAATCTTATTTTGCCGATGTAACTTTTTTTATTGAAAAAAATGCGATTCTGCTTCCAACCTTAACACTTTCGTCGTCACCGATGATATCACTTTTTTTAGACTATTTTTTACAAAATTTACTATAGCTTCACAAGATTCTTGATTAAAGCAAATATAGGACGGGAATCGAGTGAAATATCGTAATCGAGCTCTTTGGTACATCAAACCTCTAAAACATCTATGAACCAAGCAGTGTCGGTCCATCAGTGCGAAAAAAAGTAACACAAGTGACGACACACGGACGATGAAAGTGATTCTTTGTCAAAAAGTAACATCAGTAGTCATTTGGAACAAGACGTTTATAATGTCTCAGAGCACGAAAGTGATACAAGCACTGAAGAAAATCACAATAATGTAGACGAAAATCCTGATTTTTATCCTAATACAAATGTCGATAATATTAGGCATCATGTTGATCTTTTTCTGCATCAAAATAGTGATCTAAATTTTACAGAAATTGTAATAAGATTAATAAATCTGTTTTGGAAACATAAACTGACAAAAACCGCTTTGAATTACATTTTGCAGCTTTCGCGTGATTTGCTTCCTAAACCAAATAATATACCAAAAACTGTTTATCAATTGTTTAATGTCGTTGGAGAGGCACCTTCAGGGCCTGCTATAAAACATTACTAGGGTAAGTGTGGGTATTACTGTGGATGCCCCAGTTACTGCGCTTTCAAATAAAACTAATGATATACAATGTTTTAAAGATATATAACGCTACAGAACAATTAAAAACAATCAATTTCTAATCCAAGCATAATAAGTATTAATGAATTATCAATAGTTACGATATTTGTAGCTAATTGATTGCAATTTAAAACTCTCATGTTCCCGATTCCCATAGTTTTAATGCTTAGATTTGTTGAAAGGTCATGAACACGTTCTGAAAAACTTGTTATAATTCGGTTTCTGAAAATAAAATATTTATTGTGATATTACTTTCTGCAAAGTAAATATTTTATTTTTCTAAATATTTATGCAAAATAACAAAAAATACGTTTTTTAATCACTTTTTTACCAAAACAGTATTTGGTACATGATTTTCATAGGTGTATGAATTACTGCGATCTGTCAGGCGGCACTGCATAACCTTTCAATCTATTACAAATGCTTCGTTATGCTTACTTTTTATAATTGAGATTAAACGTAATGTTGAAAATTCCAAAATCGTTGCTAATGAGGCAAGAGAAAGTAAAGTAATATAATTTTAAGGTAAATTAAATAAGAGTTATAATATTATTTAATCTTAATTTGTCAAAAATACTTCACGTTCACTTTTTATAATTTAGCTTAAATAAAATGTTCAACACTCCTTAATCGTTGCTAAAGATGCAAGAGGAACTCAAGTGATATAATTTTAAGTTAAATTAAATAAAATTAATAAAATTATTAATCTTAATTTGTTACGAATGCTTCGTCGTGTTTACTTTTTATAATTGAGATTAAATAAAATTTTCAACACTCCTAAATTAATTGTAAGTTCACTCAAAATAATATCGCAGTATTACGTGCACAGAAATTGGGGTTTCCGCAGTAATTGGTGCGCAGTAATTCATGCAAACCCGCAGTAATACCTACATGGAACATTTTTTTTAGATTCGCATTTTCTAAGTAAATCTGGTTTCTTTTCAGGGTTTAAGGACTGCATGCTACTTACTTAATACCAAATACTGCTTTAAAAATTAATTCGTGACGACTTTTTTATCTCAAAATCTTTTTTTTTAACTTTAAAAGCCATCTTGATTTTCGATCCGCAGTAATTGGCACACTTACCCTATTGCAAAGAATGTCGTTTTTACCTGTGAAGTGAAAGCTCTGTAAATTTTTGCGCGTCTTGTTCTAAAGTGACAGAAAAGAAACATTTTTTCGAATTTGACATACAGAATAAGATAAAGCATTTGTTTAAAGTGCGAAATCTTGCAGAAATTTTGAATGTTAAACCTCATGGTCCGAATATAATTGATGATGTGACGAATGGTTCAGAAAACAAAAGTAGAATGCTACTTTTGGTTTTGAAAATAGAAAAATTTTTAATTGTTCATATTATACTATTTTTATTAATGTTAGTTATGCATTTTAAAAATATAAATTAATATTCACCTTAATTTATATTCTATTTTCATTAATTATTCATAATGATTTCCAACTAATTACAACTCTCATTAACGTCGTTTCTTGTTCAGAATTTTTCATTTTTTTCCATTTTTCAACTTAATTTTGCTTCAAAAAAATAATATTGGTAAATGCAGTGATATGTAGACAATTAAATATAAAAATTTAAAAAAAGTTATTGTTCAATGGCATAAAGGAATAAAAGAGATATTAATATTTAAATATTAATATCAGCTGAATGTTTCAAAATAGTTTTTGTACGAGATTAATATGAATAAAAAGGGGAAAATATAATTAAAAATATTCAGATAATATTAATATTTAAAGTCTGATCTCTTTTATTTGTTTATGGCATTGAATAATATATTTAAAAAATTTTTAATATTAAATTCTTCGTATCTTACTGTGAATTTTCAGGGAGTGATGGTACAGTTAGCGCCGCGTGTGACGATTCGGCAAACTAACTTAGGAATTCAACTTAGAACACTAACGTGGTCAAGTTAGAATTATGAAATACGGGCTGATGCATACCCCTGGGCCAGATCTAACCATATCCAATCAGACCTGGTTATATCTGAAGTAAATAAATTATCAGATCTGGTTGGATCTTGTTAGATCTGAAAGGATCTAGGTTGGATCTGGTTAGATCTAGGTTAGATCTGGTCAGATCAAATTTTTTTTTCACGGGCATGTTCAAATGTCCTTATGTCCCAAGTTTAATCGACAGAGTTGAGTAAAATTAATTCAAATATTTTTTTCTACTAGCGGGCCATAAAGTGGACTTTATTGCCCCGTCGTTTTCAGAGTAATTTTTGACACAGAATCCGAATCTGGAATCAGAATCAGCCTATCACGTCAGGATTTTGAGATATTTGAGGTTATGTGCTCGAAAATGGGATTTTTCGCTACTTTTGAGGTTATGTATAGGGCGCAAGAAACTTTTTTGGTTTTCTTCTCAAATTTCATCATTTAGCACTACTCTTTCCCTTCAAAATGAGGTATTAAACAGTCACGAGCGATTTTTTTCACAAAGATACGGCCATATCAATTTTTGACATTTATCCGAACAACCTTATGAGCATTCACATTGACTCTTTGGTGCATACCATTCTGCATTCGAAATTTTATTTTGAAAATTTGTGCTTGCGGGTTTTGATGGTCTGTGAATAAGAATTTACAGTCAGAAAATTGACATTTCCATTTCTAAGATGGCGGATCGAAATTTACGAAATTAAACGATTTCGCTCTTTAAAAACTCTTACTCGGGGGTTTCGGAATTGCTGATTACGAAAATGGGGTCGCAAGATTGACATTTTCATTTACAAGATGGCCGGCCGTTTTAAAATGGCGAACTGAAATTTACGGGGAAAACAATATTGGTCTCTAAAATTCTGTACTTGAGAGTTTTTTGAGTCACTGAGTACGAATGTGAAAAAAAATCGCTCGCGACTCTTCAATAGCTCATTTTGTAGGGAAAGAATACCCTTGTAGAAAAAAATAATTGGACCCGATTGGGACTTATTGATCCGATTGACCCCATTTCGAAAACATCATTGAAACCGATTTATTAATCGGATTCAAAATGGTCTCGCCTGATTGAATCCGATTAATAAATCGGTTTCAATGATGTTTTTGAAATGGGGTCAATCGGATCAATCGGGTCCAATTATTTTTTTCTACAAGGGTAGTGCTAAATGATGAAACTTGAGAAGAAAACCAAAAAAGTTTCTTGCGCCCTGTACATAACCTCAAAAGTAGCGAAAAATCCCATTTTCGAGCACATAACCTCAGATATCTCAAAATCTTGACGTGATAGGCTGATTCTGATTTCGGATTCGGATTCTACGTCAAAAATTACCCCGGAAATGATCTTTCGTTTTCCAACAACAAATACAAACCCATTATTTGCAGACCTGTGTCTTTAGAAGATCCATTCTTTCAAACTTGATCTTTTAAAAAATTGTTTCTTGTCTATTTGATTTTGGATCAACTCGAGAATTAATTCTTTTCAAAGATTCGAATATCCCTAAAGAAAAGTGAAGCGGCCGGGGATACGAGAAGTAGGGGTCGCCCATTAGTTTTTTTAAAAATTATTAATTTAAATTTAAAATTATCTTAACCTATGTAATATTTAATACTTGAAATTATTTATACCATTGCAGTATACCATTTGTTACACGATTTGGTGAAAATTATTTCATAACATTTACATTTTTAGTTTTAACAGGAATTTTTTGCATTATAGAATTTTCCTGCCTAATTTACAAATATAACTGTAAACGAATGTGTGAAATTTAATATAGATTTTTATTAAAAAACTGTTAAAATTAACTAAGAAGCTACTGAAACTTGAAAAATTTGCAGAGAAAAATACTTGGAGTAATTTTACTGGTCTCTGTCGGTTAAACTTGGGGCATAAGGACATTTCAATATCTTTTAAATTCTAGTCGAGTAAAATGAATTTAATAAATATTTAATTCACCCAACGTGAATAATAATGAGCGTTACATAGGAAAGAGTGCGGAGTTCAGTCAAACGTGGTCTAGGACTAGGCATGCATATGCGTCAGTGGGTTAACGTGAAATGTATATCTCTGACGCTCGAGGAGCTTCAAATGATAGTTGGGTAAACTGAGCATCGGGCGTGTTACTTTAACCGGTAGTAGTATAGTTCTCTTGATTAAAAAAAATTCTTACCACACACGCAATAATTAAGTTACAACCAATCATATTTTTCATCATAATTACACCTAACATACATCCTCGCATATATAAACCTAATAACTAAACGTATACCAAGGACGATACGCTTTCGTCGAATCACGCATACGCTCGCTTACAGCGCTGAGACATAAAATTTGGAGCATTCTTATATAGTGACTGTACCCTAACGAACTGGCTGAACGGTAGCTTTACGCTGTAGCGTAAAGCTATCGTAAAGCTATCGTAAAGTAGCATTATAACTCATGAATAAGGCAAAATAAACATTCAAAATGTTTTTATCCTTATTCTACGTTGAAAATAACGTTAACTGGTAATTGAAATATGCAATAATTTTATTTATTTGCGCTAAAAATTGAAAAAAACATAATAACCGGTCATTGAAGGCAGTGCAGTGGTTAACCTTTTGTGGAACTTCCCCGTTAAAATTGACCATTGATTGGAGTGAGACACAACTATACTTTCATCTCACTCTAACAAATAGTCAATCCTGACGGTGAAGACATGGAAAGTGATGAACCACTGCACTGCGTTGAATGACAGGTATTATGTTTTTTTTAAATTTTTAGCGTAAATAAATAAAATTATTGCATATTTCAATTACCAGTTAACGTTATTTTCAACGTAGAATAAGGATAAAAACATTTTGAATGTTTATTTTGCCTTATTCATGAGTTATAAATTTTCAGACACGAACGTTTTATGCAGTGTAGAATCAAAATTTGTGAAAAGAAAAAATCTGCTAAAATGGAAAAGATTACAATGAAAGAAGCTATGGAATTCGGATATGAATATTTGAATGTATTGCCAGAAACAACTGTCAACAAGAACACTTCTGCAGATAAAGAATGCCAAGTTAAAGAGTGTCAATTTGAAATGGAACCCTTAACAAAGCACACAGATCCAGGAAAAATACTCACGTGTAATAAATTTGTAACAGTCACTATTGATAATTTAGCACAAAAGCAGACAATCACTAATGATGCAGAGATCCACTCATATTTTTAAAGCAAAAACTTTAACGATACCTAGTCAGAAGAAGATGAAGAATAAAAGTTGCAGTACGGTAACCAAGGAGTATGCTGATAAATCATTGAGCGTAGAACCCCAAGAGTTGGGGACGGGAAGATGTTATTTTCAAGGCTTCGTGTCATTGCAAAACGAGGAACAACTTGTGGACTTGACTGGAGTTAGTTATGGCACTTTTGATTTTTTGTTACAAAGAACACTCGTACCATCGGATAACTGTAAATTTAATCAAAAGAGAAGTGACAAAAATTCAGCAAAGAAGAGACCGATGAAACATATAAAATAGCTAGAGTCCGTATTCATGTGGAGAGAGTCATCTAGCGACTCAGAATATATAATATTTCAAACAGTATACCTGATAGTTTATTCTATTACATATTCTATGTGTACTTGTAAACTTACAACCTCCGATACATGGAGAGAATAATACTGAAGAAAGAGATCAACAAAAATGACAATACAAAAATGTGAAAATTTGCAAATATAACAACGCATGTTTCAATGTACATTTTTATTAATATAACGAAATTACAAATTGACTATGTCAATAAAGCTTTTATTTGTAGATGCTTAAACACTTATAGTACCTTGAAAGTGCTAACTGAATGTATTAATAAAGCTATCTCTACTGTTAACTTTTGTACTTATAAGCAGTCTTTGTATCACAGTATACATTAATCTGTAGTTATTTTATAATAAATATTTTTGCATACAAACAATAATTATATTTTAAATAATATTGACTACATTGCGTCCAGTAAAAGTACGTTTTGGTGTATTTTGTTTTTCAGCACATGACTGAGATAATTTGTTTGGCTCTACTACCATTTTATTATATAAAGTTGGTAAATAATGTTCAAAGTAAAACTGCTCACACTTTGGGATGACATCCATTAAAAATTGTTCGTCTCTCATCATAGTAACACAATAAGATCCATTTTCAATTGGAGAATATACGAAAAGATCACAAGTATCTGTGGCAGTCACGTACATTTGTACTTGACATTGCGTAAAGCAACTTGAACTTCTTTTTACATCTACTGTATTATCATCTTTCAGCTCAAAGTAGCTAGCATTGCACTTTTTTGCTTCATAGTCAACTATCGGCAATTTTGCACAACTGTAAGGGCACTTTATTTCAACAAGTTTTTCAATAAAATCATCTTCTATCACAGCACCATCAGGACTAGCACATAGCCATTGTTGATCTCCAGATATAACAAGACCAAACTGCTGCACACAAACACCATATAAAAGTTCATTCTGCTTACGAGCATTACTTTGACTATTTTTTCCATAACGAGTTGCTGTTGTATCAACCATTTTAGGATATAACATTTCTTGAACAAGAGCTTCAATGGATTTTGTCTTTCTGGTTTTGATACTATGTACATTCGTACTTGCAGAAATCCTCAAACTATATCTCTTCCATAAGTATAGTGAATTTCACGCAACTCTAACATTATCTCAACAAATTTTGCACATTTTTCATATTTCGCAGCTGCTTCCATTTGAGACTTTTCTAAAAGTTTTTTCTTTTTTTTTCATGAGCATTCTTATCTACAAGAAGTATATTTTTTAATGGTGATGGACCGATAAGCTTTGACACATCTATTGGATGAGGCTTAATGTGAGCTTTCTTTGGTGGTGGAAACATGACTGCAAAACTACAACCTTTAGAATATTTTTCTTGTACAAATTGGCGAGCAGTAGGATCACCCCACTGCTGTGCAAAGCTTGTTTTGCTAATGCTTCGGTGGTTGTTCACATAATATGTAAGTGCAGCTATGTGCTTGCATCTTTCACTTTTATTTTACACACAGCTACAAGATACACCAACCACCATGCGCTCAGCATTTATCTGTAAACTAATTTTTCAATATTGTGTGATTCGTACAAAAAATTTTATGATAGAAAAGCACTTTAAAAAATTACCCTCAAGTATACTGCATATGGTGGTTCTCCTACATTTACTTGTCGAACCACGTTTGCTTTAATTAAGTAATTTGCCCCTTGCATTCTATACTCTGCAACATCTCGAACGTGTCCAGCTTCTGCCAAATTTTTTCCTTTAGGCTGAGTAAAATCACAATTTTCCACTGCTATACTTACTGTTTATAATTTTTATATATTGACGTTCGATGTTGTTAATACGATTGAACTCCAATCAATGCTCTGTAACTGTTCTACTTTGATACACAAATTATTTTCATGATATTTACCTAGCATTGCTGTAAAAACTTTACTCCATTAATTCGTCTGTTTCAGTCACCAGATAGCGCGACATGCTTTTCTCGGTCCCTATAGGTTTTATGAGGACCATCTAAGAAAAATAATCTTATGAGAAACGTCTAAAAAAACTTTGATTCTTATATGGATTTAAGTAACTTTCTTTTCAGGGTCGTACAAAATAGATATAAGAATTACTGTAAAAGAATTACATTTTCCATATATGAATTATACAGAAATGAATAAAAATCTGTACTCTTTTTTATTTTAATAACAGAGTACGCTGTGAACTTCGGGAAAGTAAGTCAGTGGCTTGAGATATCATTGGAAAAAATCAAAAGGAGCAGGACTATGAGAATCGGAGAGCTGAAAATCGAACAAAAAAGCGCGGAACAAACGCCCAAATAAGTTCTTGAAAATGTATTTTTGTATACTTTAAATAAAGAGTCATTTTATAAGATGTGCTTTTTCATACATTCCAGACGCATGTGTTATAGATAACAAAATAAAGAGAGCAGTCGACCAACAATTGAACGGCCTGGGCTCGAAACCCAGCGCAGTCGAAAGCGTCTTTTTTTTAGAGAAAGATTTCAAAATTCTTTAAAATTATAATCAATGATATTTTGATGGAAAACAACCTCTTCGAGTCCATTGTACATATTTAAGATGTCAATACTCCCTTAAATCTGCATGGATCTGGTCAGATCTAAGTAGATAGACTTAGATACGATTAGATCTACTTAGATCTGACCAGATCTCGACAAAATCAAGATTTGGTTAGATCTGGGAAGTTAGATCTAACCCGATCTAATCAACTCCGCCATTGCCGGTCCCAAGCCCGGATGAGAAAGGAGGAGGGGGCACACAGACAGCAACATGACACAACACATTACAGCGACACTAAACACAACACACCTAACAACCAAGAGAGCGTTCTGTGGGCGGGCAAGGTCTCGCCGAGGTGAACGCATGAGTCCAAGCACGGAGCAGACGCGTCCTGCAGCCCAGCAACGGTAGTAGCCGCAAGGACTCTGCCAGCAGTAGGGCTGTTGCCGTAAGGATGGCCGCCAAGGGAGCCCTATAGATGGGCTTTTCCCTAGTGATGGACCTGCCGGGCGCACGTGCCACGACGGTTGTTCTGCGACTTTCAGGCGCGTGAGGATGCGGTGTGGAGCGAAAGCATCAGGAGACCTTGAACAGGTCTCTTGATGCCGAATGAATGTACACGGAGTGAATGCGGGGGGCCCCTTAATCGGGGTATCGCCCCAAATGCGTATGCGGCGATGACGCTGAACTTCCCGCGTGCGCTTTTGTGGTCACACTACAATCACATGCACGACACCGACACCCACACACACCAGAATGAATGGGACGCTGAGTGAATGGGGCTGCGGCCGGCGCCTGGTGGATATTCCCGATAGACTAACCAAGGGAGGAGTAGTAGCCTCTCGACCAGGGTAGGACGCGATGTCAGTACCTCACCTCTGTGGAAGTAATATGGGTAACCGTAAGTCCCTCCGGTGTTCGACCGCGAAGGGCAAAGATCCCGTGAAACCACATGTTAATCTGGGAAAACCGCTCACGACCCTACTGTCTGGAGCCAATGTCGGGGTTGAAATCATGGACGTCCGGGCGCAGGAATGAAGGATTACCTGGACAGTATTTTCTTATATCCGACGCTGCGTAGGATAAATCGCACACCGTCTAGCCTGAAGTCCGGGTCAGGTGTCGGGGCGGACCCGGCACCGCTCGGTCGATAGGGGTGACGTTAAACCATTAGCATCATTATGGCGCGGGCCTATCCCGTAACCTTTTTTGCTAGCTTCATTTAATGTGCCGATAGAATCGACCTCCCGATAAGCCGCTTCTCGGTTTCGGCGCATATAACTAGGGATCTATACAGGCGGGGATAGTAGCCCTACTGCGGTAGGGCTCCCATGATGGGCGAACCGTCTTAAGACACGAGGAAAATAAATATGAACTTTGAGAAAAATAAAGGACAGGAAGAGGTGAAGGCGCCAGATGCGCACTCACACACTCCTACAGGAGCTGAGGGATGGCAAGACGTCCTTCAGCTTCTGAAGGAGCAAAATGAAAAAATGGAAAGGTTAGCCAGGGCCCTCAGCGTTATACAACAGGGTATGCTGAGGAATAACCCTGGCTTCGTTAAAGACTAGGTGAACGAGGCAACTGAGGTGTTGAGCGGCATGCTCAACACCCACAAGTGCCTCCTGGAGAGCGGGGTGAAATTCCAGAAGAAAATGGAATCTCACCCCGCTATGAAGAAATTGGGGATCTTCCAGAGACCACGTTCGGCGTCTCTGGGTGATACCCCAAAAAATCAGGCGAAGGGCGAAAAAAGATCTGCGCCCTCTCCCCCTCTGGAAAAAACTCCCAAGAGGGGGAAGGGTGGCTCTTCGCCCTCTTATGCCGAGGTGGCCACGAGCCAGCCCCCAAATAAAGAAGGGGTCTGGCATGTGGTCACAAAAAAAAGAAAAAAAAAGAAAAAAAAAGGAAAAAAGGGCGGAGGACCCGGCCCAAAAAGCGCAGGGGACCACCGCCACTCCTAAGTCGAAGCGCTCCACGCCCGCCAGGTCGGGCGATGCCATCAAGGTGTCGGCGAAGGACGGCCAGTCCTACGCCGACATCTTGAGGGAAATGAAGGCGAAGGTCGACCCCCGGAAGGCAGGACTTGAGGTCCTGTCTATCCGGAGGACCAGGAAGGAAGAAGTCCTTTTGGTCCTCAAAAAGGGGGGAGACATTTCGGCCTTCCGAAAGGAGCTCGACCTGGCGGTCGGGGAAAGGGCGCAAATTTCAGCCCTGGTCTAGACGAGGTCCCTCGAAATTAGGGACCTCGACGAGACCGTTGAAAAAGAAGAGGTTGTGTCTGCCCTGTGCTTGGCATTGGGCAGACCAGCTTTTGAGGGGTCCTGCAGGCTCTTCACCCGCTTTGGTGGGGTGAAGACTGCAGTCATCCGGCTGGCTGAGGCAGACGCCGCGCGTCTGCTTCAGCTAGGCAAGTTGAGGATCGGGTGGGTAGAGTGCCGCATTCGCGAACACCTGGAAGTCGCCCGCTGCTTCAGGTGCCTTGGGTACGGCCACGGGTCCCGGGGCTGCAGCAACCCCGATAGGATGAAACGCCTGTTGGAGATGCGGCGCCACGGGACACTTGGCCAGGACCTGTAAGGCGCCACCAGGGTGCCTGTCATGCGCAGACAGGGGCGACAAAGATGTCGCCCATGTGTCGGGAAGAATCTCCTGCCCGGTCTTCCGGGAAAAGCTTCGGAGGTTGAGAGGCAGGAATTGAAGTTCCTGCAGCTCAACCTCGGAAGGGGGAAGGATGCCCAGGACCTCCTGATGCAGACTGCCACGGAACTCTGCTTGGTATCAGGATGCATCAAGGAGGGCCGGCATCCTTGTTTGTAACCCTGATTTGGGCGTCGGGGACTTCCTGGAGACCGACGCAGGGTTCGTCTGGGTGGAGGTGGCGGATGTGCGTGTGTACAGCTGCTACTTCTCCCCCGGCGATCCCTTCGATGTCTTTGAGACCCAGATCCTCCTCCTTGAGGAAAGCCTCCGTGAGGCCATCGGGCGATCCCTCATAGGGGGTGACTTCAACAGTAAGTCGCCCGAGTGGGGTGAAGCCCGCCTAGATAGGAGGGGAATCTTGGTTGGCGAGATGGTCGCTAGGAACGAACTGATCGTCTTGAATCAGGGCGGGGAATTTACGTTCAGACCAGGAGCGGGGGGGTCAATAATTGATCTCACAATTGCCGCACCTCGCCTCGCTTCAAGGATAAGCGACTGGTCGGTCTTTGAGTTAATAACCGTGAGTGACCACCGGTGCATCGAATTCACACTAGAACAACGGTGTCAGACGGTAGATAAGGGTAGGGGCGGCGAAGGAAAGAGCCCCTCCTGGAACACGAGACGACTCAGCAGGGAAAGACTTCGCGAACACCTCGAAGAAACCAGGCTCATCGATGAGCTTGGTTGGGTCTGCCCTGCTGGGTCGTTTGAAGCTGCTGTGCTCTCAGTCGCGGCTTGCGACTACTCGATGCCTCGCCGTGAGCGCAGGCAAGCCAAGGGTTCGATGTACTGGTGGAACGACCAGTTGGCAGCCCTACGTCGAGAATGCCTCGCAGCGCGGCGAAAATTCACCCGTTCAAAGGGGGATGCTACGCTGCACGAGGCATGGAAAGCGGCCAGAGCAGCTTTCAGGCGAGGCATAAAGGAAAGCCGGCTTCAATGTTGAAAAGACTTGATCAGTGAGGTCGAGAAGAACCCATGGGGTCTCGCCTTCAAAATAGGCCCCAAGAGATTGGTGGCTAGAAGAAAGACCCCGGGCCTGGATAATCCCGATCGAGTCCAGTACATTGTGCGTAGCTTGTTTCCACACGTGGAGCCGTTCCAAAGACAGGACCGAAGTTCCTGCGTGGTCCGGCGCGAAGAACTCTTCACTCTCGAAGAACTAAAGAGAGCGGGTGGAAGGCTTAAGGCAAATACAGCGCCGGGTATCGACGGGGTGCCGAACGAGATCCTCAAAGAGGTGATCGGGGCGTACCCAGAGATCCTCCTAGAAGCCTTTAACTCCTGTCTTCGGGAGGGGAGGTTTTTCGCAGATTGGAAGAAGCAGAGGTTGGTCCTGCTGAGGAAGGGCAACAAACCTCTAGGGGTTGCCTCGTCGTATAGACCAATATGCTTATTGGATACGATGGGGAAGCTTCTGGAGGAGTTGATTCTACAACGGCTTCAGGCTCTCTTGGTCGGGGAGAACGGGCTCTCAGAAAACCAGTTCGGATTCAGGAAAGGCAGGTCCACTGTGGACGCCATCCAAGCTGTGGTTAACATCGCCACAAATGCAAGAAAAGGAACTTCTGTGCGTTGATTAGCATTGACATACGCAATGCGTTCAATACCACGAGATGAAACATCTGCATCGACGCGATGGTGCGGAAAAAGGTTCCAGACTACCTGTTGCGAATGATAGATGACTATCTGAGCGATAGGTGGGTGATATATGAGGGCGACAAATGGTCTCTCAAGGAAGAGATGACATGTGGCGCCCCTCAAGGGTCGCGGGTGGGTCCACTCGTTTGGAACGTCATGTACGACGATTTCCTGCGCATGGACCTGCCTGCTGGAACGAGCATCGTCGGCTTCGCGGATGACTCACTAGTCGTGTGCGCCGCTGACGACGTCGGAATCCTAGAGCTGAGGATCAATGAAAGTCTGTGGCGAGCGAAGCGCTGGTTGGATGGCAGAGGTCTTAAAATGGCCCCTGAGAAAACCGAGTCTTTGCTCGTTACGGACAGGAGATCCTTTCAATACCCGAGGATCGTTCTCGGAGAGCATGAAGTCGAGTGGAAAACAAGCATTAAGTACCTGGAGGTGCAGCTGGTTCGTAGGCTTAGCTTTGGCGAACACCTAAAGATCGCAGCCGCCAAAGCTATCCAATGTGGAGCATACTTGGCCCGGCTTATGCCAAACATTGGTGGACCCAGGGAAGCGAAAAGAAGATTGGTGGCGAGCGTGGTCCATTCGAAGCTGCTTTATGCAGCTCCGGTCTGGGCCAATGCCTTGCAAAACCATGCTATCCAGAAGAAGCTGTTCTCGGCGCAGAGACTTGTCGCGCTGAGAATAGTTTCGGCATATAGAACTATCTCGACGAGCGCTGTGCTGGTCCTGGCGAGCGTCCCGCCAATAGATTTATTGGCGGAGGAAAGGCAGGAAACCTTTCAGCTTCGCAAGGAGCTTACCTGCGCCGACCTGCAGGAAATCGCTCGCGCGAAGGAGGCCATCCGCAAGGATGGAAGGCGCAGACTCGTCGAGAAATGGCAGATGAGATGGCATGGTGAGCAGGCAGGGAGATGGACCTACCGCCTGATCCCGGAGCTCGCCACCTGGCTGAACAGAAAGCACGGGGAAGTCGGCTTTTACTTGGCACAAGCGCTCTCGGGCCATGGCTGTTTTAACGCGTACCTGAGGCGCTTTAAGAAGAGAGACGAGGAGACGTGTTGCTACTGCGATTCCCCGGTGGATAACGCAGAGCACGCACTCTTCGTCTGCGCAAAATGGGGTGTGGCTAGGGGGGTCCTCGGTCAGGCGGTGGGTTCCGAACTTACTCCTGACACGATGGTCCCCCTCATGCTCCAGTCTGAACGGTTCTGGACGCTCATCGAGTCATTCGTCACACTTGTGATGAATCTGTTTGTTTCTCCCCTGGGTGGCGCGGCTAGTCGGTTATCCTAGTGGGCGTGTGGCCGCGGGTGGAAGTTCCGAGCGAACGGATGACGGAAGAGTCGTACGCGACTTTAATGGAACCAACCACCCGTGAAGTTTAAAGCCGAAAGGCGGTTCCGCGGGTGGCGTATTGGTTCGAGAGAGGGGGTTTTTTGGTTTTAACAGGTATGCCTAGACCCGTCCTAGGAGAGTCCTGTACAACGTCTATAAAAGATTTTGCCATTTTTCCTCCTCACCAAAAAAAAAAAAAAAAAAAAAAAAAAAACCCGATCTAATCAGATCAAATTTTTTTTCGAGGGCATCTATTAAATACTAGTCGAACAAAATGAATTTGATAAATACCTAATTCACCCAAAGTGAATAACAATAAGCGTTACATAGGAAATATTAAGGAGTTAAATAACCTTCCCTGTGACTGGGACCTTGACGAAGTCCTCTTGGCTGTGCCAAAAAAGGACGGGTGGCGAGGCTTAGCAGGCGGCCCTCGGGCCATAGAGGTTGCAGTGAAACGATGAATCGGTGAAAAAATGCGGGGGGCTCTATAAACGGGTTTTATCGTTGAAAGAGGGGTACGCTACAGACGCGTTCATCTCCATGAATGGGGAAGGATGTATGTATGGCATCGCAGCCGCTGTCTTTCCCGACCCATTAGAAGGCGGGGTTGATGTGAGCCTGGCTTTGCCGAGGTGGTGCGCCGTGCGGGATCAAGAGCCAGCCCCTTCGGGACGTTAAACAGTTAGTGCGTATTGAACACAGGTATCGGAGCCTGTGTTGCTTCGAGCGAGTCCGGTCTGTTTTGGTGGTTTTGGGCAGCCTCTTTAACACTCACGAGTGTTCGATAAAAAGCGGGGCGGAAATCCAGAAGAGACTGGAATCCGACCCTATATCGAAAGTAATGAGGATCCTCCAGAGACACAGGCAAGCCAAGGGATTGATGTACTGGTGGAACGACCAGTTGGCGGCTCTACGTAGAGAATCCCTCGCAGCGCGGCGAAAATTTACCCGCTCAAAGGGGGATGCTATGCTGCACGAGGCATGGAAAGCGGCCAGAGCAGCTTTCAGGCGAGGCATAAAGAAAAGCCGACTTTAATGCTGGAAAGACTTGATCGGTGAGGTCGAGAAGGACCCATGGGGTCTCGTCTTCAAAATAGTCACCAAGAAATTGGTGACTAGAAGAAAGACCCCGAACCTGGATAATCCTGAACGAGTCAAGTACATTGTGCGGAGTTTGTTTTCATACGTGGAGCCGTTCCAAAGACAGGACCGAAGTTCCTGCGTGGTCTGGCACGAAGAACTCTTCACTTTCGAAGAACTAAAGAGAGCGGGTGGAAGGCTTATGGGAAATATAGCGCCAGGTATCGACGGGGTGCCGAACAAGATCCTCAAAGAGATGATCGGGGTATACCCGGAGATCCTAGAAGCCTTCAACTCCTGTCTTCAGGAGGGGAGGTTCTTCGTAGACTGGAAGAAGCAGAGGTTGGTCCTGCCGAGGAAGGGCAAAAAACCTGTAGGAGTTTGCCTCGTCGTACAGACCAATATGTCTATTGGATACGATGGAGAAGCTTCTGGAGGAGTTGATTCTACAACAGCTTCAGGCTCTCTTGGTCGGGGAGAACTGTCTCTCGGAAAACCAGTTCAGATTCAGGGAAGGCAGGTCCACTGTGGACGCTGTCCAAGCTGTGGTTAGCATCGCCACAAATGCAAGAAAAGGAACTGGTAAGCGTAAGGGATTCTGCGCGTTGGTTAGCATTGACATACGCAATGCGTTCAATACCGCGAGATGGAACATCTGCATCGAGGCGATGATGCAGAAAAAGGTTCCAGACTACCTGCAGCGAATGATAGATGACTATCTGAGCGACAGGTGGGTGATTTACGAGGGCGACAAATGGTCTCTCAAAGAAGAAATGACATGTGGCGCTCCTCAAGGGTCGCGGGTGGGTCCACTCGTTTGGAACGCGATGCATGACGACTTCCTGCGCATGGACCTACCTGCTGGAACGAGCATCATCGGCTTCGCGGATGACGCAATTGTCGTGTGCGCCGTTGACGACGACAAAATCCTGGAGCTGAGGATTAATGAAAGCCTGCGGCGGGCAAAGCGTTGGTTGGATAGAAGAGGCCTCAAAATGGCCCCTAAAAAAAGCGAGGCTTTGCTCGTCACGGACAGGAGATCCTTTCAGTACCCGAGGATCGTTCTCGGAGAGCATGAGGTCGAGTGGAGAACAAGTATAAAGTACCCGGGAGTGCAGTTGGATCGTAGGCTTAGCTTTGGCGAACACCTAAGGATCATAGCTGCTAAAGCCATCCAATGTGGAGCCAGCTTGGCTCGGCTCATGCCAAACATTGGTGGACCCAGGGAAGTTAAAAGAAGACTGGTGGCGAGCGTGGTCCATTCGAAGCTGCTTTATGCAGCACCGGTCTGGGCTAATGGCCTACAAAACCATGCCATCCAGAGGAAACTGTTCTCGGCGCAGAGACTCGTCGCGCTGAAAATAGTTTCAGCATATAAAACTGCCTCGACGAATGCTGTGTTGATCCTGGCGAGCGTCCCACCAATAGATTTATTGGCGGAGGAAAGGCAGGAGACCTTTTAGCTCCGCAAGGAGCTTATCTGCGCTGACCTGCCATCCGCAAGGATGGAAGGCGCAGACTCGTCGAGAAATGGCAGATGAGATGGCATGGTGAGCAGGCAGGGAGATGGACCTACCGCCTGATCCCGGAGCTCGCCACCTGGCTGAACAGAAAGCACGGGGAAGTCGGCTTTTACTTGGCACAAGCGCTCTCGGGCCATGGCTGTTTTAACGCGTACCTGAGGCGCTTTAAGAAGAGAGACGAGGAGATGTGTTGCTACTGCGATTTCCCTGTGGATAGTGCAGAGCACGCACTTTTCGTCTGCGCAAAGTGGGGCGTGGCAAGGGAGGCCCTCGGTCAGGCTGTGGGTGCCGAGCTCACTCCTGAGACGATGGTCTCTCTGATGCTCCAGTCTGAGCGGTTCTGGACGCTCTTCGAGTTATTTATCACACTTGTGATGAAGACGAGTGAGCTCGATGGGTTTTTTTCCTCCTCACCAAAAAAAAGAACGATTTAAATAAAACGTTTTCGACGAAAGGATATCAACATGCGTCAGTGGGTTAACATGAGAGGTATGAGTATATCACCGACGCTTAAGGTGCTTCAAACGATAGTTGAGTGAAATGAGCATCGGGCGTATTACTTCAACCGGTAATGGTATGGTTCTCTCAGATCAAAACAAATTCTTACCTTGAACCTGTTATTAGTCATACGATACATACATACATAAATAGTATACAAATACATTCACACCATTCAATCGCAGCCAATCATATTTTCTACAGGTGGAACAAGGAACGCAGCACGCACTAGCGCTGAAATCAGCGAAACCGACTTTGGGCGTCCACAACTGTTGAAGTATTGGTCTCAGAAAATTCGTTGAGTTCAAATCAAAGATAATTACGTCCTCTTTTTTTATGCAACCTTTTACAGCCGGAAGTTACATTTAGTAGGCAAAAAAAAAATATTAATTTGAATATTAAAAAAATATTCAAACGGCTATAACTTTTACAATATTCATTCTGCAGAAAAAAAGTTGAATTAAAAGTGATAGATTTAACATTTATCTACAAATTTGGTTCTTTTCAATTTTTTCGAATAAACGAACAGGAACAGAATTACATCGCCATTCACATTTTCCAAGACGGCGACTGGAAGCTAGCAGGTACGGTCCCGAATTTTCGGTTTTAGACTCTAATCGTATCCCCCTTTCAGTTTAGAAAAAAATGTGCAGACTCATATTTTTTCAAATATTTAACATTGTTTTTGGTCTAAATCGACTAAACGACGAGGCGTTGACGTTTTGTTAGTCATGGCATGATTTTAGACATTGCACTTTACGTTGCCTGTGGGGTTGGTCGATATATCGACCAGCAGTCAGGTCGGGGACTCTACCTGAGATATCTAGTGATTTTATGTATATATTTTGCATTTTATAAGAGGTCAATTTGTACTGAAATTTCCCCGCAGCTAAAAGGTTGAGCGTGAGCGGTTTCGGAGGACGCAGTAACTGTTACGGTGTGAGACCAGAACGGGAATCGCAGTGAGTATTATATGCAACGAGAACTGCGCCGGGAGAAACGCTTTCGGTATTATAAAGGGTTTTCCAATAAGGACATAACAATTTCGTATCGTTATATGAACGCACCCTTAAAATTTTTTAATGAACTGTCAATGTCGAAACGTTAGCTAAAGTCAATATTTTCATCATGGTAAAGTTCAGGAACCAGCAACGTTTGGAAATTATTAAAAATTACTACCGAAATTCTGAGTCGATGGTCGCAACCTTAAGAGCGCTTACTCCAATTTTCGGCCGTAATAATCGTCCCACCCGACAGGCTGTGCGTGCTATAGTGGGTAAATTCGAGACCAAATTTACACTTTCGGGCATTCCGGTGCCAAAAAGACGTCGTATTGCTCGAAGCGAATAAATAACCGCAGCCGTAAGTGCATCGATTTAAAATGAGCCAATTCGGTCGATTCCACGTCGTTCTCAAGAATTGGGCATCGCTCAAACGACACTGTGACGTATTATGCGAAAAGATCTTGGCCTACATGCTTTCAAAATTAAATTGACTCAAGAACTAAAGCCACGTGATCATTTGAAACGCCGAAACTTCTCCAATTGAGCTCTGGCAAAGCTTGAAGAAAATGAAGAATTTCATCGAAAAATCATCTTCAGCGATGAAGCTCATTTCTGGCTCAATGGCTTTGCTAATAAGCAAAATATGCGTTATTGGTCAGCAACAAACCCAAATGTGCTTCTTGAGACGTCGTTGCATCCGCAAAAGTGACTGTTTGGTGCGGTTTTCATGCCGGAGGTGTTATTGGACCGTATTTTTCGTGGATGAAACTGACCGTCATGTTACCGTCAATGGAGAGCGGTATCGTGCTATGCTGGAAGATTATTTGTGGCCAGAATTGGATGAACTTGACATCAACGATATGTGGTTTCAACAAGACGCTGCCACTAGCCACACAGCACGCGTCACAATCGATTTATTGAAAGGCAAATTCGGTGAACGTGTTATCTCGAGAAATGGTCCGGTCGAATGGCCGCCTCGTTCATGCGATCTAACGCCATTGGATTTCTTTTTATGGGGCCATATCAAGTTACTGTGTGCCAGAGTGGTGGAAAATTGGGTCCAAAGAATCGACCGCTGTAAACGGGCTCGTGGTGGTCATATGAGCGATATCGAATTTCATTCATAAAATGTAATGCTTGCACTACACCCACAATATAGTAAATTTGAACTCAATATCTCAAATATTTCTGTTTTATTCATAGATAAAATTGTTATGTCCCTATTGGAAAACCCTTTAGTGGAGTAACTTTTACTGTCAACGCAGTTCTGGTTTTGTGGAATAATGATTACTCACTAAGGAGGAACTGTTCGGGCTGAGACAGTAGCAAACGCAGAATAGATGCAACACAAAATTTCTGACCAACAATTGCGGTCAGCACAATAACCATTACGGTTTCGGTGCTAACTATTTAGGTTTACTTTTCTCCGTGTACACTTTTGTGATCTCCGACTGAACGTTGTTCTTCGCAATCATTCTATAATAAATATTTCTTATTGCTTTCATTAATAGTCTTTAGTGTTATTTTCTTTCATATTTTTTTATCCTCTTGCTGCATTCACAATTGTTTTGCTATCGATCTGGAATTCTTATCGAGATCGATTCTTGCATTTATGCATTGTTTCACTGAACGTGGATCTATCTCAATAGACGTAACAGCCGATATTGTCCTGATGGAAACTTTCATTGGATGCAAGAGAATAAGAACAAATATCCGCAAAAAGTCAATATCCGGGCAGGTGTACTGAATAATGAAATAATTGGACCATTCTTAATCCAAGCAGATTTAAATGGATAAAAGTATGAAGTATTTACAGATGCCAAAAAATCAGATCGTCCTATCTTCAAATAGAACACTAATTTTCCTGGTTTTGATTAGCTGGATCGCTGCAATAATCGAATAACTTTGCCTTCATTGGTTAGTGTTACGTCGTAACAATTTATTATTTTTGATGAACATAAAATAACTGATATTTAAGAGCTAATCGTATTTTTGGAAGTGTACTTGTTTGGTCATATCGGGGAAATTTTTGTGTACTAAACCAGACTAGATTTACAGTGCTTTATTTGTAAGTCATGTCTTTCATACCATAGAATTAAGCCCTAGACAATTCGGTCGATTGTAAATAATTTATGTTTATAATCAAGCAGCTGCTTGATTTTTTATTGTTTGTATTTCTAAAGGCATCTGCTCACTTGGGATTGATTTGTCAATGTAATCTTCTAACGTTTTGAACTTTCAATTTATGTGTTTATGATAAGATGTGATGTTTTTGTCGTTCTTATGATTAGGTAGATGACCGGCGGTAATTGTCTGCACCTCCTAACCATCAACTGTACCCACGCCGGGGCAACCTATTGTTTCCAGATTTTCCCAACTTAGTCCAATCGAAATCGACGTTGTCACTCCGTCCAACCATCTGGGTTCTCCACCAATTATATTTCGAAATTGAGAATTTGTCACACCTTCTGAATCTTACGTGTAACGTCTGAAGACTTCTTCATTTTTGCCAACTGTCAGAATCATCTGAACCGTCCGAGCTTTCGCGCTAATAGTCAAAGAACTTTACCTTAATCTACCAGTCACCGTCATTGTAAACCGAAGTTATTTTTTATATCTGTACATAGTATGAATTAATAAATATCATAGATCTGACACATCAACACAAATCGTGAGAAACGGAGTTTTCAACCCTCCCCCTTTCCACATCATACTAAGAAAAAAGGTGGCCTTTCAACAAATTTTATAATTTAAACTTTTTTAACTTCCTGCAATAAACATTTTGGTCCTTCGAGCCCGATGTTCTACCGGACGCGTTTTAATCGTGAAGTTTCGCGTAGGACATTGTCTTTAATCGACAAAAAGTGCCAGTGCTTAAGCTCAGTGTAAAGTGAAGAACAGTGATAGTAAATGACTGTCAGTGGCATTCATCAGTAACAACAAGTGTTTGTGATAAAGTTCCACTCTTTTCACTACAATCAATAAAGTTTCGCGACAAAGTTTCAATCTTTTCACTACAAAACAATAAAGTTTCGTGATAAAGTTTCAATCTTTACACTACGAAAACAATTAAGTTTCGTGACAAATTTCAATCATCAAACTACAAAACAATAAAGTGATTACAGTAAAGTTTTAATCTTTACATCAGGAATTAAGAAAAAACCTGAGTTCCAAAACTGCACTGGAAATTTGTCGCAACTGGAAAGCAAGCCAGCACCAAAAAATAAGTTCTCAATCCATCAACTTCCTACGAAGACGTCAATACTCCAAGAAGACAACACCCTCTCCAGGAAGCGGTTCTCTGACTCAAATTTCAAGGTCAGAAATCAAGTGTCAAAACTTCATCCACCATCATTCGTTCATTTCAACGGCAGCACACTTCAGCAGAGATCATCGCAAATTTGCTCACCGAATCAAGTAAGTCAAGAGTTTGACTGAGATTTGAAACATATTTACGGTTAGCATGGCTGAAAATTCTATCTCGAAATTAAAAAAGCTTCGCGGATCAATAAAGCGCCAGTTAACCAATTTTGATATACTTTTAAAATCAATAGATGACAATACGGACTTAGGTAATAGCTTCGCGCGAAACCACCACTGAAAATTATGCAATAGCTTGGGATCTGATACAAAAACGATATGACAATCGTCGGTTTATAGTAGAAAGCCATTTAAAGTCTTTGATTGAAACTCCTCGTGTTTCTAAAGAATCCCCTACTCGTAAGCTTCTTGATAATGTTCAGAAAGAAGTTTGAGCTCTCAAATCATTAGTTCCATCCGAAAAGCTTTCTGATACACTCTTTTTTTTATTATCAAAGAAAAATTAAACTATTACACCAGAGAAAAGTGGGAGGAAACCTTAAAAAATACAGATGTTCCTTCTTATGACAAAATAACGTCATTCCTGGAACAGCGTGCTCTTATTTATTCCTCTTAAATATGTCAGAAGCAAGGTTCAGCTCACAAGAGCAATCCAGATAGGGTCAATTCTAAATCTGATTTTGATTCAAGACAATCACGGTCTTGCATGAAAACTTCGTTTGAGTCAAATTCTAACTCAACCCAAAATACATATCCCATTTGAAGGGAAAATCATCTGCCTCCTTCTTGCCCTAAATTTCAAGCAATATTGCCGAAAGTACGATACAATGAGATCAAAAAGTCCTTTCTGTACCTTTTCTGCAATCGTTGATATCTTAAACAACAAGGGAAAATTGCAAACTTGTCGCGTACTTTTAGATTTTTGTTCCCAATGTAATTCCATATCGGAAAAACTTACAACTTCCCTAGAACTTTAAAGAAGAAGGACAGATATTCGGCTGAAGGGGGCTCAGAATGTACAGTCAAGTGTGAAATTCACTACGTCTGCGAAAATCAAGTCACGATATTCTGATGCTGAATTCGACCTATCTCTCTTGATTTTCAAAGAAATATCTGATCCAATGCCCATTATGCCTCTTGATAAAAAACTTTTCCAAATTCCAAAAGGAATCATTCTAGCAAACCCTGATTTTCACAAACCAGCTGAGATTGACCTTCTAACAGGAGCGAAGTTCTTTTACCAATTCTTATGCGCCGGTCAATTGCAGGTCAAAGGACAATCAGCTGTTCTTCAAGAAACGCTGTTTGGTTGGATTTTTGATGGCTGAGTCACAAGGCCACACTCTTTACAACCTTCTTCTCAACTCACTTGTAACCTTATTAAATTCAAGGAGTTGCCCATTCTATGGGAGTTCGACATAGAGTCTGTTACAAAGACTAAGTCGAAGGAGGAGGTAGCCTGCGAAAAAAATTTTAAAACACATATTAAAAGGGAGGAATCAGGCCGATATAGGGTTAATCTCCCTTTTAACGAAAAGAGAGACTCTCTCGGGAACTCTCGGAACACAGCTTACCAACGTTTCTATGCATTGGAGCGAAAATTCGAAAAAAATCCCAAATTCAAGGATGAATACGCGGCATGTTCTGCCAAGACCACTTCCGGTCTATCATTAAATGACTCCCTGATGGTTGGTCCAAGTATCCAGGAAGATCTAGTTTCAATCATCACGCGGTTTAGATGTTTTCGCTACGCTCTTACCGCTGACATCGAACAGATGTACTGGAAAATTCGAGTAGCTAGCGAAGACTGTCTTTATCAAAAAATTCTGTGGCGGAATTCTCCTCAAGAGCCGATTCAAATTTATAGCCTGAATACAGTCACATTCGGAACAGCTTGCGCTCCCTTTTTATCGATTCGCACTCTTCATCAAATTGCTCATGATGAGCGAGAATTATTTCCGAATGCGTCTGCAATTCTGGAACGAGATTTTTACATGGACGACCTTCTCACTGGAGCAAAGACAGTCCAGGAGGCAATAAACCTTTGACACGAGCTTATCACTCTTCTTCAGAAGGGCGGTTTCAATCTGCGAAAATGGATTTCAAGCGACCCAAAAATTATTAGTAACATTTCAAACGACAATTTCAAGACCTTCATGTCATTAGATCCGTCACAAGCCGTCAAAGCTTTGGGGATACATTGGGATGCTGCAAATGATTTTATGTTTTATACGGTAAATTTACCTAATACAAGGGATGCCTTCACAAAGCGTTTAATGCTTTCTGAAATTTCAAAGCTTTTTGATCCATTGAGCTTACTTGGTCCAGTAATCGTTTTAGGAAAAATTCTGATCCAACAACTTTGTAAAGGCAAGATTTCGTGGGACACTCCTGTACCACGAGAGATTCAGGAGTTTTGGATCAATTACAGACAGCAGTTGCAGCTTCTCAATAACGTTAAATTCAACCGGTATATTTTAACTCCGAACGCAATAGAAATTCAATCATATGGGTTCTGTGACGCGAGTGAGAAGGCCTATGGGGCCTGTCTATATACGCGATCTACTAATAAGGACGGCATGCATAGTGCTGCTTAGATTTGTTCCAAATCTCGAGTCGCCCCTTTAAAGGCAACTACGTAGCCGCAGCTTGAATTGTGTGCAGCAAATCTGTTAGCTAAGCTGTACATTGTTACAATTAAGGCCTTTCCAGTAACGATTAACAAGACTTATTTTTGGTCTGAATCGACAATCGTTCTTAACTGGATCAACATGCCTTCTCATACATTAAAAACTTTTGTTGACAACAGGGTGGCCGAGGTTCAAGAGGCAACTTCGTCTCATGACTGGCGGCACTTACCCACCCTCGACAATCTGGTAGACATGATTTCGAGAGGTTTGAGTCCACGAGACATTCTTGACAACGATCTCTGGACTCAGGGTCCACAATGGTTGATTGAGGACTCCGATTCTTGGCCTAAATTATCCTTTCAAAAAAAAAGAGGTGCCAGAAGTCAAGGCTCCGTCCACTATTTTATTTTCAGAAACATTTGTTTATTATTGCGGATTTGGCAGCGATGCATTTCGTGCGTGGACAATAGTTTTCTGCCATTTCGAACGCTCGGCGAGTTATTGCTGGTAGCCCTTCATTAATATACGCTTCGTAGTTTCAGACGATTTCATTGTAACATTCATTGTACAATAATAAATACAATATAATGATGTTGGACGTTATTACAATCTAACCTACAAATCGTTCTCTTAGAACCACTCATGTATTGACTGCGTCTCGTGTCAATTGCGTAATTTTCTATTACCGAAGATTCGATTGGGAGATTCTGCGTATACTAGATTGGATTCGAGTGTACGCAGAAAAACTTGTAAATGCGCCGAAGTCACTTAAAATAGTATATGCGCCAATGCACAAAATTCGGGTAATTACGAGACTTGCTTAAAATGCTCGCAGGACTGATCTCGTCTCGGCTTCGTCTCGACTTCGATCTCCTGCGAGCATTGTCGCTCGTCGCGTAATAACCCTCATTATGCGCCTCGGCGCATAATATACTATCACCTCACTTTACACTTGCATGCAGCAGTCTTTTTCCCCAAAATCACATTAGTTGATTTTGATATCAGAAGTGGCTCATTCCATTTGAAAAAATAAAGTAAAGCTATGAATCAAAAAGGAGAAGTGAGATTGTTTATTATAATTACTTTATATGATGCTCTTTAGAAACTCACGACTTAAATGGATTTTCTGTACTACATATAAAGTAACTTAAAGTCTTTCTACTTTTTTCTTGACCTCTTCTGAATTTAAATCTTTCCCTATTTCTAAATCGTCTAAATCTAAATTTGTTTTCTTCTATTTCGCCAAATAGGTTCTCAATTTTCATGTCTACATTTAGATTCGTATTTACTAGCTTCGCTCTTTTCTATTATTGTTTGATCCCTAAATTTTCCAAATTTGTTTCTTTGCTTATAAATCTACTTATACCTATATTCTCTCACATTGTTTTGACGTTCATTATCATAAATTTTTCATTTTTATGTCATAAAAGTTTTTTCAAGATTCGTTGGTTGCAAAATCTGGAACTTCACTTCTGGGCCTCCATTTTTGTGCACTCTAAAACATAGAATGTGTCCGTGTCAGAGAACAAAAATTTGAAAAAATTGTAGCTATGATTCTTTCGTGTTATTGTTGACACCTGCTTGTATCGTTATTGACTAGTACAAACAAATTAGGAAAAAAATCACAAAGTAGATTTTTCTTGCCGAATCGTTAGGTGAGCATAAGATAAGCTTAAAACCAAAAATTCGGGACATTAATAGTATAAATGGAAAAGTTGTTTATCTTTCAAATACCTGCAAAACTGATAAAGGTGTTTTTATTCTCAGACTCAGCGTTAGCTCATTGAGAGGAATTTTTCTACCACACGTAAATATACAGCTTTTTCCACTTTTAAAGGAGAGCAGTACCAATCAAAGTAATTCTTTTGTCCTGAAAACGCTGGACAGTCGTACCCAACCAATAGCAACCAAGATGAAGAATAGCGTTGTTCTACCTCGACAAGCTCCAACGACGGTGAACAGCGGCAAGTGAACGACAAGGAAACCAATACATGATCAAACAACAGATTCCCAGTGGGAAATCAAATTAATTATAACGATCAAGACGCCAGGAAGCATTACAAACTAAGGACAGATCAGACGCCCGGCTACCGGCAATCACGATTAAAATTAATATATGATGTGACATGTTTTAGAACATGTCTGCTTTTGTATTGACCCATAATTTATAGAATTTTTATTTATTTTTTTACTTTGCCGATACAACGAACGAAAATTTAGAATTTTGCAAAAAGAACCGACACATAGCAGTGTACCTCAAATATCTCAAAATCCTGACGTGATAGGCTGATTCTGATTCCAGATTCGGAATCTATGTCAAAAATTACTCTGAAAACGACCCATAGCTTTTCAACAACAAATACAAACCCATTATTTGGAGACCTGTGTAATTTTAATAATAAATTTTATTTTTGACTTAACTTTTTTTCTTATCGCATCTTACCAAATTAAAAAAAATCATGCGATTCTAATAAATCATGAATTATTTTTTCAGAAAAAATATTTCCTACAACTTCACCGTTTCTTATTTTTAAAAATAAATCCTTCAATGACTGAAACCATTAAAAAAACATTTTCCAAAACGAAATTTTTATAAACATATTGCTGAATTTGATAATAATTTATTCACTTTTTGAAAATTGGAAATGGTTAAGTTGTAGGGAATCCTTTTCTTGAAAGAGTGATTTGTAATTTATTAAAATCGCATAATTTTTTTAAATTTGGTGTCACGTCCCGCGACTCTACCGCCACAAGTAACAAGCAGATTAATAAACCAATAAAGGGATCAAGACAGCATTACAGCGAGTGTGATTTTATCGACGCAAGTTATAGACAAATCTACAGATCAATAGGATGGTCAATATGAAATTACCATGTGTCGTTATAATACCCACACATGATAACAAATCGGCTGCCCCAGAGAGAAAGTGAATGAAGCCCTACAATACCAACGCACTACCGTCACAACATGCAACTTGTAATAGCATGTGACTTGTAATAACATGCGACTGGTCATAGCATGTTACTCGTCATACCTGACCTTTCAAAGTTCTATAAAAAGCGAAAGTTCCAAGAGAAGTCAGCCCAGTACCATCATCTTTACACCGCGAGTTCAGTTCAGTTAGTCAAGGTCCGATTTCTACAATGTAACCAACGCGTGTCCAGTCCAGTGCCATCGAATCTATACCGCGAGAGCAATCCAGTCAGTCTAGTCCAGCTTCACCAGATTTTTACCGCTACTCAACCCAAATTCTAACTCTACGCTGAGTTCATCGACTTTAAAAAGTGAAGGGGAATCGCCTTCCAAATTCTCTTTGAAACTGGGATCAAAGATCAACTAGATCAACCGACTGGACTACGAATTTACTATATAACAGCAACTATCTCAAGATTACAACGGAAACTCAACTGACCACATTCGCCTTACTGAACTCAATTAATCATCAACCAATTCACAACTCAGGGTAATTACGAGGGTATTTCAAATTTCAATTTAATTTCCATTTCCATGGTGCTTACTCGATATAATTTTAATTGTCAATAAATATATTTTATATCATTAACTATTCTCAATCACTGACTATTCCTCATCCCTTAGAGAGGATCTTTCCGATCCTTACATAAAACGAGGAGATTTTTTAAGGGGAGGTTCTCCTCTTTTTTTTCAAAAAATCGATTTTTTTTTTTTTTTATCAAATGAAAGGTATGAATGCCTAGAAAATTTGTTCAAAAGGATTTTTCGATCCGCAGCATATTTATCTCATTAAAGCGTCTTTGATGCGCTGAACATGAGCGCGCGGAGGAACGCTCAGGTGCCATTCTACTGCGCGGCCACGGATGTCCATAAATTACTGTATATGTAAAGAGTACCCTTGAAAATATAACAAAAGGCGGGGCGAATTTTTCGCTTGCCAATTGCAAGGTTTTTCTTGAGTACTCGAGTATCCAGTAATGATGGTTCTCTTGGTACGTGTATATGAGACTTACAACTTTAAACGCGTTTATCTCCAAATCCTTTTTGTTTATCCTAACGTTAAGCATAGCTCATGATCTACTGATCCCCATTTACTTCATCTAAAATGTTCCTGGAAGAGTATGATTTTTTGTATGGCTTATACCTAAAATAAACATAAGCAATTGTTAAACAATAGTCGTTTGATAAGAAAAAACTGTAATAAAACGAGGGTAAAATCAAACTTTTTCTTTGATTATGCATGAATTGGATAATTTTTAATGAAAATTCTTTAGAAATAGGTATAAGTCATAGGGAATTTTATAAACTTGACTATAAAAAACAAATTTTTGATTTCAGTTCACTACAAGTGGCTACAACCTTGACGTTATCGAACAACGTCTCGCTTTCAAAGGATGACAAGACCCGCCATTTTGGGGCAACCATATTAGATTTTGCGATAAAGAATTTTCTTTTGTATTTTAAAAAGATGGCTTAATAAACAATCATAACCGTTTGTTCGTATGTCTTTTCATTATCCGACAGTAGAGTTTCAAATTCCGCTTCATTTTCGGCTAAAAAGAGGAGAACCTCCCCTTAAGAAGAGAAATGTTACGTTTCTGACGTAACATACCCATCTCTTTTTTGGTGCATCGGCCGGGAAACACTTAGTCAGTGAATGGGATATTGAAATTTTTTAATTACTAGGAATCAAAAATTGATAAAGTACAATTATAATTTATCTGATTACGCACATATTGGTTAAAATAAAATAAATTTGATAAAATCGAGAAAGGATTTAACCTTGAGGCTGACTTGAGTGATTAAATAATCATTTTATTTTATTTGAAATTTTATACACATATCTTGTTAAAATAAAATAATTTTATCAAATCACAAAGGGATCTGACCTTGAGACTAACCTAAGTGATTAAATAATTATTTTATTTGAAAAATTGTTTACATTCCTTATTTCTTGTTATTTTGTACAAACTGTGCTAAAATAAAATAAATTCTGTTGATTCACGCAGGGATTTGACCTCGAGGCTAACCTAAGTGATCAAAAGACTTATTTTATTTGAAATTTTATTATCTGAATTTCTGAAAGTATAAGGATTACATAGGATTTTGTGCTTGAGTCATGCCTGTCTAATCTCGTACTTCTTTAATTCTAAATTGTTGACTAAGTTTTAATTCGAGTTAAAACGAGAAAAAGCAGCACACGAGACTATAAGTCCTTTTTAGATTCGTTGAACGGTCACCATTTGATTACGATCAATTGGGTAAGGCAAAATTCAAGTGCTCATGCAGTATCGTTTGAAACTTCTATTTTAAATCTGTTAACTAACAGAATATTTTTAATTGCAAAAGATTGACCAAGATGTTGTGCTTGAGTCAGGCTTGTCCAATCTTGCATTACTAAAATTCTGTACATTTTATAATTTTGTTTATGTGTGTATGATAAAAAATATTTAAAAAAAATTTTTCTTTTTTTTGTGAGTGTAACAATTATTTAAAACCCATTTATGACCTATACCATTCGTCAATTATATAAAAAAAACAAGGTAAAAAACATATCAAGTATCCCAGGTAAGACAAGGACCAAAATTAGTTTCAATAAGTATAATTTTGAAACAAAAATTCTAAATAAATATTTTTCTGTAAGCACATGGAAATTGGTACAATTAAGGTATATTATTTTAAGAATTTTGATTGATGATTATAAATATACCTGACTCGGAACATGGAGACAAATTCATATTTTCTAATAACAAATCATAAATCACATGTATTGATTACAAAAATATTTTAAAACGAAAGATATTTGAAAAACTTTTTCATAGCGCCTCCTTTGAAAATCCGATTTTCGGTACCTGTAGAGCGGGTTGAAACTACGATTTTCAACCCTAGGGTTGAAAGTCGCTGTTTCAACCCGCTCCACAGTTACAGCCAATCAGATTCTCAAAAGAGTTGCTATGAAAAATAGTATACATTACTCGAAACAAAACACAGCGAAAGCATTTCGTGTGATTGCAGCCCTCGTTTCACTCGGGCAGAGCAAACTTCACACTCATGCAATCGCTCTGTTTCGCCCCTTGTAATGTAATATACTATTCTGTTGACCCAAGTGAATATTTATGTATATTGCAATTTAAAAGTGTCTCCATGTACGTATCAGTAAATTTTATTTTATAATAATCTATGTCGGTACCCAATCCCAGTGAATTAGGGAAATCACAAATTCAAGAAAATCCTATTACACGCAGTCAAGTTAAGAAAAATATTGAACTTGCAAAAATTGTGGCACAAAATCAAATTGGTCCCCTTAAACCAAAAAGAACAGTTACTGTGAAGGTAAAGGTAACTAAAGATAAGTTTGAAAATATTTCTAACAAAGACAAAAAAAATATCAGTTCGCAATTAGATAATATTTCTTTAGAAAAACTTTAACGTTTGAACAATTCGAAACTGCCGGAACAAGCAATTTATCTCATTCGAATAATTGGCTTAATTCAAATTCAAAAACTAATTCAAGTATTATTTGTGGATCAATTGATCAGGACGAAACATTAAAAAACGAAACTACTTATATTGACAACAAAGATATAAGTTTACTTAGTTCAACGATAATTCCAAAAAATACAGTTGAAGGAAGAACTAAAATAAATTTATCAGAAAATTCTCTTAAACGCCAAACAATTTTATGTAATCACGATAGCGACGATAATAGTACCGACAACGAACAAATGGAACAAACTGTTCACAACAATCCTGCAGAAAACGTTAATCCAATTATAAACAACGAAATGGTCCTACATAATAATCAACAAGTATCCTTACGCGACGCGTTAGAAGTAGTACCCTTATTTGATGGAAGTAACATTCCATTATCACATTTTATTGAAGGATGTTATGAGGCAAAGTCAATGTTGCCAACACCCGCAGCTCAAGAAAATTTAGCACGATTATTGAGAAGTAAATTATCAGGAGAAGCGAGAAAATGTATCTTTGGATCGACTTATAATAATATGGAGGAATTAATTGAGAAACTCAAAAGAGTATACGCCCCAGCAAAAAGTGTGTATCACTTACAAGGAGAATTAGAGAATACCTATATGTGGGAAAAAGAGAACGTACTTTCCTATGCAGCCAGAATTAAGGAGATTGCCGATAGAATCGAAGACGCTCATAGACTCAACAATAATGGACAAGTAGATAATACCTTCAAACGGAAACTTCAAAGTGACGTTATTCAATGCTTTAATCGCGGTCTGCGTCCCGAATTAGAAATTCGAATAAAAACAAAGGAAATATTTAAAGAAGTTTTCAATGACACAATCAACGTAGAAAGAGATTTGGCAGCATCATCCGCACTACGGAGAAATAAACATTCAGATTATTTAAAAATAGATGATTCTATAAATAATAGAAATAATAAAACAACTCGGTTTAATGTTGCACGAGATAACAACATAAATTGCATAATATGTAAAAAACCAGGTCATGTTGCTGAAAATTGTTATCATTTAACCAAAGCACAATAAGCAGTATCTAGAAAACAAAATCCTAATTTTGTTATGCAAAACCAACAGCCTAGTAATAATCACCAACGACGAGAAAATATTTACAATAATTCTGCAAGAAATAATTACCGGAATAATCACTTTTTAGAAAACAGAAATAACAATTATGATAATAATAACTATCCGAATAACAATTTTTCAAGAAACAGGAACAACAATTACAATAACTTTTCAAGTAACAAAAATAATTATCCTAACAGCAATAGATTCCATAATTACAATAATAATAATTTTTCGAGAAACAGAAATAATGATAATAGACAAGAAAATCTAGATCACAACAGGTATGCAAATCACAGACAATTTTTAAATCAAAATAGCCAACGTGAAATGCGAAATCAGCAATTAAGTAGAACAAATCAAAATTATCCACAAAAATCAGAAGTTCTATGCAACTATTGTAAAAAACCAGGAGATATTATAACAAATTGTAACATTAGATTAAATTTACAACAATCGCAAAATTCGGAAAACTCAAACGCTCTCCCCAGTACGGATGCACTGAAGAAAGCGTAAGGCAAGAACCAGAAGCATCCACTTCTAACGATCAACCGGCTATAAAGATAAGCGTTTCCAAACCAAGTATAATTCCATCGATAATGATATGCGCAGAAGGCCTTCAAAGCCCTGCTCGCATGATGATAGATACCGGTGCTGGTCGAAATTTGATTAAACAAAATTCCGTAAATCCTAATTTGCCAATAGATGGAAAAATAATGTTAAAACTTACAGGAATAAATAATTTGCCACCTTTTACAATGGGACAAATACAAATAAACATTCTAGGATATCCAAAAATATTGAATATAATTCCTACTGAAGTTCCAATAGATGAAGGCGGAGTTCTAGGTTCAGAATTTTTTCGAGAAAATAAAGTCAATATAAATTATGAATCAAAATGTCTAGAAATACAAAATAAACTGTATCCATTTCAATCGACACAGATATTAACAATTCCACCTAGAACAGTAACAACATTTTATGTTCCAATAGAAAATACTGAAAAAAGCGAAGTTTACGTACCTCGGCTACATTTTGGCCAAGGAATTTATGCAGGAGACGCAATTGTAAAAAACTGCAATGGTAAAGCTTATATTAAAAAAACTTAAGTGATGACGATTTATCCAATCAAATTCTTAATAGCTTCTTAAAAACCGACAATTTTTCAACAATCCATGCAAATTTTTAAACTTAACAGGTGAAGAAAGAATAGAATACATCAAAAAACTTCTTCGTTTGGATCATTTGAATAAAGACGAATACGAACATGTAGAAAGATTAATTATTAACAGTGCAGACAGATTTAAATCCCAGGAGAACCACTTGAAGCTACTAACGTTTTGCAACATTCGATTCCAACTACAGATGATTCTCCAATTTTTTCAAGACAATATAGATTTCCCCCTGTTCATAAAGAAGAAATTACAAAACAAGTTGACCAATTATTAAAAAATAAAATAATAAAACCTTCACAATCACCGTATAACACTCCAGTTTGGATTTATTTATTTATTGAAGGATTTTCCAAAATTGCCAATCCTCTTAATCAACTTCTAAAAAAGGATACCCCTTTCATATGGACCGATAAACAGCAAACAGCTTTTGATATTTTAAAATCAAGATTATGTGAAGAACCACTTTTACAACGACCCGATTTTTCTCAACCCTTTGTTCTCACAACAGATGCCTCAGGATACGCAATAGGAGGTATATTATCACAAGGTAAAATAGGCAAGGATAAGCCAATAGCATATGCTTCACGTAGTTTAAGTGACGCTGAGAAAAAATATGACACATATGAAAAAGAAGCACTTGCAATAATATTTTGTGTCACTCATTTCCGTCCTTATTTATATGGAAGAAAATTTACCCTAGTAACTGATCATAAACCACTAGTTTGGTTTCAAAATTCTAAGCACCCTTGCTCACGAGTTTCGCGCTGGAGGTTAAAACTCGCTGAATATGATTTTGATGTAGTATACAAAGCAGGAAAAATGAATGTCAATGCAGACGCTCTTTCAAAAAACCCTATTATTAATGAAGAAAGATTAAGAAATTCACACGAAGATGATGATGATACCTTTATGACATCTCAAGAAAAAATGAATCTTGAGAATACCTTTATGAAGAATAACGAAGAAAATAATATCAAAAAAGGAAATAATTCCAAAAGAGAATATTTCAATTCGATATTTACCCAAGACGATATAAATGACTTTAGCGAATCCTCACAAGATCCAATATTAAATATCAATCCTAAGTTTTTAGAAACTGTTAATGTTTCTCCTAATGAAGAATTATTTAATAACATTTGTAACAATTTTCTGAAATATACAAGTTTATTGAAACTTTTAGCATCAAAGCTTCTGTTTATGACTATTGTACTCTTAAGTCCAATACTTGGAAAAAATTATGAAAATTCGCCATGGAAAATCATGAATACTAGTGGTAAAAAGAAAAAACTAGAACAAACGAAAAATGCAAATCAGCATAAAAATCTAGAAAATTTAAATCAAAATGAAATCCAAGAAAAATTAGACAAAAATTTTTCTTCTAAACCTCTTGTGAAAAAACCTGGAGGTAGGCCAAGAAAAAATCTACTTACAAATTTAAAAATTATTCCCTCTCAAACAAAAAGAAAGAGAAGTAGACCAAGAAAACAAATATATGAAAATGAATTACCAGAAATTAATATGCAAAAAGGAAGCCGAACAAAAGTAGAATCAGATTCCGACTCTGATCCTGAATATTTGGACTATTTACAGGAAATCCAAGCAAAAAATAAAAGAAATAAAAATGGCAAAAAGCCTAAACAATTTATTATACCTCAAGAGGAAAAAAGCGAAATTTATTTTTCTACTTCTGAAGACGAAGTAATTGATATGGAACCTAAAGATGAAGAGAGCTCTGAAATCTCTTGTATTGAAGAAATTTTTGAAAATGTAAATATCGAAGACTCTTTTAATGAACGAAATTCTGAAATAAGCATAAATCGACAAACAAAAACCAGGGAAAATCTCGAAAATGATAATAATTCAAAATTCGAAGAAAACCGTCCACCCTCAAAACCCCTTCATCCAACCCAAAATCTACCAGGCAAATTTCAATGAATAAAAATATTGTTGAATGTCGCGATCAAATAACGATGCGAAAAGATAATTACGTATATTTTGTTACAACAAATGGAAATCCTCGAGATAATGGTTCAAAAAGTCTAGAAAAACGTGGAACCTTACCAAAATTTAAAAACTTACAAAAGGGAACAGCGAAATAAATTAAGAAAGGAAACTATTATCATTTTGCCCTTCCGATTGAGAGAGAAATTCGAGACAATTTATCTGAAACCTTAAATAATATAAAATTGTCAATTTATTCATTACACGAATTATCTCAAAAATTGAATTTACGATCAATTAGTATTTCAAAGACGTCAAAAATCAACCATATAGCTTGGGAAGAAATAAAATTAATATTTGATTTAGTTTTTGTAAATTCACTGTAACAAGGTTACATAAGTGCCCCGTGGGTACACAGCCCTGCAACCGGAATTTGGGGGAACGCGGCCCGGCATGCTGCGCGGTCGCGTGCCGTCGCCGGTTCCTTCTTCTTCCCCGGTCTCGCGATGATGATGGTCAGCGCTGTCGAACGAGTTACGTTTTCCCGCGGGATCGGTCGTTTATTCATGTCTAAGTGCCTTGGTCTACGATCCACGAAGCGTAAATGCGTAGAATTAGGGAGAGATAGAAGAATAGAAGTAGAGGTTAGAGAGAGACAGCATGCCAACAAAACGGGTACAATACCTAAAGCCACAATACGTAACATACTAGGTTGTTCAAAAAGTTTTGAAAGCGACATCTATAGAGCAGTAGAAGAACCAAAATTTCTACGCCATTTTAAGATTTCATCTTTCATATGAACATACCCAAAGTGTCATTCCACTCTGTCAATTCATTGTTTGTTTACAAGCCATTTGAAGTTGACGTGTCAGTGTATTTTTGTACAATGGAAAAAACCGAATATCGTGCAGTGATAAAATTCTTTGTTTTGGAAGGTTTATCAGAAACGGAAATTCATACAAAAATGGTGAAAGTGTTAAAGGAAGCTGCTCCTTCATTTCCAACTGTGCATCGATGGGTTTTAGAGTTTAGACGTGGTCGAAAAAGCGTTGAAGACGATCCACGCTCAGGACGTCCAAAAAGTGCATCAACACCAGCATTCATAGCAAAAGTACAGGATATGGTTTTGGAAGATCGTCGATTGACCGAGAGAGATTTAGCAGAGGCCCTAGACATCTCATTAGGCAGTGTGAGTCATATTTTACGTGAAGTTTTGGGTTTCAGAAAGCTCTGTGCACAATGGGTGCCGCATTCGCTCACAATGGAACAAAAGTACGTTCGAATGCGACTTTCTGAACAACATTTGGAGCGTTTTTGAAAGGATAAAAAAGATTTTTTGCGTCGATTCATCACTATGGATGAGACTTGGGTTATCCATCATGATCCTGAATCAAAACAAGAGGCTAAGGAGTGGTGTGAACCAGGCACTTCGGCACCGAAGCGAGTTCGTGTCCAGAAATTGGCGAAGAAGGTGTTAGCATCAGTTTTTTGGGATGCAAAAGGGATTTTGTTGGTGGATTATCTCCAAACTGGCAAAACAATAAATTCTGAATATTATTGTAACCTTTTGGATCAATTGGATGCAAAAATTCGTGAAAAAAGACCCGGTTTGCAGAAGAAAAAAATCCTTTTTCATCAAGACAATGCACCCGCTCGCACAGCTCAAAAAACCATCACTAAAATAACCGAATTAAAGTACGAATTGTTGCAGCATCCACCTTATTCGCCTGATTTAGTTCCCTCTGACTTCTGGCTGTTCCCACACCTCATGAAATTCCTTCGTGGGAAGCATTTTTCATCAAACGAAGAGGTTATAGCCGTCGTAGAGGAGTATTTTGCAGGCCTTGCAGAAAGTCACTTCCATGATGGGATAAAGAAGTTGGAAGACCGTTGGACCAAATGTATTGATCTTATGGAAGATTATACTGAGCAATAAAAGTGATTTCACCAAAAAAAAACGTATTTTCATTTCCGCTTTCAAAACTTTTTGAACAACCTAGTAGAGACAATTTCAAGACCACGTGACAAAGACGGACAAAGCAAGGACACACTACAGAAACACAACGAAAACACAGAAATAATAAATAGTATCCACAAAGGCATGCTATCTCCTAATACGGAAAATACGGTAGGTTATTGGCGACTATTAGAGGAAGAAGAGAATTTAGATAAAATAAAATTTCGGGAATTAGAATTAAAGTACTTAGAGAGAGAACGCGAAATAAAAAGAAGCGAAATGAAAAAACTAGATAAGGAGAAACTAGAAATCGAAAAAATAATTAAGGAAAAATTGGAAAGGGATAAATTAGAGCTAGAGATATACAAAAGAACGCAGAGGGAAGAAGGAGATAGAACATTCGAAGTAGACTCGTTTATAGAAACGAATAACGAATTTTGGAAAGGAACAGAAATACTGATTGAAAACGAAGAACAACAAGACGATAAGTCAAAAATTCAAGAATTAACCCTAGAAATAGAGTAATTAAAAGAGAAAATGGAACAGATCTTAAAAAGTACACAAAATAAAACTTTAAAAACGCCTAACGCTCAAAACATAGTTAACCTTGAAGCAGAAAACCAAATAAAAGTCAATAGAAGTAGGGAAACGAAACCTGAAGGAAGGTCAGAAAACGTAAATACAGAGAAAAAAGAACAAGACCAAAATAAGATTAAGTCACCAACACCGGTTCCCCGAAAATCAATAAGGAGCGAGATATCGACTATTCCAGAAAATAAACGAAACGAGGCGCAAGTCGAACTATACGATAACCAAAGTAGAGAGAATAACAATCTAAGCGATGTAAACATACAGGACAACGAATTACAAGCAATGCGAGCATCGCTCTTCCCATTCGGAATGGTCCAAACACCAACAATTTTCTTAAATAACTTATTAAGGTTTAAAAGGGGGTACAAAATCAACGAACAAGATATTTTAGAAAATTTAGACGCCGTGTTGATAGGAGAGGCTCAAAGTTTCATACAAGAATTCAAACAAGTCTATTTAAATGAAAAATACGTAGAAGTAATTCACAACAAAATAAAATGTTGCAATCAAAAGAAAAACCAAGAAATTCACAGTTTCATAATAGAAATGAGACAGTTATTCGAGAAAGTAGAACCACTTCCCAGCTTGGAATGGCAATTAAAAAAAGTTTACGAGAATTTAAGACTCGAATATAAAATTTACATTACAAGGAATTCATTCAAAAACTTTACAGAATTAGAAATAGTAGAAAGAGAGTGGGAAGCTGAAATGGAAAAATCAAGAATAAAAGGACAACAAATTAAAATAATGGAAAATGACGGGAACGACAGATATTATACAAAAGAAAGAAAAGAACAAGATAGAAACCGGGAACAACAGCATAGTCAAGACTATGAAAATAATTATGAAAGGCAGAATAATTTTAGGTGTGAATTACAAAACACACAGTATAGACCACAATTCCAACCAAGGTACGCTAACAACGACACAAGATATTTTTATAACAACCAAAAAAGTCAAAACATATACCCACGAACTCGAGATAATAATGAATTCCTAAACAGAACAAAGTTCAACTACAACCGTAGTTTCAGATACCAAAATCCAAACAAATGGTTCGGAAGAAAGGAAAATCAAATATTTGAAGACAGCAACAGACAAGAAATAGAAAGCATCCCAATATGGCCAGAACTAACATATAACGCGGAAGACGATAACCAAAAAGGAAGGAATAATAGAAAATTTGAACTAAATCCAAGTGCGCCAGAGTACACCGTGTCAAGGAAACAAAATGAAGAAAACGAAAATAGTACAGCACAACAACCAATAAAATGTTATAATTGCGGAGGCAAAGGACATATGCTACGGGACTGTTGGTACAGTCAGGGAAACGCAAACAAAGGCTATTAGGGGCGAGTAGTAGCCAACGTAAATACCAAACCATATCGCCCGAATATATCGAAGCGGACAGCGACGCTGCAAACGAAACTAGATTTCACATAATAATTAAGTGGAAAGACACAAAATATAAAATGTTAGTAGACACAGGGGCAACCCACTCCTATATTAGCAAACAATTTTTTAAACAAATAAAGGAATTAGATTACGAAGTTAAGAAACCAAATAATGACAAGTTAATAGTAGCAAACGGCCAGCCATTACAAATAAGAGGACAAGTATTGATTCCTATTGAAGTGGGTCACGTTAAAAAATATTTGCTATTTAGACTGGTACCAGAACTAAGATCTATAGGAATCCTAGGAATAGACATGATGGAAAGGCTAGGATTGAAATTAGACTTCGAAAAGAAAATTTGGTGGCAACCAGAAAAACCACAAATTAGATATAAAATAAAGGGTTTCCCAATAAGGGTGATATGTTTTGAAATTGAAAAAAAAACACTGAATATTCATTCGGAATTGATCGAAATCTTTTTTATTATATTGGATATTCTATGCCATTTATGATTTAAACAATATATCGGCCAAATGTCGCCCTAGACTTGAGCCAAAAATGCGCCTCATCAGAAAAGATGATTTTTTGATGAAAATTGAGATCATTTTCAATTGATTCCAGAGCCCAATCCGCGAACTCCCGACGCAAACGATGGTCATTAGGCTTCAGTTCTTGGGCCAGAATCATCTTATAGGGATGCAGGCCAAGATCCAATCGCAAAATACGCCAGGTAGTCATCCTGGACAGGCCCAATTCCTGAGATCGGCGTGGCACGGACAATTCACGGTTTTCCTCGATACTGGCCTGTACGGCGGCTATATTCTGTGTAGAACGTGCGGTACGCATACGATTTTTAGGCTTAGTATCCAATAGAGTAAATTCACTCTCCAACTTATCGATTATTCGACGAATTGAGAGCGCGGATGGAGCAGAATGACGACCATATTTTGCACGATATGCTCTTTGAACACCGACAAAACTTCTCGAATTTTGATAAAATAATTGGACAATTTCCAAACGTTGTGGAAGCGTGAAACTACTCATGATTAAATGGCAAACCTTACTGATGACAACTGACAGCAGACGTCAAAAATTTCAGTTCAAATGAGCCCGATAGGGACATTCAAAATCATATCACCCCTATTGGGAAACCCTTTAGAAGCAAACCCAAAGGAAAACAGAGTGATATGGAACAAGGATGGAAAAGAAAGAGAACCAAGAAAGGAGAGTCTAGAAGAAAGAACGAGTGTAAGAAATAAAATAAAGTTGCGAAATCAAGAAGTAAGACCAGCAAACAACCTAAAATGGGGAGAAATACCCACTAGTACCCCAACCAACCATACCCTACCTGAAGTCGGCCAGATAATGAACACAAGATGGTCCGAAATACCAGGGAGACAGAAAAGTCTGATTTCACGAGAAAATAAAGAGCTGGAAGTCCCTAGTTCTAGTCCCTTAGAAAAAGAAAAGGCAGTACAAACAGCTGTCAAAGCAAAAGCCAAGCGTGGGGACAAACGAATGGTAAATGAAATAGAGGAGGAACCCGAAAAGGAAAAACAGAATAAATTAAAACTGAAAAAAGAACGAAACGAAGGAAGTAAGAATGAAAAAGTATCGAGAGAAAGAAAAGAAAAAGAAAAAGAAAAATGCGAGGGAATAATAGAACTAAACGAAAATCAAGGACAGCAATTAAGAAAATTAATCGAAAGAAAGGTTAACAAAACAGGAACAAAACTCGAACCCACACACATGACAAAACACAAAATAGATGTAGAAGGCCACGAACTAATCAAACAAAGATATTACCACGTCTCGCCCAAAGTAAGAGAGTATATGTACGAGGAAATTGATAAAATGTTGGGAAAGGACGTAATCGAACCCTCGAATAGCGACTGGTCGAACCCAGTAGTTATGATCAAGAAACCAAACGGAAAATATAGATTCTGCTTAGATTTCAGAAAAGTAAATAAAATAACGAAAAAAGACTTGTACCCAATACCAATCATGGTAGAAATTTTAGATGCATTGAGGTCAGCAAGATACATATCAAAAATTGATCTTCGCTCAGCATACCACCAAATACCACTAGAAGAAGAATCAAGAAAAATAACAGCATTCACAGTACGAGGAAAAGGAATGTATCAATTTAAAAGGATGCCATTCGGATTAACAAACGCCCCAGCTACATTTCTGCGCTTACTGGACAAGGTAGTAACACCAGATCTAAAACCTAATGTATTCTGTTTTCTAGACGATATAATTATAGTGACACGAAACTTTGAAGAACACTTAAAAACGTTAGAAACAGTTCTAGAGAAAATTAATCAAGCAAGATTAACGACAAATCTAGAGAAATGCGAATTTGGATGCTCGGAAGTAAAGTACTTGGGATTTGTGGTAAACGAGAAAAGACTTTTAATGGACGAAGAGAAAATAAAACCTATATTGGAATTCCCAACACCAAAAAATGGAAAACAACTACAAAGAATTATAGGAATGACATCATGGTACAGAAGATTCATACCAAAATTTTCAGAAATATTCGAACCTTTACATACACTATTAAAGAAAGGAGTAGAATGGAAATGGGACATAGAACAAGAACAGGCATTAGAGAAAATAAAAAAAATACTAACGACAGGACCAATACTGGCATGTCCTGACTTTCACCACCCATTCCAACTCGAAACCGATGCAAGCGATACAGGATTAGGAGCCATCTTAACCCAAAACATAAACAACGAAAACCACGTAATAGCATTCGCAAGCAGAAGCCTCAACGAAGCGGAAAAAAAAAATTCAACATCAGAAAAGGAATGCTTAGCAGTAGTGTGGGCAATACGGAAATTCAGACCTTACCTAGAAGGATACACCTTTAAAGTGCTACCAGACCATATCGCATTAAAATGGCTGCATAATTTGAAAAACCTAACAGGACGGCTAGCAAGATGGGCGCTGGAACTACTAGAAGACGACTACGAGATAGTATACAGAAAAGGCTCACTAAATTATGCACCAGACGCCTTATCAAGAACAAGCGAAAATTTAAATTCAACAGCAAGTACACTAGCACTAATAAAAGAAAAGAAAGAAAACAAAACAAACGAAGTTAAGGGTGAATGGTATAATCACAAACTAACGCAAGTAAAGGAAAACCCAACAGAAAACCCAAACTGGCGAATAAGAGATAACCAACTACATTTCTTCAGACCAGACCCGTTAAAATCAAGTCTAGATCTAGATAGCAATCCATGGAAGATAACAATACCAAAGAAATTAAGAGAGCAAGTGTTGAGAGAAAACCACGATAGTAAAGAGGCAGAACACTTGGGTATGCAAAAAACATACGCAAGAATCGCAGAGAACTATTTTTGGCCAGGAATGTATCCAGAAACATTGAAATACGTAAAAGAATGCGACACATGCCAAAGAATTAAAACTAAAATTAACATCCAAGTGGGACTACTATTAGGAAAAAGAATAATTGAAGAACCATGAACAGTAGTGGCGGCAGATGTAGTGGGCCCACTACCGAGATTAAAGTTAAAAAATCAATATATGCTGGTTTTTGTAGATATGTTCACTAAATGGGTGGAAATAATCCCGGTAGAGAACAAACTAGTAACAACGATAGAAAATGAATTCCACAGGAAAATCATAGCAAAAGGGGGAACACCGAGAATCCTGTTTACGGATAACGGTAAAGAGTTCGTAAACAGAATCATGGTAAAACTATCACAAAATTTCGGAATACGACATTCGAAAACACCGCGATACCATCCACAATCAAACCCGACAGAAAGGTGCAACAGATCAATAAAAACGGCAATAAAAGCATACTTAGAAAAAGATCACAATGAATGGGATAAAAATTTAGATGACCTACAATTCGCGTTAAATACGAGTAAACACGCGTCAACAGGTTTCATACCAGCATTTCTAAACTTTGGAAGGGAATTAGAACCAATTCAAATGTTGAACAAAGATTTAATAAACATAGACAAAATAGAATCACAAGAAGTAGGAAAGTGGGTAGAGAGACTAAACAGGTTGAAAATAGTAAAAGACGAGGTACAGAAAAATTTAGAATTAGCAAATGAAAGACAGGCAAAATATTATAATTTAAGACGTAGACCAATTAGCTACGATAGTGGGAAACAGGTACTAAGAAGCGAAAAGACGCTGTCAAATAAAGCAGATAATATAACAAGAAAGTTAAACAAAAATTTCGAAGGTCCATTTTTCATCAAAACAAAAATTTCTCCAACAATTTATGAGATAAAATACAAAAAGGGCAAGTCACTTGGCAATTCGAACGTAAAAGACATTAAAAAATATATAGAAAAAACTAAATAAACAAGTAGAAACGCACATAGAATAATAAGTTAACAAAAAACCAATACAAAGCACAACAGAAAGAACTATGTTGATAATGTAACGGATAACGATAACCGTCGTGGAGTTCCTGAAGCACAAGTGCCCGAGGCGTTACGTTTTCCCGCGGCATCGGTCGTTTATTCATGTCTAAGTGCCTTGGTCTACGATCCACGAAGTGTAAATGCACAATAAACTGATTATGTGGCGAATGCTCGCTTAATTTTTGTGTATTCCTTTTTCGGCGTCCCTCCTTTCCTTCCCTTAGTGAGCGGTCCCGGTCGCATCACTTACGAAAATAATAGTTTGTAATAGCATAACGCAATATCCAACAAAAGAACAAAGATCACAATTAATTGAAGAAGCACACTCCTCAGCATTAGGAGGCCATGAAGGTGTCACAAAGACCTACAATCGAATTCGACAAAAATCTTTTTGGGAAAATATGAAAGTCGATATTCAAAAGTATATTAAAGGCTGTTTACAATGCCAAATAAAAAAATTAGTTCCAGTTAAAACTAAAAATCCTATGGTTATTACAGATACACCCACTACTGCCTTCGAAAAAATATCAATGGATATTGTTGGTCCACTACCAGAAACAAAGTCTGGAAATCTGTATATTCTTACTATACAAGATAATTTTACAAAATATTCTCTAGCAATAGCTGTTCCTAATCATCAAGCTGGTACAATAGCAGACGCATTTGAGAAAAAATTTATTTGCATATTTGGATCGCCAAAAGGAGTACTGACGGATCAAGGCAGAGATTTTTTAAGCAATTTATTAAAAAGATTAGCAAAACGCTTTAGAATCAAACAATTTCGTACCACAGCTTTTCACCCTTAATCCAATGGATCACTTGAACCATCACATCATGTCCTAGGTGAATATCTCAAACAATTTGTAGCAAAAAATTCAGAATGGGATGATTGGCTAGAATTAGCAATGTTTTCATATAACACAAGTGTACACGAAGCCACGAAATTTACGCTTTACGAATTAGTTTTTGGCAAATTAGCCCATGAACCCTCTAGTGAACCTCTATCACAAAATGAAAAATTGCAAACCTATGATGATTATTCGATCAATTTTGTCACACAACTGCATGAAATGCGAGCACAAGCAAGAGAGAACCTCATAAAGGCAAAAGAAAAATCAAAAATATACCACGATAAAAAAATAAATCCCTTGGAAATAAAAATTGGGGATAATGTATTTTTATTAAAAGGAGGAAAAATTAAAAAGCTGGATAGTCAATACACAGGACCTCACGAAGTTTTAGATGTACTAATAAAACGAAATGTAAAAATCAACATAAAAGGAAAACCGACAATAGTTCACGTCAACCGAATAAAAAGATCGCACATAAGTATACAAAATTGATTAACCGAATTTGAATTCAAACTTGAAATAATATAAACTTTGCATAAAACCAAATCGTTTAGAATAACTAAACCAGGAAATGTTTTAAACAAAAGATCCTTTGAAATTTTGTTTCAATCTCATTTTTTCTATTTCAGAGATTCGAGAAGCTCACTGTACTTTTAAATAGTAATTAAAAAATTTCAATATATTTCATGTTTTTTTTTCAGAGTAAATTAAACTTCTCAAACTAGCAAGTATTTATCAAATGCATCAAAATTTTTCAACTTTTCTCTTCTGTTCAGCAAAAACTAATAATCTAATGTCATCAGAAAGAAATTATATTTCTTTAAAATTCTTATGAGTACTTTCTTTGCATTTAATATAATCAATTTCATTTTTGTTCACCAACTTGTCAAAAAACAATAGTTTTTTTCTGTTTTGTTTCGAGTAATGTATACTATTTTTCATAGCGCCTCTTTTGAGAATCTGATTGGCTGTAACTGTGGAGCGGGTTGAAAATCGTAGTTTCAACCCGCTCTACAGGTACCGAAAATTGGCTTTTCAAAGGAGGCGCTATGAAAACTAATAACCTTTTTATAAAGACAAATGCTAGTTTTCATTCGAGACAACATTATATTTTATCACTCAAAGAAAAATATAGAAATATTTGCATTTTTCTTCCTTTTTGGATGAAAAAAAAGACTTTTTCTGACAAGAATAAATAAGCACTTTATAATCGGTGCCATCATAAATATAATTTCAATTTTGTTTTTTCTTCCTTCAAGGGAACTTTTCTTGATTCCCATCCTATTGGAAGAACAGTTTCTACAAATATTGAGTCTGTAAATGTATACTGTGCGATGGCGTTACAAAATTGTTAATGTGAGAATTGCTTTTCCAATAGAAATTAAGGTGCAACAATAACAAATTAAATAATTACTATTCTTCATATGTTTCATGCACAAATAACTCTATTAATTTTACAAGAAAGATTAGAAAAACAATTAAAAGTACAAGAATTGTTTTTCTTATGATTATTTTATTCATTTAATAATACACCAATGAAATTGAAGTTCATGAAATTAATTTTTAGAAACATGTAAAAGTAATAATAAGCAATCGCAATGCCATGTTTTGAAGAAATCAGTTTTAGACTTAACCAAGTTTTTTCTCTTTAATGTACCGAGTTACGACGTATATTAATTAATATATGTTATCAACGATCTTAATATTATTTTTAATCTGTATTATTAATATTATATATGTCAAATTCTCTTTTTACTAATGTATACATCAACCATCGTAATACTTGTAAATTGCTCTTTACTATTTTATATCTAATCGATAAAATTTTACAATTTTTAATCTTCTTTTCATCGACAATCATCATGTTGTCAGTTTAAATAGTTATTATCAATCAAAGAAAAAATTGTAAAATTACCTAATTACCACTATAACATATATAATCAATGATTGTAATATTTCCAGAATTGTATCCTTTGTTATTACTATGCATTTATGTGAAACTTGTTATAAATTTTTAATTCGCAACAATAATTTAAAATTAACTAGTTGAGTTTGAAATTTTTGTCACTGCCTACATATCGAAAGACCTGGGCTCGAATCCCAGCGCAGTCGAAAGCGTCATTTTTTCCACAGAAAGATTTTCAAATTCTTTAAATATTGAATTTATTTGCATTATTTGCGATATAAGAGTTTGAAATTGTCTACGAGGACACCTGTCGACAACGTATCCTATCTGATACGCGGCTAGTGATCCTCTGATAATGTAGGCAGTGACAAAAATTTCAAACTCAACTAGTTAATTTGAAATCATTTACAGCCGCAAGGCTGAGCCACTATGCGATATAAGGAGATCTTCCTGTGGAGGAGATGTCGGACGCCTGTGTAGCTCAGTGGTTAGAGCATTCGACCGGCAATCGAAAGACCTGGGCTCGAATCCCAGCGCAGTCGAAAGCGTTCGAATTACGGGGGAAGGTGTCACGTCCCGCGACTCTACTGCCACAAGTAACAAGCAGATTAAGAAACCAATAAAGGGATCAAGACAGCATTACAGCGAGTGTGATTTTATCGACGCAAGTTATAGACAAATCTACAGATAAATAGGATGGTCAATATGAAATTACCATGTGTCGTTATAATACCCACACATGATAACAAATCGACTGACCCAGAGAGAAAATGAATGAAGCCCTACAATACCAACACACTACCGTCACAACATGCGACTTGTAATAGCATGTGACTTGTAATAACATGCGACTGGTCATAGCATGTTACTCGTCATACCTGACCTTTCAAAGTTCTATAAAAAGCGAAAGTTCCAAGAGAAGTCAGCCCAGTACCATCATCTTTACACCGCGAGTACAGTTCAGTTAGTCAAGGTCCGATTTCTACAATGTAACCAACGCGAGTCCAGTCCAGTGCCATCGAATCTATACCGCGAGTGCAATCCAGTCAGTCTAGTCCAGCTTCACCAGATTTCTACCGCTACTCAACCCAAATTCTAACTCGACGCTGAGTTCAATGACTTTACAAAGAGAATGGGAATTGCCTTCCAAATTCTCTTTGAAACTGGGATCAAAGAATCAACTAGATTAACCGACTGGACTACGAATTTACTATATAACAGCAACTATCTCAAGATTACAACGGAAACTCAACTGACCACATTCGCCTTACTGGACTCAATTAATCATCAACCAATTCACAACACAGGGTAATTACATTACATTTTCCAAAACGAAATTTTTATAAACATATTGCTGGATTTGATAATAATTAATTCATTTTCGGAAAGTGGAAATGGTTAAGTTATTGGGAATTTTTTTCTTGAAAGAGTGATTTGTAATTTATTAAAATCGCATAATTTTTTTTAATTTCGTAAGAAGCGATAAGAATAAAAGTTGGGGCAAAAATAAAATTTAATAATAACATTATTTTTCTGTATTTCAAATTTTTTTAATGGAAATTAATCTTTTCTCTTAAAAAATAGCCCTTCAATAATAATATTGCTATTTTTGAAAGCAAAATTATCTATTTTTGCCTGAGGTCTAATTTTCGTGGATCAACTACCTTAAGTAAATTTTAGTGAGTGACAATTATCATATAAAAGATTTACTATGATTTTTACATTTTCAACATGAAAAGATTAGCGTGATAGTAAAATTGATGTGTCTACTCTGTCAATAAAGGTGTACAAGGTAATGAAATAGCTGAAAACTTGGTTACAACAACTGCCACTAAGGTGTGCTTACTTCTGGATATTAAACGATCTTACTCTAACATCTAGTGCTATTTTTTCTTATTTCAAACTAAAATCTCAAGAATAAAAGCGTATCCGTAATTAAAATTGAACGAAAATATTATTTTTAATTGTTTTTCTATTTATTCTTTTTCAAATGACTTGTTAAATCTTCTTTATACAGTAAAGATAATAAATGCCTTCTTTTTTATTTGAAATCAAAATCGAAGATACAATGAGTTTCTTTATAAATTATATGACTATGTTCTAAGAAAATGCATATTATGTAAAATGCATATGTGACCTAGAATGAAGAAAGGGGACTAGTGACCAAAACTATATTTACAAGAAAAAGGAATTTTAGGTCGAAAAATCCCTTTCAACGCAAAGAGGATGCTTTACTTAAAAATCGATAATCTCAACGAATTTTAATAGTAGACACATAAAACCAGTCGCATTCAACAAGGCAAAAATGTGTAATAAATAATCCATCTAAACCTGTAATCGATTTTTTGGTCACTAGCCCCCTTTCTGTATTCCAGGTTACATATTATGTACTGAGGAAACAATACAACACACGAATTACGTATACGTTCATAAATAAAACAACAATAATGATGCTTTGATATACACATATTTTCTTTTATTACCCTGGTCTACATTTTAAGCACTTTTTTTTTTGTCACAAAAGTTTGCGTGACATTTTGATAGATTTTTTCCCACGAATTACGATTTTCAAAACGAAAAGTTAAAATCTCAATGATCATTGGTACGTGGAAAGGCTATACATGGAACTATTCTTATTGCAAATACCATTAATTATGAAATTACTTAAAAGTGGCCGAATTCTGGTCCCATTACCCTACTTTATTTTAAAGGGAGTATTATTACATTAGACGCTGAGGGATTTTCATGCTTGGCTGATTACTTTATGAGATACCACCCCTCACATGACCTCTTTCATGACTTGGTGAGGTATTTCTCATTTCTTGATTCGGTGAAGTATTACCTCTTTCGTGACTCGGTGAGGTATTTCTCATTTCTTTATTTGGTGAAGTATTACCTCTTTCGTGACTCGGTGAGGTATTTCTCATTTCTTGATTCGGTGAAGTATTACCTCTTTCGTGACTCGGTGAGGTATTTCTCATTTCTTGATTTGGCGAAGTATTACCTCTTTCGTGATTCGGTGAGGTATTTCTAATTTCTTGATTTGGTGAAGTATTACCTCTTTCGTGACTCGGTGAGATATTTCTCATTTCTGGATTTGGTGAAGTATTACTTCTTTCGTGACTTGGTAAGGTATTACTCATCCCTCGATTTGGTGAAGTATTACCTCTTTCGTGACTCGGTGAGATATTTCTCATTTCTGGATTTGGTGAAGTATTACTTCTTTCGTGACTTGGTAAGGCACTTCCTATTTCTAGATTTGTTGAGTTATCACCTCTTTCATGACTTGATGAAGTACTACCCCTTTCATGCATTAGTGAGATATTACCTGTCCCATGACTCGATGAAGCACCACTTCTTTCATGCCTTGGTGAGATATTACCTGTCTCATGACTCGATGAAGCACCACTTCTTTCATGCCGTGGTGAGATATTACCAGTTACATGACTCGATGAAGCACCACTTCTTTCATGCCTTGGTGAGATATTACCTGTTTCATGATTTGATGAAGCGTCACTTCTTTCATGCCTCGGTGAGATATTACCAGTTCCATGATTTGATGAAGTATTTCCTCTTTCATGAGTTTGTAAGGTACCATTCTTCTCATAAATTTCCCTGTTCCGTTTGGAATTTTCAGAAAAGATTGTTGATAATAGCTCGCTTGCCATTCTACTGATTTCACGTATTTTGCCCATAATATTTATAAAAAAAACATTGATTCCACTGATAAGATGGTTTGGTTCAGTGCGATTATTGACAAGTTTTACAGCAATTCCAATTAAAGCTTGTTCGCTGAATAGAAGACGACCCAAGTAGAGCTAAAGGATCAAAGAATTTAAATTTTTAACTTGTCTATAACGAATAAGAATAAACAACAGTAACATTATTTCCTCAACAGTCTTATTCTAGTTTCCGGAGAACATATTTTTAATTGTTTTCAAGCTACTTTTGTACGGATTTTCCTAATTCAATGTACTTACATTATCATTGTCTGAGTATCTACGCATATCTGGCTGTGCATAGAAATATTCTTCATACTGTGATAATCCATTAATGATTTCCATCTGATACTGATGAGCCTGCAAGATATTAGATATATACATTTTACAGTTTTATCTTCTGGATAGCAATTAACTAGCCCAGTACTACTTCTCAGGAGTGAATTGTAATTTAGAACTGCATCAATAATTAAACTTTCAAATACCCTGAACACACTTCAAAAAAAGGAAGTTACCACTAAATTTTTTTTTCTTAAATTTAACAAAATATTTTGTTACAATGTGCGTATTCTAGTGTATTTTCCTGGAAATCCCATAGTACTTTTGCAAATTCGAGCAGTTTTACAGAAAATCGTTCAATTATGTTTGGAAATTCATGCTCTTGAAATCGTAAAAAATTGTAATAAATTTCATAAATTAGTACGTTAAATACTAATGTTCGTATGAATTAACTGGTTAGTACGAAATACAAAACTATAGAAAAAGAAAATGCCATAAATAAAGTTTGGAAGTATTTTTTGCTGGTTATCTATTAATGACGTGATAGAGGTGAAAAAATTGCATTATTTTAAAGTCACCAAAATTATTTTTTAACCGGGTAATAAATGCGAATTATAAATGGATATTCAACCAGGATTAAAAGCCGCGTGCCCGTCACTCAGAAATATAAGAGAAAACACTCGCGAACACTGGAGAATGAGAGAGGCAAAGTGGTTTCGGTAGATGCGATGGACGCCATGAAGCTACAATGTTAGTTACAGATTGTCCGGTACTTTCGGACCACTTGACAAAGGAAAAATGTAATAAAAGCAAACTTACGCTACCTGAACAACGTCGTGTAATTCCGGAACAAATCGCAGGACAAATTCACCCTCCATTCTAATTTCCTCGCTCTTTAATAAATCCTTTCGGGAGACGCAGCGGAGAAACAGCTGTCGCAAACAGTCGCAGGACGAGAGTGATCATGGAAGACGCGACGCTGATGGAATTTCCGACCTGCCCCACGAATTACATGCGTGACCCAATCGCGGACCCGGAAGCAGGTCACGTGTCACACATCTGTTAGACAACTAGGCAACCCGTACCTAGTATAGTAGTTGCCCTCAGCAAATAGTTTCTACAAACCCGCGGTTCTCTCATTTACAACGAACAGCGCGTGTAGTGCATTGACACTATTATGATTAGTGTCCATTTACATCATACGACGTAAATTTAGTATCACAAAATGTCTATAATACTAAATATCAAGTCCCGGGGTCTATGTGCCCCAGGGTACGTCTTCTGGGTCACGTGGTGGCATCTGGTCGTTTCGTACGTCGCTCTCCGATGATCGATGGCGGTGATTCTCGAAACATCGATATCTCGTGACTCGAGAGTCGACATGGCGGCCAGTGTTTACGTCGACTCGAAAGCCAGTTGTGCCTCATCTCTAACGCTGCTGTCCTCCGGTGCTGTCGTCCTCGCATCGGTCATGTAACAGACGGGACAGGAAGCGTAAGTGCTAGTTAGAGGAAATCTACGAATTACATATAAACAAATTAAGGAGAGTTTGAAGATATATGCACGGGCTCTAAATAAAATTTTACACGAACATTCGCATCTTCTTAAAGTGTGTACGCTTTTTGTTCCATATAAGTTATGTGGCGAGCAGAAAGCAGATCATGTGGAGTGGTGCAAAAGAATGCTCTTAAAATTTCAATCAGGGAGATCCAGTCAAATGTTTATAATTGTCACGAGCGATGAAACCTGGCTCTATTATTATGATGTGTCACCAAAATCTAAAAGTCGCAGTATAATAAAAACAATTATCTTAGAAACTCAACTTACTGTTACTTCTAACTGGTACATTGAACACTGTCTTCTCCCGTTTGTCGCAACGCTCAAACATTTGCATCCCAAAAGTCAATTGTGCACATGGTTCCTTCGTCATAACAATGCGCCAGCCCAACGGGCTCAAGCAACTACTGATTTTATCAAGTCTTTAGGTATTACACTGCTAGAGCATCCTGCTTACAGTCCCTATTTAACACCCTGGGACTTTGAGCTTTTTCCATACGTGAAAAATCAACTACACTGAGAACTACATTGATCTATTGAATCTACCATATAGCATTTCTGACAAAAGCATGCATATTATTGATTATAAAATATATGCTATAAGAAGTAATAAATATGCTAAAAATTCTATAATATATTGATTTGAATCATTGATACACATGTTTCTAGCAGAAATGCTATAGATTCGATTACATTTTTTTCTCGGTGTAAAGGAACGAAAATTTTCTGCGAACACGGAACTTTTGGGGGCGTAGGAAAAATATTGTGCTACCATCCCAGACGAAAAATGGAAAAAGTGGTTTGATGACTGGTTTGTGCGTATGGACAAATGCATAGTAATGAAGGAAAGTACTTTAAAAACAATAATATTTAAGAAGTGAGAGACAAGACTTACCGAGTGACCTACGTATTTGTCTAATTTCGATTCTCCTCTGAAAACTGTATTAGCATCATGTATGTTTGATAGTCTTTTGATATTTTCAGAAATGATGCCATAAATTCAAAACTAAATTCCAACCCGTATGATTACAAACCCAAATTCATCTCATCGTCCAAACAAAATTATAGTTCAAAATTTTAAGAATTTTGAATCCGTCATCTTAGAAATGGAAAAGTCAATTTTCTGACTGTAAATTCTTATTCACAGACCATCAAAACCCGCAAGCACAAATTTTCAACATAAATTTTCGAATGCAGAATGGTATGCACCAAAGAGTCAATGTGAAAGCTCATAAGGTTGTTCGGATAAATGTCAAAACTTGATATGGCCGTATCTTTGTGAAAAAAAATCGCTCGTGACTGCTTAATAGCTCATTTTGAAGAGAAAGAGTAGTGATAAATGATGACATTTGAGAAGAAAACCAAAAAAATTTCTTGCGCCCTGTACATAACCTCAAAAGTAGCGAAAAATCCCAATTTTCGAGCACATAACCTCAAATATCTCAAAATTCTGACGTGATAGGCTGATTCTGATTCTGGATTCGGATTCTACGTCAAAAATTATTCCGGAAACGATCCATAGCTTTTCAACAACAAATACAAACCCATTATTTGGAGACCAGTGTAATTTTAATAATAAATTTTACCGTTTCTGATTTTTAAAAATAAATCCTTTAATGGCCTAATCCATTAAAAAAACATTTTCCAAAACGAAATTTTTATAAACATATTGCTGAATTTGATAATAATTTATTCATTTTCGGAAAGTGGAAATGGTTAAGTTATTGGGAATTTTTTTCTTGAAAGAGTGATTTGTAATTTATTAAAATCGCATAATTTTTTTTAATTTCGTAAGAAGCGATAAGAATAAAAGTTGGGGCAAAAATAAAATTTAACAATAACATTATTTTTCTGTATTTCAAATTTTTTTAATGGAAATTAATCTTTTCTCTTAAAAAATAGCCCTTCAATAATAATATTGCTATTCTTGAAAGCAAAATTATCTATTTTTGCCTGAGGTCTAATTTTGTGGATCAACTACCTTAAGTAAATTTTAGTGTGTGAGAATTATCAATTAAAAGGTTTACTATGATTTTTACATTTTCAACATGAAAGGATTAGCGTGATAGTAAAATTGATGTGTCTACTCTGTCAATAAAGGTGTACAAGGTAATGAAATAGCTGAAAACTTGGTTACAACAACTGCCACTAAGGTGTGCTTACTTCTGGATATTAAACTATCTGACTTTAACATCTAGTGCTATTTTTATATTCTCATCATGGATGAGAAGGTATTGGTTTCATGTAAAAAATGAATTTTGAAATTTTCATCAAATCTTTACCTTTTGAGACCCCCTGAGTTAGAAAAAAGGGTTTTTACGAAAGTGTCTGTCTGTCTGTCTGTCTGTCTGTAGGTCGTGTGCGGCATAACTCTCGATAGAATTATCAGATTGAATTGAGCTTTGGCACACTTTATCGGAGCCGAAAAAGTAAGGACAAGTTCGTTAACCAGCCGCATCCAATCAAAATTGAGGGATTCAGCACTACTTTTGTGTTTTTGAAAATAACTTTTTGAAAAAATCAAAACTTTTAATACTGGTGTTTGATAGTGCTTATAAATCTCTACGAATTATCCTGATAACATTTTTTGATTAAATGAAAATTAGAAATGTTACAGCATATTCAAATTCGAAAAAAGTCAATATCAAAATTCCATTTTCCAGTTAAATTATACGAGATACGAAAAAACGTTATGATACAATATTATTAAATACATAATGACCTACAAATTTGAATTGTAACATTTTTTCATAAGATGCATATTTTTCTTTTTAATTAAAAAAAAACTATTGAAAATCCAAAATTCAATTTTTTAACAATAATATGTAAAATACGAAAAAAACGTAATAATACAAAGTTGTTCGTTTCAAAAAGATCTACAAATTTTGTCTCAGGCAGTTTCTGATAAAACATATATTTTTCGTTTCAATTCCAAAAAATACGTTTGAAATTCAAAAATTCCATTTTTTAGACAAAATATGTGAGATACAACAAAAACGTTTAGATGGAAAATTGTTTGCCTAAATGCGGTTTACAAATTCTCATCAAGACATTCGGGACAGGATTTATATTTTATGTTTTGATTTTTAATATTTAAAAAATTCGATTTTTTTCACCAAAATATGTGAGATACGAAATAAGCGTTGTTCTGCAAAATCGTTTCCTTAAATAAAGTCCACGATTGTTTTTCCTTTTTGAGAGATTTGGAAGAGAATAAATAAATTATTTTAATCATGTAATTTATTAAAAAGTTACTGAAATATATACAGAAAATCGATATTTTGGTCACTAGCCGCCTTTCTTTATTCCAGGTTACATATTATGTACTGAGGAAACAATACAACACACGAAATACGTATACATTCATTAATAAAACAACAATAATGATGCTTTGATATACACATATTTTCTTTTATTACCATTGTCTACATTTTTAGTACTTTTTTTTTGTCATAAAAGCTTGCGTGTCATTTTGATAGATTTTTTCCCACGAAGTACGATTTTCAAAACGAAAAGTTAAAATCTCAATGATCATTGGTACGTGGAAATGCTATACATGGAACTATTCATATTGCAAATACCATTAATTATGAAATTACTTAAAAGTGGCCGAATTCTGGTCCCATTACCCTACATTATTTTAAAGGGAGTATTATTACATTAGACGCTGAGGGATTTTTATGCTTGGCTGATTACTTTATGAGATACCACCCCTCACATGACCTCTTTCACGACTTGATGAGGCACTTCCTATTTCCTGATTTGTTGAGGCATTACCTCTTTCAGGACTTGGTGAGGTATTTCTCATTTCTTGATCCGGTGAAGTATTACCTCTTTCACGACTTGATGAGGCACTTCCTATTTCCTGATTTGTTGAGGCATTACCTCTTTCAGGACTTGGTGAGGCATTTCTCATTTCTTGATTTGGTGAAGTATTACCTCTTTCGTGACTTGGTGAGGTATTTCTCATTTCTTGATTTGGTGAAGTATCAACTCTTTCGTGACTTGGTGTGGTATTACTCATCCCTTGATTTTGTGAAGTATTAACTCTTTCGTGGCTTGGTGAGGTATTACTCATCCCTTGATTTTGTGAAGTATTAACTCTTTCGTGGCTTGGTGAGGTATTACTCATCCCTTGATTTTGTGAAGTATTACTTCTTTCGTGACTTGGTAAGGCACTTCCTATTTCTAGATTTGTTGACTTATCAGCTCTTTCATGACTTGATGAAGTACTACCCCTTTCATGCATTAGTGAGATATTACCTGTCCCATGACTCGATGAAGCACCACTTCTTTCATGCCTTGGTGAGATATTACCTGTCTCATGACTCGATGAAGCACCACTTCTTTCATGCCGTGGTAAAGTATTACCAGTTCCATGACTTGATGAAGCACCACTTCTTTCATGCCTTGGTGAGATATTACCTGTTTCATGATTTGATGAAGTATTACCTCTTTCATGCCTTGGTGAGATATTACCTGTTTCATGACTCGATAAAGCACCATTTCTTTCATGCCTATGTGAGATATTACCAGTTCCATGATTTGATGAAGTATTACCTCTTTCATGAGTTTGTAAGGTACCATTCTTCTCATAAATTTCCCTGTTCCGTTTGGAATTTTCAGAAAAGATTGTTGATAATAGCTCGCTTGCCATTCTACTGATTTCACGTATTTTGCCCATAATATTTATAAAAAAAACATTGATTCCACTGATAAGATGGTTTGGTTCAGTGCGATTATTGACAAGTTTTACAGCAATTCCAATTAAAGCTTGTTCGCTGAATAGAAGACGACCCAAGTAGAGCTAAAGGATCAAAGAATTTAAATTTTTAACTTGTCTATAACGAATAAGAATAAACAACAGTAACATTATTTCCTCAACAGTCTTATTCTAGTTTCCGGAGAACATATTTTTAATTGTTTTCAAGCTACTTTTGTACGGATTTTCCTAATTCAATGTACTTACATTATCATTGTCTGAGTATCTACGCATATCTGGCTGTGCATAGAAATATTCTTCATACTGTGATAATCCATTAATGATTTCCATCTGATACTGATGAGCCTGCAAGATATTAGATATATACATTTTACAGTTTTATCTTCTGGATAGCAATTAACTAGCCCAGTACTACTTCTCAGGAGTGAATTGTAATTTAGAACTGCATCAATAATTAAACTTTTAAATACCCTGAACACACTTCAAAAAAAGGAAGTTATTATCACTAATTTTTTACATTCTCATCATGGATGAGAAGGTATTGGTTTTATGTGAAAAATGACTTTCGAAATTTTCATCAAATCTTTACGTTTTGAGACCCCCTGAGTCAGAAAAAATGGTTTTTACGAAAGTGTCTGTCTGTCTGTCTGTCTGTAGTAGGTCGTGTGCGGCATAACTCTCGATAGAATTATCAGATTGAATTGAGCTTTGGTACACTTTATCGGAGCCGAAAAAGTAAGGACAAGTTCGTTAACCAGCCACATACAATCAAAATTGAGGGATTGAGCACTACTTTTGTGTTTTTGAAAATAATTTTTTTAAAAAATCAAAAATTCCAATCCTGGTTTTTGATAGTGCTCATAAATCTCTACAAATTATCCCAATAACATTTTTTGATTAAATCAAAATTAGAAATGTTACAGCATATTCAAATTCGAAAAAAGTCAATATCAAAATTCCATTTTCCAGTTAAATTATACGAGATACGAAAAAACGTTATGATACAATATTATTGAATACATAAAGACCTACAAATTTGAATTGTAACATTTTTTCATAAGATGCATATTTTTCTTTTTAATTAAAAAAAACTATTGAAAATCCAAAATTCAATTTTTTAACAATAATATGTAAAATACGAAAAAAACGTAAGAATACAAAGTTGTTCGTTTCAAAAACATCTACAAATTTTGTCTCACGCAGTTTCTGATAAAACATATATTTTTCGTTTCAATTCCAAAAAATACGTTTGAAATTCAAAAATTCCATTTTTTAGACAAAATATGTGAGATACAAAAAAACGTTTATATGGAAAATTGTTTGCCTAAATGAGGTCAACAAATTCTTATTAAGACATTTCGGGACAGGATGTATATTTTATGTTTTGATTTTTAATATTAAAGAAATTCGATTTTTTTCACCAAAATATGTGAGATACGAAATAAGCGTTGTTCTGCAAAATCGTTTCCTTAAATAAAGTCTACGATTGTTTTTTCTTTTTGAGAGATTTGGAAGAAAATAAATTATTTTAATCATGTAATTTATTAAAAAGTTACTGAAATGTATACAGAAAATCGAGCGCGAAGCGCGAGCGTCATGATGAGAATGTATTCCTTAAGGCTGATAGAGCCTTAAGTAAATTGAATCTCCTGTTTCACTTAAATTCAAAAAGAAATAGAGTGGCTTTGAGAAAATGTGTAATTCACATCATCTGTAATATTATTATAAAATTGGTTTGAGCTTCAGTATCAAATTATAAGAAATAAACTTAAATGTATGCGAAGAGTACAAGACCGAGCGCGAAGCGCGACGATCGAATCGCGCGCCCTAGGCGCGCTCAAACTTGCGAGCGAAGCGAGCTGCGCGCGATGAGAATGTGCCCGCGAAGCGGGCAGATTTTTTCATTGTCAATTGTTTATAACTAATTCTATACAGTGCTACTCTAAATTTTCAGCTGTGAAACCTATTCGCTAAACATCTAGTGTTCGACGAGAAAAGGTTAGAGCGACCTAGAGCTCAAACTATTGAAGCTGCAATGAAAAAACTGAGAAAAAATAGGGTGCCACTATAGTGGCGTCTGCCCCTGAAATGGTTAAGGCAGCCTCACTATATGTTTCTACAAGCAATCGATGTGCCTCAGCTGCAGATTTCTTCAAATTGAAGAAGTAAATCAAAAGTCCCTGCAAATGATGCTTATTCGGCTCAAAAATCGACATTTTCGCACACAAAAGAATATATTACCATATACTGATAAAAATTCACTAATATTTCAAGGTTATGTTGTTGACAGATATCCAACCTTACGACAGTGACGTTTTACATCTGTCAATTTCAACCAAATCTTACTGGTGGCACCAACTTTTGTCAAACGGCGGAAACTTATTTGTACACTTGATAGTTGCCGTGCCAAAAAATACGTCTTTGAAAAAAAAAGTTTTCCTATGATTTTAAGACTTGAAATAATATTGTATTATCAGACATGTCTAATGAAGAAAAATATTACCTCATGAAAAATAATTAAAAATTACGAAAAATAATGCTTTTAATAATGGTTATGTAATAGAATTTTTCCTTACTGTTGCTTCTTATCAAATTTTAAATAATGATTGAATTTTCATAAATCATGGCTTATTTTTTCGGAAAAATATTCTCTACGGCTTTATTGTTTTCAATTTCAAAAGCAAGTAAATAATCTTTAAATAAGGTTATTTTCTTTAAATAAAATTTTCTTTCTGAACATTCTTTTTTAACGATTTTAGTCACTGGAAAGAGACGGAGTTCGCAAAAGAGTGAAGGTAAGGGCGGAAAAAGGAAACGTCCCGAATCCAAGAATATCTCGAGGAAACCAGGCTCATTGATGAGCTTGATTGAGTAAAATCTGCAGAGCCAATGGAGGACGCAGTGTGAGACACGAAGCGGAATCGCAACATGCGATCAATCGATTCCGTGCCCGAGGCCAAGACGTCTCAACAGCATGGAAGAACGTCAAGATAGCCGTGAAGAAAAACATCAAAAAGAACCGACTTCAGTGCTGGAGGGACCTAATCGGTGAAGTCGAAAAGGACCCATGGGGTCCAGCCTTTAAAAGCTTTATCCTACATAACAATATGTCTGCGTTGCTGAGGACGCAGTGATTTTTGAGCTGATGAAGAAGGGCAGTCTGTGATGAGCGAAACGGTGGTTGGGCAGCAGAGGTCTGGAAACATGCCTGGAGAAGATCAAGCTTTTGCTAGTCATGGACAGAAGATCCTTCAAATACTCGAAGAATGTGCTAGACGGATAAGAAGTCACGTGGAGCAGGATGATTGGAAACTTGGGAGTTCTTCAGGTGCCTCCCACTTCGAAGATTAGTCTTTTGTCCTAAGGTCGTATCGTATTCATAAACTCATGACTTGTCGCATGATCGGACAAAATCCAGAACACTAGGTACGTCAGGCCACATAAATGCCAGAACGATGGATTCTGTCAACGATAGCATGAAAATGAATCACTAATTAACCATATTCAAGAAATCACTGCTCGAACTTGGGATACATCCCGAATTTATAATTATGTATTTTCCAATCTTATATAATTAAATTTTAAGAAATTCAAAGCCTTCTGTGGAAAAATAGACTCTTTCGACTGTGCCAGGATTCGAGTTCGGGTCTTTCGATTGCCGGTTGACTGCTCTAACCAACTGAGCGACAGGGCGTCCGACATCTCCTTCCCCACAGGAAGACCTCTTTATATCGCCTAGCAGCATTGCCCTACGGCTGTAATAATTTGTATGTGGCTCCGACGCGTAAACTCGCTTTTACGCTACAGTTGAGAGTAGCGTAATGTTTTGTATTACGATACAGAGGAATATAATGTAAAAATTGAACTGCGCATGTGCCTATAACCATACAGCGGAGCGTAATCTTCTTTTTATTCTTCTTCTTCTTCGTACAGCGTTGTCACCGTACTGACAAAGCTTTGTACATTTGAACTGCGCTTGCTCTTTTACAATACGCTACTACTACACAAGATCGAGAAAATCAAAATGGCCGGAACGAGTCACGAAATATCAAGTGCAATGGACGAGAATCATGATGAATACTAGATTAGATTCGAGTGTACGCATAAAAACTCATATACGCACCGAAGTCACATAAAATAGAATATGTGCCAATGCACACAATTCGTGTAATTACGAGACTTGCTTAAAATGCTCGCAGGACTGAACGCGCCTCGGCTTTGTCTCGGCTTTGATCTCCTGCGAACATTGTCGCCCGTCTCTTAATAACCCTCATTATACGCCTAGGCACATAATATACTATAAATTAGATGTTTGAGTTCAAAATTTTTGCCACTGCCTACATTATCGGAGGATCATTAATCACGTATCAGATGGGATACGTTGCCGACAGGTGTCCTCGTAGACAATTTCATACTTTTATATCGCATTAATGCAAATTAAATTCAAATTTAAAGAATTTAAAATCCTTCTGTGGAAAAGGAGACGCTTTCGACTGTGTCGGGATTCAAGCCAAGGTTTAAATTTCAATTTAATTTACATTAATGCGATATAAAAGTTTGAAATTGTCTACACATCTTTCTAAAAATTTAGGAAACGTAACAAATGACAATAAAATAGTCTGTTAACTTCTTTTTAGCGAAAATTTTGGGAAAAAATGGACAGTTTATCGATAATTGCAGTTAAGTGTAAAAAACTCTACAAAATTTTCACTTAAACGACAATGGCAGACGTTCCTTATCATCTGGTATTACATTTTAAAAAATTTTTAAATTTATGCACTCTGAGGGTCTATTTACACCTTCCGTTAGTTGCCGTTAATCGATTGTTCACCAGCAAAAGCAAAAGAGGGACATATATTTCTAAATATCATAAGAGTGAAATAGACGAAAATCCACTAGACTAAAAAGTTTTGTTTATCTCTGTCATATATGCCTCCCTCTCGTGCGTCGGCTGGCAGCTGACAGACCAATAGAAGGTGTAAATACTGTAAATAGACCCTTATTCTGAAAAAGTCACAAAAAGCAACTAAATTTTATTGAATTGACAATGAAGCATATAAAAATACCTAGGTATCTAGATATTACCACTTTCACAGTAAATATAATGAATTCGGTGAGAAATTGCGGAATTCACGCAAAATTAAATTTAAAAATCTACAGTAAGATGAATGAATGTTATTGTCACATCGTAGAGTAGAAAGGTTAACATTTTTCAACAGAGGCATGGATATAACAGAGATATAATAAATCTTTACCGCGTAAATTACGTGAATTTCAGAATTTCTTACCAAATTCATTATATTTACTGTACCTTAAGACTGGTCAGCACCCATTACTACTTAGGATCGACTATCTATCCACTCCAACCAGTACTGCTCAAAACCTCAAGTTGCAGGTTTTTAGAATTACTGGCTCTAACATTAGGAGGCAGTTCATCAACTGTAGATAAGCTTTCAGAAGATAAACAGTTCTCTGAATGTAGGCTACCAAAACCAATTCTATACTATTAATTGACAGGACAACAATTATTAATAAGCGAGATAAAAAAGAACGTATAAAAACATATTGCATAAGTGATAATCGTTCGGAAGCCGCTTTACAAGCAGTTAAATTGCTTGATTGATATTCCGAAAACATTATATTTCATTAGAATGTAAAGATATTGATAACATAAAACTTGAATATGATATTGGAATGTTTGAAAAATACAAAAAAATAGTGATGAATGTGGAGTTCTATAATTGTGCGCGGGGCTCATTACCAATACTATTGTTCGTTCTCGATAATGAAAAAGAGAGTCTGGACGGCACTTTCCCGGACGTGTATTAACAATAAGAAAAAATGCTATTGAATCGATAGAATGAATATTGACCATTCTCTACAAGCAATTACTATTAATTTAAATAAATACACTCTAAAATTTATAGCGCTACAGCTAAACTAAAATGTACGACTATTGGTTTGACTGAGGTGCTGTTAATTTCAATATTTCCACCTTTAAAACAAAGTAAATACGCATGCTATGCATTCAATAGCATTTTTCCTCAGTGAATTTTTACCAGATTCACTCCCACTGCAACACCTTGTACTGGTTTCATATTGACATGAAGAAATCGCAAAGGAGCCACTGATATGTGTTCTGCTAATATGTTAACTCCTGTTTTCAACTAAAACAAAGTAACATTTCTCAATGAAATTTTGAACAGTTTTTCAGAATACAATTGTGAATTGTGTCTTGTTTTTCCTGTGCTCTTAAGGTGGCTTGAGCGTTTGGTGTCGTATGAAGTGAGGGGCACCGTGGGGCCACGTGTTACATAAATGCTCATTGCTACTTATTTTTTTAATAATCATATGTATTATAGTAACATCTGAGTAGAAGGGTAAGAAATCGCGGAAATGTTCCCGGAAAAAAGCGATAGTAAAAAATTATTAGTTTCACCTCGAGGCGATTTCTATATTCTGTACCTTTTTCGCAATTTTCTCTTGATTGAACTCGTCAACCCTTCTTTTTTATAATACTAATAGATTCCTCGAAATCGAAAGTACCAGTATATATTTGATTTATGGGGACTTGTGATTTACTCCGGAGTTTCGCCGATTTTGATGAGGAATCCCATAAGACTACGTGTTAAACTGACATTTTTTCGGTAGCGATTTTTTCGGCAATGACATCGTCAACCGCGGTATTTCTTTTTTCCAAATGAATCTAGCATGTTTTATTAAGATAATCTCTAAGTTTCAGAGCAGTCTGTAATTTTTTTCAGAAACGATCAAGTCACCTTAAGGCCCTTCATTATGTGCAAATACTCACAGTTGCAATAGAAAGTTCGGGAAACATTTCAACACGGAATACATTCTTAATGAAAACAGAATCTCTATTCGTTATCGAATGAGCAACTCCAAATATAGCTAGGATCCTTTTCTTTTTATTTATGTTTTCATGACAAGTAGTAGGAATCAAGATACATCTAAGATTAAGCAGAGCTCCGCAACACAAGTGGCAATCGTCTTGAACAAGAGCTACTAAGGAGCTCTCCCTTGCTTCCCTCAGATGCAAAAGAACAGTGTCCGTTGGTCTTACATGTTGTATAGAAACTTCACGAATCTTTCCACTAAGCTGCGTTAGATTGGATTCTGTTATAAACATATTTAACATAACTAACATATTTGCGTCTGCAATTCATAAAGTGTCAGCAAAAACTTATACACTGTTAGAAATTTTTGAAAATTTACAAAACTTTTATGTTACAAAGTAATGTAAAATTTGACGATATTTATGAAATTTTTTTTAATATTGAGGAACTCAACTTCATTTCCATAAAATTTATTTTAAAACTACAAAACTGTAACATTTTTTATAAAACTCATCATATACTATAATTACGAAACTGTAACAAAATTTTCAGTTACATGTAACTGCATAAAACTCCAGTTACTCAAAACGTAAAATTATTTCTGTTACAAGTTTCAGAATTTCCAGATACAAGTACCAGATCATTCAACACTTTCTAACTGAAAGTTAAGAATTTTTTTTTAAATTTACCAAAAAGTAACTGAATTTTCTGGAATTCTATCTTAATTTTACAAAATTGTAACTGAATAAAACTTTAGTTACTAGTTTTAGGAAAGTACGGTAAAAATTTTTAACAAGGTATTTATACTTTATAAATTATAGGTGATTACATTTCCAGCATAATTTTATTTAGTAGTTGTGAATAATTGTGAACATAATTTTCTTAAAGTCACTATGACCTTAAGGGGCTATACCAGTGTGAACGCTGAAAATTTGGGTGATTTTCGGGAATTTTTTGGAAGACAAGTACTCAATTAAATGTTTCGGAAAATTAAGAACATATTTGGCTATATTTAACCTATATTACATAATTTTTTTCTAGAAAAATATATTGAGATCCAAGCAACTTATGAGCTGCCTTCGGAGACGCCAAAAAAAAAGTTGCTCCACTGCTTACATGATTCCGGCCGATTGAGTAGCTGAAACCGAAAAAGGAAAAAATGTCGTTGAACTGGAAGGTATTTCCTGTACAATGACTTAGGGTTTTCGAAAAATATCAAAATCTAACAAAATGGCGTAGCTATGAAAAAAGTCTGTTTTCTTGCCTATAAAATGGTTGTTTTTTCAATGCCGAATCGTCAATTTCCATCCAATCAAAAATATCCTACGTCATTGTAGAGTAAATATATTCAATAGTACTCAGTACAAATTTCAAGTCAATCGGATAATTTCTCTTTAAGTTATAATGTCAGCAAATTTGAAAAATCTCATTTCGAGAAAACCGCGTTTAAAGATGTAACTATCCATTTTTGCAAGATAAAATGATATTTACCATAAAAATTGCTAATCAACTATACCTGGCCGATGCAATAAACTGTTGAAAAAGGCACAAAAAAAATCGACTTTTTGAAAGTGTCACACTGGTATAGCCCCTTAAGGAATTCATTGAGCCATTATCATCACGGTTCTACTATAAGTAATACTTAATGTTCGATGATAATTTTTTTGGAATTTTTTTTTATAATTATAATTTGGACTTGTATCGACCTAAAATTATATAATTTAAATCATTGTTAGTAATGTAACTCTGCATTAGGGTTTAGAAAGAATGAGTTGTGAACACCAAAAACTGGACAATTATGTGAATCGTTTTATGTGAAAAAAGTCTGAAGTTCATTTTTTGTGAATCATGAGATGGAAGTATAATTCAAGTTCAGGGAGATACTTTTATTGTTTCGTGTAAGAAATGATTGTCTATTAGAAATCATTACGCATGTATGACTTTCCAAAATATATATTTTCATATCAAAAGAGACTCAAGTCCAGGACTTAGTTTCTTTCAAGTAGGATTTCTCAAACGCTCCTCCAATCGACTAATTGGCGAAGGAAAGAAATATTCTGTTCATAAGTATTTTGCATTGTTTTTCAAATTCATTAGTTGATTCATTGGTGATTGAGCACAGGCGCAGAAAAGTAAAGAAAATTGAATCAACATTATTATTTAATTATTATTCATTATTATTAATTGTTTTTTAAATTAAGTTTCTTGATTTAAAGGTAGTTGTGCCAAGAATCAAGTCTCTGGGGAAAAAAGCTTTCCTGTGATGTTAAGACTTGAAAAGATATTATCCATCTTGTCTTATGGATGAAAAATCATTACTTAATGAAAAAAATTCGAAATTTACGAAAAATAGTACATATGATAATGATTTTTGCAATAGAATTTTTCCTTACTATCGCTTTTTACTGATTTAAAAAAATAATTAGATTTTCATGAATCATGGCTTATTTTTCCAAAAAATTATTCTCTATAAATCTACAGTTTCCAATTTTGAAAATAAGTAATAAATCTTCAAGTATGTTGATAAAAAAATAAGGTTTTTTTTTTAAATTCTTTAAACAATTTAAGCCATTCTAAACTTTACTTTCAAAACTGGAAAAACAGTAGAATAGTAGAGAATAATTTTCTTGTAAAAATAATCCATTATTTATAAAAATTCAATCATGTAAAAAATAGTAAGAAGCGATAGTACCCGTGCAGAAATTGCCCAACTTGTTTCCAAGTTCCGATCCGGCCCCGATCGGATTTTCCACATGTGGCCGCAGGGGGGCATATGGTGTGGCCCGGGTTGGAACCACATCGGATTATGATAGACAAGATTATTTTCACATTTTGTATTGTGGTCATGATATTGTAGTGACTATATTGATATTAAAATGCCAAAAGCAAAAAGTACATGACGAGTTCGGAAGCACAGAATCGTTGGTGAGATTTCTTATATCCGCATTATAGATCAAGCTAAGTTAATTTACTAGATTCATTACATAAATCCTAACATTGTAATGAACTAGATTATTACTTGAAATATTTTTTTATTAACGGTAATTTGAAAAGAAAAGAAAATTATAATTTTAAGTGTAGAACGTTATTGTGTTTCATTATTTTTTATATCGTATATTCAATTTTCCAAAGTGAATTTTGTAGAAAGAAAATTATGAATAACGTAATTTATTTTTAGATTCAGAAGAATCGAATAGTTCTACAGATAACGAAGATGGGTTTGAAGATTATACTGTTTTTATACTTTTAATTATACTGTTGCATCACTAATCTGGATTTATGAAATAAATTTTTTTGAAACAACTATTTATTGTTATTAAACGTAAAGCCTTTAAATTTTACTATTTGTAGAAATACAAAATTAGAAGGGGCCATATCTGGACCAGATCGGGCCCCCATTTTACAGGCACAGATCTAGGCCCGATCGGGTAGGGCGTTTCATTACTGGTCTGGCGCTAGACAGATTACTCTATAGGGGCCACATTTTTCCCGTTCGGTACCCGATCAGCGCCCCACCAACATTTCTGCACGGGTAAGGAAAAGTTCTATTACAAGACATTATTTAAAGTATTATTTTTTGTCATGAAAAATAATGTCCCTATAGGGAAGGAATGTGAAAAATGAATTATCGAAAATTTTTGAACCTTATATGCGAGGGCAGTACACGGAGAAAAATATAGAACTGACAAACTTTTTCTTGCTCTCCCAACAAAATTTTAGTTGGGGTAGCAAAACATTTTTGTCAGTTCTATATCAACAATCCGGTTGGCTAATACAACAATTGTTTTTCCTCCGTGTGAGATGAATTATGGAGGAGTAGTACGCTGATTTATTGGAGCAATTCGATTTTATAGCCATAGTTCAGTTAAGAGAACCCGATATATGGTGACGCCAACCAACCTTCTGATAACAATCACCTAATCTTCTTTTGCATATGCACATAAAGGTTCTCTAAAGCAACTAATAAAATTATATATATATATATATATATATATATATATATTATTCATATAATTATATATATTATTAATATAATTAATATAATTATATATAATATTTCTATGAGAGGTCGCCACTAATAACAAACGGCTATTATTGTTGACAAGTTACAGTGTCTGAAAGCAACCAGCCTCCGAATTTTTTGCATAGATGGGGAAAAATGTATTTCGTGTGTCGCACAGAAACTATACCGAATCCAGGTCATCCAAATGAGATCACTACACCAGAAATGATCAATAAAATCCATGATATTGTTTTGAATGACCCGAAAGTGAAAGTGCGTGAGATAGCTGAGATCGTATTCATCTTAACTGAGCGTGTGGTCAATATTTTGTATACACATTTGTGCATAAGAATGATGGGTGCTGCGATTGCTCATAATCGACCAAAAACGCATTCGTGTAACCACTTCGGAGCATAATTTGGTTTATTTTAATCGTAATCCGAGAGAGTTTTCGTGTCGATTTGTGACGATGCATGAAACATGGATCCACCACTATACTTCGGAATCACGCGACGAGTCAAAACAGCGAATTAAACTTGGTGAAAGTTCATCAAAGCGTCCGAAAACGCAACAATCGGCTGGGATAGTTATGGCTACTGTTTTTTGAGATGCCCCGTTTCGAACTATTGATACTCTTTTGCTTCTCTTGATGCTCTCTTGATTCTCTTTTGCTTCTCTTAATACTCTCTTGATTCTTTTTTGCTTCTCTTTATACTCTCTTGATTCTCTTTTGCTTCTCTTGATACTCTTTTGATTCTCTTTTGCTTCTCTTTATACTCTCTTGATTTAATGAAAGTACATTTAAAGGACTACGGCGCAATTACCAAGGCGATTCAGTAGCGCTCGAATCGTCGGAGAGAGCAGACGTGAGTCATAATGAGTTCTGTGTACGCGAAACGTTTTGAAGCGGTCTTCTTGTGTACCCATCCAAAGGGAACACTTATGTCCTATACAGCCGCTGCTAAATACATCAAAAAGTCGAAATCGTTCGTGAAGAAGTGGGTTGAGCGTTATAAAGCCAATAAAAAACACCCCGTGATGGTCCTCGTTTGGCGATCCTTCTCATAGCGCAGTTTTGGGTGTTTAGAGCTCTTCACCGAGAACTTGAATGCTCAGAAAATGCTCCAAATATATGAACGTGGTCTTCTAAGGTCTGCTACAAAGATATTTGGAGCCGATATGGCTGATTGGATCTTACAAGAAAATAACAACCCGAAACATCGAAGCCGTCTCTGCACCGCCTGGAAAACAGAAAATGGCATCACAACTTTGGACTAGCCATCACAGTCCTCCGATCCGAATCCAATCGAAAATGTCTGGAGTGTTTTAAAGAGGAAGCTTGCGGGAAAACGTGTGTTCACCCTGAAACAGCTCTCGCAAAATATCAGAAAGATATGGCAAGAATTACCAACGGACTACGCTGAAAAATTAGTGGAAAGCATGCCGAAAAGGTGCCAGGCTATTCTGGACAACGATGGGGACTGGACTATCTATTAGATAGTAGCGCCGTAGTCTTTCGAGAGTACTTTTATTTAAAAAAAAAAAAAAACGTTTTAAAATCTCTAATAGTTTTCGAAAAATCGAGGACTTTGGTCTTGTTGAACCCTTTTCATTCTGGTACATGAGGGTATGTGATGCGTAATGACGTCACAAATGACCAACTATTTTATATTATTTAAATTCATCGGGTTGATTAGGACAGGAATGTAAATATAATCATGAAATTGTTGGCAACAATGAGGAATCAATCAAAAAATCAATCTCCGGTACCATTTGGATTTTTATTTCGAAAAATAAAATTTTTCATAATTAATGTTTTCAAAACAAAATTCGACATGTACCAGGCATTGATACTTTGATACATTCCTCATTATTTTCCAAAATTCTGGTACTATATTTTCGTTTCTCTCTTAATCAACACGATAAATATAAATAATAATAAACCGCTGCTAATTCCTGACGTCATTAGGAATTATATACTTTTAAAAATGGAGAATCATAGAGGAGGTAAGGAGAATCTTCGTTGCTACTCTTTAAGATCCTGCAAGGTGCAGAAACGGAAATATCTGCAGGAGAAGAGCATCAACTGAGGATCAAAATTACATTGATTTAAACAGCTAATACGCCTCTTTTGATTCTCTCAAGTCCTCGAAAATGGAGCATCTTAGAGAATCAATAGAGAATCAATAGTTCGACTCGGGGCACATGGAGAAATATTCATCGACTACGTTGAGAGCACATTATCCTGCATTATTGAATCAATTGGTTGATGAAATCAGGAAGAAACGGCCACATTTGAAAAATAAAAAAATCCTTTTTCATTATGACAATGCACCATCTCTCATATCAAACATTACACAGGCAAAAGACCATGAATTGGGTTTCGAATCGCTTTTGCATCCTCTGTATTTTCCAGAACTGGTCCCCAGCAACTATTATCTGCTCTCATGCCTCAAGAGACGGCTGTCTCGTAGGCGTTTTGAGTCGAGAAAAGAAGTTGAGTGGGAAACAGAAAGGTATTTTGCAGGGTTTGACAAATCGCATTATTCCGAAGGCATAGAAATATTGAAGGATCGTTGGATTCGTTGTGTCGAGCTAAAAGGAGAGTACATTGAGAAATAAAACTGATTTTTGCCGTACAAATAATTTTTTGTTCATTTTATCATGTCAATATCAAGCACCGTAGTAAAGCAGCCGTATATAATTGGTGACGTCAGAGCCTGCCGAACGGCCTTAAGCCTTAAGTACCCACTCGTTAAGCTCCCGATCCCCTCTAGACGCATTTTTACGCACACATTACCGTGTCCCCACGCGTGACTGCGAGTCTCCACACATGTTCCTTGCGTATCATCTAAAATACAAGAGTGGAGGCACTCTGTAAATACCCGATTCATGGAATTATATTCGCTCAGAGCCCCGTCAAACAGATACTTAACGAGAGTGCACTGCAATAATAAATACCTTTTGATGTGAAATTAATTTATCTACAAGGGCTACACTTTACTTATCAAAAGTTTTACCAAAAATTTCTTAGGTTAACATTTCTGCCAATTTTACCGAGTAAAATTAAGATTTATATATGTGGAAAAATGAAGGTAAGGAAATTGGGATTGATTACTAGAATTTCTGTAAAAAAAATTCACATTTCACACGGAAAAAAGTGCAACTGTGAAAGGAAATTTAATCCTTGTTACAGTTAAACTTTTAGCTGGAAACGAATAATTGAATGTAAGAAGATCTTTGAATCAGCTAAAGTAAATATTTTTGACCAATTTAACGATTTTAGCGATATCATTTGTTCGATCCAGACATTATAATATGGCTGGAACAGAGATATAAAAAATAACTGCTACTCGATAACAAATATGTCGGAAGTGATGTCAAATGACAGTTTGAAGTCAATTTAGACTTTTGAACACTTTAAAAGTATTGTACTGAATGATACGCACGCTGATGTCAACATTCAACGTAATACTGTGTTTACTTATCAATAAATTGGAGGTAGTTCATGCAAAATTTTATCTCAGTTCAAATAATGAGAAATAGTAGATAAGCAACAAGTCTGGCTTCTAAATTTAATTTAGTTACACGGAAAGGGGAATGGGCTTTCTGGTTGCTGCGCGATCGGCGAGCCACTCGCCTTGACACATGGACGGTCGGTTGCCTGTTTCGGGAGTGGAGGCAGTGATCCCAGAACGTGGGAGCTGGCGGCCCCCACCATAAACCCCACCAGCTCATGGCTTCTTCCTCGCTCGACTGCCATAGGTTGGTTGAGTGAGGAAGACACAATGAGCTCGAGGCATCTATGGTGGGGGCCGCCAGCTCCCACGTTCTGGGATCACTGAGTGGAGGGGCCCTCGCGCGAGATCGCTGCTAGCCGACGGCTAAAGCAGAAAACTCGCCCTACTCATGGCTCATTTTCAGCCACGAATAAAGTACAGATTGTGGAGGTTATGTCGCCTGAGCGCGTGGCTAGAAATTTGACACGGACTGTTGGCTTGCCGCTGTCCCGCGCGATAACCCCCAAACTCCCGAAACAGGCAACCGACCGTCCATGTGTTGAGGTGAGCGGCGCGCCGATCGCGCGGCAACAAGAGAGCCCATTGCCCTTTCCGTGTAGAACAGCGATATTCATTTTTATGATACCAGACGAACAAGTGACTGCAATAAGAATTTTCATTCCCATTCCATCTGAATTTTTCGTTAATTTTGAGGTATAAAAACTATACTCAACACTCACATAATCTAGCTATATACATTCTTTAAGTTCATTGAATTCTTGATTCATTTTTAGTCAAGTAAACTTACTTTTATAATATTACGAAATTTACTTAAATCATACTTGGTATCAAATCACAAAGAATAAACTTGAATGCGTATGCACAACACACAGGACTGAGCGCAAAACACAAAGACCGAATCGTGCGCCTTTTGGTTGCACTCAATCTAGCCAACCAAACGAGTTCAAAATATGTAGGCAAATGAATAATTACCTTGAGTATACACGACAGCCAGAAGATTTAAAAATAATACGCTAATCAAACTCTTCATTTCCACGAATTTACAAGAACTTATTATGATGAATTCAGAGTGAAGTTGTAGATACTTATAAGTGTATATAAGAGCAAGTCGTAGCCTGTGTAGATTGGAATTTGACTTAATCAACTAGTGATAGCCCTGTGGTATGATATAATATACGCTATTGTAAATTAAGGTAAGCGCGTTTGTAAAACGAAAGTATTAGTCATCAAGGTTACAAAAGTTAAATATTTCCCAATGTGAAGACTAGAAGACGCTGTGACGACAATGTTTCATAAGACTATTTACAATTAAGCATTATACATTGAAAGGATTTGCTTTTAGTATTGTTCAAATATATGTATGATAAAATAAAATCTTTGAAGCAATATTTAGTATAACTTAATAGAAAATTGATCTATAATAATTTTTTTATTTGTTTCAAGTTTTTTTATGCAAGCATAAATTCTTAATGAACCCTAATTAAATTTAAACTAAATTCGAAATTATTAATTAATTTTACCTTAGTTGAAAATAAATTTTATATAGAAAAACAATGCAAAAAAGTTGACCGAACATCAATTCTTGCTTTCACCTGTTACTTCGAATATGTTTTATTCGGTTAGTTCGTTCTTGAGTTTAAAAGTTATTACATGAGTTGCACAACTTTACTTCCGCCGTTTTTTCCCAAAATTTGAGGATTTATTCTTAAAAAAGTGATTACCTATTTATGATTCAAAGTTCATTCCGTTGCTAGCTACTACTTTTTCCATGTGCCATCGATCGAAACAAATGGTAGTCGGAAAATGCAACGTCTGGAGAGTACGGTGGGTAAGGCAGTACCTCCCATTTCAGTGTTACCAAGTATGTCTTGACCGGTCTTGCGACATGTCGCCGACCATTGTCATGCTAGAGGATAACTTTGCCGTGTCTCTCTTGGTACTGTGGCCGTTTCTGCTTCAATGATCAGCTCAAATGTATCAATTGCATTCGATACTGATCCCCTATGATGGTTTCACTTGGTTTCTACAGATCATAATACACCACACAGAGCTGGTCCCACCAAATGCAGAGCATAACCTTGACATCGTGAATATTGGATCTGGCCATCGACGTTGATGCGTGTCCGGGCATTCCCCATAATTTTCTGCGCTTGGGATTATCATAAAGGACCCATTTTTTGTCGTCGGTCACAATGCGATGTAAAAACCCTTTCCGATTTTGTCTTTGAAGCAGCCGTTCACAAGCTAAGAAACGCCTTTCAACATCTCTCAGCTTTAACTCGTATCGAACCCAATTTCCTTGCTTCTGAATCATCCCCATGGCTTTGAGGAGTTTCGAAATGGCTTATTGAGTCACCCCCAATGATTCTGCCAATGCTTCTTGCGTTTGGCACAAGTCTTAAGCAAGTAATGTCTCCAATTAGAAATCCTCGAAAATTTTCTCTTTTCCACCGTCATGCCGGTCCTTGACATCAAAATCAACGTTCTTGAAGTGTTGAAACCACTCACGACACGTTCTTTCACTAAGAACATCCTAACCGTAAGTATTTAAGAGCATTCGATGAGCCTTAGCCGCAGTTTTCTTCAAATGAATGCAGAAAATCTAAACTTCGCGCAACTGACAAAGATTTGGTTCGAAAACTGACAAATTCGATCGAGAATACATTCATGATACAGACACAAATTCACTAATATGGTGCTGTCGTTATGTTGACAGATGTCCAAGCTTACTCTGTGACATTTTTGATCTGCCTATTTCGACCAGCACTTATCGCTGCATCCATCTATTAAAAAACGGCGCAAGCGAAGTTGTGCACCTGATAAAATTTCTATGTATATTCAACAGCTTCAATTAATTCGAAACAATTCGAATTCTTAATGATCAAAATGACCAAATTTGGACCTTAAACCCTTCCTCTTTTTTCTTTCTTTTGATTTGTCTATTTTTAATCTGTTTTAATCTTGTTTCAATATGCATTTAAGTCAAGTCTTATGGGTAATAATGCAAAAACAAAGTCCTTCTAATAATATTTAAATTTTCCGAATAAAAATATTCATGTGACAAGCAAATAGCACTATTAAATAGATTCTTAATTATTTCAACTTTTTTTTTAATCAGATGAGTTGATAGGAAATTGAACAATCTGACAAAATATATGTTTTTTCTGTACCAATTAGTTATAATATCATTATTAATTTTATTATTTCGAAATCTAAAAAACTAAATTTGTTGTTGTTGTTTTTATCTATTTTATAACTAAATAAAATTTTTAGATAATGGTCATTAAAAGTTTCTAAGACTGTTTGAAGTTTCTAAGGCTGTTTGAAATTTATTTAAAGGCACACATAATAAAGTATTATCAGCACCCTAGCGTAAACCTAGCGCAAACCTGGTGTAAAGTAGCAATATAATTCATGAAAGCGTCAAAATAAATATTTGACTTTTTTGTATCCTTATTCTACGTTAAAATGAACGCTGAACGGTAATGGATATATGAAATAATTGCAGTTATCAACGCAAAAAATTTCAAAAATATAATGTCTGTCCTTGAACTCTTCTAAAGGCGACTTCAAGCGCAACGCCCAAGCATTTGGTAGGCGAAATTTGCAAATATATATTGTAATTAAAGATTGAAAAATGCAAATTTGTCAAATAAATATATTGAATAATAAAATCAATGACATTGTATATGCTTATATATCATAGTTGTAAGAATTTTCTAATAAGTTTGACAGAAGGTCATAAATAAAAACAATTTTATGTAATACATTTGTTATCAAACATGACATCTACAGGGTGGACAATCTAACATTTGGGATTTGAATAGGCTATAAAAAAACTTATGGATATTTTTTTAAAAGTATGGTTTTATTGAAAAGATTGAATCTTTTCATTTAAAAATGAAACACAACATCATTCAAATGACTGCCACGGCTGGCCTTACAGTAATTCATTCGATCAACCCAATTTTTCAGTACATTTTCGATTGTTTAGTCTTCAATCCCATGGATGCCAACTTCGATTTCGTGTTTCAAGGCATCAATCGTCTCTGGATAATTAGCGTAACACTTATCCTTATCGGCCCCCCCCCCCCCCCTAAAAATAGTCCAACGGGGTCAAATCACAACTTTGTGGCGACCAATTGACATTAGAATTTCGGCTGATTATTCGATTTTCGAAAACGGCGTGCAAAATATCGATTTTTACGTTGACTGCGTGGTAAGTGGCCCTGTCAATTTGAAACAAAATGTCTTCCATGTCATGCTCTTCAATTTTTGGAGAAAAAAATTCGTTGAGCATGTCATAGTAACGCTCGCCATTGATCGTAACGACGGCTCCTTGCTCATTTTCGAAGAAAAATGGCTCAATGATGCCACCGTACGAAAATCCGCGCCAAATAGTCACTCGTTGAGGGTGCAACGACTTCTCAATGATGACGTTTCAATTTTCTGAGTCCCAAATGCGACAATTTTGCTTATTGGCATTATTGGACTTTTGCCCAAACAATCGAAAATGTAGTGAAAAATTGGGTTGGTCGAATGGAGTACTGTAAGGCCAGCCGTGGCAGTCATTTGAATGATGTTGTGTTTCATTCTTAAATGGAAAGGTTTAATCATTCTAATAAAACCATACTTTTGACAAAATATCCATAAGTTTTTTTTATAGCCGATTCAAATTCCAAATGTTAGATGGCCCACGCTATATTTCTCGTCATTCATTTTCCCAAATTATCTACATAAAAAGTAATAAAAACTATAATTTTCTTATAATATCGACAATTTTATACAAACATTAGTTAATATTGTCTACTAGATATGTTTATAAGATCTAATTTAGTTCCATATTTATATTAAATTTGTTATAATATTTGATGACTTTTAGTACAATATTATTAAATTTTAAATATTTTTTAAATTGAAAGTGCAAGTTGTATTGTACCTCTACTTTTATTAAACACTAGTATGTTGTTGGATAAATTTAATTAAATTTTCATAAATGATAATCTTCTAAGCTTTTATCAAAGTATTCCTATTATTTTGGAAACATTTCTCAATGAAAGATTAATATAATTAACTTTATTCATTCGGCTAGTGAAAAAATTTTGTGGTATGTTATTTGACAAATTTACATTTTTCAATGTTTAATTATATTTTAAAATTTCGCGCACTAAATGCTTGGCCGTTGTGCTTGAAGTCGCCTTCAGCAGAATTCAAGGACAGGCCTTAAATTTACGAAATTTTTAGCGTTAATAAATGAAATTATTGCATATCTCCATTACCGTTCAACGTTCATTTCAACGTAGAATAAGGATACAAACAAGTAAAACATTTACTTTGACGCTTTCATAAGTTACTACTATGGGCAAAAACTAAGGTGAATTTTCAATTTGAACTTCGCGGGCTAACCGATTCAGGCAAACTCTTTTATTTTTATGTTGGTCCTACTGTTACTGACATCTGTGCCAAATTTCATGTTAATATCATCATTTGTTACATAGTTACGCTTGTGTTTTCTAAACGACTAAAAGTGATTTTTTCGATTTTTACAATGTCTGAATTTGCTGAGAAAAAAAGTGTCATAAAATTTTGTTTGGGGGATGAAATTTCAATTGCAGAAACGTTGAAAATGTTGCAGAAGGCCTTCGGTGATTTGACCATGTCGCAGAAAAATATTTATAAGTGGTACAAAGACTTCAAAGAAGGCAGAGAACGTATTGATGACTTGGAACGCCCCAGACGACCATCAACATCAACTGACGAGCAACACGTCAATCAAATCAAAGAATTAGGGCACAAAAATCGTCGATTGACAATTACAGACCTTGCTGACACTACTGGCATTTCAAGAGGATCACTCAACACCATTTCAAAAGATATTTTGGGTAGACAACTCGTGGTTTTTGCATCACGATATTGAGCCGTCTCACACTGCACTCGTTCTTCGTGACCATTTCGCCAAAAACTCAACGCATATCGTTCCACAACCACCATATTCACCTGATTTGGCTCCATGTGACTTCTGGATATTCCCCAAACTCAAAAGACCACTCCGAGGACACCGTTTTGATACGATTAAAGAGATACAAGCCGAATCGAAGAAGGCTTTGAAAGCAATTCAGGAAATCGAATTTAACAAGTGTTTCGACGATTGGAAAAAACGTTGGCATAAATGCATTATATCGGGAGAGGATTACTTTGAAGGGGATGAAATTGATTTGGATAAATAAATAAATATTTTTCAATTTATAACAAAATTCACCTTAGTTGTTGCCCACAGTTGTAAATAACTTTGTTCCACATATTTACGCAAGGACGCGTGAACTACAAATCGACAAGAACAACACTCGACAACCACCTGTCACGGACTTCAAAAACTCTTTAAAACTACATTTCAACGAATTTTCATCGTTTTTCACGTAAATATTTGCCATTTTGAAATCGTCATTTTGTTTTTTAAATTATTTTATTCCATTTTCGTGATCAGCGATCCCATAAACAGTAGTAAATAAATTTTCATTAAAATTGAACGCCTCGTTCATATTTTGGCCAGCTTTTTTGGTGTTTCGCCCACTGTTTGACGCTGTTTTGTTCCATTGTGAGCAAACGCGGTACCCGTCTTGCATATAGCTTTCACATGTCCAAATTTGCAGTCAACATGCGATGTACAGCACTGTTTTTAAATGCCTACCATGTCTTCTAGCCTGCGACTTTAAGTCAACGGTCTGATTTTTTTAGAGGCATATAAAAATTTCACAGGGATAGTATGTTCATGAAAAATAGATATGAGGATACCAATCTCTTTCATGAACGTACTTCACGAAACTGAAATTTTTTCAGGTACACATTTCGAAAACTTCTCGGTGATGACGGCCATATTTAATAAAGGACACTTCTGAATCGTGACCCGTGCACGCGTAATGAATGTGCTCTTTTCTCTGTGTATGCAAAACGGTTAGTCGCCGTAACTGCGATCTCTGAAACGGAACCAGAGTAGTAATAGAGACTTCATTGGCTGTAGTCGGTAGGCGAAATCGAGTTGCACTCAACTGATGAATTGATGTGCAATAAAATATCGTCCGCCAACAGCAGACAATGAGTTTTTACTCTGCCTCAGTGAGTGATTACTGAATTCTTAACCCTCCGTTACCAAACATATGAGGGATTCCCTCAGTGGGGTCAGTTTTTTCGAAATAACTTCTAATTTACGCTTAACATAGTCTGGTCCGTTTGAATACCTTTCCATGAATTATTCCTGAAGCTTTTTGTAGCAATAAAAAATGTTCAAGTAGAATACTAATTCAATAATCACTTTTCAAAACCAAAGGTGACGTGAATTCTGAGGGAATTCCTCCATAGTTTGGCTTGCGTGCAATGGAAATAGCTTGAGTTCTAGAGTGCGGTGTTGCCATATTTTGATGTTGCACGTTCAGCCAAGTAATCGCCACATTTGGCAACACTGCAGATTTTCTAACACGCAGAGGGAAATCCTCTAGGGTTTGGTAACCGTGTAACAATTTTTAAGTTTGGTAACGGAGGGTTAAGCTTGGTAACGGAGGGTTAAATGCCAGACTAGCTATATTTGAGGGTCAACCATAGGAAAGACTTCTAAATGGTCGAACTTGGGGTCAGTTTGATCATTTCGAGGGGATGACATGATTAAGTCAAAACAAGATGTTTAATTTGACCAGTCTGGACTCTTTGTGAGCAGTCAAGTTGAACATTAAATGAGAGTCTTCGTACTTCACTGTTTCGAAGGTCATTGAAAGGGACTGAGTATTATTACCCAATTTTATGTGTGTGCCTGTGTTATTATCACAGTTTTTGTCTAAAGACAAATTTCAATCAAATTTAGTCAAATTCCAACTATTTCAAATTCAATTCAATTTTAAATTTAACTTTAGCTTTGTCGTCGTCGAGTTCAATTTTTGTCTTTTTTAGAAAATAATGTCATTTTACACATTATTCTGTGGCTCTGCTATGAATCATATTATTATCAACTCAAAGCGTTACGCCACAATCGAAAAAAGTTCCCAAAGATAATATTTTCTGTCATAAAAATAATTGGAACGTGTGCAAAACAAATACATTTTTTATCTATTTACATTGACGTAGGGCCTGATCAAAGATTAATCTACTTCTTCTTGCAACTAAGTTCATTCGGCTATTAAAAATATATGTATATTCTTAACGCTACACATATAACTATGTCTTTAATGTGCGCACACATTTCGTATCAAGTAAAGTAAATTCGTAAAATAATATTATAAGAACATAAATAGCATTTACTAACTTTTCCAAATCATTTCAGTCGATTATGTCGATCATTAGAAGAGTGTATCACTCACCGTGATAACAGAACACTACTATATCGACCTTATCAACCTGTGATTTAGAATTAAGGGGGTCTTCTGGTTCGCCGTCTGATTGTCACACGCATTTTCAAGAATTTATTGCAAGCAAACGACAAAAGATAATGACATAAATTTTTTTCTATTGAATAAAGCATTTCAATGTCTTTCTTATATATTATTTTGAGTTTATTGTCTTGTCACTCGTGACGTCAGGATGACCTTGACCGGAAGCTTGAAAAATCCCTGTGCCGACGATTGAGCCTGTTCTGGTGGTCTGAAACAAAAAACACAAATACAACTTTATTTGTTATTTCATAGACTATCGTTGTCTGCTCAATTGTTTAAAAATATAACAATTTATAAATATGGCAGCCATTTTTCTAAAAAGAGTCAATTTTTTCTTGTTTGAGGAGCTAGAAAAACGAAAATAAAAGAACTTCTGAGCTAATTGAGCAGACAACGATAGTTAATGAAATAATAAATGAAATTGTATTTGTGTATTCGGTAAATAAATAATTAAAATTGAAAATGTTAATGTCATTTAAAGAATAATAATATTATTATTCGATCTTATACAGAGAATTTTTAAATTTTTATACAATTTTTATTTATGTAAGTGAAACTATCACTATTCATAACAAGCAGATATGAAAATTTTAGTTTTAAAAATTCAAAGAACGGACGAAAAGTAACTAATCAGACGCTTTGCACGACGTTTGTACAGTTAGTTTAAAAATGTTTAATTAACGCAATATGTGAATCTGAAAACGACTATATGAAAAATCACTCACTCCACCAAAAAGTTTGACCTTCAGAAGTGACTGCTCCGGATGATGAATTCTTGTGTTTCTTTCTAACGCGTGCAAAACAAGAGGAAGATAGAGGGAGGCTTTGGCACTGAGAAGAGAGGAGGTTTCAATGGAAACACATACACAAATATTATTACCATACCTTATTTATGTTCACATATTTAAATAGTCAATGATACACTATTAATAATAGCACATGCTTGAATTAGATTGCAGAATCGCTTTTGATTTCAAACCCTCTAACCCTATCTATATCTACATAACTAGACGCATTCCTAAAGCCTAAAGCCTCTCGGCTATTCTCGCTTGCCATGTTCCGAAAGAAATCTCGATTAAAAGCCACTACTCAGTTGAGCAGACTTGGATCGAATGTACGAAACCAAACGGAAAGAACTCGGACAACATTCTGAAACGAATTATACGGAAAACCGAGAATGAATATTTTGATTCTTGCTGCCCGTCGCTAGGTTTTTGGCAAGTTGATATTCATAATATAAATTTCTCACAAATGCTTTCCAGGTTATAATATTGATTGTTCAACTTATTAAAATTATTTTTAGAAACCTTAGTAATCATAATATCATTTTTTCTTGCTCTAAAGTTTTTGAATGGAGATTTATCATATTTAGTATTTAAAATACTAATTTTTCTTCTACACATTTTAAAGACTGTTATGACTATATTGAATTTCGATGCCATAATATGAATAAGTGTAATAAAACCTCGGCTTTCCCCATTTCATAACAATATTATACTAAACTTTCTTTCAATTTTATCATTAACTCTAACGAAAGGTCTCTCAGTGTGTATAAAGACCATAAGACCAAGCGTAAAGAGCGATGAAAGTGTGCCCGTGATCCCCAAAATGGCCGGGAAGATTTTTGAAGGTCAAATTCTACAATTCACAAGTGTCTTTTTGAAAAAAAGTTCAAAATATTGCAAACATTACATGGTGTTTAAACAAGAAAAATACATGTTAATGGAGGAACGTGAAAAGTGTGCAAGGAGCAACTTGTATTGGAAGGTTCTATTACAGAGGTTTAAAGGAGCTTTCAATCACAAACGTAGTAGTATATAGTGGGCGGAGTGGAAATCCAGAAGAGGCTGGAATCCCATCAAATCCCGATGGAATCATAATTAGAAAAATACACTGCGTTTTTAACTCCAGAAGGGCGCATCGAATATGAGCCCATGCCTTTCGGACTTAAAAATGCACCAGCCATATTCTAGCGAATGATGGACCTCGCTTTAAAGGGACTGATTGGAAAAATATGCTTTGTTTATCTAGATGATATTGTAATCTTTGGATCATCTATTCCTATGACTCTCTGGATATTACAGGAAATTCATCAAGAATTTCTCTACACGCGCAAAACCATTAACAGAATTCACAAAGAAAAACTAGCCATTTCCCTAGGCCGAGGTCTCCGAAAAGGTTTTCCAAGATTTAAAGAAATCCTTGTGCTCCGCAGACATCCTACGATATCCAGACTATAGCAAAGAATTCACACTCACTGCAGATGCCTCTAATGTCCGTATGTGAAAGGTAAAGACAACAAGGCAGCTGATACTTTGTCAAGAGTACTCCCTGTTCAAGACGTCAAAACAGAAGAAACAAAACACATATTGGGTGATGTAGAGAGACAATTAGAATATGAATTCACTGACAATGTAGAACCGGGAATTGATAAACCTGCGACAAGTAAGCATCCAAAATCTTAAATAAGAAATGACGACCAATGACCAATGACCTCAGAGATCCGACAGTAACTCCTTTAGAGAAACCGGACATTCAACAACTTATCCACTTCTTAGAGTTCAAGTACCCAAGCTTACAGTTTGCATTGTGTACAAGTCCAACAGAGGATTAAATACAAGAAAAATAGCAAAGAATCATCGAAGAGAGTCATGGCAACTTTTCATCGCAACATTTTGGAGAAAATAAATCAATTCTGCGCGCAAAGGAGAAAGGCGTATGGAAAAATATTGAAGACGACATATTAAATTTATAAAAAAATGCGACACTTGCAAAAAACAAAATCTCACTAGGATAAGACCTAAAGTTAAAGCGACTATTCCAGATACACCTCTGAAGCCTAACGATAAAATTGCTATGGACATCATTGGACCCTTGCCTATGGCACTGAGAAAAAATGAATACATACTTTCCATACAGGACATGCTGACAAAGTATTTAATTTTTATACCACTGTAGGATATCAGGTCCGAATCAATAATTACAGAATTGTTTGATTATTATATATATTTTTTTTCCTCTGCCAAACACATCCTTACAGACCAAGGCGCCAATTTAGTTTCCGAAGTGGTTCAAAACTTTGAAAATTTATTCAGAATAAAACACATTAAAACCACTACGTTTCATCCCCAAAGTGACGGTGCCCTCGAACGAACTCACGCAGTTGTAAAAGACCCTTTAGAGACGGCAATCAGCAACAATTAAACTGCTTGGGACGATAATTTAAAAAATATTACTATGGCTTATAATATGTCTGTACATGAAAGTACCGGCTACACTCCGTTTCAATTGACACTTGAAAGAAAAGCTAACCTGCCATCTGTTTTTATCACGACGCCAAGTTTAAAATACGAGGAATTGTTCCAGCTCTGGAAAACACGACACGAAAAATATATTTTAAAAGCAAAACAGAGGATAGAAAAGTCAAAACTGAAGCATAAAGCAAAACAAGACTCGAAAATTGTCATTCCACATAACATATTTGAAATAGGTGATGCTGCCCTACTTCATAACCTCAAAAAATCTTCCAAACTCGACCAACAATCGTTAGGGCCGGAAATAATCGTCGCAAAACAAAACCATCATAATTATACCATACTAATAAACAATGAAAGACAAAAAATACATGCCAACCGCACAAAAGAATATTATGAGTAAAGGAACTTGCACTTTCAGAATGAAGACTTTCGTTGCGTGTGCTCTCCTTATTAAAATCATCCAGGCCGATGTCACTTTTACACCCTTGAACGACACCACAATTTTCATCGAAAACATTGAGTATGCCAAACTTTACCACGACATTTAGCACCTCATTGTATCCGTTGACACGAGTGTGTTAGCCGAAAGCTTTGTCAACCTACAAAAATGTACGTAGTCGCTTCAAGCATGTGTGTAAACTACTCGGAACAGTTCGATTTAAAGTTGCTCAATAACCAAATAAATCGACTCAATTGGACACAGAAATTACTGGCTCAACTTTTGGGATTATCAAGAAACAAAAGAGATCTTATGACTTTCGTAGGACCAAACTAAGTACAGATGCTAATCTTTTGATTAACGCCATCAATGACGGTAAGCATAACATTATTTTTCCACAAATATTAACGCCTACAGCATTCATGAACGGTTTCCGCGAATTCGAAGTTAAAAATAGCGAAAAATATATAATAAAGCTTGATGAAAGTAATTACCAACATATTCTTGACATATCAGAAATAAAAATCGCTATACTTAATAAAAGACTGCTGTATTCAATCAAAGTCCCTTTAATGGAAACCGAGAACTTCCAACTTCAAAGATTGATCCCTATTCACAAAAAAATTGGCAAAACCTTATTAGGAGTTATACCTGAGCATGAGTTTATACTACTAAATGAACAACGAACAATTTATGTACCAGGTGATCAGGAATTTGTTACCAAATGTAAAATACTTGACTCTTTTATACTTGTGAAAATCAAATAGTTAGGAATAGTATTAAATCAATAGACTATAAGATATGTAAATTTTCGCCTTTTAAAATAAACGAGTTAGTTTACATACAACTCTATCAGGAAAACGGATATATTATTATACCAGAGAAAGAAATAGAAATAAACATATTATGTTTGGAACAATGCTCAAATAAATTAACTATTGGACCCATAATGTTGGAATCATCTGGCGATTGCGTCATTAACCTTGGGCCCGGCGTCAGATCTCTGTCGATACTCTTAGTGTAAGCTACGGCTACTATTGTATATGGCACATTCATTAAATAAACAGTGTACTTTTATATAAAGTTCTGTTCACGTGTGCTTAAAGTTTAATTATCTTTACCCGTCACACGCTAAAGTAGCACCATATTTGGACTGAAGTTACTGGCTGACTAATACAGCAACCTGACTTCCTCCGATTCACACCCAGTAGCTGAAGAGTGTATTAAAAAACAGCCATATCATTCATGACGTCGCCAAACCAAGCAGCTGCCTCAATGTGACCGCCGTGCGCGTGGCTATCCCAGGCAGCCTTCACTAATTGTTTCTAATCTATCCTGGTTGTTGTTTGACAGTGTTTGGGGTATCCATTTTTCCCAGAGTCTCGTGGGTCCTAAAAAATCTTGACATTCTCGATTAACCCTCTCCACCATGTTGGCTTGTGAGTGTCAGATCGAGATTAGTATAATTTTGATGTCTCTTTTTTTCAGTGCTTCCTTTCACTTCTTGATAATGAACTGCGTGACTCCGTCTGTGAGTACTTTTTGAGGCTTTCCTATTATTGCTATAAATTCGTCTATTTTTCCTATTGTTGCATTACTAGTTGCTTTTCTTAATGGATACAGTTTTGTATATTTACTAACTGTATCGATCATAACTAGTATGTACTCATATCCATATTTTATTTAACCAATGGTCCAAAGATATCAACAGATAACGTATTGAATGTATGTATAATCAGTTTTGCCAGTCGTGGGTAAAAGAAATTTTCCCCAATTATCTTATGGTTTTTGTCTCCTCCTGTGTGATCATATGCAAAGTGACGTTCCCAGATCAGTGTTCTTGACGTTTTTTTTGGTAAGTAAATAATTCTTCCTTCGGTGGTTTTTCGATATAATATTCCTTCATATAATTCATACCGATGCACGTTATCTTTTATTTGATTATTTTATTAAATCGTGTGTCTTCTTTCTGTAGCTGTAAGTTTTCTAAGTCATTTCTGAGTTGCATTGAGTATTTGTATTTGAGTTTATTGATTGTAACTTGTATTACTTCTCTTTCTTTCTCCCATTGTTTGTCAGGATGTTGTTAGTTAAGTCCGCTGCGATGTTCTCTCGTCCGGGACAGTGTTCCATTGTGATGTTGTAGCCCTGTATCGACAATATTCAACGGGTCATTCGTGCGTTCCTGAACTTGCATGTCCTCAAAAAGGTTAATGCCATGTAATCTGTACGGTTAATTATGCGCGCTTCTTGCAGGTAAGTTCTAAATTTTTGTAGTGCCCATAAAATAGCTAATAGTTCTTTTTCCGTTTTGAAATATGACAGTTCCGGGCCTTTGAGCGTCCTACTGGCTAGTGCAATCACCTCTTTTTCTCGTTTGTCATTTTTCTGATATAGTACTGCCCCCAGTGCATAATTGCTCGCATCGGTTTCTAGATAGTATTCTTTTTACATTCTCATCATGGATGAGAAGGTATTGGTTTTATGTGAAAAATGACTTTCGAAATTTTCATCAAATCTTTACGTTTTGAGACCCCCTGAGTCAGAAAAAATGGTTTTTACGAAAGTGTCTGTCTGTCTGTCTGTCTGTCTGTCTGTCTGCCTGTCTGTCTGTCTGTCTGTCTGTCTGTCTGTCTGTAGGTCGTGTGCGGCATAACTCTCGATAGAATTATCAGATTGAATTGAGCTTTGGTACACTTTATCGGAGCCGAAAAAGTAAGGACAAGTTCGTTAACCAGCCACATCCAATCAAAATTGAGGGATGGAGCACTACTTTTGTGTTTTTGAAAATAATTTTTTGAAAAAATCAAAAATTCCAATCCTGGTTTTTGATAGTGCTCATAAATCTCTACAAATTATCCTTATAACATTTTTTGATTAAATCAAAATTAGAAATGTTACAGCATATTCAAATTCGAAAAAAGTCAATATCAAAATTCCATTTTCCAGTTAAATTATACGAGATACGAAAAAACGTTATGATGCAATATTATTTTCTACATAAAGACCTACAAATTTGAATTGTAACATTTTTTCATAAGATGCATATTTTTTTTTTTAATTCAAAAATAATCTATTGAAAATCCAAAATTTAATTTTTTAACAATAATCTGTGAAATATGAAAAAAAAGATCTACAAATTTTGTCTGACGCAGTTTCTGATAAAACATATATTTTTCGTTTCAATTCCAAAAAATACGTTTAAAATTCAAAAATTCCATTTTTTAGACAAAATATGTGAGATACAAAAAAAAACGTTTATATGGAAAATTGTTTGCCTAAATGAGGTTTACAAATTCTCATTAAGACATTTCGGGACAGGATGTATATTTTATGTTTTGATTTTTAATATTAAAAAAATTCGATTTTTTTCACCAAAATATGTGAGATACGAAATAAGCGTTGTTCTGCAAAATCGTTTCCTTAAGGTAGTACGATCACGAAAATTAGACCTCAGACAAAAATAGATAATTTTGCTTTCACGAATAGCTACATTATTATTGAAGGGCCAATTTGAATGAGAAAAGATTATTTTTCATGAAAAAAATTTGAAACACAAAAAAATAATGTTATTAATAAATTTTATTTTTGCCCAAACTTATTTTCTTATCGCTTCGAGTCAAATTTTTAAAAATGATGCGATTCTAATAAATTATGGTTCATTTTTTTAGAAAAAAGATTCTCTACAACTTGATCGTTTCCTATTTTTGAATTTTTTCTTGAAAGCAAAATTATCTATTTTAGCCTGAAGTCTAATTTTCGTGATCGTACTACCTTAAATAAAGTCTACGATTATTTTTTCTTTTTGAGAGATTTGGAAGAAAATAAATTATTTTAATCATGTAATTTATTAAAAAGTTACTGAAATGTATACAGAAAATCGAGCGCGAAGCGCGAGTGTCATGATGAGAATGTGTTCCTTAAGGCCGATAGAGCCTTAAGTAAATTGAATTTCCTGTTTCACTTAAACTGAAAAATAAATTTAGTGAATTTGAGAAAATGAGTAATTCACATCATCTTTAATATTATAAAATTGGTTTGAGCTTCAGTATTAAATTATAAGAAATAAACTTAAATGTATGCGAAGAGCACAAGATCGGAGCGAGAAGCGCGACGATAAAATCGCGCGCCCTAGGCGCGCTCAAGCTTGCGAGCGAAGCGAGCTGCGCGCGATGAGAATGTGCCCGCGAATCGGGCAGATTTTTTTTGTGTTTTTGGCTACAGGAAACTCCATGATTCCTTGTATTTTCTATGAATCTGGTTTGATTCCTTCAGTTGTGAGGATGAATCCTAAAAACCTGGTCTCTGTTTTGAAGAAACTTGGTTTGATTAGATTCAAAGTAAGGTTGCTTTTCTCGATACGTGTTAATAATTCATCTAATTGTTTCAGGTGTTGCTGTGTTGAGTCTGATGGGATAAGAGTGTCGTTTACAAATGATATTACGTGGTCTCGAATTCCCTGTAGTGCATGATCTAAGCCTTTCACTAGTACGGCTGTACTTGTGTTCAGTCCTAATGGTACCACGTTGAACTCATAGCTTTTTCCTCTATGTTGAAAGGCTGTGTATTTTTTTGAATCAGTGTGTAGTGGTACCTGCCAGAAGCTACTGATCATGTCTAGACTCGATATTGCCTTCATTCCTTTACATTTCTGAAAGAGTACTTCTAGCATTTTGAGCGTTTGCTTATTTTGACATCAATCAGCTCTTCCCTGGTCTGCTGTAAGGTGTTTGTACAGAGTATAATTTTCGATGCCGCGCCAGTGATCCCAGAAGGTGGGAGCTGGTGGCCCCAACATGCTCTCATGTGGGAGCACACTCAATCAAGCGCGCCGTGTCGGTGTGTCCCCACTTCCTCGCTTCGATTTCACGCTTTCGGCTGTTGAGCCAAGATCGAAAATTATGTTTCTCTCGACTTCGTGTCAAAGTGGCGCGAAGCAGACGACAAATTTAAAATCACCAAATATATCATTTAAGATATTACCTTTCTTTCTTTGATATTTTTAAAAAAATTCACCTAAAATGAATATCTAAACATTTTATTTTGAATTTTAGGATGATTTAAAGACTTAAAAAATGACTTTCTATTGAAATTTAAACTCAATAAATTTTCAAAGTTTCAAAACAAAATATCAATTTCAATATTTTTTAGTTATGTAAATCAAATAATTCAATTACAAAATTATGTAAAGAATATTATATATTAAGGAATGATAAAATATGATATTGGAGTCTAAAAAATAAAATATTAAAATACTTAAGTAATACATAAATTATGTCTAATTATACACTCGAAATTATGCAGTAGAGTTTTTTCTCTGGTTTAAGGCAACATTGAAAAAAATTTCATTCAAATAAAATACTCAGAAAACTAATACGTAATATTATTCACATATGAATTTCATTATAAAACTGCGAATAAAAGGTTTCCGTATTCAAGAAAACCAAAATTACATCTAAATATGCATACGAAATTACACTTTACGATTTCTCTTATATAAAATACAAATATAAAATATTTATTTCGAATAAAATAGTTAAAAAAAAATTTTATAGTGCGTGAATAAACTATATCATTTAAAAAATTAAGTGAAAATTATTTTATTTAAAAAAAATAAGAAATAAGTAACAGTAAAAGGAATTTTAATTAGATTGTGTTAGGGCCCTAGCTGTTTTACCCTGCCAGTAATCAGGTGCTGATCCACTTTTTCAAAAATTTGCTATAAGACGAAAGCGAAAAAAATAGTACTGATTATATAATATATAACATTGTATGCAAGATTGTAGCGAATTCTGAAAAATATTTCTCTGAATGCAATGTATAAATAATCATTTTTCAGAAATTTGGGAAAACATGTCGTCCTAATTATATAATGTCCGTAAATTAATAGTATTCATTAACGATCGTATTAGAATGGTCAAGGTAATTGGCTGATACGCAGCATATGCGAGTTCAAACCCCTGCACTTCCAAAAATTTTTTTAATTGATTTTATCTATCATGTTTAATATCTTGGTAAAAGACATCTATTAGCATCCATTTATAAGTGATCAAAGGTGTATTTCTTTTTATGTGCCTTGAGTTATGTAAGAGGCAAGGGAACTCACGTTAATTAAGCACCCCCAATATCGTATGCACATTTAGATGTAATTTTGGTTTTCTTGAATACTGAAACCTTTTATTCGCAGTTTTATAATGAAATTCATATGTGAATAATATTACGTATTAGTTTTCTGAGTATTTTATTTGAATGAAATTTTTTTCAATGTTACCTTAAACCAGAGAAATAACTCTAGTGCATAATTTCGAGTGTATAATTAAACATAATTTATGTATTACTTAAGTATTTTAATATTTTATTTTTTAGACTCCAATATCATATTTTATCATTCCTTAATATATAATATTCTTTACATAATTTTGTAACTGAATTATTTGATTTACATAGCTAAAAAATATTGAAATTGATATTTTGTTTTGAAACTTTGAAAATTTATTGAGTTTAAATTTCAATAGAAAGTCATTTTTTAAGTCTTTAAATCATCCTAAAATTCAAAATAAAATGTTTAGATATTCATTTTAGGTGAATTTTTTTTAAAATATCAAAGAAAGAAAGGTAATATCTTAAATGATATATTTGGTGATTTTAAATTTGTTGTCTGCTTCGGGCCACTTTGACACGAAGTCGACGGAAGCATAATTTTCGATCTTGGCTCAACAGCCGAAAGCGTGAAATCGAAGCGAGGAAGTGGGGACACACCGACATGGCGCGCTTGATTGTATGTGCTCCCACATGGGAGTGTGGTGGGGGCTGCCAGCTCCTACGTTCTGGGATCACTGTGCCGCGCAAATCATTTGTTGTTCTTCTTCTTCGATAGGCGCGGCGTGTCCCCGTTTCCCGGCTCTAATCGTGACGTGTCTCCTACTATTTCATGCTGCTTTTCCTCCCATACCTCTAGACTGCGGACTTTGAAGTTTGACTGATGTTGACTTCTCCATTGAGCATTGTCTGTCTGCCTGTTGCGTGAAGTGGTGTCTATATTCCGATTTTGTTCCAGGGGTCTTCCATGGTGATTTGCCGTGTTGCTATATGCACTGTTCTACCATGCTGTTGGCGCTGGGTATCGTGCCTGTCCTATTTTATTTTGCTGTCTTTCGCTAGGTTGCGTTCTCCATGAAGGTTGTTGTGTGGTCTGACTCGATAGTCGATCATTGCGTTGCTCTTGAACGTCCATTTGCCTTGGTTCCCTATTTTCTTCTCTAAATGTGTTGCTTGAACCAATCTTATCGAAATTTTCAAGGAGTTCGATTAAGTGTTATATGTGCGAGATACCTCGTCCTATAATGGCATATTTAATTTCTTCGCTAAAATGTCTTGCGAGCTTTTGTATTATTTCGATTGACGATAGTGATAGACGTAGCTCCTTAGCTTCTGCGTATAATTTCACTACATATTCTGCTCTGGAGCTTGTCTTACCTGGTTGATGGCAGCCGAATTCCAATCTTCTCCTTAGCTCGTGTTGAGCTTGTTTGTCCCAATACCTCCGCGAGAACTTGCTTAGGAACATTTGGAAATTACTTACATCTTCTTTAACGATTTTCCACCAATCTCCAGGTGGCCCAGTCAATGATTTCTCGATGAGGTAGTGGGTATCACTCTCTTTTGGCTCCACCGCTTCCCAATACTGTTTTAATTGGTTCATGTACCTTATAGGACTTGTGTCTCCCCCAAATTCTGGGAGCACATACTTTATGTTGAAGGCCTGATTTGCTTCTGGGAGATCCTCTTCTCTTGGGCCCTCTGTATTTAGTCTCTCCATTATCCTCGTCTGCTGAGCTTCTAATCTATTGATCTGGGCTTCTATCCTAGTGTTCCTCTCTTCCAGAGTCGGTGTTAATTCAATTGTCATTCCCAATGATCGACTGACTCCTGTATCTATCATCGCCAATTTCTTTTGCAGATTTCTTTCCTTATCTACTTCTGTCTTTTTCTTGCGCTTCCTCTTTTCCTCCATCATTTTCTTTACTCTCTTTTCCAACTCTTCAAGCTTGCGAGTAATCATTTCTAACATTCCTAACGTCTATTTGCGGCCCCCCTGTCCTCACGTTGCTTGTGGTATTAATATATATGGTATAATTGGTATGACAATAATTTATAACTCAAATTCGCCCATCCATTCATAACCCACTTCGGAAAGGTGGGCCAGCACTAGGCCAGCGTTGTTTACCGGTACATTTAACATTGTACACAGAGAAAAATTCCTGGTTACAGTAACCTGATGAATACTGTTAAATTTGTCTTTGACCACATTTTCAAGTTACAACTGAGTTTTGAAGAGTGGTACCGGTGTCCAATTTTTCTGGTTACAGGAACCAGAATTATTAATCACAGTGACCTGCGAGTTAGTCAAACCGATAAATGATTCTTTTTTTCTGGTTCCAATAAGCACATTTTCTGTTTCCAATAACCACATTCTCTGGTTCCAATAACGTTGAATCAGTTTGTGTCTGTGTTATAGATTATTCAATAAATTAATAAGTTCAACTTCATAAAAAAGGGAAAATGTGAAATATAAATTAAGAATGTGATTAATTAAGTAAAATGTACAAATACACAGTTTTTTATCTAGCTGAAAATTTTATTTTACTATTAAAAATATAATTAATGAAACAAATTTCTTTATATTGTTTATAATAACTTTCATAGAATAAATGTACATAGTTTGAAATACATTTTTTTATCCAAGAAACTCACGCTGCTTAAAAAAACCGTTGGAACCCGATAGAATCCTGTTAGAACATGAGTTTCTACCTGTGTAAACGGAGTTGCACACGGTTTTTGCAAATGCGTCCTGCCCCGGGTTTTATCCGGTTCTGAGAAGGGTTCTAAATGGATACAAAAATTGTGCGATTATCGGGTTCTACACGGGTTGGAACCATGTTGTGCCCGACCCTCAGAAGAATTCTTAAATGGTTCAATGGAACCAAACATTATTACACCAGGCCCTTTTAGATAAGCAGAGCACAATCGACAAAAATTTGTCAATTTATGTCCCCGCTATGACCCGTTCAGACCCTGTTAGACGCCCATTCTCTCGATGGAAAAGATCCCTGATAGAAACACGGTAGACCCGTTTAGACAACCAGAGCGCTCTTGGCCAAATTTGTGAATTTATGTCTTCGCTATAACCCGTTTAGATCCTGTTAAACGCTCACACCTTCGATTCAAGAGATCTCTGATAGAAACACGCTAGACGCGTTTAAGCACCTAAAGTGCACTTTGAAAGAATAATTTTTATATTCTAATCCCGGACGGTAGCCAGGTATACCCTGTTAGGTCCTGTTTTCCAATCAAAATAATATAATTCGAGTATCAATTACCCATGTAGTACTCGCTTACACCCGGATAACATTCCACAATTATGTTATAATATCCCGGTAGAACCCAGGTAGGTCCGGATAAAGTGCCACAGTTTATGGTGTGAATCTACCCGGGTTCTAAATGGCGTTTTATCTGGTTACAACCATTGTTCTAACAGTTTTTTTTAGCAGGGCATACTGCTTATTTCACTATGTTTTTGACAACGAGAAAGAATAATTGTGGTATAAACAAAATACTACGTAGATTTAGAGATGGAAAAAGAAATTAAAGAAATTCTCGAAAAAGTGGTGAATTCCCAAAGCTGATGATAAATGCTTCATAGTATTAGTTTGCACCACAATTATTCTTTCCCGTTGTATAAAATGTAGTAAGATAAGCAGTATGATTTTTTTGTTTGTGCTCAAAGACATTTTTAACTGCGACGTATGGTTGCGGTGACCAGAAATAGGAAATCGTATTGGATCGGGTTACTGCGAGCAGTTTTCAGGTTATTGTTACGGGATCGTTTGTCACCTAGACTGTGGTTTGTAGTAGTGATGACCACATTTAATTTAACCAGATTTTTCAGGCTAATGTAATCAGGGCCTATTTCTCTCTGTGTACCAGTATTTGACCAGCACTCATTTAATAATGACTGATTAATACAGTATTCTAGTATTGCCTCAAAGTAATTTAGCGTTATAATTTCAATGTTTTCCTACGTGGAAGTATTTGGAATATATGGGGACTTCTGTTATAAAACTAGATGTACGCAAATCACAATTTAATTGAAGTTTTAAGTCATTTGATGCCAGATTAAGTTGTGTTGAAACTAATAGATTTTTTCTATATTTCCTTATAATTAAATTATAATGAATCAATAAACCATCAATCGCACCTTCTCTTCTCTTTCACTATTTTCTCTTTCTTTCATTCTCTGTAACTGTTTGCAAATTAATGACAGTAAAGTAATTGGTTGTTTATGCCCATTGTTGACTATCTCCGACGTAGATACAGTATTGAGATCTTCTTAAATCCCTCCACTGTTCTATAATGAAGAAGCGAAGTTCATAATTATAAATATAAGAGATTATTAATGATGCAGTTTCACAGATTTAGATAGATTAAGATATAGACCGAACACGCACATTGCGCAGGTCCAGATCGACTGCATATCCCCACTACATCCTCTCACTTGTTACTATCGTTGAACGTTGACTACAATGGTCCAGTATTTATGGCCGTATTTCATTAATGTCTTGGTTATTATTGATCTCCAATGCTTCCAGAGTTGTTGTTTTGTCAGCATAAACCATGGATTTAACATAACCCCAAAGAATACGTGATCAAAATGTTACACATCATAATGTTTACTATTTTGTAATGTACTGTTAAAAACTTCGAATCCAACGTTTTTTTATGATTTATTAAGGGTATCCACCACCTTTAAGTCATAATCCCTTTTTTATTTTGTTCCTCACAATGTATAGCAACTTTTTGGATATGGAAAATAAGATGACATGACTGAAAAAAAGTTAGAAATTAATAAAATAAATATATAAAAATATCCCAAAATATGAAAAAAAAATGTTATAGTTATTTTTTCAGCTAGAGTGCTTTTACTGCCCAAAACTAAGGATCCTCTAGGGAAGGATGGGACAATGTGCCCCCACTGAGCCCTCCGCCATGACAATTGGATCGGAAGTGACGTCATACGTATTCTTGATCGTCTAAAACAACAACAAAAGTCGCACGTTTTGTGGTTAGTTTTAGGAGGGAATACATTTTCCTGTATATAATATGCATCATAATGTATCAGTTATGATGCATGTATTATAATTAGATACTTATTAAACTAATATACTCACATTCGTTATAAATTACTAAACAAAAACATAACCGCTTAACACTTAACTGGAGGATCCTTACCCAAAACTATTGATAATATAATAAAGAAAAAGTGGTAAAAATTTCGAAGATCTCTGTCTAATACTTTAGATTTTATTCAAACATATGTTGCAACAAACACGGAAAATCACAACTTGCGGAAAACGGAGTTCGGAGTAAAGTCTTGTAGTGAAGCCTTAATACTCACTATCAAAACTCCCCAGCTCCATACATGGCTCCTTCTTCAGCAACTTTGTTCTCTTCCCCTGTAATCTGGGCAGACTTTATTCGTTTGCATATAATTCAGAAATATTAGTAAATAAATAAATAAACTATTGTGTGTAAAAAAGCTAATTTTCGCTAAAAACGAATTATTTATAAATTCTGGTAACTTAATTTTTTTTAATTTTCTAAGAAAACAAATCAGATTGCTCTGAAAATTTACACACATACTCCAAAAAGTATAGAGAATAAAAAAATAACATTTTTGGAAAATGTAAAAAAAATCAAAAATGTACCAATTAATGGTGACGGATCCCCTTAAGGGGGTCTCCTCATCAGTCAGCTTCAAAAAATCGATTTTTTTGTCGTTGCTTCAATCGTTAGAATTATTATCTGAGAATATTCTTGTACGGATCGTGTATAGCTGATTACCATCTCATGCCTGTAAGTTTCCTTTAATTTGATTTTTTTCCTTCGAAAAACTTTAAAGCCAATTTCATGAAAACCATGTTTTTTGAAATTCCGTGCACGATTACAAAAAAATTATAAAAGCTATGTATACAAGTAAAACACTGTTTTTTAGATAATTTAATTGTGCACAGACTGAGTCAAATAAATGTATTAAAAAATCTCTTTTTACAATGTTATTAACGCACTTATCGTTAAAAAAAAGGCCGAAAAATCGAGTACTCTATTTAAAAATGACTAAAATATTAAAATTTCAACTTTCAATCACCATAATAGACTATACTGTGCAGAAAAGCCTTCCGAATAAGGAAGTATTTTAATTTTTTGTTTCCGGTAAAAATTACGGGCTGAATTTTTCACGGAGTTTGAGTTGGCCCCGGCGAGCTGCTGCGCGAGATAGTTTATAAATCCGCCATTTTTATTTATTTTGACATTCAAAAAACTTTTTATTGTTGAATAAATATATGTTCAAAGATACGCAAAAGATCATTTGTTTCTCTTGCTGTTTTCATGTTTAAAAAAAATCTTAAAAAACCACCTTTTTTATGAGCCACTGATGAGGAGACCCCCTTAAGCATTTTTAATTTTCTCGAAACACTGAAAAAATTGCATTTTTAAAAATCTATTGGATTTTAAAGAAAACATTAGAATTTGCACTATTTATATAGGAGTTTTCTAAAGGAACGTGGAGAACATTACTCTATCTCAGACTTATATTTCGAACTTGTCGAATAATTTAGATAGCTTCGAAACTATTTGAGATAGAAAGTTTTATCTCCCACATTCTTAAAATCACGACTTATTTAACTCATATTTCTTTGTCTACCAGACATGTTATTTACTGATAAATGTAAAATTATTTCTATGAGGCATATCATCTTGATGATTTATTTTTTAAATTATTGCTGATTCGATTGCTTTTTGTGTGCATAGCAAGCTGTATAATTATCATCTTCAGTTTGCTCCACTGCGTTCAAAATTTTTTAAAAGCTCTCAGGCGTGCAATTATACAGTAAGATCGCTTTGGGAGCTGTCATAGGAAAAGCATAAGTATGAGTAAGGGAAACTCGGGGAGGCATAAGAGTGTCTCTATTGGACAATTGTCTGTTATTCATTTGCACATATGTACAGGCATGTATGAATGCATGTGTGTGCATAATACGAATAAACAAGACGATCGTCCGATAGAAAAACTCTTATGCATCCCCGTGTTTCATTCAACCACACTTGTAATTTCCCTATGACTGCTTCAAAAACGACCATACTGTATGCCTGACTAAATTTTTATTTCTTTGATATTCATGTTTTTGTTTCTTACTGAATTGATCAACGCTTCTTGACTTAATGTACATTTCATGTGTCAGTTTTACTAAGTCGATGATGATTAATCCTGAAATAGATTCTCTTATTTTTACTTCAACAGACTGTTAGGAGGCAAATAATTAATCTATTTTAATAGTCCAACTTTCACCAGAGAGATATATAAATGGAGTAAAAAGGCAAAAAAGTATGTGAGAAATAATGTAAAAGGAGAAGGAAAAGAAAGCTTCATTGATAATTTGACGATCTGAAAATATGGTCGATGTTAACTTCAAAAGAGAGTAATAAGATAAAATCACAGTTCGAAGTTCTCACGGCCGAGGAACAATTGCGACCTCGTTATAGTGTAATATGTCAAGAGTGATCGATAATTGAACGTTTTAATCTTAGAAATAAGCAATTCAGCAACCACATGCATCGATATATTGGATTTCATTACCTTCAATATTAATTCTTATTTATCATTTCACAGAAAATTTTTTCCATTTTCATCTTATCAATTAAATGAAATTATTTATTAATCCTGGTGAATGTTTCGGATTTCAATTCAATCCAAGCCACTTAGAACTATTACGAGACATTCCAAAATCTGTTTCCGAAAAACATTCCGAATCTCAATCAAATCAGTTAAAAGTCAATCCAACTCAATCCGATTCATTCAAGTTCAATCCGAGACTTTAATCTGAATTAAGTTTGTAATTCGAATAAATCCTAATTTTTTCGATTCATTCGGGATGACTTGGAATTTATAAGATTCTCTTGGATCAAAGAATTTTATATCACAGCAGTTACGCCATTCTATGGCAAATTTCAGAAAAATAATTTACTCTATCTTATCTCAATCCTCAGGATTTAAAGATATTTCATGTAGCTTCAGTATTTTAATAACCTCAGTTAATGTGACTCAACGTATATATTTATAATTAAATCACTAATTAAAATGAATAAAACAAACTGCTGGCCGAATTTAAAAGAGTATGGTTCGCTACAAATAACTGCGTGTAATTTCATACCACTTCGGATAAATTGAATTTGGCGTAATCTCTAGTCTCTTAATTATGTTTCACTTCAACTACTTTTTACTCATTCCACGTGATTTTTCTCAACTTCAAAATGAGTTTACTGGGTTTTATTAACATTACAGTGATTTTAATTGATTTAAGGGGGTCGTCTGGTATAAAAAGCTGAAAATGAGAATGATTTTGTAGGATAATTTTAAAAACAAGGCAACAATGGATCTTATCAACACTTCAAGGATTTATTTGTCCATTTATATTGTACACAAAATAATTTTTGCAGACCCGCAGAGCAACAAAGATTGGTGTTATAAGGGCAGATATCCAACCATCTCCGCTTCTAAAAAAAAACGACGGGCATGATAATTTTAACAAAAATGGTCTGAAACCAAAAAACCGAAAATATTTTTAAAGATTACACTAGTAGTCACTAGATAAACCGCCGAAAAGTGAAAAAAATTGACATACTTAAAAATCGTGGACAAAAAATGGAAAATGCTATTTTCGGCCCTAAAATTCTTTTGAAGTGGTTCGCTGAGCAATGACACATATTAACTATTCGGATATGCAGGAAGAACTTAATCAGTTGAATATTTTTTAAGATATCATGCCCGCCAATTTGAAACATGTGGTTTTGACAAAAACGCGTTAAGAAGTTAAAGTACGCATAACACGAAGAGCTTTACTTGTTCCGTTCTACATCTGTATTTTTTTAACGATTATCAATATCAAAAAATCCTTCTACAGACATATTCTAGAGATATAGAAGAATTTTTTAACTCTGAGTATTGATAAGTTAGATGTAGTCAATAAGCGGGTACACATCAGACATCAGTTTCAAACTCATTTAATTTTTGCCAACGTTTCGTCTCTACTCCAGACATCATCAGGGCATACAATAAAATTAGCCAACTCATGTAGTTTACAAAGAGGAATTTTTTCAAAGTAATGTGAGGTCAAAACCAAGTCAAATCAAACATTCTGAAGATAATAAAAACATAAATAAAAATTTTAAATCTTTCTTATTAATAAAAACTTGCCATTTTTTTAAAAAACAGAATAAAAATATTTACCAATAAAACGTATATTATCCTATTAACAATATTTTTCATTCACCAAAAACCGTTGCAGCAGAAACAAAACTTTTAAATTTGAACTTTTGAAAGAAAAGTGTCATAATGATTAGTCACGGAGAAATATTGATATATACTAATGAAACGTAACACGAAATGACCTCATATTATTACAAGTATACTTATAAGCTAATACCATTGGATACAACTAAACAATTAATATTAAGTTATCTCAAATGATATTATAGGATGAATTAAAATGTTCAATGTCAGTGATTTTATTAAGGCTATTGTCCTTTTCTTTTTTTATATAAACCATTTCAGAAAAGGATCTTTTAAAAAAATTTCTAACTTTATGTAGAATTTTGACATCATTCCAATGAAAAAAATCTGCGCGCTTTGCGGGCACATTCTCATCGCGCGCCTAGGGCGCGCTATTCGATCGTCGCGCTGCGCGCTCGGGAATTTTTGAACGTCGCGCTTTGCGCTCCGTTCTTTCTGGACCTCGCGCTTCGCGCTCGGTCTTGTGCTCTTCGCATACATTTAAGTTTATTTCTTATATTTTGATACTGAAGCTCAAACCAATTTTATAATAATATTACAGATGATGTGAATTACACATTTTCTCAAAGTCACTGAATTTCTTTTTGAATTTAAGTGAAACAGGAAATTCAATTTACTTAAGGCTCTATCGGCCTTAAGGAACACATTCTTATCATGACACTCGCGCTTCGCGCTCGATTTTCTGTATACATTTCAGTATAACTTTTTAATAAATTACATGATTAAAAGAATTTACTTTCTTCCACATATCTAAAAAGGAAAAACAATCATAGACTTTATTTAAGGAAACGATTTGCAGAACAACGCTTATTTCGTATCTCACATATTTTGGTGAAAAAAATCGAATTTTTTTAATATTAAAAATCAAAACATAAAATATACATCCTGTCCCGAAATGTCTTAATGAGAATTTGTAAACCTCATTTAGGCAAACAATTTTCCATATAAACGTTTTTTTTTGTATCTCACATATTTTGTCTAAAAAATGGAATTTTTTCATTTTTATCGTATTTTTTGGAATTGAAACGAAAAATATATTTTTTATCAGAAACTGTGTCAGACAAAATTTGTAGATCTTTTTGAAACGAACAACTTTGTATTCTTACGTTTTTTTGGTATTTCCAATATTATTGTTAAAAAATTGAATTTTGGATTTTCAATTTTTTTCACCAAAATATGTGAGATACGAAATAAGCGTTGTTCTGCAAAATCGTTTCCTTAAATAAAGTCTACGATTATTTTTCCTTTTTGAGATATTTGGAAGAAAATAAATTTATCAATAATCATGTAATTTATTAAGAAGTTACTGAAATGTATACAGAAAATCGAGCGCAAAACGCGAGCGCCATGATGAGAATGTGTTCCTTAAGGCTGATAGATCCTTAAGTAAATTGAATTTCCTGTTTCGCTTAAACTGAAAAATAAATTTTAGTGAATTTGAGAAAATGAGTAATTTACATCATCTTTAATATTATAAAATTGGTTTGAGCTTCAGTATCAAATTATAATAAATAAACTTGAATGTATGTGAAGAGCACAAGAACGGAGCGCGCAGCACGACGATCAAATCGCGCGCCCTAGGCGCGCTCAAACCTGCGAGCGAAGCGAGCTGCGCGCGAAGCGCGCGATGAGAAAGCAAAGCGGGCAGATTTTTTTCATTGGAATGATGTCAAAAATTTACATAAAGTTGGAAATTTTTTTCAAAGATCCTTTTCTAAAATGGTTTATATAAAAAAATAAAAGGACAATAGACTTAATAAAATCACTGACATTGAACATTTGAATTCATCCTATAATATGATTTTAGATTTTCTCTCATAAAATATTTGGTTTTTTTACATTACTATTCGTTAATTTAAAATTTTCCTCAGATTTGTTTCTCTTCTCTTAATTGTAACTTAATATTAATTGTTTATTTGTATCCAATGGTATTAGCTTATAAGTATACTTGTAATAATGTGAGGTCATTTCATGTTACGTTTCATTAGTATATATCAATATTTCTCCGTGACTAGTCATTATGACACTTTTCTTTCAAAATTTCAAATTTAAAAGTTTTGTTTCTGTTGCAACGGTTTTTGGTGAAGGAAAAATATTGTTAATAGGATAATATACGTTTTATTGGTAAATATTTTTATTCTGTTTTTTAAAAAAATGGCAAGTTTTTATTAATAAGAAAGATTTAAAATTTTTATTTATGTTTTTATTATCTTCAGAATGTTTGATTTGACTTGGTTTTGACCTCACATTACTTTGAAAAAATTCCTCTTTGTAAACTACATGAGTTGGCTAATTTTATTGTATGCCCTGATGATGTCTGGAGTAGAGACGAAACGTTGGCAAAAATTAAATGAGTTGGAAACTGATGTCTGATGTGTACCCGCTTATTGACTACATCTAACTTATTCTAGAGATGTTATAGAAGCAATTTATGTAAAAAAAATGTTTTCGATTATTTTGACCTATCACACCAGACGACCCCCTTAATGAACATTAATTAAACGTGTGCTTCACTTTTGATCATTATTATTTGATCATTCAATTTAAATAAATGTTTATGAATAAGTTTGAGTTTATCCATGTAACTCAAATTGATTCTGAGGGAGTATTCACTTGGGTATTATTTTGAACACGATGTTTTCAACTATTTTATTAAATTCTAGTTAATCCAATTTTCCTTGTAACAGTTTTGAAGAAGAGAACAGTCCAGTACACAGTTTATTATCATTAATGTTATCGTAGCATTAGACATAATTACATCATCATTTGTAATAAAACTTTGTTTCTTAAATCTGCCTACATGTATTTTTTTCTTCGTTTTTTTTGTGTTAAATAATAATATTGGTGATAATAATAGAGCTAGACTTCGCTCGATCATTTTGAATGAAATCATTGACCCGGAGTGTTTGAAAACCACTATAAAGCGGAACATACTGAAGTTCACGATATTAAATTTTTTATTAGACGATCGATAATAATCTATCAAGAGTAGCGTGTGGCCGCCTGAGCAAGGGAATTTAGGTCCAGCTCATGTGCGGTCAAAGGCCTACCACGCGTAGCTTGAAGACAACATTTTTTATCATAATCTGAAGTAAAATAAGTTAATGAGTTTTTTATCTTTAATAATTATCATGTATAAAAACTGCCTATCGCTAGCTCGTATATTTATGTAATTATAACACATTTACTAAGTTTGCAGCTAAACCGTAAAAAGGCTTCGAAACTATATAACTACACGAAAAAAAGTGCAGCTGTGATAGGGAAGTAAATCATTGTTAAAACTAAACATTTAGCTGGAAACGAACAAGTGAATGTAAGAAGATCTTTGAATCTGCTAAAGTAAATATCTGTGATTAATTAAACGGTTTCAGCGATATCACTTATTCGATCCAGACATTATAGTACAGCTGGAACAGAAATATAAAAAATAACTGTTACCTGATAACACGTCACGTAAAATGACAGTATGAGGTTAATTTAGAGTTTTAAACACTTTAAAAGTATTGTACTAAATAATATGCGCGTTGATGTCAACATTGAATGTAATACTGTGTTTATCTAGCAATAAATTGGAAATAGTTCGTGCAAAAATGTATCTTAGTTGAAATAATGAGAAATAGTAGATAAGCAATGAATCTGGCTTCTAAATTTATTTTAGTTAGAACAGCGATATTCACTTTCATGATACCAGATGAACAAGTGACTACAATAAAAATTTTTATTACCATTCCATCTGTATCTTTCGTTAATTTTAAGTTCTAAAAACTATACTCAATTTAGCGAAAAAAGTAATTTTTCTTATTTAGAAATTTTGTGACAAATCCTGTTTTAGTCTAACATTTTATACAATATAACAAAAAGTTTCACATAATTTAGATATATAAACTCAGAAAAAGGTTCGGTTAAATTTACTAAAAAATCGGTTAAAAAATTTCTAGTTAAAATGACTAAACTTTTAGTTAATTTCGCCATAATTTTTTTTTTAATTTGGGTAATGGTAGAAAAGATAAAAATGGACGTAGATAGACTACTTTTGGTTTCTAAATTGAAAAAAGGTTTTCGATATATATTGCTAAAATTGGACTTTTTTTCAACTTCGAATTCAAAAGTAGTCCATCTACGTCCGTTTTTATCTTCTCTGTCATTTACCAAATTTCAGAAACAAAACTTTGTGTACTTTAGACACAAACATGTATAAACCTAAAATCAACCAAATTTGCTAATTTGCTATTCACATACCCTTAAAGCTCGTAGTTCGTTGCGTTGGAAAATATTCTGTATATATTCTGAAAATAAAAATAAAAATTACAGATATTTTTTATTTTTACTTATTACGACAAAACCAAGATTTAATGCAGACTTGTGAAAATGCAATTCAAGAGTGAGAAGATGATATTAACTTCTCAATTTCTTTTTAATTATAAACTCTGCAACACATTTTAAGAACCTGCATATGCATATACAGACGGAACTCGTTTATCGGGACTTTAGAGACTCATCTATCGAGACGTTGAATCGTTCCCCTTAACCCCACTATTGAAAAGCCACGCGACACGTCAACCAATTTCGATGACACAGCGGTGATCGCGGTTGATTCGAGGGACCAATCAAACGCTTCCCCTCAAACGAGCCCCATTAGATGGGAACTCCTACCGCGTTTCGGTAAACGAGTCCCGAAAATAAAGTCGGGTGCATATAAATCCACTAACACGTGCACATGTAATGGTAGTTCATGATTACAGATGTACGTGGCGCTAGTTGCTATTCGGCTACCACCTATAAATTAGGTTTTGCACGGCCTGGATATGTTGTGTATTAGGCCGTTCGCAAAAGAAGTGAAAACGAAAGCAAGCTAGAGTCCGAAGGAATCTTAAAGACGTTGCGTCTTGTTTCGAATTATTTTTACAATATCACCAGTAACAATCCGATGCAAAAATGACTTCTTTTTGTGGTGTTCCAGCAGCATTTCGGACATGCAAAACCGCCTTTCAACGACTCTCGGCTTGAGTTCACGTGGAACACAATTCCCTTGCTTTTGAATGTATCCGGCTGCTTTTAAACGTTTTGAAATGGCTGATTGAGTGACTCCCAAAGATTCAGCGAGCTCTTCTTGTGTTTGGCAACAATCTTCATCGATTAATGCTTCCAGTTCTTCGTCTTCAAACTTGTTTGGCTGCCCAGGACGTTCTTCATCTTCCAAGCCAAAGTCAACACTTTTAAATCGTGCAAACCACTTTTGGCACGTTCGCTCAGCTAGAGCATGTTCACCATAAACTTCCACTAAAATACGATGACTTTCGGCAGCAGTTTTCTTCATATTAAAGTAATGAAGAAGAACTCCCCGTAAAAACACTTTTTCAGGCACAAAGTTCGACATATTTGAGTGAATAAAAATTATTGTTGTTTACGCTTCAAATGAATGACATATACTGAAAAAGACGCACAATGACAGTAGCTTTCCAACGCATGTTAGGAATATTGGAACGATGGAATAATAATCAAGATACGCCATGTCTTAGCAAACCGCAAGAATTAAGTTATAGATCCAATATATATTTTTTCATTTTGAAAAATATAATTCTCACGTGTTTCGCGCAGCAGGAGAAAGCAGTAGCATTACCTGTTTAAGCGTGAGCGGTTTCGGAGGGCGCAGTAACTGTTACGGTGTGAGACCAGAACGGGAATAGCAGTAACTATTACGGTCCTGGCAGTAACTATTACTGCAGTCTATCCGCAAACGTTTCCCCCAGGGCAGTTTTCCATTCAAATATCTTTTTAATGTCGGTTTTTCAAAGGCATTTTCATATATGAGCCTGATAGACATAGTGCATAGTGATATAATAGTAATTTTTATGTGAAAAAAGGAACGCTTGCACTCCGCTGGGTATCAGGTCCAGGACCTTTCGATTGCCGGTCGAATGCTTTATCATCTGAGCTACACTCTTCTAATTATCGACATAATCGACTGAAATGATTTGGAAAAATTACCCTGTTTAAAATATCATTTAGAAATCGAGTAGAAACCGGATGCAAACCCATTCGGGGTTTGCCCAGTTCCATATGGTTTTTATCTGGTCTCTAATTTCATTTTGCGGGATCTATCTGGATCCATCCGGTTCTTATCCGGGAAGTGGTAACAGAAAATAAGTTGTAAAAATATTCTACCCGGTTCCTATCCGGCAAGTGGAGCCAGAAATTAAATATTATATCATAAAAAGTTCGATTTCTACCCGGATCCTATCCGGTTTCTATAAGCCAGTTGTCGACTTGCAAATTGTTAAGGTGAAAGTGCATCTACTACCCGGCCCTACCCGGTTCCTATCTGGCATATGGATCCAGAAATTAAAATACAAAAATATGTTTATACCCGGATCCTATCTGGTTTCTATAAGACAGTTGTCGACTTGCAAATGGTTAAGGTGAAAGTATACCTGCTATTCGGCCCTACCCGGTTCCTATCTGTCATTTGGAACCAGAAATTAAAATACAAAAAAATTTTTCTACCCGGATCCTATCCGGTTTCTATAATGCAGTTGTCAACTTGCAAATCATTAAGGAGCCGAATAAAAACCGGATAAAAATCTCAAAGGTCCCGGATAAGATCTTATCCGTAATTTTTTTACTGTCACCATCCTTAAAATTTACTTTTTTGCACCGGAATATTTTTTTCAGTAATTTTCACAGTTCGCTATTTTAAAAGTTTCTCTTGATGTCAGTAATAAAATACAAGCCTAACAGCAAAATATGCCGTTAGTGTGTTAAAAGAAATACAATTACTATACGAGCGACTTTTGCTGTGAGTTGGCTAAAAAAACTCGGGAGTCAGCCAGCAATTTTTACTGTTTTTTGACTGTAAAATTCGGCGGGACAGTGTCAATTCGCGTATAATCATAATAATCATATGAAAGCACGTGTGTGTATGTGTTTGTATCTGATTGTATATGTATAAGATATCACTAATATACAATAATAGAAATTAATACTTCTAAAATGTATATAAATTTTTTTATTATGTAATGTTCTTTAATTCAAAAATCAATTCTGTTTCTTTCAAAAAATTTTAGTACTGCCTAAACGAGCGTTTGTGAAGTGTAGAGGGGTGTGTATCTACTTGAAAGTAAATAAAGTTTTGAAATATACTTAGAATTTTGTAATAGTTAATTTGGCATGGGGTCAGTTTTGATACGGATTTATTTTTTTAATTAAGTGATAGAACACATAAAAAATACAACAGGCAAACGTTTCGGCCACAAATGGGGGCCCTCTTCAGTGCCAATTAGCTTAATAGTAACCTTTAAATATTTATTAACTAAGACATGCAACTTAATAATTATTGTATTTTTTGTTTTTTTCTTTTTTTCCTTTGCTTATTGATATTAGAAAAAGATAGAATAAACATGCGGAAAGACTTATGGGTAAGCGAGTTCCTAGGTGTGAAGGAACCAGACCGTTCCAAAAACTGTTCCAACGAGTAATCCTCTCCCACAGGAACCGTGAAAAATGCGACCGCGGAACGCACTCTCTCAAGGGCACATATATAAACACAATTATTACACCAAAGAAAGAAACAACACGATGGAGAATATAACGTGGATCCTTGGTAAAGCACGCACAGCAAACCACACACATTCACGAGCACCAGAAGTAAAGGACACTGAAGTTAAAACAATAAGAACGATGTAATTGGTACGGAAAAATTTTTATTTTGTATTTTCTCCGAAGCCGCAGAGATGACAGACGAAAGTAAGTCCACCACTCTGCCACATGGCTAAAAGAAAACTGATTTGGGAAGAAGTCGTATTTAGGAAGACAAGTGTTCAGAGTTTGACGTGTATAGAAAGCATTCTCCAGATAGGTCAGGTTCCAACACCAAGGGTTATACACAGTAAAACCTTATTTTAATGTCCCCGGCACTTGAGATTATTATATGCTCAAGCGTCCGACAAAAGCAAAGACCCACCACATGTTCGAAAAACTCTGTAAGGAAAGGCACTCACTACGGTCCCGACGTCGTAAAAATTGTACACATTTCTGTGGATATAGAGAGAAAATGCAACTAAAGTGGAAATTCACGAAAAATTAATTTCCTGGTTTTTCGAAACCTCTGATTCTTAATAAATGGAACCCGGCAAAATATAATATTAAGTTTATAAGTATGATGTCCGAGTTTTTCAGATTATAAGACTGTTGTAAAGTGGCAAAATATTACGAGAGTTATTCGAACTCTGACTTAAATAGAGTGGCCAATTAATACAGTAGCACTACGGATTCTAAGACTGATAAAAAATGGCCAAGTAATGCGCGAGCACTTCGGACTCTAATTCTGAGTAAGGTGGCCAAGTAATGCGCGAGTTCAATGGACGTCAGGACTGATATTAATGCAAAAATAGCCGCGTAATACGCGAGATCAAACGAAGTCTGACCTAAATAAGGAGGCAAAGTAATGCGCGAATTCTTAGTACAGGATTTTTATATAAAGTGGCCAAGTAATGAGCGAGCTCTTCGGACTCTGGCTTAAAATTATGTGGCCAAGTAATTCGCGAGATCAATGGACGTCAGGACTGATATAAATACAAAAATATCCGCGTAATACGCAGTTTAACGAAGTCTAACCTGAAAAGAGTGGCCAAGTAATGCGCGAGCACTTCGGACTCAGATTTTCAGTAAGGTGGCCAAGTAATGCGCGAGTTCAATGGACGTCAGGACTGATATAAATGCAAAAATAGCCGCGTAATACGCGAGATCAAACGAAGTCTGACCTAAATAAGGAGGCAAAGTAATGCGCGAATTCTTAGTACAGGATTTTTATATAAAGTGGCCAAGTAATGAGCGAGCTCTTCGGACTCTGGCTTAAAATTATGTGGCCAAGTAATTCGCGAGATCAATGGACGTCAGGACTGATATAAATACAAAAATATCCGCGTAATACGCAGTTTAACGAAGTCTAACCTGAAAAGAGTGGCCAAGTAATGCGCGAGCACTTCGGACTCAGATTTTCAGTAAGGTGGCCAAGTAATGCGCGAGTTCAATGGACGTCAGGACTGATATTAATGCAAAAATAGCCGCGTAATACGCGAGATCAAACGAAGTCTGACCTAAATAAGGAGGCAAAGTAATGCGCGAATTCTTAGTACAGGATTTTTATATAAAGTGGCCAAGTAATGAGCGAGCTCTTCGGACTCTGAGTTAAAGTAATGTGGCCAAGTAATTCGCGAGATCAATGGACGTCAGGACTGATATAAATACAAAAATATCCGCGTAATACGCAGTTTAACGAAGTCTAACCTGAAAAGAGTGGCCAAGTAATGCGCGAGCACTTCGGACTCTGATTTTCAGTAAGGTGGCTGAGTAATGCGCGAGTTCAATGGACGTCAGGACTGATATAAATGCAAAAATAGCCGCGTAATACGCGAGATCAAACGAAGTCTGACCTAAATAAGGAGGCAAAGTAATGCGCGAATTATTAGTACAGGATTTTTATATAAAGTGGCCAAGTAATGCGCGAGCTCTTCGGACTCTGGCTTAAGATTATGTGGCCAAGTAATTCGCGAGTTCAATGGACGTCAGGACTGATATAAATACAAAAATATCCGCGTAATACGCAGTTTAACGAAGTCTAACCTGAAAAGAGTGGCCAAGTAATGCGCGAATTTTTAGGGTTATAAGAATTTTTATAAAGTGGCCAAAAAATAATAATTAACACGTAGGCTCCTTAGACTATGACCTGAATAAGGCGGCCAAGTAATGCGCGAGCACTACGGACTCAGATTTTCAGTAAAATGGCCAAGTAATGCGCGAGCACATCAGACTCTGATTCTGAGTAAGGTGGCCAAGTAATGCGCGAGTTCAATGGACGTCAGGACTGATATAAATGCAAAAATAGCCGCGTAATACGCGAGATCAAACGAAGTCTGACCTAAATAAGGAGGCAAAGTAATGCGCGAATTCTTAGTACAGGATTTTTATATAAAGTGGCCAAGTAATGCGCGAGCTCTTCGGACTCAGATTTTCAGTAAGGTGGCCAAGTAATGCGCGAGTTCAATGGACGTCAGGACTGATATAAATGCAAAAATAGCCTCATAATACGCGAGATCAAACGAAGTCTGACCTAAATAAGGAGGCAAAGTAATGCGCGAATTCTTAGTACAGGATTTTTATATAAAGTGGCCAAGTAATGCGCGAGCTCTTCGGACTCAGATTTTCAGTAAGGTGGCCAAGTAATGCGCGAGTTCAATGGACGTCAGGACTGATATAAATGCAAAAATAGCAGCGTAATACGCGAGATCAAACGAAGTCTGACCTAAATAAGGAGGCAAAGTAATGCGCGAATTCTTAGTACAGGATTTTTATATAAAGTGGCCAAGTAATGCGCGAGCTCTTCGGACTCAGATTTTCAGTAAGGTGGCCAAGTAATGCGCGAGTTCAATGGACGTCAGGACTGATATAAATGCAAAAATAGCCGCGTAATACGCGAGATCAAACGAAGTCTGACCTAAATAAGGAGGCAAAGTAATGCGCGAATTCTTAGTACAGAATTTTAATATAAAGTGGACAAGTAATGCGCGAGCTCTTCGGACTCTGGCTTAAAATTATGTGGCCAAGTAATGCGCGAGTTCAATGGACGTCAGGACTGATATAAATACAAAAATAGGCGCGTAATACGAGAGTTGAACGCAGTCTGACCTGAAAAGAGTGGCCAAGTAATGCGCGAATTCTTAGGGTTATAAGAATTTTTATAAAGTGGCCAAAAAATAATAATTAACACTTAGGGTCCTTAGACTCTGACCTGAATAACGCGGCCAAGTAATACGCGAGCTCTTCGGACTCTGGCTTAAAATTATGTGGCCAAGTAATGCGCGAGTTCAATGGACGTCAGGACTGATATAAATGCACAAAAAGCCGCGTAATACGCGAGATCAAACAAAGTCTGACCTAAATAAGGTGGCAAATTAATGCGCGAATTCTTAGTACAGGATTTTTATATAAAGTGGCCAAGTAATGCGCGAGCTCTTCGGACTCTGGCTTAAAGTTTTTTGGCCAAGTAATGCGCCAATTCTTAGGGGTATAAGAATTTTTATAATGTGGTCAAAAAATAATAGCTAAAACTCTTAGGGTCCTTAGACTCTGACCTGAATAAAGCGGCCAAGTAATGCGCGAGCACTTCGGACTCTGATTTACAGTAAGGTGGCCAAGTAATGCGCGAGCTCTTCGGACTCAGGCTTAAAATTATGTGGCCAAATAATGCGCAAAAGTTAAATGTACGTCAGTACTGATATAAATCAACAAAATATTCGCGTAATACGCGAGTTCAACGAAACCTGACCTAAATAAGGTGGCCAAAAATGCGCGAGTTTCAACGAAATCTGACCCAGACAAAGTGGCCAGATGTAAGAACATAAACCGTGAAGGGACGACTGAAACACGGTGGGTCCCAATTTCTCAGGTCACATTTTTTTATGACCCTTTTTTAAGTATAGGGTTGTAAATCTTAGAAAGGTTTTCTATGTCGGTTCTAAGATTCACCGCATCGTTCGTACCTGCAATGTGACACATTTCCAACAGCAACCTTTTTTTGTAATTTTTTCGTTAGCTAAGATTTTTGTTCTATCAAAATCGAAGAAGTGGTCTCTTTCAATCGTATGTTTTGTTAGCGCGTTTTGTTTATTGGGGCTTTCTCTAATGTTGTTTTTATGTTCTTTTAGTCTGTTTTTAAGGAATCGTTTCGTTTGACCTATATAGACAGCCTTGCAGTCATTCCCTTTGCACGGAACGCTGTAGACGACGTTAGAAGATTGATCTTTGGGTATTTTGTCCTTGGTGGGTATGAAGATCGTTTTTAGGTTTTTTTGGTTTTTGTACGCAGTGTTTATGTTGTAGCTATGTAAGATTCCTGATATTCTCTCTGACAGAACTTCAACGTAAGGGATACTAATGAAGGGTTTGTTTTCTGTGTTTATGTCGGCCTGATTGTTACCTAATCGTGTCTTATGTTCAAGGGTAAGAAGTCTTAGATTTATAATCTCTTGCGTGAACTGTTGTGGATAGTCATTTTCTAGTAGTGTATCTATAATTAGTTTAAGGTTGTTTTTGTGAAATTCTTTATCTGAAAGTAGAATTGCCCTGTCAACTAAGTTGTTTACAACACTTTTCTTGTATCTGAGGGGTGATGGGAATTAAAGTTAAGGTATCTTCCAGACCAAGTCGGTTTCCTATACCAATTGAAAGAAAGTTTTTGATTCTGTTTCCTAGTCATAGTGACATCTAGAAAATTAATAGCACCATTTATCTCTTTTTCTAGGGTGAATTCAATATTGAGGGAATTGTTGTTGAAGATTTGCAAAATGTGGTTCACTTGTGTGTCAGGAACCACGATGAGAATATCGTCTACGTATCGAAAGTAAACAGGTACTTCAAAATCAAGATTAGAGAGCCTGTCTTTTTCTAGGTCATCCATCACTATATCTGCAAGGACGGGGGAGAAAGGAGAACCCATTGGTAATCCGCGTTTTTGAAAATAGGTGGTGCCATCGAAATTAAAGTCTGTGCTATCCAAGCATAATCGCAACCCTTCTTCATATTCCTTCCATGGCAATGATACTTTGCGACGAATCTCTTCCCATCTATTTTTTACAGCAGAGATGGCTGCTTCCTGCAGTCCTACCTACAATCTAGCATCCTTCTTTAGCACTACCATATCTAAAAACACCACGCCACCAAAATCAAAAATCATTAACAGTTTCGAACTAGTCCAGAAACTTAAAAATGTTAGTGTCCCTGATAATTTTGTTCTCGCCTCCTTGGATGTAGTGTCCCTTTTCACAAATATACCCAAGGAAGCAGCCATCTCTGCTGTAAAAAATAGATGGGAAGAGATTCGTCGCAAAGTATCATTGCCATGGAAGGAATATGAAGAAGGGTTGCGATTATGCTTGGATAGCACAGACTTTAATTTCGATGGCACCACCTATTTTCAAAAACGCGGATTACCAATGGGTTCTCCTTTCTCCCCCGTCCTTGCAGATATAGTGATGGATGACCTAGAAAAAGACAGGCTCTCTAATCTTGATTTTGAAGTACCTGTTTACTTTCGATACGTAGACGATATTCTCATCGTGGTTCCTGACACACAAGTGAACCACATTTTGCAAATCTTCAACAACAATTCCCTCAATATTGAATTCACCCTAGAAAAAGAGATAAATGGTGCTATTAATTTTCTAGATGTCACTATGACTAGGAAACAGAATCAAAAACTTTCTTTCAATTGGTATAGGAAACCGACTTGGTCTGGAAGATACCTTAACTTTAATTCCCATCACCCCCTTAGATACAAGAAAAGTGTTGTAAACAACTTAGTTGACAGGGCAATTCTACTTTCAGATAAAGAATTTCACAAAAACAACCTTAAACTAATTATAGATACACTACTAGAAAATGACTATCCACAACAGTTCACGCAAGAGATTATAAATCTAAGACTTCTTACCCTTGAACATAAGACACGATTAGGTAACAATCAGGCCGACATAAACACAGAAAACAAACCCTTCATTAGTATCCCTTACGTTGAAGTTCTGTCAGAGAGAATATCAGGAATCTTACATAGCTACAACATAAACACTGCGTACAAAAACCAAAAAAACCTAAAAACGATCTTCATACCCACCAAGGACAAAATACCCAAAGATCAATCTTCTAACGTCGTCTACAGCGTTCCGTGCAAAGGGAATGACTGCAAGGCTGTCTATATAGGTCAAACGAAACGATTCCTTAAAAACAGACTAAAAGAACATAAAAACAACATTAGAGAAAGCCCCAATAAACAAAACGCGCTAACAAAACATACGATTGAAAGAGACCACTTCTTCGATTTTGATAGAACAAAAATCTTAGCTAACGAAAAAAACTACAAAAAAAGGTTGCTGTTGGAAATGTGTCACATTGCAGGTACGAACGATGCGGTGAATCTTAGAACCGACATAGAAAACCTTTCTAAGATTTACAACCCTATACTTAAAAAAGGGTCATAAAAAAATGTGACCTGAGAAATTGGGACCCACCGTGTTTCAGTCGTCCCTTCACGGTTTATGTTCTTACATCTGGCCACTTTGTCTGGGTCAGATTTCGTTGAAACTCGCGCATTTTTGGCCACCTTATTTAGGTCAGGTTTCGTTGAACTCGCGTATTACGCGAATATTTTTTTGTATTTATTTCAGTACTTTAGTCCATTTTACTTTGCGCATTATTTGGCCACATAATTTTAAGCCTGAGTCCGAAGAGCTCGCGCATTACTTGGCCACCTTACTGAAAAACAGAGTCCGAAGTGCTCGCGCATTACTTGGCCGCTTTATTCAGGTCAGAGTCTAAGGACCCTAAGAGTTTTAGCTATTATTTTTTGACCACATTATAAAAATTCTTATACCCCTAAGAATTGGCGCATTACTTGGCCAAAAAACTTTAAGCCAGAGTCCGAAGAGCTCGCGCATTACTTGGCCACTTTATATAAAAATCCTGTACTAAGAATTCGCGCATTAATTTGCCACCTTATTTAGGTCAGACTTTGTTTGATCTCGCGTATTACGCGGCTTTTTGTGCATTTATATCAGTCCTGACGTCCATTGAACTCGCGCATTACTTGGCCACATAATTTTAAGCCAGAGTCCGAAGAGCTCGCGTATTACTTGGCCGCGTTATTCAGGTCAGAGTCTAAGGACCCTAAGTGTTAATTATTATTTTTTGGCCACTTTATAAAAATTCTTATAACCCTAAGAATTCGCGCATTACTTGGCCACTCTTTTCAGGTCAGACTGCGTTCAACTCTCGTATTACGCGCCTATTTTTGTATTTATATCAGTCCTGACGTCCATTGAACTCGCGCATTACTTGGCCACATAATTTTAAGCCAGAGTCCGAAGAGCTCGCGCATTACTTGTCCACTTTATATTAAAATTCTGTACTAAGAATTCGCGCATTACTTTGCCTCCTTATTTAGGTCAGACTTCGTTTGATCTCGCGTATTACGCGGCTATTTTTGCATTTATATCAGTCCTGACGTCCATTGAACTCGCGCATTACTTGGCCACCTTACTGAAAATCTGAGTCCGAAGAGCTCGCGCATTACTTGGCCACTTTATATAAAAATCCTGTACTAAGAATTCGCGCATTACTTTGCCTCCTTATTTAGGTCAGACTTCGTTTGATCTCGCGTATTACGCTGCTATTTTTGCATTTATATCAGTCCTGACGTCCATTGAACTCGCGCATTACTTGGCCACCTTACTGAAAATCTGAGTCCGAAGAGCTCGCGCATTACTTGGCCACTTTATATAAAAATCCTGTACTAAGAATTCGCGCATTACTTTGCCTCCTTATTTAGGTCAGACTTCGTTTGATCTCGCGTATTACGAGGCTATTTTGGCATTTATATCAGTCCTGACGTCCATTGAACTCGCGCATTACTTGGCCACCTTACTGAAAATCTGAGTCCGAAGAGCTCGCGCATTACTTGGCCACTTTATATAAAAATCCTGTACTAAGAATTCGCGCATTACTTTGCCTCCTTATTTAGGTCAGACTTCGTTTGATCTCGCGTATTACGCGGCTATTTTTGCATTTATATCAGTCCTGACGTCCATTGAACTCGCGCATTACTTGGCCACCTTACTCAGAATCAGAGTCTGATGTGCTCGCGCATTACTTGGCCATTTTACTGAAAATCTGAGTCCGTAGTGCTCGCGCATTACTTGGCCGCCTTATTCAGGTCATAGTCTAAGGAGCCTACGTGTTAATTATTATTTTTTTTTCGATTTTTAAAAATTCTTATAACCCTAAAAATTCGCGCATTACTTGGCCACTCTTTTCAGGTTAGACTTCGTTAAACTGCGTATTACGCGGATATTTTTGTATTTATATCAGTCCTGACGTCCATTGAACTCGCGAATTACTTGGCCACATAATCTTAAGCCAGAGTCCGAAGAGCTCGCGCATTACTTGGCCACTTTATATAAAAATCCTGTACTAATAATTCGCGCATTACTTTGCCTCCTTATTTAGGTCAGACTTCGTTTGATCTCGCGTATTACGCGGCTATTTTTGCATTTATATCAGTCCTGACGTCCATTGAACTCGCGCATTACTCAGCCACCTTACTGAAAATCAGAGTCCGAAGTGCTCGCGCATTACTTGGCCACTCTTTTCAGGTTAGACTTCGTTAAACTGCGTATTACGCGGATATTTTTGTATTTATATCAGTCCTGACGTCCATTGATCTCGCGAATTACTTGGCCACATAATTTTAAGCCAGAGTCCGAAGAGCTCGCTCATTACTTGGCCACTTTATATAAAAATCCTGTACTAAGAATTCGCGCATTACTTTGCCTCCTTATTTAGGTCAGACTTCGTTTGATCTCGCGTATTACGCGGCTATTTTTGCATTAATATCAGTCCTGACGTCCATTGAACTCGCGCATTACTTGGCCACCTTACTGAAAATCTGAGTCCGAAGTGCTCGCGCATTACTTGGCCACTCTTTTCAGGTTAGACTTCGTTAAACTGCGTATTTCGCGGCTATTTTTGTATTTATATCAGTCCTGACGTCCATTGATCTCGCGAATTACTTGGCCACATAATTTTAAGCCAGAGTCCGAAGAGCTCGCTCATTACTTGGCCACTTTATATAAAAATCCTGTACTAAGAATTCGCGCATTACTTTGCCTCCTTATTTAGGTCAGACTTCGTTTGATCTCGCGTATTACGCGGCTATTTTTGCATTTATATCAGTCCTGACGTCCATTGAACTCGCGCATTACTTGGCCACCTTACTGAAAATCTGAGTCCGAAGTGCTCGCGCATTACTTGGCCACTCTTTTCAGGTTAGACTTCGTTAAACTGCGTATTACGCGGATATTTTTGTATTTATATCAGTCCTGACGTCCATTGATCTCGCGAATTACTTGGCCACATAATTTTAAGCCAGAGTCCGAAGAGCTCGCTCATTACTTGGCCACTTTATATAAAAATCCTGTACTAAGAATTCGCGCATTACTTTGCCTCCTTATTTAGGTCAGACTTCGTTTGATCTCGCGTATTACGCGGCTATTTTTGCATTAATATCAGTCCTGACGTCCATTGAACTCGCGCATTACTTGGCCACCTTACTCAGAATTAGAGTCCGAAGTGCTCGCGCATTACTTGGCCATTTTTTATCAGTCTTAGAATCCGTAGTGCTACTGTATTAATTGGCCACTCTATTTAAGTCAGAGTTCGAATAACTCTCGTAATATTTTGCCACTTTACAACAGTCTTATAATCTGAAAAACTCGGACATCATACTTATAAACTTAATATTATATTTTGCCGGGTTCCATTTATTAAGAATCAGAGGTTTCGAAAAACCAGGAAATTAATTTTTCGTGAATTTCCACTTTAGTTGCATTTTTCTCTCTATATCCACAGAAATGTGTACAATTTTTACGACGTCGGGACCGTAGTGAGTGCCTTTCCTTACAGAGTTTTTCGAACATGTGGTGGGTCTTTGCTTTTGTCGGACGCTTGAGCATATAATAATCTCAAGTGCCGGGGACATTAAAATAAGGTTTTACTGTGTATAACCCTTGGTGTTGGAACCTGACCTATCTGGAGAATGCTTTCTATACACGTCAAACTCTGAACACTTGTCTTCCTAAATACGACTTCTTCCCAAATCAGTTTTCTTTTAGCCATGTGGCAGAGTGGTGGACTTACTTTCGTCTGTCATCTCTGCGGCTTCGGAGAAAATACAAAATAAAAATTTTTCCGTACCAATTACATCGTTCTTATTGTTTTAACTTCAGTGTCCTTTACTTCTGGTGCTCGTGAATGTGTGTGGTTTGCTGTGCGTGCTTTACCAAGGATCCACGTTATATTCTCCATCGTGTTGTTTCTTTCTTTGGTGTAATAATTGTGTTTATATATGTGCCCTTGAGAGAGTGCGTTCCGCGGTCGCATTTTTCACGGTTCCTGTGGGAGAGGATTACTCGTTGGAACAGTTTTTGGAACGGTCTGGTTCCTTCACACCTAGGAACTCGCTTACCCATAAGTCTTTCCGCATGTTTATTCTATCTTTTTCTAATATCAATAAGCAAAGGAAAAAAGAAAAAAACAAAAAATACAATAATTATTAAGTTGCATGTCTTAGTTAATAAATATTTAAAGGTTACTATTAAGCTAATTGGCACTGAAGAGGGCCCCCATTTGTGGCCGAAACGTTTGCCTGTTGTATTTTTTATGTGTTCTATCACTTAATTAAAAAAATAAATCCGTATCAAAACTGACCCCATGCCAAATTAACTATTACAAAATTATTATTGTGGGTCAATAAAACATTGAACATGTACGGAAACATGTCACGATATAATTATACTTAGAATATTCATCGATTCAACTACTGCTCTTATTTAATTTACTTATTTTCCTGCAGATAACTTAACTTCAAAAATGACACTGGGGCCTTTACGAATTACGGAAAGTAAGTTAAAAAGTAGTCAAACCTACTGAGATTTTTTTTGGGTGTACGTGTAACAAAAAAGTACTGTCAATTTATTCAGAAAAAATTTCCCAGCTTGAAAACAGATTTTTTACTGTGAAAACAGTAAATTTAACCTTCCAAACGAATATTCCTCCGTTTCCGTTAAAAACGGTAAATATTAGGGTCTTAACTCGAATTTTCCCTGTACTTTTTCTCTCAGTGTAAATATATTATGCGATCCCAGATAGAACCCAGTTAAGCTCCAGATGTAAGCCGGGGACAAAAACCGGGTACAAATCCAGTAGCGCCAGATAAGAACCGAGTATACGTATTTTGAGGACCCGACTACAAACCGGATAAAAATGTTACAGAGCCCAGATAAAACCCGTATAGAAACCGGAATAAATATTATATCAACCCAGATAGAATCCGATTAAGTGCTGGATAAGAACTGGGTATAAGTATTTCAAGGAGCCGGATACAAACCGGATAAAAACCTCAAAGGTCCCGGATAAGACCCATCTAGAAACTGGGTAAAGATATCATGCGATCCCAGATAGAACCCGGTTAAGCTCCAGGTATAAACCGGGGACAAAAACCGGATAGAAATCCAGTAGCGCCGGATAAGAACCGACTTTTACCCGGTCTTATCTGGGTTCTATCCGTAATTTTAAGCAGGGTAGTGAATATATTTTCATTTGTATTCATTGCTAGATACATATACCAGGTCTAGAAGTATGAAACCGGATTTTTTTTGCAAAAGTTACACGTCTGTTGCATGAAAATGATCAAAAATATTTTATTCAAAGTAATCTCCATTGCTATTTACACATTTTTCCAAACTCTCCGGAAGGGGATCAATGCCATGCCAATGAAACTGTTCGTCTTTTAAGGGGGTCTTCTGGTTCGCCGTCTGGTTTTCACACGCATTTTCAAGAATTTATTGCAAGCAAACGACAAAAGATAATGACATAAATTTTTTTCTATTTAATAAAGCATTTCAATGTCTTCCTTATATATTATTTTGAGTTTATTGTCTTGTCACTCGTGACGTCAGGATGACCTTGACCGGAACCTTGAAAAAAACGCTGTACCGACGATTGAGCCTGTTCTAGTGGTCTGAAACAAAAAACACAAATACAATTTCATTCATTATTTCATTGACTATCGTTGTCTGGTCAATTGTTTTAAAATATAAAAGTTTATAAATATGGCAGCCATTTTTCTAAAAAGAGTCAATTTTTTCATGTTTGAGGAGCTATAAAAACGAAAATAAAAGGACTTCTGAGCTAATTGAGCAGACAAAGATAGTCAATGAAATAACAAATGAAATTGTATTTGTGTTTTTTGTTTCAGACCACCAGAACAGGCTCAATCGTCGGTACAGGGTTTTTTTCAAAGTTCCGGTCAAGGTCATCCTGACGTCACGAGTGACAAGATAATAAACTCAAAACAATATACAGGGTGTCTAAAAAGTCCCGGGACGGTTGGATATTTCCTCAGGTAAAATATTTTTCAAAAAAGTGAAGGTCATTCCTGAAGGAAATTTCAACGAGGAATTCAATGATGATCTTCATTTTGACCTTGGAATTGACCTTCATGGCTTTTTCAAGGTCAACTTTGTTTTTTTAAATGGAAACCCCATTTTTTCACATCTGCAATCGATAGAGCGAAAAATACTACGTTGAAATACGTACCCAAGTCATAGGTCAGTTGTAACGTTCAAGGTCAATTAGAGGTTATTTTAAATAAACAAAGTTTTCCAAGAGGTCAGTGTAATTCCTTAAGTAAATTTCAACGAAAAATTCATTGGTGAGCTCTGTATTGATCTTGGTTACAGCGTTTTGAATATTGTAAAATCATATGTATAGGAAATTTTTCATTAGAAGTTCCAGGAGTTCTGGTGAAAGTTGTGTTCCTCCCCAAAGAGTTATATCGAAAAGTCCTATACCGTTTTTCGATACCTAAGTCAATACCTAAAGCGATAACATAAGTCCTATACCGTTTTTCTATCTCCATACGAATATTACGAATCGAAACAAAATTTACGTATTACGAGTACATACTTACTATCATTCGTTAAAAGATTATTATGGCGCAAGCTAAACTTTCGGAACGAGAGAGGGCATCTGTGTTAATGATGCATGGCTGGGGAGATCTAGCTCGATCTTATGATCAAGTTCGTTTGCATTTTAATCGCACATGTCGTAATGGAGAAGGGTTAAATCCTGTCTCAAAATCAACAATTGAAAGAACTGTAAGGCGCTTTATAAATCATGGATCTACCAAGGACCTTCAGAGAACTGGTCGGCCAAAATCTGCAGGATCTGCGGAGATGCAGATGGACATAGCCCAAGCATTTGTTGAAAATCCACACCTTAGTGTACGTCGAGCTAGTGATGAGCGTGACGTTGCTCCTGAGACAGTGCGAAATATTTTAAAAAGCATTAATTTCCATTCTTACAAAGTTCATCTGGTACAAGAGCTCAATGAAGTCGATCCTGATCGTCGGGTTAAATTTTGTGAAATTATGATGGACAGAATTGATAGAGATCCTCTTTTCTTGTACAATACAGTATTTTCAGATGAAGCTACTTTCACTTTAAAAGGTGAAGTTAACAGCCAAAATTGTAGATATTGGTCCGACACAAATCGTGATTGGATGATGGAGAGTCACACACAATATCCACAAAAGAATAATGTTTGGGCCGGTATCTTGAATAATACATTGATAGGCCCTTTCTTCATCGATGGCAATCTCAATGCCCGTGAATAAGAAGAGATTATCAGAAACCATATTGTACCAAGAATAAGGGAAATTGCTGGCGATAATTTTCAAAATATTTGGTTCCAGCAGGACGGAGCAGCGGCTCATTACGGTAGGGAGGTTCGAGCATATTTGGATACTCAGTTCCCTAATAGGTGGATTAGAAGAAGGGGTGAAATCGAATGGCCTGCTAGATCTCCTGATCTGACGCCTCTCGACTATTTTCTTTGCGGTTATTTAAAGAGCAAAGTATACTCAACGCAACCCCAAAGCTTAGACGAATTGCAGAATCGGATTCTGCAAGAGGCTACTTTGATTGATAGGGAGATGATTCGTAATGCTGTAAGTCATTTTTACAATCGCATAGCTTTTTGTCAAGAAGCTCAAGGTTTTCAATTCGAACATCTTCACTGAAGCGTGAGAGGCAAAGGGACTCACCCTAATCAAGCACCCCGAAACGCGAGAGGCAAAGGGACACGCTAATCAAGCACCCCGAAACGCGAGAGGCAAAGGGACACGCTAATCAAGCACCCCGAAACGTGAAAGGCAAGGGGACTCACGCTAATCAAGCATCCCGAAGGGAACAGAATTGACTACATCCACGTCGTTGTTCCTGGGTAATGCTAAACGTAAACGTATTCTGCTTGGAAAAAACCTTGAAGATCATCACCAAGATCAATGCAGAGCTCACCAATGAATTTCTCATTGAAATTTACTTTGGGAATTACACTGACCTCTTGGAAAACTTTGTTAACTTCAAATAACCTTTAACTGACCTGGAACGTTACAATTGACCTATGACTTGGGTACGTACTTGAACGTAGTACTTTTCGCTCTATCGATTGCAAATGTGAAAAAAGGCGCTTTCCATTTTAAAAAAACAAATTTGACCTTCAAAAAGCCATGAAGGTCAACTTCAAGGTCAAAATGAAGGTCAACATTGAATTCCCCTTTGAAAAATACTTCAGGAATTGCACTGACCTCTTGCAAAACTTGGTTTATTTCAAATAACCTCTAATTGACCTGGAACGTTACAATTGACCTATGACTTGGGTACGTACTTGAACGTAGTACTTTTCGCTCTATCGATTGCAGATGTGAAAAAATGGGGTTCCCATTTAAAAAAACAAAGTTGACCTTGACAAAACCATGAAGGTCAACTTCAAGGTCAAAATGAAGGTCACCATTGAATTCCTCGTTGAAATTTACTTCAGGAATGACCTTCACTTTTTTGAAAAATATTTTACCTGAGGAAATATCCAACCGTCCCGGGACTTTTTAGACACCCTGTATAAGGAAGACATTGAAATGCTTTATTCAATAGAAAAAAATTTATGTCATTATCTTTTGTGGTTTGCTTGCAATAAATTCTTGAAAATGCGTGTGAAAATCAGACGGCGAACCAGATCCCCTTAAATCAAACCAGTTATCCAACCATTCTCGTACATTTTCGTACGAAGTGAAGCGTTGTTTAGCGTAGCGTGGCCCAGTGATGCAAACAGATGGTAATCTGACGGAGCCAAGTCTGGAGAATAAGCGGCATGCGCCAGTATTTCCCAGCTGAACGTCTCGATCGTTTTCTTGACCCATTTCGCTGTGTGTGATGGGGCATTATCATGTAGAAAAATGACTTTGTGTTGCCTTCTTCGATAATACGGTTGTTTTTCTTGTAATGCTCGATTTAAATCGATCATTTGTTGTTGGTAGCGATTCGTGTTGACAGCTTCACCAGGTTTTAGCAGCTCATAATAGATAACACCCTTCTTATCCCAGTCTTCGAACTTTTTCGGTGGTTTTCCACGATCTTCGTTTCTCACATAAAAATTACCACTTTTGAATTTTTTAAACCACTCGAAACACTGTGTTTTGCCAAGAGCATGTTCACCGTAAGCTTCGACAAGCATTCGATGCGATTCTGCAGCAGTTTTCTTCAAATTATAAAGAAAAGTAGTGCTGTCCGCAAATCGTAGTTCGTAGGCACAAAACTCGACAAGTTGATGTTTGTAGTAAATACACTGGTATATCAAACTTGGGTTGTTGTCTACTGAAAATCATTCTGAGCTGCTAGAAGGAGAAGATGGCGCTGCAAAAGCGTTCGCACGGTCCCTAAACTGATGGCAAGCACCATCAATAGGGAAATTCCGGTTTCATACTTCTAGACCTGGTATATATTATACATATGAAATCAAAACATATTTTTTGTAAGCCACTTTTTTGGAATTTATATCCATGTAATATAATCTCTACACGTTTAAGTACTAATTATCGTTAAACATTAAAGAAAACTAAGAAGCATAATTAACTATCCAAACAACAAATGAAAATTACAATAACATACTTTACAAGTAAATAAATTTTACCCTCATACATTGACGAAAGAGATACAGTTTACAGTTTTATACAGTGTTTCCGCTACTAGTATATTGACAAATTCTGTGTAAGATAATTATATTTACGGGTTAAAAATAGACTTATGATTATGATCAAACGCATAAATAATCATGATTACAACCTCATCAACGAAGGTCTATACTTTAATCGAGACACACGATACTTGTTCGTGTTTTGAAGCGCGAAATCTGAATTTGAGGTAAAATTTCACCTTTATTTATAAGTTTTCGACAATATGTAAGGCAATACGACAATAACGACATTCAAATATTTAAATCCATTTTTTGGGAATGAAGAGTTTTTCCAGATGAAGTACTGCAAATACGAGAAAAATAAGATAAAGAAAATCCCTGGACAGTTAAGCATTCCTAGTAAAACGATTCGCATTCAGAATAATCGGGATTGAGTCTATAGCCTTGATAATGTTCGTCATAATAGGTGCCCTTAGTGAATATACAGAACGTACTCTCTTTCAGTCGGAATCATAATTACGGTACCAAATTTAACAATTTTTGCTTGGAATGTCAGTAATTTTGCAACTTGTACATTATCGCAACTTGAAAATGGTAGCTGCGACATAAACTTATGCACATTGGGTAGTTTAAGTACTTTCAGCGTTTCTGAATACTCAATCTCATACAACCTGTTGTTGAAATACGTTCCTTGGAGAAAACGATGATTAAAAACCAATTGAGATTTTATTGCTAGAGTTTTACAAATTTTGACTCGGCTGAGGGATACATGAGCAGTTATTGTGAAGTCCCGATGCTTACTCTCACATCTGATTGTGGAAAACTGTGACAAAGGTCCTAAACGGCGCATGAGATCAGAATAATGTAGCAGAAGATGGTGCTATGGTTTCAAACAACCAGGAAACAAATCGTTCAAACGCCGCAAATACTCTTTTACTGAAGACTCCAAGTGGTTAGCAATGCCAGTATAAACAACATGAGATGTGACAATATCGATGATATATTTCAAAAGTATAATAATCTGCCAGTGATGACCGCCTTCGGGAACGAGTTCACCGATCAAAAGACCTATGTTGCGTAGAAAACATAAAGCTTCTGCAGCTGATATTTTTATGTTTTTTCATAATCTTAGTCATTTTCATTGCGATGGGTTTGTTTCGGGACTCCATACCATATTCGAAAGAAGCGATTCTATCATTGAGGTCCTCACAAGTGAAATAATGATTCACTTCTATGAAATGTTGGAGATTTAATCCTAAATCGTATTCGTTCCCGCCTTCCAACAAATCATGCATCAGATCAACTCTCAAGAGGTCGAGTGTGATGAAGACGCATCTGCCAATGCAGATGGACCAAACACATCGGTGGAACTAGGATCATTTCGCAGCACGTGATCTTCAAACTATTCATATGTGCGCAATGCACACGATGAAGAGCTGAACACTTCATTCAATTGATTTTTTTTTGATAAGGCAGAATCGGCAAGGAAAATTTGAAGAAAAACTCCTCGAAAATCCCAGCACATTGTGAACTGCTGAAGTATCACCAATAAGGCTGACAAGTCGGAATTCAATTTTCTGCTTTCTGGAAGAAGTAGAAATTGTGATCCCATTGGTTTCTAGAAACTTTACTTCCTCGACAGTTTTTTTTAAATTGATTTCAAAGAGACAGCATTGGAAACGTATGACACGACATTTTCGAAAATTCCGGGTATTTCGAAAAACTTTTGAAGAACACGACGTAAGGTAATGAACTGAATCTTAACAATTGGCTTTGGAGACAGTTGTATGAGGTTTGCTGGCACATGCTCGTCTTAATCTTTTATTTCGATTTCTTCTGGAGGAATGTAAGTCTTGATATCTTCGAAATATTTGAGACACAGCGCTTCAGTTTAAAATTTTTCAAATGGATGTCGCATCATTAATGCAATTGCTTTGAAATCTGCTAAGTTATTTTGCGATTCCTCAAGATGACCGAGGCTGTCAACTATCCTATCTATAAAATTCTGTACAAAACTTTGTTGAGTCAATTTTTCAAAGCTCTCGATTAGTTTATGTACGCGTATGCGAGGAAAATCCCGAATATTGTACAATTCAGCGACAAATTCGGCGGCAAAAGTATTAAGTGACTCAACAAATGCTAGTGACTCCATTTACTCAGTTATCGTTTAGCTCTTTACGAACATAAGTCTTCTCAAAAAAATTACATTCAACTATAAGAGCAACATAATACGTAATAGCAAGTACAAGGTATTGATACAATAAGATATAAAAATGAAGATAAGAGTAGGTAAGAAAGGTAGCAAAACGACTTCTTCAGACTATAATAAATACTGAGTTATATTCAACAGTCACCTCCAGGAATGAAAATATGTGAAGCGTCAAGAATGATTATTAAAAATATTCAGTATTCGTCTCTGTAACTTTTAATTCGTCAATCGTAATAATATTTCATAGATCATGAAGTTGATGTTGAAAACGTCTGAGAATCCATATTGTGAGAAGGTAAGAAAGGTAGCAAAACGACTTCTTCAGACTATAATAAATACTGAGTTATATTCAACAGTCACCTCCAGGAATGAAAATATGTGAAGCGTCAAGAATGATTATTAAAAATATTCAGTATTCGTCTCTGTAACTTTTAATTCGTCAATCGTAATAATATTTCATAGATCATGAAGTTGATGTTGAAAACGTCTGAGAATCCATATTGTGAGAAGGTAAGAAAGGTAGCAAAACGACTTCTTCAGACTATAATAAATACTGAGTTATATTCAACAGTCACCTCCAGGAATAAGAGTATGTGTTATAAGCTTTTGACGTTTGCTGTGGACTCGAGGCTGCGTATGATTTTATTTAGAGTAGTTGTTACTTTCTCGACTTTCATGGTGATCTTCAATACTGCTCGCTGTAACAGTAGCCAAAGAGGTTGCGTTTCTGGCGGATACGAAGAATGCAAAACGAAGAAAGATTTCAAAGTCATATCAGAGCTTCTGCGAGAGTACGTAATCTATAGCGCGTTCTTCCAAGCACTGTACAGAAGGAGGCGTCTGTCAACAAATGTTTGCCAACAATAATTATCAGTGGAGTTACAGTCTGGTCACAAGTTGCATATTTGTCGATTCTTCTCGTGATGAACTCGTCCAGTTTTTCTATAGACTATAAAAAATAAAAATATACTAATTTTGGTTCTTGCACTAATATTCTCTATGATAATTCAACAAGTCTGTACCTCGACTACAACGAATATCTCGCATATAGCTTGCATTTCTATTTTCTCTTCTTCTGATTCCTCTTTCCGGCATTTATTTGCGTTCATAAGCATGCGACGCTCATTGGCTCTCAATTTTGGGGCTTTGATTCCCAAGAGCAGAAGCATCAATACAAGACCGTCTTTCGCATTTTGGTATATATTTTACATGCTAAATAATGAGTATTATAGAAACTCGTCATCTATAGCTTCACTCAAATGAAAAAACAGTTCATCAGTTTCTTGGCAGACGAACTTACGGGAATGCAAAAACTGCTCGAAAGCTGGTCGCAGAACTATCCAATTTGATACAATATCGATGGAAACGTTTGGGTTTTAGCTTTCAAAAGTCATCAGAAAGCTGAAAAATTAAGACATCATCTGCTGGGATACTTCCGCCATATCAATTCAAATTAGCTTCTTCGTGATAGCATATAGCTATAATAATGACGTACTAGTTCGAAACCATTTTCGGTTGATAAGCAAGAAAATTCAGTTAATTGCCATGCTTCAACACTGCTGTTTGCTAAAGCCCTAGATTTTTCCTGTTTGAATGCAAAAGTTTTCAGGCAAGCCTCGGAAACACTATGCCAAGGTTCAATCGATGTCTGCTGAAACTCCAACAGTTCTTGGATTTACGTATGTAATCTACTCAGTTGAAGGAGAATTCTCGAAGGAATTCTGATAAAAAAATAAAATTATTTCAAACTTGAGTAGTTTTTGGATGCAATACACGAAGCAGAGTAGGTACTTCTAGACAAATTTTGTACTCAACTGCACAATTAAATTAACGCGTACGGAACCAGTGCGAACCTCGAATTAATGTCGATTTGACACGAAATCGACATCGAATCGACTCTGCTATTTCCAAGGGAAATTATCGATAAGGCATCGCGAAAAAACTACAACGAATCGATGTTTTATCAGATCGATTCGATGTCGACCAATGCGATGCCGTATCGATGCTTTCCCCTAAGAAATAGCAGAGTTGGTTCAATATCGCTTCGAGGTGATGGTTCCGTACGGGAAATTTTACATTAAAAGGTTTCGTACGAGATGAAAAATTAATGAATCTTCACAAATTTAAATCACTAATAGCATTCAAAAATAATGTATGTGACAGTTTGTAAAGTCCAGTGAATTTCTGAATATTGCAGGCTATGAAGCTTACTTGAAAAGTTTCAGAGGATTTTGGCGGGTTACTTGTTCGCGCCTTAGAATTATGGCAAGTTCTCGATTAATTATTAATCGAACAATTGCACATATTATAGATTCGAGAAAAGGAGATTGTTTATGATACTCAAGAACAGCAAGTATCAGAACTCCTTCAGTCTCAGAACGAAGATACGGACGAATATTTTCTCGTTCATTATTAAAAAGTGATTGATGCACAGAATCGACTTTTTTGCATCTGCTACAAAGAAGTGCATTGTCGTTTCAATGAATGTGATGCAGCAAAAATGTTGATTACGTGCAGCAAACAAAAAACGTAGCAATGTACAGCTGACAACACTAGAACAATAAATGACTAATTATATATTAGAATAATACCCGGGGGCAAATTGACCGTCGGCCCACGGTCGGGCCAACTGGTAGAAGGTCGGTCCAACTTTGTTTGCCACTGGTCGGGCCAACCAGCTAAATGATGACGTTCAACCGCTTTTATTTTCTCAATGTCGGCCCGATATTTGGACCCATAGATGGGCCATCTATTCTATTTTGTCTAATCAAATCCAGACCATTTTTTTAAGTGATGAAACATCAATTTTTCACCAAAATATATCGTAAACAAAGATATTTCAATTTTCTCAACCAAATAAGAGCAAATTCGAACACTAAAACAAAATATTTGGAAGTGAAATTGAATTAAATATGTTAGCTAACAATTACACTGTCCTGCATAGATTACGGCACTTGACTAATGAGAATAGATTTTGATAGGTTTTTTCATGGAATATATAAAGCACTGTATGTGAATTGAAAATTGACTAATTTTTTGGAAAAAAGATGCAACAAAATTTCTTTAAATCACTATTTTTGTTTCAATGCAACTTTTATATTGGAAATTTTATTTATTTATTTATAAGGTTTAGGACTATAAAACAATTGCCTTTTCCGACAGTAAAAGGATCAAAACTTTTTTTTTCAATTGTTTGCTATCTATAACTTCAATAACAGGGCTAAACGTTTTTCGTAAGAAGCTTATTTAGACTTTGCGACTTTCTTCATTGGTTAAAATTTTGTTTGCAATTGTTCGAATTCGCTAAACCTTTCAAAAGAAAACAACTCCGCTGAAATTCATCTGGTACAGAAGCAGACAACTGATCCAAGAGTTAACACAGTAATTTTCGATTTTCTCGGCTGAGCTTACTCCTGTTTTTTTTTAAACAGCAATTTCTGTAGAAAAGAACTTATGATTACGAAGAAGTGGCGATGTTTCGTCATCATGATGATGTTCCGGTTGAGATTTCTTCTCGAAAGATTTTTTGGTTCGTCGAGGACAGTCGATGTCTGGATAAACTCTCACTTGACTTTTAGGATTGTCTTTGGTTGCTCTCACCATTTCTCGTTTTATAGTACACCTTTCACAAGCGTGGAATCCGGTGTATCCTTTAGTACACTTAACAAAATCTCGCGCCGTTATATCACAAACAAAAGCTTTTAAATCGAAATCATATTTTTTTGAATCGATTTCAATTCCGTGCTTTATAAATATTATTATTAATATTACAAAAATAATCCGGATGTAAGACCTAAGTAAACATACTCTCCAAATTTTCCTTTCTTGGACAGCATTTCCGTAATCACACCTTCTGTTCTCTTTGTCTTTAGCAAAGTTTCCGCAGTTTTTGGAAGATCGTTATGACCTTCTGATCTTAACAACTGCAAGAGTTCATCAATAACTGCGTGTGGAAGGAATGTCAAATTTTCAATAGTCCATTTCACAAGTTTTTCACGTAGACTTAGCTTTTTGAAAGTCGATTGTAAAAGAAGTTGATTCTCGCTTCTTGCTTCTCCTATTTCGCTTCCACAATCTGTACCTGTGTCTGATAAAAGATTGTGCTCAGTACCTGTTCCACTTTCTTTATTCTATATTCTTTATTTCCGAATTTAGAGTTTGCAAATCTGTTTCAAAGAATCTGAAAAGGTATAATATGACATTAAAATTTAAAGACAATTTTGAAGAATCTTCGGTTATTAGGATGTCAATACGATTGTCAAATCAACGAATCCCAACTATTTACAGAATCGTCTTTACCTTGTTCTGAACGAAATGCTTCAAAACTCGAAGGAACATCCTTCAAGGTTATCAGTAAAATATTATTTGAAGATTTTAAACGCAACAAATACAGTATTTAGTTTTTCCAAAATAAAGGATTAATAGAATTTTTTACATATAGAACTAGAAGATTAGCAAAGAATTTTTCCATATCTTTGCCAATTTTCTAGTTCAAAAAAATGCCAAGGTAGGTATTCCAAAAATTTTTTTTTAAGATTATGATAAAGTTAGGAAGATTTTGGAACGCCATGGAAAAATCCAGAGAGATTCTATAGAATAATCCAAAATATTCTGGAGAATATAGAAGATTTGAAAAGACGCCGCAGGAGAGTACAAGAAGAAAAAAATTGCTTCAAATGAATAAAAGTAATCTGCTAAAATAGGAACCGCAGATATTCTCTGGAATCTCTAAAAAAATGTTCAATATATCTATAAAGTACATAAATGAGCCTGTCAAATTTGCAGACCAATTTTTGTTGCTGAAATCTATGAGATATTACAGAATACTGCTTTTTTTACCAGATGAATTCTGTTAAATCAACATCATTTTTCTCCTTGTACAAGAAATTGCAATTATCTTGAAAGGTTTTGTGAAATTTTCCTTCTAGTTTACAAGACAAAATCAAAAGAAATTTTCTACGATTTTTGGAATTCTTGACGACACAAAAATTTTCCAGACGAATCTACAACACACTCTAAAAAAGTCCATAATTCTTTAAAAATTCTAAAAATATGTATAACTTATTCAAGTGCAAAAAGTTTTTGCATTTATTACTTGTAACCACTTTGCAACACCCTTCAAAGTTGAAAAATGTAGAATTTTCAAATACAAATATAAATAGAGTTTAAATGATTACACTTTCTTCAAATCTTCAGGGATTGCAACTTTTAACTCCTGATCAACTTCTTCAATGAGGCTTTTGGAAGCGCTGATGGTATCGTCACTACAAATGCTGTTTTCGCTGTTGCCATCATCATCAACTTTTTTACGCTTAAATTTCCTGAATTTTTTCAACCTTTCATATGCCGACCTTTTTCCGGTTATATTTATCAATGTCTACAAGTGACACAACAATTCGACTTCCCAATAATACGAACAGATCTACCGTGGTCGATAGCAGATCTATCGAGATAATTCGAAGTAGGTTATATTCAACCAATGTTAAGGGTAGATGCTACGTCAACAGACGGGCCATCTATTGCCCAGAGTTAAGACAACCGTACTTCACCGATATTTTTAGAACAATAAACCAGAGTATATCCAACGGTCAGCAGATATGTTGTTTTCAGAACTTGTATACAAAAAATGTACACTGAACTTAGAGGTTACGTTTTGGGAGATTACTCAATAGATTGATAGTGTATTCTCTGAAAATTTTGTTTTCAATTCAGATGGCCGATAGAGAAAGAGTTGACAAGTATATTTTCTTTCTATTTATTCTCAAAATTGACGAAGAGCAGAAATTTCTGCAAAATAATTGCGGTCAGCGCAGTAACCATTACGGTTTCGGTGGTAATTAATCAAGTTTACTTTTCTCCGTGTACCTTAACTGGACACGATGGTCGGGAAGCAAAAAAAAAGTCTGCTTGAAAATCCCAAGAAAAGTGAATGGGACATACTTTTTCTGGTAGTCAGGAGTGCTCAAAAATCGTTGAGACAAAATCTGAACAGATCCTGTTCGCGAGAATATCTCCTGAGGGATGTATTTTATTACAAAAGTTACTCCAAAATTATTTGTAGAGAATTAAATTACATTTCGAACGAGCTCTATAAGATTGAAAAATATTCATTGGTTACCGAGATAGAGCACATATTAGTGAAGTCAATCAGTGGAAAAAATCGTTTAATGTTTAATAGCCACTGAGAAAGAGCTAAGCTCATTTTGAGTCCAGAAATAACATCTTTTTGAGACGCAAGATTTTTAAGCCAAAAAGGTCCTAATTTGAGTCTGTGAACAAAAGAAAACTACATTAAGTTACCCAGGCAACGCTTGCTTTGAGGCCTGAAGAAAATAAGACGCAAGATTTTTTAGTCAAGCTTTTTTCTATGTTTCAAGGATAAAATTCCTGTAAAAGACTGGGATAAATTCCAATAACTTCACAAAATTTGTTTAGTTTCGTGGGCGGTTGGTTCCAGCTTGAAGTCGCGCACGACTCTTCCGTCATCCATTCGCCCGGGACTTTCATCCGCGGCCGCACGCGCTCTAGGCGAACGAGACAAGCCGCACCAGGCAGGGGAAGACTAATTAGAATCCTCCCACGAACGACGCGGACAGTCGAATCCGCCCGAGAAGTAGGACCGCGGGTGCAAGCCCCGATGCAATTTCTACTGGCCCTCCCCGTTGTTTCGCTCTCGACGCCCTTCGAGCTCTCTCGTCTTCATCAAAAGTGTGGCGAATGACTTGATGAGCGTCCAGAACCGCTCAGACTGGAGCATGTGAAGGACCATCGTGTCAGGAGTAAGCTCGGCACCCACTGCCTGACCGAGGGGCTCCCTTGCCACACCCCATTTTGCGCAGACGAAGAGTGCGTGCTCTGCGGTATTCACCGGGAAATCGCGGTAACAACACATCTCCTCGTCTCTCTTTTTGAAGCGCCTCAGGGACGCGTTAAAACAGCCATGGCCTGAGAGCGCTTGCGCCAAATAGAAGCCGATTTCCCCGTGCTTTCTGTTCAGCCAGGTGGTGAGCTTCGAGATCAGGCGGTAGGTCCATCTCCCGGTCAGCTCACCGTGCCATCTCATCTGCCATTTCATCTATCATTTCTCGACGAGTCTGCGCCTTCCATCCTTGCGGATGGCCTCATTTGCGTGAGCGACTTCCTGCAGGTCGGCACAGCTAAGCTCCTGGTAAAGCTGAAAGGTCTATTGCCTTTCCTCCGCCAATAAATCTATTGGTGGGAAGCTCGACAGGACCAACACAGCATTCGTCGAGGCAGTTCTATATGCTGAAACTATTTTCAGCGCGACGAGTCTCTGCGCCGAGAACAGTTTCCTCTGGATGGCATGGTTTTGTAGGGCATTAGCCCAGACCGGTGCTGTATAAAGCAGCTTCGAATGGACCACGCTCGCCACCAGTCTCCTTTTCGCTTCCCTGGGTTCACCATTGTTTAGCATAAGCCGAGACAAGTTTGTTCCACATTGGATGGCTTTGGCAGTTGCGATCCTATAGGCTATTTGTCGCCTTCGTATATCACCCACCTGTCGCTCAAATAGTCATCTATAATTCGCAACAGGCAGTCTCGAACTTTTTTCCGCATCATCGCCTCGATGCAGATATTCCGCCTCGCGGTATTGAACGCATTGCGTATGTCAATGCTGATCAAGGTGCAGAACCCCTTACGCTTACCAGTTCCTTTTCATGCATTTGTGGCGATGTTAACCACAGCTTGGATAGCATCCACAGTGGACCTGCCTTTCCTGAATCCGAACTGGTTTTCCGAGAGACCGTTCTCCACGACTAAGAGAGCCTGAAGCTGTTGTACAATACAACAAAGGGCCACCCTTTACCCTCTTGGTAGTTTTTTCCAGAGGGGAAGAAGGCACAGATCTTTTTTCGCCCAAAGTTGGTTGTAATTACCCTTCGTTGAAAGTAAGTTAGTTATGATTAAGTCGAGTGGGTTGAATATTGTAACTTGAGTCCTGACTTCGTAGGTGTTGAGATTAAGGTACTAGTACACTTTAGAAGGCTAAAAATAAGGCAATTTTGAATAACTTTTTTCTCAGTCCCATTGATATATATTTATATGAAACTTTTTTTATCATGTAAATACATGTTTGTGGAGTACAAACAAATTTTTATTTAAAATTTTTGTTTTATGGCCCAAATCCAGGGAGCGCCAAAATCGAACATCAAAAAAAAAATTTGACGCATGGCCGACAGTTTATCTCTGGATCGGCAAGCCTGAAACAAAAAAATGAAATGGTTTCTCTGAAAGGAAGGTTGCTTACGTGACAATTCACCACATTTTTTTATCTTCCCAGACAAATCCGTGGTTTTTGGAGGTGGCAGCACTGAATCTTCCGTTTTTTTTACGTGGCTGTCGAATTTTCGGTGAATTTTCGTAATTCGACTAACGATTTTTTTGCCTCCTTCAGGTACCGGAATATTCGTTTTCCCACGTGCAGAACACACTCAAGTTTTTTGATAATAAAATCTCCATACGGTTTAGCTTCACATAAATTGGTAAACGTCTTTGAGTCCCCGTCACCTATGTAGTAAGCGTATTTTGCCATATGGATTTTAAGAGAGTTTTTAAAAATCGCAATTATTCCTTGGACTTCCATACCTCCGGAGCTACCTTGGTAATTTGCCGAACATTGTTCCTGATGCTCACTCTCGTACCAGATCTCGAAATCAACGCGATTGAGTTTTTTCTCCATTATCTCACAAGCTTTGCACGTCTTAGAAGAAACAAAATAATCTAATACTTTGCCTGTGTATTTACCTATTAGAGTACAAACACCGATCGATGAGCTGAAGCCACGGTTTAACCACGTGCCGTCACCTGAAACTACTAATTCATTCTCAGGCAAATTATTTTCCAAATTTTTTTGTTTCTCCTCCTGACCAGCTTTTTTTAGGCAAATGTCGGCAATGCTTTTTGTTGCAATTTGTACATTTTGTAGCAGCTTATAATACGTTGTTTTACCGAATTCAATGTCATATCCATCAACGAACAAAAAAGTTCTAGTCCGTTACGACCCACGCCAAGCAATCGCATAATAAATACAATGCGTCGGTTAACTTCAAAGCCAGTATTTATAAGATGTGAAGAATTTATCTGCCGATCACCACAAGCACACTCTACATTTATCTTGAATCCAAGACCCCGAATACCAGTTTTGGTAAACTTGACATCTGTGTCACAAGATTTACATTTTAATATTGTCGCTAACGCCGAAAAAACGAGTGGAAATGCCAGTATGCAATAATTGAAAGTATCATCACACTTCACTTCAAAATCAGAATTACACGATAATTTTCTTGCTGATGCACTGGTAAACTCAGTGGAATGTTCAGAAGTAAATTGATTTCCACGGAACTCATGTTTCACTTTAGAAGTTTTCTTACTTTTTCTCTTACTGTATGTACTGCCCTTTCCATACGTATTCATTGTATTATAAACACACAAATGCTTAGATTTATAACAAAACAAGCACTGAGACGATAAGAATAAACTTTCGAAAAAGTCGTGTAACCCAAAAATATTTAAATGGAAGAAGAAAATAAACAATAGTCGCCAAGCGACTAGCAGCTGGGAGTGCGCACGCATTTTCACTTATTTCATGGTGTTAAGAGTTTGAATTTTTTGAAAATATTTTAGGAGAAGATATTTAAAGGTCTAAGGAGTTGAAAAATGCAAAAAAAACTAAATCGATTTTTTCAAAATTTTAAAGTGTACTAGTACCTTAATCTTAATTAGACTGTAAACTTTGTGGTCCAGCCCGTTGGGATGGTTGATTTCTAATCCCGGTTATTCTAGATGATTCTTTAAGTCGATTCCCCTTCACTTTTCACTGTCTTTGAACTTGTAGACCTTATGTCGCGGCTTCAATTTTACTGAATTAAAACTGGACTGGACCAACTTGCGATTTTTTTTTTTTTTTTTGGTGAGGAGGAAAAATGGCGAACTATTTTATTTCCTCCCCCGGTAGAGGAGGACAGCCAAGTGCGCCCAAGACGCAGGACCGCGGGTGCAGGCCCCGATGCAATTTCTACTGGCCCTCGTTGTTGACGCGCTCTGCACGCCCATCGAGCCCCCTCGTCTTCATCACCAGGGTGACGAATGACTCGATAGGTATCCATTTTTGTTCAGACTGAAGCACGAGAGAAACCATCGTGTCAGGGGTGAATTGTGCGTCCGCTGCCCGACCGACAGCCTCCCTTTCCGCGCCCCACGTGGCAGAGACAAAGAGTGTGTGATCTGCATTGTCCTCAAGGGAACCGCAGTAGCAACACGACTCATCGTCTCTTCTCTTGAAGCGCTTCATGTACGCTTTAAAGCAACCATGGCCCAAAAGCGCTTGCGCCAGCTGAAAGCCGACTTGACCGTGCTTTCTATTCAGCCCGGTGGAAAGCTCCGGGATCAGACTGTGTGTCCATCTCCCGGATTGGTCACCATGCCATCTCGCCTGCCATTTCTCGACGAGTCTGCGCCTTCCATCCTTGCGGATGGCTTCCTTCGTGCGAGCGATTTCCTGCAGGTTTGTTAAGCTTACCAGTTCCTCCTCTTGCTTTAGTGGCGATGTCCACCGCTGCCTGGATGGGGTCAACTGTGGACCTGCCTTTCCGAAAGCCGAACTGGTTTTCCGAGAGACCATTCTCGCGGACCATGTGACCCTGTAGTCTTTCTAGGATCATTTCCTCCAGAAGTTTCCCCATCGTATCCAATAGACATATTCGTCTATACGATGAGACATCCCCTAGAGGTTTGTTGCCCTTCCTCAGCAGGACCAACCTTTGCTTCTTCCAGTATGCCAAGAATCTCCCCTCCTGAAGACAGAAGTTAAAGACTTCTAGGAGGATCTCCGGGTACGCCACGATCACCTCTTTGAGGATCTTGTTCGGCAACCCGTTGGACCAACTTGCGATGAAAAATCTGATGAGACGGAACTGACTTCTATTGGGACTTTCGCTTTTTATAGGACTTTGAAAGGTCAACTATGACGATCTGCATGCTATGACAAGTTACGTGTTATTACAAGTTACATGTAGTGACTCTTATGTGTGTGATAAGTGCACGTGGTAGTGTGTTGGTACTGTAGGGCTTCATTCACCTTCTCTTTGGGACAGTCAATTTGTAATCATGTGTGGGTATTATAACGACACGACACATGATAATTCCATATTGATCATTCTGTTGTTCTTTAGATCGGACTATAACTTGCGTCGATAAAATTACGCACGTGGTAATGCTGTCTTGATCCCTTCATTGATTTCTTAATCGGTTTGTTACTTGAGGTGCTAGAGTCGCGGGACGTGACAGGTGGTTGTCGAGTGTTGTTCTTGTCGATTTGTAGTTCAAGCGTCGTCTCGTAAATATGTGGAACCAAGTTATTTACAACTGTGGGCAACAACTAAGGTGAATTTTGTTATAAAATGAAAAATCTTTATTTATTTATCCAAATCAATTTCATCCCATTCAAGGTAATCCCCTTCCGATATAATGCACTTATGCCAACTTTTTTTCCACTCGTCGAAACACTTGTTAAATTCGATTTCCGGAATTGCCTACAAAGCCTTTTTCGATTCGGCTTGTATCTCTTCATTCGTGTCAAAACGGTGTCCTCGGAGTAGTCTTTTGAGTTTAGGGGATAGTCATCAACACGTTCTCTGCCTTCTTTGAAGTCTTTGTACCACTTATAAACATTATTTCTGCAACATGGTCAAATCACCAAAGACCTTCTGCAACATTCTGTACGTTTTCGCAACTGAAATTTCATTCCGCAAACAAAATTCAATAGGACTTCTTTGCTTAACAAATTCAGACATTGTAAAAATCGAAAAAATCACTTTTAGTCGTTTAGAAAACACAAGCGTAACTATGTAACAAATGATGACATTGACATGAAATTTGGCAAAGATGTCAGTAACAGTAGGAGCAACATAAAAATAAAAGAATTTGCCCGAATCAGTTAGCCCAGAAAGTTTAAATTAAAAATTCACCTTAGTTTCTGCCCACAGTAGTATATTTTGTTACTATAATTTTGATTATTATTCCAAAAAATCACATCATGACGACGTAAGAAGATCATAAGAGCAATCACGCGGAAAACAGGAAAAAGGTATGTGGTCCTTGCGGAAGGAAAATTGTAATCGGCAAGAATTAATTGGATTCCGTTAAAATAACAAAGCGACTCGGAAAATTGATCAAAGATTCAATCAATCAAAAAATATAACTCGACAGATGACAGATTCCCACTTAGCATTTGTACTACGTATCGATTCACACTCTTTGAACACGATCAGAATAATAAAAAGAGGCCTCTTCCAGAGATTCCTGAATATGAAAATATTTCGTTAACAAGAATCACAGGGCCCATTCAATTAAACGATGATTCTAATATCTTGACTGCGATTGTTTGATATGTTTGACTGGTAGAGAAAAGGGCCATACAAAGATGAAAATACCAAAAACTGATGCACAGTGCAATAATTTTATTGAATTGTGTACGAAAGGTTTACAATAAATTGGACGAGGCAAGAGTCATGTTTGTAAAAAGCGTGAGCATATAGCACGTAAAATGTGACAAGTTTATTGGATAGATTGCTGGAACGACAAAAAGAGTTTATAGCTGCAAAAATCATCAAAAATAAATTAGAAATTTCAAAATCAAATATGTAAATATACCTTTCTGCTAATCACATGAGGAAATTAGATTCATTCCTCAGACATTCTGCTGGCAGAAAATCTGTACCAAGTCATTATAAAAATCATATGAAAGTAAAATCGCAATCATTGGAAGGAGTGTTCAAATTGGATATTATACAGTTTGAGGTAAGGAATGATATGAAAGAAGAGAGACCTGTCGTTTGGGGTGATGCTGAAGAGCCCGTTGATGCAGTTTTTGACAATAGAAATTTTGTTGGTGACTATGTTATCAAAATAATGGCAGATGGTGGACAGGGCTTCTTCAAAATTTGTTTACCCATATTTCCTCCATCAACAGAATCAAAAGATAGTTCAGAAGAATCGCTTTTTGATAATATACCTGCAAAGAAGAAGAAAATCGATCCGGGGAATGTGAAAGTGGAAAGCTCACTCATCGGCGTTAAGAAATTGATCATGCTTTGCGTAGTACTAGATATCAAGGCAACTCATGAGAATATAAAAATGCTTTTCGACCTGACTAAAATAAACAACATTTCATTTAAGTTTTCATCTAATTTGAAAGTTCTACTCATGATTTATGGACATCAAACAGCTATCTCCTCGTTCCCATACCCTTATTGTTTCGCCAGCTTTTATGATTATGAGTAATTCATTTCTTCTGGAGGTGATCTAAAGTTTTCTAAGCAGTGTCACAGCGTAAATAATGAACCTCTTTTTAAGGAAGATGACAGTGTGCTGGTTCTCGATAAATGTGTTATCCCGGAATTGCATATGATGCAAGAATTCGTTAATCATCTATTCTGTAACAATTTGGTACCTATTTTAAGTCGAGAAGCAGCATTCAGATGGCCTAAGAAGTTGAAAATAATTTTCAAAAGCTACCAGGGTAAGATCTTTAAAGGAAATGCCTGTCGAAAATTATTGAAAAATGCAGATACCCTTAGTGATAAAAGAATATATGGTGATCTTGGTTCATTCGCTGTTGTACCTTACATATCTACTTTCAGAACGATGGATAAAATTGTTGATACTTGCTTCTCAACGAAGAGAAATAATCCTATACAAGATATCGACATTCTCATTAATCAGCTGCCGAAACATCTTCTATCAGTGAACGTAACAGAAACATTGAAAATCCAGATCCTGCTGAAGGATGTAAAGCAATTGCTTGAATTACTCAGTAATTCAGATGGTTTGGGATTGTGGTCTGAACAGTCTGGAGAGTCCGCTCATCGAGAATTCCTCAAATTTTGGAACAGATGCAAGATTCAGCTTACAGTTCATTCGTTGTTTGAGAAATATTATTGTTCAAGACTTGAAATAAAATTACCAAAAAAAATATATGGGGCCAGTCTGATTCACATGCGAATAGAATTTTTTTAGATTTTGATTCGACTTTCTTTTAGCAATTCAAGACATGAGAAATTTTTGAAAAACTGATTTTCAATGATTTTCGTGAAAAATGATCAAAACGGGTCTACGTTGAGACGCTCTATCTCGGTGGCTATTAAACATTTTCGAATGTTTAAGGACTCATATTGAGGATTATTGAATCCTCTACCAACACCGATAATCACATTATGGATGAAATACATTCCTGAGGAAGTATCTCGTAAAAAACGATTTTTTTCACCGATTAACTTCACTAATACTCAATGTCGAATATTTTAATTTTGCACAAAAAGCTTAATATAGACAATTCGAGAGACATGGAGGACAAAGGATGAACTGCGTGGGACGTATGCTATTTCTGAGCCTAAAACATCTTCTGATATTTGTCGCCTAATGCCGACTCTTTTGCACCGCCGTCAACTCATGCACAGGGCACCATTCGAAGATATCGCCAGGACCTGTGCTGCGTTTCCTGCCCTAGAGTACCTGGATGACTTCTCCAGATTGTGTGGAAATCCAAAAACTAAGTTGTGGGGCAAACTTGCCATCAATCTCCAACGCACAGAGGTAGAAAATCCCATTTTACTGTAAAAAATTTATAAAAACTAGGAAAACCAACGAATTTTAATGAAAATTGGAGGGTGTATAATATACATATTATAGTTTTTAAGTGAATTTTAAAAAGTTAGGGGCGGACGTCTTTGGGACTCTAGGCGGAACAAAAATTTGAAAATTGTTAAAATCTTACTAGCATCGGGATGTGGGGTACGAGGATTTCGTTTGCATTGATATTAGTTCTTGCTATCATAACCTGGCGGCGCTGATGCTCATTTTCACTTTTTAAAGTACCCTCCAAAAATACATGGTAGTAGAGGTACTGTCAGGGCAGGTCGACCTCTAATGTATTGGGTGTCCCCGTAGGATAGTTCATGTGCGGTGGTGTACGCGGCGCTAGTTGTCGGAAGCGGGCGGAGTGCGGCAAAGGGAACGGCTTCGTATGAGTTCCGCCATTGTTGTATATATGTATCAACAATTCGTACGCGATCGCGCTTTATAATCATTTAAAATGAATTCGAAGTACGAAATTCAGTGTGCTGTGAGTGGGTGTACCTCCAAAAGGGGTCGGAAGAACAATGTGTCAATTCATCGGTTTCCGAAGAAAGAAAATGCCGGACAACGATGGATAGAAGCATGCTCAAATCCCTACTTGTCGAGGTTAGGATACCTCGAAGTACTAGAAAGACAATTTTTTATTTGTCATCGACATTTTTCCGACGTTAAATTTACCGTCGTGTAGTGATGTGTCGAGTGGAAGTGATGTGAACATTAAACCGGCGAGTGTTTCTTCCCCATCAGACTTCGAAATTTTTTATTCCCGAAGTAGAAAAACCTGCAGACGGCACACGAGACTTTGAAGAAAGTAGCGTGCAGTTTGCCCACGTAAGTAACAATATGTTTAATTTCATACGATATTGTATATAATTTCAAACTTTTCGATTCTGATCAGAGTCCTCATTAGTGATCTTTATTTCTAAAATTTTAAGTGCAATAAATAAAATATTACATATATGAGCCCTGTTTCGAAGTAAACTTTGAAAATATGAAAACATGTAAAAATCGTAAGAAAATTTACATAAAATAGTACAAGAAACTTCGATGAAGTATCTAAAACTTCCTTAGGAATGACAATAAAATTCTAGCACGTAATTTTGAGATACCAAACTAAAAAAGTAGTATATACACTACTGGTCAAAATTATTTATTCACCTGCTGTGTTAGCTATTCTTAAAGTGTCTTAATCTTTATAATTATTTAAATTTTGCATCTAGTGAGACCAAGTTGAAGGCAAAATGATAATTTTATAAGAATATATTGCAAAAAACGTCAAATTTCGATCTTTTTGAATAAATATTAATAACACTGAAATTAATTAAGACCTTTAAACGTTTCCGGTCTCATTTTGAAGGTTATTCTTCATAGTATTTTGTTAACTTATCAAGATATTTTTAGAATTTTTCTTTTGGATTCTACCCTGGGGTCAAACATGGTACAAACATGTCGAAAATTTTCAAATGAAGACAGTAATCTATAAATTTTATTAAAATATGATACACATTGGTTTTTAAAATTTTCTTGTAAGTAGCTACACATTTTTAAAATTTTATGACCTTTTTGTATCATTCTTGACGCCGGGTAAAATCCAGGAAAAAAAATCTGAAAATATCTTGATTAGTTAGCAAAATACTATGAAAACCTACCATTTAAATGAGACAAAAAACTTTTAAAAATCTTAATTAATTTCAGAGTTGTTAATATTTTTCAGAATGATTGAAATTTCAAGTTTTTTGAAATATTTTTTTATAAAATTAACATTTTGTTATTTTTTCTGATTTTTCTAAATCATTTCAGTCGATTATGTCGATCATTAGAAGAGTGTATCACTGTACGTGACAACGGAACTCTACTATATCGACCTTATCAACCTATGATTCAGAATTAATCCAACGTTATTTAAAACTAGATGGTATTTTCCAATATAAATTGAAGAAATTTTTCTGTGAAAAAAAAAATTTCTTCAATTTTGTTATTTAGTTTATTTTATTATTTTTTATTTTGTTTTATTTGTTATTTGCAAAATTTTATTAACTTTTATTCTATGATAGGAAAAAAATTTCAACCTATTATCATAAAAATTAAGACACTTTAGGAATAGCTGAAACAACAAGTGAACAAATAATTTCGACCGGCAGTGTACTTCTGTCTAAATGTTACTGAAGATATAGATGCAAGTACATATATAGTATAAAATTACAAAGGATTATTTATGTAAAAATAGCTGAGAATTGCCAATACAAATTCCACAATGTCAGAAATTCCCACCACAATTTCGCGAAACATGTGACTGGAGTTTTATTTTATAAAATTTATTTTTATTTATTTTATAAAATACCTACGAAATAAATTTCAAATATTCATATAAATTAAATGCTTTTAATCTATATTCCAGAAAAAAGAATCAGAAGATATCCCAGAAGCAGGAAGAAGCAAGGATGTACTTGGAGAAGACTTTCACACAACACCGAAGAGAGCTATCTCGACCCCACAAAGTGTTCGATTATCTTGTAATACAAAAATCAACGCAAAATGTGCTAAGCAACTATATTTTCTGAAAATAAAAATACAAATTACAGATATTTTTGATTTTTATTTATGACGAGAAAACCATGATTTAAGGCAAAATTGTGTAAATGTAATTAAAGAGTGAGTTGATATCAACATAACTTCTCACTCTTGAATTAAATTTTCACAATTTTGCGCTAAATCTTCAATTTCCTTTTAATTTTATTTGAATATATTCTTTGTAACACATTTAAAGAACCTACGTATGCATGTATATGCACTAACACGTGCACATATAATGGTAGTTCATGCGCAGTGCTGTACGCGGCGCTAGTTGCTAACGGTCCACCACCTTTCCATTAGGTTTGCACGGACTGGGTACTGTGGACTTATGACTGGATCGGTTGAAACAAATAGGTAGTAGATACGACATCTACCATAAATCGAAGATGTTCAACGATGGGAATAAACTACCAATTATTTTACTGTCATTCATTTGCAAACAGTTACAGAAAATGAAAGAGAGAGAAAATAGTGAAAAAAAGGTGCGATTGATGGTTTATTGATTCATTATAATTTAGTTATGGGGAAATATAGAAAAAATTTATTAGTTTCTATACAACGTCGCAGTTAAAAATATCTTTGACCACAATTTCATGTTAAATCTTTTAAAGATTTCTGGGTACATGAACCTGAAAATTGTAGTCGCTTCAAGATCGTAAGGTCCGAGTTATCGCACGCTAGTCTGCAGCTAAATTCATATTAAGTTCGGATGCCAATGGATGTTTTCTATCAACGTAAAATCATACTGCTTATTTTATATTTTGTTTTCACCACAATTAATTTTGCTTTGCCGTTGTAAAAAATACAGTGAAATAAGCAGTATAAGAGTTTCTTAAATAAAAAAAAAAAATATTTTAAACTATGTACATTTATTCTATGAAAATTATTATAAAGAATATAATGAATTTTGTTTCATTTATTATATTTTTAATAATAAAATATTTATTTATTGAATAATCTATAACACACGCACAATCTAATTTAACGTTATTGGAACCAGAAAATGTAGTTATTGTAAACAGAAAATGTGGTTATTGGAACCAGAAAAAAAAGAATCATTTAACGGTTTGCAATCTCTTGAGGTTTGGGAACAGACAATAGTTGATGGGGTCCAGGTCTGGAGAATATGGTGGATGCGGAAGCGATTCGAACCCCAATTCATGCTTTCTTGCCTGTACAATGTTCCATGTGTGAGATGGTGCATTCTCATAATGAAAATTATTATTATTACATAATAAACAGAATTATTATATTTATGTTACTTATACCAGGGGTGTTAGTTGAAGTTTGTCGGTTTTTTCAATAAAGAAAACACTTAATTCTCAAGGGAATGTCAAAAATTTTTTATTCAAAGTATTGACCATTGGATTCTACACATTTTGCCCATCGTTCAGGCAAATCATGGATACCATTCCAAAAAAACTTTTCTCTTTCAAGGCAAACCATTCGACGAGCCATTTTTCCACTTCTTCAAAATTGGCGAAGCGCTGCTCTGCGAGTGAATGTCCCATCGATGCGAAAAGGTGATAGTCGGACGGGGCGAGGTCTGGAGAGTACGGCGGGTGCGATAATATTTCCCAATTCAATGCTTTTAATGTGTTCTTAAGCACTTTAGCGATATGAGACGGTGCGTTGTCATGTTGTAGGATAACTTTGCCATGTCTTCGGGCCCATTCCGGCCATTTTTCGATCAACGCATGATTCCAATTGATAATTTGTTGTCGGTAGCGATCTGTATTCACCGTCTCACCAGGTTTTAATAACTCGAAGTACACCACACCACACTGGTCCCACCAAACACAGAGCATTGTCTTACGGCCAAAGCGATTTGGCCTTGGAGTCGATGGTCTGACATCACCAGGTGAAAGCCATGATTTTTTCCATAATTTTGGATTTTTCCCATGGCTTTTAAATGTTGGCAAATTGCTCCTCGGGTCACATTTAGTGTTTGTGCCAATTGTTGTTGCGATTGGGTTGGGTCTTCATCCAATAACGCCTGCAATTCCTCGTCTTCGAACTTTTTCGCTGCACCAGGATGTTCATTGTCTGTTAAATCGAAATCTCCACTTTTAAATTGCCGAAACCATGTCTCACATGTTCTAATCACTGGAGCATGTTCACCATAAGTTTCTACCAGCAATCGATGAGCTTCAACTGCTTTTTCTTTTGATGAAATATGAAAAGCAACGAATGCCGCAAATGCGATTTACTTGGAACAAAATTCGACATATTCACTGAGGTAAACAACTATGATGCTATTATTTTGGCAGAATGTAATTGTGTATTTTTGAAGGTTATTGTCCATAGAAAAATATGACATAGATGCCAAATCATAGAAATGTATACATATCTCTAGCAACATCTATGAGTAAAACCGGCAAATTTCAACTAACACTCCTGGTATACGTGTTGCAAATAAGATTCATAGCCATCCGCCTAATAGGCAATTGCAATTTTGAAAAAAATTCATTGCTCAAAGCTGTCGTTTAGTATATTACGTGCCTAGGTGCACAATGAGGGTTATTGCGCGACGAGCGACAATGCTCGCAGGAGATCGAAGCCGACACGAAGTCGAGGCGCGATCAGTTCTGCGAGCATTGTCGCGAGTCTCGTAATTTCCCAACTTGTGTGCATTGGCACGTATTCTATTTTATGTGTCTTCGGTGCGGATACGAGTTTTTATGCGTACACTCGAATCTAATCTAGCATTGTAGTTGTTTGCGGCGCTAGTCATTACACTTGATATGTCACGAATAGTCCCGGCCATTTTGATTTTCTCGATCTTGTGTAATAGTAATGGATTTTAGTAGACGCATGTGCAGTTCAAATGTATAAGGCTTTGCCAGTAAGATTTTACATTTCATTCCTTTCTGGCGAAATGTAGTACATTGCGCTACTGTTAACTGTAGCGAAAAAACGAGTTTGCGCGCCGGTGGCACATAAAATATTTTATCATATTTTTTTGACACGTTTTACAGTTCTTAATGGAGCGACAATAATATGTATAAATATAGTACTTACTCGGTGAGAAATTTGAAATTGCGTCCATGAATACTAGCCATGTCAAAAACCTAGGCAGCATGCCAACGACGCACATTGGAAAATTGTAACCCATATTGTGACGTCTATTCAGCGGACGTAAGGAACAAAAGTAGGACCCAACAGACGAAAACAGATACAATGTGAAAACTCCGTTCGTAAATGGACGTTCTTACTGCAGCTCTACAGGTACTGGAAGTACTTTAGTGCTTGTTTTGGAAAAAATAATTATGTATATTGGACTAAAATTATTAAGATTTTAACAAATCTATACTTTGAAATCTTACGAATGCTATACTCTTTCATTTTTTAGTGAAATTAATTAAATTTTGCATGAGAAGGGTTTATTTTTAGACTGTGCACTAGTTCCTAATGTGGCGTTCAATGTACCATCTGATCAAATTTGAGCCGGACTGGTTAAAAAAAACAACATTTTTTTGTATTTTAATACAAATCTTTATTATCGTCTTCAAAATAAGCTCCTTTTGAGCCAATACAAGCATGTCAACGGTTAATCCAATTTTCCATACACTTCTTATAGGCCACGGCCGGTATGGCCTACTTCCTTCAGCGACTTTCTTTTTATGGCCTCAGTCAACCCATGGCGCGTTCCCCGGAGCAGATATTTGAGTTTTGGAAACAGGAAAAAGACACAGGGAGCCAAATCTGGAGAATACGGTGGCTGAACAATGACTTTTGTTTCGTGTTTAGCCAAAAATTCAGTCACAATCAAGCTGAAATGTGACGACTCATTAACGTGGTGAAAAATCTGAGTTGTCTGCCTATAAATCCGACCGTTTACAACGAAATGTTTCACGTAGACGCCTCAAAACGGCCAAGCAGTATTCTTCATTGACCGTTTGACCCTCTGGAACGAATTTATGGTGAACCTCACCACGGTAATCGAAGAAAACGATGAGCATCACCTTGATTTTTGATCGGCTTTGACGTGGTTTTTCAATTTTGACACATTTTTGGTGCGCCATTTGCTAGATTGTTGGGCAGTTTCGATGTCATATTCATAAACCCACGTCTCGTCACCAGTCATAATACGTTTGATGAATGTAGGTTCATCAGCTATGTTATCAAGCATCTCTTTTGCAACCTCTCCTCGACGTTTTTTTTTGCAAAAAATCCAGGTCTTTCGATACGAGTCTGCTGGCGACGCGCTTTATACCCAAAACATGAACCACAATGTGTTGAGTCAATCCATAACAGATGTTGAGATTCTCTGCTACCTCTCTAATGCCAACATGACGATTTTCGAGCACAATTTTCTTCACTTTTTCGATGTTATCGTCGTTAACAAAGGTGAATGGACGACTCGTACTCCCCAAAAAATTTCTGCAACATTTTTAATGATTCCGTAGTCGTAATTCCATTGCAAACACACAAGCAAACTCGTTGTTCAATTATTTTTTTCCATAGTAAAAATCGCCATACAAACTTTTCGCGTCGTAAACCAATGGCTGCTAAACACACACTAATGGACGTCTCCCGCTAAAACTTCACACAACTGTCAAAAAAGGTGTTACCAACCTAGAAAAAAAAACTTTTTGTTGTTTCGGTTTACGCGCCCGGTTTAACTGGACCAGTCCGGGTCAAATTTAATCAGATTAAATTAGTCGGGTAATTTGACACACGGAGATTGTTTTGCTGAATGGGTAACAATTTGTTAAACGCATCACTTTTTTCCTGACATTATGGTATACAGAAAACAATTATTGTACTTTAGAGTATTTTGAAAAAATATTGACAATTACAAAAGATATTAATAAAAGAGTGTATTTGACCATTTTTTTTCAAAAATTTCTACAATGGAAATAAAACCTCTCGATGAAATTTCGCCCCGAATAAAAATTGTTCAAAACTTATTAAATTTTGATTAAAAAAATATTGTGATGGAAAAAAATTAATTTTTTTACAAAAACAAAATTGTTTATTATGAACAAGTTGAATTTTAATAACTTTCTCGATGTTCTTATTGAAAATCGTTTGACTCTCTAGATTTGTTAATGTCTTCCGAATGATAAACGAGAAAACAAATTTTGGATTCTCAATTAAACAATGAAAGGCATCCGTTTCTGTAAGCCTAAGTAACTTACCTTGCTTGATCGCGACACGTCCGACCGCGATGATCTTGACTGTGCATAGGTATCTGATTTATGGTATACAAGTATGTATATTCAAATTTTCATGAAATCAAAATGTGAAACAATGATTAATGAACATATTCAATCATCATTTACCTCCCAAACATTGACATTTAATGTATTTTGAATAAAACAAATATTATCATTCTATATATTCATTTCTATATTTATTCTTACTGGCATTTACAATGCTAATGAGCAGTGAGTCACATTAGCAAACAACATGCTAATTTTTGTTGAACTAATGAATTTTCGAAAGTAGTGGTGCATATATGGTATGTATCACTAGGCACGAAAGGGTTAGACACCTGAATTTGTATCTCTACAGCAACCCTAAGTTTGTATACACTATATGTCAGCAATCTTTATAATGTGCGGTAGATGATTGAATGATGCCTCAATAGATTCTCATATATCAGTTTGTGACTCTGAAGAAAGAATTTGTTTACGGTTTGCTTTTACAATTTTAGAGTCCGAAGTGCATTGGTATATTTCCCGTTGCTATAACAAATTTCAATATGCAGAAAGTTCTATTTTCTTAAAAATCATTTTCCCAAAACGGCATTAGATTATTACTAACAATGTAGAGAATTTCCGCGAACCACTATACTATTACTAACAATCCACTCGATTGTTACTAACGATTTAGTTTTTCTTCGGAAAAATGATTTTAGAAAAATTGAACTTTTTACGAAACGAATACCTACCGACAGTGTTCGCAGAACGTGGACGTAAACTGCCCCCACCATGGACCCTACCAGCTCATGGCTTCTTCCTCGCTCCACTGCCGTAGGTTGTTTGAATGAGGAAGACACAATGAGTTCGAAGCATTTATGGTGGGGGACGTTTACGTCCACGTTCTGCGAACACTGCCTACCGACCAATTCATTTTGTTTGACTAATATAATCAACTGTACATTTTTTAAACAAAAATTTACCGAATGAAAATTGCTTAAAAATTTTGCAAGTCATTTTTAAAAACATGCAGATATTCCAGATTACTTGTATCATATGAAAAATTGTGAAAAAAGTTATTTTCCCATTTTTTTTCTCTTGTTGTTGTTAATTTCAAGATCTTTTGAGTGACTCGATTTACAATTCTTCACATTTCACTATCACCAAGAAATTTGGAAAAAAGCTGCTGGAAATGATCATTTTTAGGCCTCAAAATAGGAGATTCGAAGAGGATTGGAATCTTCGTAAAAATATGATATTGTCGTACAAATCTTCTACTCTAAGAAAATCTGATCTATCCAGGTATTATTTGAATTATTCTTCCCATTATTGTTCATTATTTGAAACCATGTAAAAAATTACCTGCTTTTTAAACTTTTCTTCTAAAAAAATTTGCTATCTGCTTCGAAGCGAGTTGAATGTACTAAAAGCTATTATCTTCATATCTTGGAAACAGTTAAAATTCTGGATTTTTGAATACCACTTTTGTAATCTCTGCCAAGAATACGTAGAGCTCATATTTTATCCATATCGCAGTATCCGCTACAAGCTACGTAGTCTATAATTTGTTTCGCGTACTCTAATATTTGTCTCCCTTTCCATTCATGTCCCCCTACTGTACCTTCTAAAATTATTCTTACCAGTCCCTTGTGCCTAAGTGTGTGCCCTATCAGTATGTCGCGATGCCTCTTTATAATAGAATATAAGCTTCTCTTCTTCTTCACTAAGCTCAAAACTACCTCATTTGTCAACTTACCTACCCAAATTATTATTAATACTTTCCTATAATACCACATTTCGAAAGCCTCTCTTCTTCTTTCTCTTTTACCTATAGCCCATGCTTCACAACCATACACGGTGCGACAAATAAGTTCTAAGACTCGAAACATATTTGAGTAACTAGTGTAGCCATCTATGTGTTCAGACCGGCGTTTGAAAGTTGTGACATTCCTCTTTCTGGCAATACAAGTTTTGTTTTAATCGGTTGATGAATAGCAAAGTTATGACAGTTCACACAAAATAAATTTTTTGTCGATGTTAAAATACTAACATGGAACAAAGAGCTGTTATTAAATTTCACGCCAAACTTGGTAAAAATGCATCAGAAACATTTTGGTTAATGTAGAAAGTGTACGGCGATGATTGCTTGAGTAGAGCAAATGTTTTTCTGTGGCATAAACGTTTTTTGGAAGGCAGAGAGAGGTTAGAAGATGATAATCGTGAAGGAAGGCAAATTTTAGCTCGGGCACCTGAAATGTTCGAAAAGCAAACAAATTATCCACAGGGGATTCGTTCTAATTGTACAAACAATTACTAGCGCATATTGTCTCGAAATTTTGAAGCTTCTTATGGCGAGAATCCGTCTTATTGGACTCGAATATCGTGATCCAGAGATTTGGTTTCTATTGCATGATAATGCACCGAGTAACACCTCACTCATTGTTCGTCAATTTTTGACTCGAAATCAAGTCTGTGTGTTGATTCATCCGCCGTATTCACCTAATTTGGCCCTTTGTAATTTCTCTCTATTCCCAAAATTGAAGTTGAACGGATGTTTTTTAATGACATTTTAACCATCAAAACAGCTACAAAACCAGCACTAAAAGCAATTTCACAAAGTGAGCTAAAATACAAATTTGAATCACTGTTAAATCGATGTAACAAGTGTATTGAAACTGGAGGAGAATATTTTGAATTAAAAAATCGAAAAATATTCGGATATCTTGTTTGAATGATGTGTTCCATGGCCAGTCTTGAAACTTATTTGTCACACTGTGTAGAGTACCACGCTCTATACATACGTTTTGAGAAGCTTCTTTCTGATTTCTAGATCTATACTTGAAACCAATAATTGTATAAATAACGGTTATCTCTAGTTATTTTAATATCTAATTAACAAAATTCCCTGTCATCCTGTTTTGGTTTTGCTTAAAATCGAACAGGAGGCCCTAGAACAGGCCACCGGGCGCATACTCAGCTTGTGGATGGAATAGCCCTGTACCGCGAATGAATGCTGAATACGAATACAAAATTGAATAAACAGTCGTGAACAATATTCCAGGGATGGTCCCGAAGGAAAAACCCTAAGCCATGGTATTAACTACCGTCCCGAAGCCTGCATGGCACCAGGGAGTGGTATGTTTCCCAGTGTCTCTAAGAAACCAGGTCGCCTCCTAAAGAATTTAGACCATACCCCTGCATGCGGGGCTTTGCAGGGGTAGACCGTATGCGTACCTAGCTAATCGTGGGAATACTATGAAGAGAAATTATCTAAATAAAAGTATATGCGAGGAATTGAGGGTGCGCATGCAATAACCGTCTAGGCGCTCGGCCAGTAGGCCGAGCAGAGGGGAGACGCAACAACTGATTAGCAGAAATTTCATTTCGGGAAAAATTTGGCTTATCACTTGTCACGTCTCCCCTCCGCTCGGCCTACTGGCTGAGCGCCTAGACGGTTATTGCATGCGCACCCTCAATTGTTCGGAGGGAAGTTGGAGGTAACGTGATTTCGTTTGCATCTCGTCCATCTTCTACTGCAACTTGAACTTGTGAGACGGGATTCTCGTGATATAACCGTCAGTCGTTCTCATCTTCGTGAAAATTTTCATTGTTGCTTTCGGTTATCATATTATTGGCTGCATTCAATTGGGACTGGTTTATTCCTTTAATGTGCCTACTAATATAATTTATCGCGCTCACACAGACATTGTGATCATTGAAATTAATTTTTTTGAATCTCGGATGAAGAATAGTTGAAATCGCGATTATGTGCGAAGCCTTCATTTGTCAGAATCTTCTCGTTATTTCTAAAAGAAGGTGCTCTACCAATGCTTTAGCGTCTATTAACTCTACTTTAAAGCGAAGCGATTGAACCCTTTTTCTCATGCAATTGACCATTAGGATCAATTTGCTGCTCGTCACGTAGTGTTCTCCACGCAACTTCTTCGTTACAGCTTCAGTTAGTCGCAAAACTTCAATTATTTCTTTAGCTACCTGCAATTCTAACGCAATTAACATTTCTGGAGACTCCGGCAATTGAAGTAAAATTATGGATACCTTATTTACTAGCTCCATGAAACGAAGTAATATGTAATATGTGGAGTTCCAGCGTGTGTTCACGCATTATATAAATTTGAGATGAGTTACATTTCATAGCGCATCAGTAGCTAAATTTAATTGTTTGAAGAAGGTGACAATATTTTTTCACCTTACTAATTAAGGCCTCCGCATCCGGAAAGTCCAACGCTTTAACAACATTCGCCCTATTGTGCGTCACAACAGTAATTGGCCTTCGCATTCGTAATGGGCTGTCATTCCCAAATAGCTTATAACGTTATGGACGTCTGTCCAACAATCAGCTGTAAGTGAGAAACAATATACTGCAGACATCTAAGTTTTTATAGTTCCGGATAAAAATGTGCACTTTTCTTCTATAAACATTGTAATCGTTTCTCTGGAAGGTATTTTGTAAAGTGGAATTGTATTTTCCATGAGATACTGGAAACCATGCTTTTCTACTGTACTAAATGGTATATTGTCTTTGGCGATCATATATATGATTGCGTTCGTTACTTTCCCAGTTTTTGCACCTCCTTCTGAAAATACCACTTTCTTTTAGAAAAATATAAAATGCAAATGAAGATCATTGACATTTTATATTCATTTCAATTCCCGGGAATTAGAATAAATGGAAGTCCATGGTTTAATTCTATTTTTTCATATTTAGCACAATTCAAAACCGCCGCATCGTATAGGGGAATATAAAATTTCTTAGTCCGAGCGAAATGGCTTCTTACCGCTTTTGAATTCTCTTTTCAATTTTCACTTTTGGGAATGTATTTTGAGTAATTGCTTTGCTTGCATGATATTGAAAAATATTTGTAAATTTATAATTTTTACATTATCAGGATCCGTTTGCGCTCAGACTAAGAAATTTTATATCCCCTAATACGATGAGGCCGTTCAATTAATGAATTCAATTAAGGACGATGGAATATCTAAGCAAACCTCATTTCAGTCTCAACTTTCCTAAAATGCGCAAATATAATATGGATTTTTTTGGAACTTGTAGAAGAAAGGCTGGGGTAGAAGAATCGGCGTTGTCTTTTTATTTTTCTAGGAAAGTGGTGTATTATATATTGTATTAAAATTATAAAATAAAATAATTAACTTTCCCCGTTTCAATAAATAATTTACCTCTTTTCCAGAAAAATAGAAAGTTAACGACAGTCTTGCTATTCCAGTTTTTTATCTAAGCTCTAAAAAAATGCATACTTGCGCATTTTGAGCCCTAAGAAATTTAAGCCTGAAATGAAGTATCCTTCAATATTCGAAGTGCTTCGATAGTTTTTAATCTTTCCTAAAATTTAAAAACAAATTTAGCTCTCCATTTATATCAAAGTGAAAAAAAAATTCGGTTTTATAGTTAGTGCGATCCTGAATCACCCGTACTAATGCCTGTGTATTTCATATTGGTGAGATGATCACGTGGTACTGGATTCAGAGTGGTTAAACAGAGGGTTAAACAAAGGTGGTAACAAGGAGCAGCTTCGTTTCATCCCTTTTCTAATACTAATATTTCGAAGAATAAGTAACCAATTTAAACAAATAATAATTGTTTGAACAATTTGAAAGATATTTTAACAAATTGTTTTCCTCATCTGATGATTAAAAAACTTGCAATATCTAGAAAATATAATAATTTTGGGACCGTCAGAGAAAAAAAAATATTTAAAATTAAATGTGTTCGAAAAATTAAAAAAAGTTCAACGATTAATGAAAACTTGTATTTTAGCGGTCAAGTAATATTGAATACGATATTCTATATTTTACGGTTTCGATTTATCATAGATAGCCAAACATGAAAAGAAAATGTTTTTCAAAGGACAAACTGATATAGGATCACTTTTTTATTTATCTTTTATAATATAAAGATTTCTGACACAGTATATACAAGTACATTAAGAGCAATAGGGTCATCAACAAAGGTAAAAACAGTTATTCCATTATCAACTATCACGCATTACAAAGCCTACTGCAAGCGATTTAATCAAAAGCGGAAGGTGATCGATGATTTAAAAATCAATCAAGTAGAAACGACGAGGAATTAATATCGATATAATTTTATATGCCGTTTAAGCATATTAAACGCAAAATAGATTTGTTTTTTCAAATATTAATAATTTTTTCATAATGAAAAAATCTCTTTTTCTTCAAATTGTCTTTCAAAGAAAATTGGAATTCTACTTATAATAAAATGCCATACATTATCCGCAATCCTTCACAACTTTCTAGCTTTCTTGAACTTCATAGTATTTGGAGGTTGTCCCGGACCGGTTAAAAATCGGTAAAAAAATTTAATTCGATATTTGATTTTTGTTTTATAAATTGATACAAATTTAGGCGATTGAAATTATCTATTTCTTTTTTAATTCGAATTAGGTCCTGGCTGGCAAAACCTTTCACTGGCCAGACCCCTGAAGATCGTATTTCTGCTATGATACAAATTCTAATTTTGGTGTTACAAATTCTGTAAAAAAATTTTATGTAATGAAAAATATTGTTTTCGTATAGGGTCTAGCTGGTAAAATGGTGCTAACAAAACCATTTCTTTATGTGAAGAAGAAATCATTTTCATAACTCAAAATAATGCACTTAAAGTCAGTTTAAATCTCTAGTTTTAAGTTCACAATTTAGATATGCTTTGCCGTTCATATGAAGGTTTTTCAACAAACTTCTAATTATACGTGTCATACGGATATCACTTTTTACAGATAATTATGTAATCATATAAGTGTAATTAGGTCATAAAATAATCAACTATTAGGATTCGATTAATAGTTAATACATGCATGTATTTACATTTTCAATTAGCAACACTATCAATCATCGCTATCACATTTTCCACAAATTAGCTTAAAATAATTTGCACAAGAAGAAATAATCTTGCTTTTAGTCATCCCCAGTTCGTTTTTACTTTTTATTGAGAAAGATAAATTTAGTATCAACTCTTGTATGATTATTACTTTGTTAGCCAAGGAGTGCAATGCTTATTTGATTGAAATTATTATGTGTCAGAAGTAGAAATATAATATACATTTTTCATTCATCTGATTTAAAAAATGTTATGTTTAAAATTACGCTGATTTTTTTGGATATTATGAGAAATATTACTCTTCAATTCATCATAATGTACATAAAATGATTATTTTTATTCTCTTATATGCATATCTACACTTTTATTACACACATAAAGACTTTTATCATCCTTTTTGCATTGAAATCACTAACACGAGGGGGATATAATCGTGAAGACTGCTCTAATAATAGCAGGATTAATATATTTTCGAATCAAGATAAGTATATCTTTGTATTATACAAACATTTTTGCTTCAAACAAATATAATATTTCATTTAATATGAGAAAATATGTATTATTATCGAAAAAAAATATACAATAGTATATTGTGCAATTAAGGGAAAAAAAATTTATTTTGCAAATCACGAGTAAAATTAATGTTTTTCCCGTGTCGCACACGATATTTTTTCTATTGGGGGGTCAGGAAACAGTTTTTAATAAAAATGAAAATATTATTTTACTCCAATGGGAATGGTAAGTCCTATACCAGGTTAATCATCCGCTGAATGCTATGTAGGTTCAATGGTATGTCCAAGGATCGTCTGGTAGTAATGAACTACTATTGTCCCAAATTCGTCAAAAATCTAGTGCTATTATAGCTTAACGTCAGCCAATCTCAATCTTTTCTTAGTCAGATCGTCAATGTGGTCGAATTCCAATACTTAGACATTTAAATTAAAATTCATTTTGAATTATAATTGTGACATTCGGCTTTGAACATATGCATTGAGCTATCTATTCTATTTACTAACAAATTAATTATTATCTGGAGGTTCCCGCGAATGATTATGACCATTTTTAGATAAATATAACCCTGTATTTTTATTTTGGCAATCAGAATTTCCAGTCAGTAGGTGCGGAAAGATTCCTCAATTATTGCCCATATTAAAACTATTTGCCATCATTGATTGTGATCGTTTTAACCCTACGAATACCAAGTGGGGTCATTGACGACTCCATGCTCTTGTTTTTCTAATGTAAAATTGTGTAAAATTGTGGCAATTTCGGGTGTTTGCGAGCGCAAATGCCCTTATTGCACCCGTTGGCTTAATTACAGCTCTGTAACTACATTTCCACGGAGAATAAAATATCATATTGTAATTTTGGAAAAAGAATAAAAAATTACCGAGAGAGGTCTGTTATGTCTTGAGTATTCATAATGATATAAGAAAATTTTAATAAAAATCAGTAATTTTAGCAAATTTGAAGATTATATTACCAAGAGTGTTAGACCAGAGCAGCATAACTTAAGATACTTATTTGGTATTATTAATACAATTTTAATAAAATTTCATCTCAAGGGCATGTGATACACCCGTCGACTTACCCGCTGACCCTTGGTACCCGTTGGGTACGGATCGTGAGTGGACCCAAGGATCACGCACTAACACTACGCGACATGACACACCACTAGTCTGAAGCAGCACAATCCTGGAGGAGGCAACAGGAACAGGCTCAGGAATCGGAAAGGATCCCGATGAGGGGCTAGAGATGTCCGAGGTTCCGCAGGAACGCTGAGCTCGTCCCTCGTGCTCGTAGGAGGAGTCAAAAAACCACTGAGTTTGAAGTTCAACCCAAAATTTATTTGCACGGGTGGTAGACGGAAGCTATCCTTACAAGGTCTCGAGTCAAGGCCTTCGATTGGCTAGTCGTGTCAACGTCGTCATATTAGCAACGACTAATGCTCGTTGCTCAAAACCCGTGGTGGGGAGTATTTACTGGTTAAATACAGTTGAAATTTTCCGAATTGTATTAAAAATGTTTGTAAATTTAAATTAAATTAATAAATTAATAGTATATTATGTGCCCAGGCGCATAATGAGGGTTATTACGCGATGAGCGACAATGCTCGCAGGAGATCGAAGCCAAGACAAAGCCGAGGCGCGATCAATCCTGCGAGCATTTTAAGCGAGTCTTGTAATTACCCGAATTGTGTGATTGTGTGATTATCGCCCATCTCACTTGACATTTCGCGAATACTTCCGGCCATTTTGATTTTCTCGATCTTGTGTAGTAGTAGCAGCTTGTTCTAATAGAGCATGCACAGTTCAAATGCACAAGGCTTTGTCAGTACGGTGCCAACGCTGTACGAAGAAGAAGAAGAAGAAGAATAAGAAGAAGATTACGCTCCGCTGTATCGTAATAGGCGCATGCGCAGTTCAATTTTTACATTACATTCCTCTGTATCGTAATATACAACATCACGCTACTCTCAACTGTAGCGTAAAAACGAGTTTACGCGCCGAAGGCACATAAAATATATTATATATATTCTAGGTAATTATAGATCAATACTAACGATCATCATTCACGATCAATAATAATTATTTAATCAATTATCATTGATAAGAATGATGACTGCTGACATTAATAAAGTTCAACTAATATCCATGTTAAATGAATTTTTAAACAATCCCCAGGCGAAGGCAGATCAATTTTTAATTTTGTATAGAATAAAAAATGTTTGAAGATTAAGGTGGCTTGAGCGGTTTTGAAAAAAATTACAGATTGCTCTGAAATTTAGAGATTATCTTAATAAAATATGCTAGATTCATTTGGAAAAAAGAAATACCGTGGTTGACGATGTCAATGCCGGAAAAATCGCTACCGAAAAAATGTCAGTTTAACACGTAGTCTTATGGGATTCCTCATAAAAATCGGCGAAACTCCGGAACAAAACACAAGTCCCTATAAATCAAATATATAATAGTACTTTCGATTTCGAGGAATCTATTAGTATTATAAAAACAAAGGGTTGACGACTTCAATCAAGAGAAAATTGCGAGAAAAGTACAGAATATAAAAAACCGCCTCGAGGTGAAACTAATAAATTTTTACTATGACTTTTTTCAGGGGACATTTCCGTGATTTCTTACCCTTCTACTCAGATGTAACTATAATACATATGATTATTAAAAAAATAAGTAACGATGAGCATTCATGTGACACGTGCCCCCACGGTGCCCCTCACTTCATACGACACCAAACGCTCAAGCCACCTTAAATATGAAAACCTAAAGGTGGAAATTGAAATTTTAATAGTATATTATGTGCCTAGGCACACAATGAGGGTGATTGCGTGACGAGCGATAATGCTCGCAGGAGATCGAAGCCAAGGCGTAGTCGAGGCGTAGGTGAGGCATAGTCGAGACAAAGCCGAGACGAATCCGAGGCGCGATCAGTCCTGCGAGCATTGTCGCGAGTCTCGCAATGTCCCGAATTGTGTGCATTGGCACATATTCTATTTTATGTAACTGTGGTGCGGATACGAGTTTTTCTGCGTACATTGGAATCTAATCTAGTACTTATTGTAGTTGTTTGCTGCGCTAGTTGTACGAAGCGGGCACAAATTGGCGACTAGTCCCGGCCATTTTGATTTTATCGGTCTTGTGTAGTAGTCAGTGCTAACGCTGTACGAAGAAGAAGTGAGAAGAAGATAAATGTTTTTATGTGCCTCAGCCGCGGAAACTCGTTTTTCCGTTACAGCTGAGAGTAGCGTGATGTTGTATATTACGATACAGAGGAATTTAATGTGAAAATTGAACTGTGCATGCGCTTATCACGATACAGCGGAGCGTAATCTTCTTCTTATTCTTCTTCTTCTCCGTACAGCGTTGGCACCGTACTGACAAAGCCTTGTACATTTGTAATGCGCATGCGTCTATTACAATACGCTACTACTACACAAGATCGAGAAAATCTAAATGGCCTGAAGTATTCGCGAAATGTCAAGTGAGATGGGCGATAATCACGGCAATTTCGACCTTTTCAGATTGGATTCGAATGTACGCATAAAAACTCGTATTAAATATTCATTTTATTTTCAATGATTCTATCTTCGAAATGTTAGTCTCAGAACATTTTCCCTAGTCTTGAACTTGTAATTTTTTTGCAATTCGTTTTTGTATTTTGAGCACACGTCACATTTCAAAAATCTCAAAGGGACGTACATGTAGGTGGAGTGTTTCGACGGATTTTCCCCTCAATAATTACAAAAAAAGACTCACGATAATCTTTCAGTAATTGATCACGCGAAGCTAATTGATGCGACCGGTTGAGATGCGTTTTTCTTTCGAAATTATTTTTACTTCTGTCTCCTGGTTTTCTGCAAGTAGAAAACGGGACAAAATGGAAATTTCTGTAGGTCTTTTGGCTGTTTAATTAATCCTTTGAAATGGTTCGCGAAGGGGGACTTCCACCTGAAAATAAAGTTTGTTTTGAGTTAAGAGCATAATTTTGATTTGATAACGTAAAACCCCTTACGATTACGCGTTACCAAAGAACTACTTATAATTGCGATAGGGAAATAAAATTTATTGCGTTCAAACGTGTAGAAAGATCAGTTTTAGACCTGCGTAATTATGAATCAGATTGGTTCGATCGCTATGGTCGTTCGTCATGATTTATTTCTGCACGCTATTTCCCTAATCGCGGACACAATTCCGTAAACTTCTTCTATCGATAGATTGGACATATAGGTACAAGGGAATTTTTTTGAAATTGTCGTCGATGTCTCTTATAGAAGGCTTCAAGGTGGACGCTTGCCAATAAGGTATGGTTAAATTTTTAAATAATTCTGCGATGCCTCTTTCGAGTACAAAGCAGTCCTACTTAATATCAGGCATAGAGATGGTACGAAATGTAGAAACTGCGATGTCCCAAGCGGCTTCAAAGCAGTTCTACTTTTAGGGAAAAGATATTTTACGAGCAGTTCCGATGTAACGAATTACTCGCTTCCAAAGGAAATGTCGTGGAGGAATCTGTTGAGAGAAGAAGCCAACACTTCCCGTGTTATATTCACGGCACGAAACTCGAACCTTTAATTTCTCACTGACCCCACGACTTAATTTTATTTTGATGCTCTTAACTCCCTAACAGGGAGAGTTGGTCCGCATGTGACAAGCGGATTCTCCAAGTCTATCGCACAAGTGATGCGACAATGCACCTAGGCGAGAGACGAGCTCCGTTTTTTTAAAAAAATAGCCCGTACGCGACACTTCAACATGTAACGCAGTTTCAAGAAAAAAAGTGTTTTGTAATGTAAGTTTCATTTCATTGAATCACTTAAAGGATGTGAAGGTTCCAATACCTCTGCGACGAAATTCCCTTGCGGAACTTTATAATTGGGCACGACGTGATCCGTATCAGAATATGGGTCCGATATGTTTTCAAATCACGAATGTATAAGATACAACTTTTGTTCTCCTTCATGCGAAAATGGTAAATGTGCAAAGTCGAAGCTTTGAGACAAACGAAGGAAATTGATTTAAATTTTATAAGAATTAAAAGTAAAAATCGTAATTTAATTTAGAAAACAATGAATTCATATTGAATTTACATCATTTAAATTGCACTGACAATTAAAAGCAGTTTTTTTTGTTTCTTTTACAAATACGTATATATATTTATACAAATTTCAAACGGATCTTATGTAAGTTATATCTGGAATGAGTTACTCATAATCACCCGTAGCCAACTGATGAGTCACGCGACGGCGTTTTTATGCTCCGCGTTGCTTTTCTCCGGCGTCTACCTTAAACCTATATGGTTGATAATGTGGTGCTTCTGGTTCAAATTCCATAATGTCCGCAAAATCATTATTATCTATGCACATATTATGCAGTATGTAACACACGATGATGCATCGGGGAATCAAATCCGCTCGTCACATAGGAGGGTTATCTACCCAAGTGCGAAAGTTGCCTTTTAACAAGCCTATTGATCACTCCACCATCATTTGGCACAATGATAACATGGAATTGAAAAGCACCTCATCCGGTCCCAATCGCCCATTGTCACGATAAGACACAATGACGTTGTCCTGATTCATTTAAGCTGAAGTAGCTATCAAGCAACTATTATCAGGAAAACATTCCCGTGTGCATATGTCTTGCAACCCCGATACAGAGAACACACGCATATCTTGCAAAGATCTAGGTAAGATCTTCGTAATTTTGATGCCAAATCGCGTAGCGATCGGCCTGAAATATGTATTATTACATAATACGTGGACATTTAATATAAATTGATAATTTTTTTAAATTTCTTATAAAAAGAAAATAAAAGAATGAAGATGAACGTTTGAATTGAGTAAAAAAGTTTTAGCAACTTCTTGACCATCAAGAAAATGTACAATTTGTGATTGATAACAGTGTAATTGCTTTTCTTCATTTCTAAATCGTTATGTCGGCAATTGTATAAAGCAAAAGTGAATGTTATTACACTTTCATGAGTGAAAATGAAGTTAATTAAAATTCATGAAAAAATATCAAGGATTGAAATTGAGATATCGTCCTTCTTTAATTAAGACAGATGTTTCACGAATTTATGTGAATTTATAAGTGATGTGAGGTATCGCTCATCCAAGAAATACTATTGCATTTATCTGCAGACCAAAGTCCCACTGTTAACACAATAAGTATTTAAATAATTATGATCATTAAATTACCTATAGATGTCGGGAGTGAGAAAACTCCATAGCGCGACAAGTAATTGAACTTCAACAAGCAATCTCTGCCTGCCTACTTCTCCGTCTGGCTGCACAAAGATCTCGCTGCAAAGAGAAAATTTTAATAAAACTACAATGTAATTTCAATTTTAAATCCTTTAATATTGGAATGTCAATTGGGACTTCTAACCTCAAAATTTGACCCTTTTAACACATTGACATAACCCCAAATTAAAATACAGTTTACGGGAGTAAGAAAAGTTGAACTAAAATTAATTTTAATGTTTTTTGGAAAAGGCAGCAATACATTCCTTGAAAATAATTAGCTTGGGTCAAAAGTATTTTTATAATGATAGTTATTTAACATTTTGTATTTTTTCATCAATTTCAGTTTACTCAATCTTACTGATCAGTAATGTTCATCCAATTCTAACAAACAATAGCTCATTTTTTTTCTTGGAACATTCTCTATAATTTTTTTCGTTGGATTTTACATAAAATAATTTCATTAGGATTGTCAATTAAACAAATACTGTACTGTGTAATGTCCCGTAACAAATTATTCTTGACAAAATTAAACAAAAAACTGTAGAAAATGTTGCGAGAAATAAAATGAACTATTGTTTATCAAAATTCGATGAAAATTACAAATGTTTAAAAAGAGTAAATAAAAAGCATAAAATGTTGAATAACTATTATTGCAAATATAATATTGGCCGTAGCTAACTTTTTGTTTTTTTTGGTGAGGAGGAAAAATGGAAAATCTTTTATAGACGTTGTACAGGACTCTCCTAGGACGGGACTAGGCATACCTGTTAAAACCAAAAAACCCCCTCTCTCGAACCAATACACCGCCCGCGGAAACGCCTTTAGGCTTTAAACTTCACGGGCAGTTAGTTCCAGCTTAAAGTCGCGTACGGCTCTTCCGTCGTCCGTTCGACCAGGACTCCCATCCACAGACACACGCCCGTTAGGCAGGCCGACTAGCCGCGCCAACCAGGGGATGAATAAGAAGATTCCTCCCCCGAACGACGCAGACAGCCAAGTCCGCCCAAGACGCAGGACCGCGGGTACAGGCCCCTATGCGATTTCTACTGGCCCCCGTTGTTGCCGCACTCTACACGCCCATCGAGCTCCCTCGTCTTCATCACCACAGTGACGAATGACTCGATAGCTAACTTTTTGTTAAGGAATGTATTAATGCCGCTTCAAAAATGCATTGTAATCGATTTTAGTTTTACTTTTCTTACTCCTGTATATTTTTTTTCAGATTGGAGTTATGTCAATGAATTAAGCATCCTTGATGCAAATTACTTATTTTCAAGCGTACAAAATTTCTATATTCATATCTCTATATTATATGCGTACCAAAAGTTTTTTCGGAAATGCCAGTTATCCCACAAGAGCACCACGTCCTCCACAGAATGACGAAGGTGGGAAACTCTGTGCAACGGTCATTGGAGATTTTCTTTGTATCGTTGCAAGAGCATTTACGCCATAATCATTTCGCCAACACTGTCACTATCAATAATAGTTTGAAACGGTCACATCGGACCAGCGACGCCAGCATATAGGTTGCTAGCGCTACACGCGTTCCGCGGTGTACACTGTTCACTAATAAAAATAATAAAGAATATTTTATTATTGTGCCAACATATACTCGCCTACGAATTATTCCAACACCTTTGGGTCCATAAACATTATTTAAATAAATTAAAATTAATTAAGGAAAATTAACGAACTCTTTCAAGTTTCAAATGAACCAATAATTTTTATAAATCCACGGTTTGCAACGTTTCTACCACCCACTGCCATTATTGCGCATATTTAGTTTCTTCAATTCTTCTTTTCCATTTTTTAGATCATGAAGTTGATGTTGAAAACGTCTGAGAATCCATATTGTGAGAAGGTAAGAAAGGTAGAAAAACGACTTCTTCAGACTATAATAAATACTGAGTTATATTCGACGTTTCGAAGTCATGTACGACTTCCTCATCAGGACAAAAATTGACATTAGTCAGTTGTAAAAATTTGAGTGTATTTCCATTTTTCTTTGTGGCTTCTGGTTTCAGTCGCAGTCTTGCACACACTTCGCTCGCTGGGTAATTTCACTTCTAATCGTTGGCAGTATTTGTACTATCAGCACTTAGCAAACGTATAATCAAAACACTGACAGTACAAGTCCTGTCATTCAATTCTAAAACGCACCCTTAGAAGATTGAGAAGATAAATATGTATCTGATGATGAAGGAAAGATAACCGGTATTCTTAACATTCCCATTTCATCTTTTACCAAGTAGAAGGTTGAATCTTGAACATGTCATTTGAAATGACCTCTAATCATCTTTTAGTACGGAAACCGAACTAGGTTATCTGGAATTAATAAAATTAATTCAGATAACATATGGGAGGAATCAATTATTTCAATGATAAAAATATATATGTACATTCTGTCAAAAAATTCTCTTTTATGTCCTCTATCGACTGAAAACGGGTGCCTCGAAGTGGTAATTTGAGTTTTGAAAAGAGAAAAAAATCGGCCGGAGCTATATCAGGTGAATACAGTGGTTGTTCGATGATATTCGTTGAGTTTTTGGCCTTTACGCGATTGAGTTTTTGAAAGACACAGAAAGTTCAGCGGCTATCTCCCTTAAACCTAAATGACGATTTTCAGTCACAATTTCCTTCATTTTAGCGATGTTAACTTCAGTTGAAGAGGTTGATGGCCGAACAGAGCGAGGCAAATCTTCCACCACATCTCGACCGCTTTTGAATGCACTGTACCACTCATATGCACGTGTTTTTGATAAAGTCGATTCACCGTAAGCCTTCTGTAACATTGTCAGCGATTCTGCACACGAAATTCCATTTGCAATGCAAAATTTGAGAACAATTCTTTGTTCGATAATTTTATCCATTGGAAAAATCGCGAAACACGCTTGAAATAACCTGCCAACATCGAGCACTGTGAATAAACAAAATGACAGATCACGTTCATTGTTGGCATAGTAACTAAGTACAGTGCTACCAACTTACGGATTTTTTTTAACCATTAGTGCGGGCCTTTCAAATCACAAATTCCCTTTACTTTTTTGACAGAATGTATATATTCTACGTAATACCTCTTAAAGTAAGAAAGGATGTCTTCTTTGTGAAGAATTCGGCGCGAATGTCTTTTTATATACTTTTATGAAGAAAAATGAGATAAATTAGCTGAAATCACCTCCTAGTGAAAGGAGGAATGTCTCCTTTTTAAATTACTCAACTGAAATGCTTTCGGAATCCCTGTTGTCACAAAAACTTTTCCTAATGAAAGGACGAATGTCTCCTCTTTCGAAAAATCGACGCGTATGTTTCTTAGAATCTTCTGCAAAGGAAAAGGGGGTAAATTAGCTAAAATGATCCCCTAGTAACAGGAAAAATATCTTCATTTTGAAGTAATCAATACAAATAATTTCTCAGCTGCTGTTCTCAGGGAACTTCGAGCTGCATTAGCTGAAATATCTCAGATGATTATGGAGAAATGTAGCTTCTTGATCGCCAATTCGGACATCCACATGATCGCAGAGGAGTACGACTCCTCAATCGCCCAGGTAAGAAGGCTTGCATTGAAAAGGATTTGGGAACTCCCTGAAAATAATTTAAAGTAATATACTACTGTGGGAAAAAACTAAGGTAAATTTTTAATTCAAACTTCGCGGGCTAACCGATTCGGACAAACTCTTTAATTATTATGTTACATAGTTACACTTGTGTTTTCTGAACGACTAAAAGTGATTTTTTCGATTTTTAAAATGTCTGAATTTGTTGAGCAAAGAAGTGCCATTAAATTTTGTTTACGGAATGAAATTTCAGTTGCGGACGACCATCAACATTAACTGGCGAGCAACATGTCAATCAAATCAAAGAATTAGTGGAAAAAAATCCTCGATTGACAATTAGAGACCTTGATGACACTATTGGCACTTCAAAGAGAATCACTCAACACCGTTTCAAAAGATATTTTGTGCAGACAACTCGTGGTTTTTGCATCACGATAATGCACCGTCTCACACTGCACTCGTTCTTCGTGACCATTTCGCCAAAAACTCAATGCATATCGTTCCACAACCACCATATTCGCCTGATTTGGCTCCGTGTGACTTCTGGCTATTCCTCAAACTCAAAAGACCACTGCGAGGACACCGTTTTGACATGATTGAAGAGATGCAAGCCGAATGGTAGAAGGCTTTGAAGGCAATTTCGGAAATCGAATTTAACAAGTGTTTCGACGATTGGAAAAAACGTTGGCATAAGTGCATTATATCGGGAGGGAATTACTTTGAATGGGATGAAATTGATTTGGATAAATAAATTGATTTGAAACATTTATTATTGTGTGAATGTCGTAAAGAGCAATCGGTTTCGAAAAAATCTAATATTATTGATTCTGAATTGATATGAATATATTTAAGCACGATTAGGGCCGAATATATCTGATACTATTCATTCCAACCAGGAAATATAGCATTCAATTAATTTCAATACATCTTATTAGAATACAAGTATTGAACTTTCAATTGTATTAAATTATTCTTCTGATTTCGGCTAACTCAATTGCTTTCAATCACAATTTTGAAAATTTGTCTTATCTCAAATATATTCTCCTGAATGGTAATTGTAAATTTTTTTACATCTCAATATATTGGCATAGCAACCTCAATTTGAATGAAAAAATGCGCATAATGATGTTAGTAATAAATATGTTATAGAAAATTGTTTTTAATCTAGAAAATATTCTAAATTTTGTAGTGTCTATTTATTTCCTTTTATAATATGAGCGTTGGAAGGTATAATATTCTATAGATGTTTGTTTGGAGATAAAAGTTGTTCGTAATTGCATGGAAAAATGTATGTACCTTTTTTAAAAAATGAATAGCATATACATGAAAATAATGTACCTTATTCATTGAATAAAGAATATATCAGACATTATTTTAATTTTCCGAACAATTATTTGAAAAATCCTTCATGCAACCTCGTGAAGTTACAAAATCATTTTAAAATAAATTTATTAACTGTTTTTTAAGGAAAAAAACCAATGTATTTCAGTTCGAAAATATTATATACTCAATGTTACTGTGAATACCAACCCACGATTTCAATCACGCCGTGGCAAATTTTTCGTATGATATTGAAAACGATTTAATCTTTTCTATTTTTTTGCCCCTTGTATGGATTCAAAAAATATTCCGAATCGAGAATTGAAATCAAATGAACTTTACAATCGTTTTGAATACAAGCCTTCTTACTTTTTGTGGATATGATGGTGACGGTGGTGGTCATGGGAGAATCAGCAGTGATGGCATTCGTGACGGTGAGACTGCTATGGAAACTAGCGGTGGTGGAATTAGCGGTCGTCGTGATTGTGTTAAAGAAACTGGCGATGCAGATGCGGAAGCGATTCGAAGCCCAATTCATGCTTTTTTGCTAGTGCAATGTTCGATGTGTGAGATGGATCATTATCATCATGAAAAAGGATTTTCTTCTTCTTTAAATATGGCCGTTTCTTCCTCATTTCGTCAACCAATGGATCCAATAATGCAGCATAATATGCTTCAGTAAAAACACTAGCCGTAACTTTCTCAGCCGATGCTGAAAATGGCGATGCAGATGCGGAAGCGATTCGAAGCCCAATTCATGCTTTTTTGCTAGTGCAATGTTCGATGTGTGAGATGGATCATTATCATCATGAAAAAAGATTTTCTTCTTCTTTAAATATGGCCGTTTCTTCCTCATTTCGTCAACCAATGGATCCAATAATGCAGCATAATATGCTTCAGTAAAAACACTAGCCGTAACTTTCTCAGCCGATTGTTGCATTTTCAGACGCTTAGGTGCACTTTCATCAGGTTTAACCTACTGTTTTGACCTTTCACGTAATTCCAGAGTATAGTAGTGGATTCATGTTTCATCCATCATCACAAATAGACGCAAAAACTCTTTCGGTTGCGGTTAATATAGTTCAAATTTTGCTATAAAGTGGTTACACGAATGCGTTTTGCTCGATTGTGAACAACTCCGGAACCCATCTTGCACAGAACTTACTCATACAAAAATGTGTATGCAAAATATTGACCACACGCTCAGTTGAGATGGATACGTTCTCAGCTATTTCACTTTCGGGTCATTCAAAACAATATCATGGATTTGATTGATCATTTCTGGTGTAGTGATCTCATTTGGACAACCTGGACGTGGTATGGTTTCTGTGCTGGTGCGACCACAACGAAATTCGGTAAAGCATTTCTGAACCATTACATACGACGGAGCAGAGTCCGAATAATATTTATCGAGCTTGGTCTTGCTTTCTGATAGGGTTTTTGCACGCAAAAAGTAATGTTCATTCAACACACGAAATTCACTTTTTTCCATCTTTTCAAATAATTCGGAGGTTGGGTGCTTTCAGACTGGCGATGGTTGTAGGACACAGGGAATTAACAGCGCCGATCAAAAAGATGATTCATAGATATTAAGTCATACAACCGAAATTAATACATTTTAAATATATGATATATATGTCGCGTGGTACGAAGAAACCGACCTAGTAGCCCATCACGGAATATCGAAGAAAACGCAGACAAAGAAAAAGATCTTTTTCAATAGTCTGAGAAAGTAGCCGTGATCCCCGTCCGTTGTCAACCCTCACCACTGAGAATGATTCCATACCTTCTCCTCCGTTCAAACTGCAGGTCTCGCTGCCAACCACAGGATGTAGAGGGGGAACTAAACGGTGTCTCGACTTGCAGGTAATATTTTGCCTTTTTGATGCAGCCTTACTTTTAAACCTCAATTTCGCCAAAAAATAAATTTTTTGGGGACCTGAGACGTTACTCATTTGATAGAGCATGTCATCAAGTATTATAAACGTTCAAAACGACATGACCGATTTTTTAGGCCGTTAGGTCGATTTCTTCGTACCACTCCACATATTTAGTATTATCACGCTCCACAGTGTGTGATAATAGATAGATATAGTCGATCCAGTTCGGGGTGAAAAAAAAATTGAAATTCTCGTTCTTGATTAGTCGTGAGCACCGTTTCGTTAGCTATGTTCGCAAACCTCATCAGGCTAAATGTATAGAAAAATCTTATATCAATTAACAATAATATTTTTTTCTTAAAACACGCTTTTCAAAGTCAAATTGTAATTACAAAGGGTAAGCAAATAACTGTTTGGAATTTATGTAAACAATTTTAATTTTAATACTATTATAATATTATTTAATATGACTGCAATTATGAAATAAAAGCTTAATTCTTCCTAAGCAGATTTTTATATCCTGATCGATGAAATTAGTAGGGCAATGATTATATTTTTAAAGCTGAATTACTTTCACTAGATTCTCCTGATGGAATTCGATTTAGCGTAATAATATGGCTCTGTCAACAAGTTTAAAGACGATATTTTTCTTTTGTTCAGTTGGATTATTTGATAAATACTCAATAACACTTTTATAAGATGTTTGTTTACAAAACAAACTCGTAATAATCATATTATTCTTTTTGATTAAAGTCATATCTTGTATATTATATATTCATAACTATGTCGTCAAATAATGGTGAAGTACGAGGACTGTTCAATAAATCCGTGACTTTGAAATGAAGTACACTTTTTATAACAAAAATTCAAATTTATTTTTTAACATAGTCCCCTTTTAACTTTATTCATTTATTATAGTGGTACTTAAGCTTCTTTATGCCCTCTAAAAAGTAATTTTTATCAAACCACTCAAAATACTCATTTGTCGCAGCAATGATCTCTTCGTTCGATGAAAATATTTTACTTCCAAGCCAAATTTTCATGTTAGGAAACAAAAAATAATCGGAAGGAGCCAAATCTGGGGAATAAGGTGGATGAGGAAGTATTTCGTAGCGTAAATAAAATAATTTGGCCGTTGCAATGGCACTCGTGTAAGCTGGTGCATTGTCGTGGTGGAAAAGCACTTTTTTTTTCGCCAGATGGGACCACTTTTCCTTCAGTATGGCATCAAATCGATCTAATTATATTATAATCATACGTCTCAATTATCCGGCCCATCTCCATATCTTTGGTGAAATTTCTTTCTTTTTCATAGTTTGATTAAATGCCAAACAATCAGTTATCAGTTCAAACCTGATCCCTATCAAATAGGTTCGGAACTTCCTAAGAGCTTCGATTACGGCTAAGACTTCCAATTCATAACTGTGAAGATTTTTTTGTTCAGGACTCGTTTTGCGGCTCATAAAATGAACTGGGTGAAGCTGACCATCTTCTGAACATCTTTGTAACAAAACGGCTCCAAATCCTTCCTTGCTGGCATCAGTGTGTACTTCTGTTTCCCTTTTTCGGTTGAAAATCATCAATACTGGGTCACTGGTGAGTGCAGCCTTTAAACTATGAAATGCGTTTCTCTTCAGTTCTTCGAAACAAAACGTCTAATCCTTCTGAAGCAAGTCGCTTAAAGGTTTAGCGATAATTGCATACGATTTGATAAATTTACGAAAATATCCGGTTAATCCCAAAAAGCTTTGGACCGCCTTCAATGATCGAGGTTCCGGATAGTTGACAACCGCACGCACTTTTTCTTCTGATGGAGACACCTTACCCACCTCAATAGTCTGCCCCAAATATTCAATCCTTTCTTTCATGAACTGGCATTTCTTAAAATTTATTTCCAACCCGTAGTTACTACAGAGATCGAAGACAACCTTCAATCTGTCGAGTGCCTCCTTCGGATTAGTGGCCATCACTATAACGTCACCAAAATATACAACTACAATCCCTTTATTAACAAGGTTTCTGAAAATGCAATTTACGAATCGTTGAAAAACAGGAGGACAGTTACACAAACCAAAAGGAGCTTTTAAAAATTCATACTGACCGCTGGTTGTTACGAATGAAGTATATTTTCGACTTGACTCATTAACATTAACATTAAAGAATCCATTTCTCGAATCAATCGTGCTAAATAAATTTGAATCTTTAATTTTATCAATTTGTTCTTCGATTACGGGTATAGGATAACGATCCTTTTTAATTTTCGCATTTAACTGACGGTAATCTATACATACACGACGAGAGCCGTCTTTTTTCTTTGTTACTAGCACCGGACTTGCATGTTCAGAAGAACTTGGTCTGACTATACCTTCACTTATCCATTGTTGAACCTGTTTATCAACTACATCTCGCTCATAAAACGGCAATCGACGTGGTTGCGAGTAATCAGGCTTGTCGTTCTTTAGAATAATGTTCAATTCTATATTAGTCTCTTTAGTTATTACTGGCTCATATTCTTCAATTAAAGTTTTGACCTGTTGTCTAATATTCTCATCAGAAATCACGTCAACAGTATTTTGAATTTCAGCTGTTATTTCTATTGCTGCTATGAAATTAATTTCATCAGACTCGACAACTTTAACACCGTCTTTATCAAAATTTAAAGGCACTTGATTCAAAACATCCCGACCGATCATAACCTTGTAATTCATGGCATCAACAGGAACAACATGAAAATTCAATACAAATTTGTGATCATCCATATTTACTGTCGCTTCAAAATAACCTCTCGTAGCTGATTGTCCCTTACCAAAGCCTCCCAACTCTAAACAGCTCTCTTGCAAACTATATTCTTGAAAATTAACAAATTCATCTTCTCTCATTAAACTAATGGAACTGCCCATATCTATAAACGCTAAAATTTTTAAATTTTCTATTTCAATCACTTTAAGTGGTTCAGATTTCTTTCCAGCACTAAAAAAATTTACATTAGCTTGGGAAGCACTTTTCTGGTTTGCTTTCTTACAGTTAGTAGCAATGTGACCAAATTCATTACATTTAAAACATTTCGAACCAAGATTTGTATAGTATGCTTGCATTGTTTAGACTTATGTCCTTTAGTCTCATAGTTAAAGCAACGCGTATCTGTAGTCTTGTTTGTCTTTGTTGTCTTGTCAGTAACTTCTTTCCTGTTATGTTTATCTTTAGAAAAGGGTTGACTTATTAACATATCCTCGCATTTTTTCATAATTTTTTAATTTCTCCTTAAATTCACTTACTGACTTTGCACCGTAAAGAATTGATTTATTACTTGGACTATCATTAATGCCATTAATCACGTATTCGAACACGGCTTCCATCTCAATCATACCCCGTGATGCTAGTTCGCGCATAACTATAAGATATTCTTGAACGCTCTCAGATTCCTTCATTTTACGCTGCGAAAGCATCGTGTGCAATCGCGCACTCGTTACTTTTGTTGAAAACTCTTTGAGAAGTGCTTCCTTTAATTTATTCCACGAAACTAACCTTGATTCACTTTGGACGAAAAGTCTAGCAAGTCCCTTTAATGACCTTTTGGCATAAATAACCTTTTGTATATCTTCCCAGCCAAAGAGTCTTACGGCATCCTCAAAATCCGCGACCCATCTTTCAATCGGAAAATCATCATTACCATTGAACTCTCTTATAGTTTCTTCGACATCTCGAAACCCTAGAGTGAATTAGAATTTTCTAGTATTTTGCGAGTTAATTAAATCGTTTGTTTTAGTTGCAAATTCGTCTTCATCTACACGACTTTCTGCATCTTCTACGTCATCACTCATATTATCAATATTATTTACTTCGTTATTTTCAGTCTCCTGCCTGTAGTCAACGTCATCGTCTGCTGTGTCACTGTCATTTTGTTGTGGTATCAGTGAAGTGATATCTGTTAACGAACGTATAATTTTTTGTCTGAGTCCTTCTTTGTCACGATTATAATCTAAACCTAAAACGTTACACATTGATATCAAATCTCCTACCGAAAACCTACCAGCATATTCCATCATGGCTCGAAATTCATCAGAATCAGCTTCAAATTCAAATCCTGAGAATTCAAGTAATTTACTCCTATTCCTTCGATCTCCCTCTTCTTCAAAAATTAGATTGTATAAGACACATATTGACTTACGTGACGCCGTCTTTATCCGTTGTCTAATCGTCTCGATTTGCGCTAAATTTTTGCATTTGAATCGCTCTTAAATCATATATTCGTACTTTTTAATTAAATATAAGCGGCATTACATCACTTTCTTCAACAGATATTTAATCTTAAATCGACTAAAGTTTTCTTTATTGCTTGTTTACTAAAACCATAACCTGTACCAACCTTAAATCGACTAAAGTTTTCTTTATTGCTTGTTTACTAAAAACATAACCTGTATCCGTTACTTCGTGGTTCTACATTATCGCGACAGCAGCGCACCTGTGTTATCAGTCAGTAAACAGTTCGTCTTCCTTTCTTACCGCGACTATTGACTTCTTAACCAACAGATTTCAGCTTGTGTAGCGTCTAGATGTGGAAAAATTTGTCGTCTTTTCCTCGCAAGATGCAGTCATCACGCTTAGAAATACTGAAAACCCCTTTTTCGTCTTGATGTTCGTCTTATCACAGAAAATACTTATTTTATTTTGGGTCGTTTCTCGTAATTTCTTCCTTCAAACGTACCAATAACGCCATATAGTATCCGCTATTAATGGTTCTTCCTTTCTAAAGGCAGTCGATCAATAAAATACCGCGCGCATCTCAAAATATGGAGGCCAAAACCTTACCAGCTGACACTCGCATTTTTTGTCGCTTTGGGCGGTTTTCAACCCTTTGCTGTCCACTCAGCTGACTGTCGATTTGATTACGTTGTTGTTTTTGATCAAGTGTGAGCAAACGTGGTACCCATTTCGAGCAGAGCTTCCTCATGCTTAAATGTTCATGCAAAATGGTGAATAAACTGCCTTCTGATATCTTTAAGGTGTCAGCTATCTCACGCAATTTCAATTTACGATCGGCCAAAACTATTTTGTGGACTTTTTCCATGGTTTCTGGAATAACTGCCGAATTTGGGCGACCAGAGCGTTCAGCATCATCGGTGTTTGTACAGCCGCGTTTAGAATCAACAAAACCCTTCTTTGGCATTTGTCTCGATAAATTAGAGACCAGATAACACTTGAGACAGCCTCACTATATGTTTCTACAAACAATCGATGTGCCTGAGCTGCAGATTCCTTCAAATTGAAGAAGTAAATCAAAAGTCCCCGCAGATGACACTTATTCGGCTCAAAACTCGACATTTTCGCACACAAAAGAATATATTATACTGATAAAAATGCACTAATATTTCAAGATTATGTTGTTGACATATGTCCAACCTTATGACAGTGACGTTTTACATCTGTCAATTTCAACCAAAAATTACTGGTGACACCAACTTTTGTCAAACGGCGGAAACTTATTAGTACACCTGATAATCAATATAATTCATTCTTACGAATAAATTCTCCTGTTATCTTCGCCGATAATAATTTTTTCTTCATATGTTGACTATTTGGATCTAAGAGATCATTGTAACCAAGAATCTTCTTAGATTTTTTATGGTTACCGAGCAATTAAAATTCTAGCAGAATTAATGTTTCGTGTGAAAATTTTAATATCCAAGGAATATTTAATATACTAAAGAAATTATGTCCGACAGGTGTCCTCGTAGACAATTCCAAACTCTTATATCGCAATGATGCAAATAAATTCAAATTTTAAAAGGATTTAAAATCATTCCGTGGAAAAAGAGACGCTTTTGACTGCGCCGAGATTTCGATTACAATTTGAAATCATTTTACAGCCGTAAGGCAGTACCACTAGGCGATATAAAAGAGGTCTTCCTGTGGAAAAGGAGATGTGCCTGCGTAGCTCAGTTGGTTGAAGCAGTCGACCGGCAATCGAAAGACCCGGGCTCGAATCTCAGCGCAGTCGAAGATATTTTGAACAGGATTTAATTAAAATTCTCAAATAAACCTAACCTATAAGGTGGTTTATATGTAGGACTTTGCGTTTCAATACAGAAAATTTCTGTTTAGTCGTCCAATCATTTATAAATGCACATACGTTCGCGTAAACATTCATTCCCAATGCTTGCTTCGATGTTTCCAGACAGTTAATGATGAACGTGAAAAGAGTCGTTTTGCTAATACGGAAGTTGCTTGTACAGCAACTTAATCGCGGACCATTCGTGCGAGATTCGGATATTTTAACTGATGTTGTTTCTACCACTTTAAAATATCTGTATCCGCTTGAGTTGTGCCTTCGTTACAATAAACATCGATTTCTTGTCTCCAGTTATCCATTTCTTTACTGTTAGAACGTGATTCTCTCTTTAAGCGTTTAAACTTCTTGTAAAACGAATATAGGTCAACGACACTGTCACTAGACTCGTCATGTAAAGACGTAAAGTCAAAGTTCATATTTGCAGCATTATCTTGGATATACGAAATGTTATACTCCTTACTGTATACTTCTTTGAATTCGCAAATTGACACATTGGCCATTTCCTTAACCCACTCCGTTTCATAAAAAGTTTCCATCTTGTGTCTGGGGTCAAGTATAATTACGGCACAGTAGATCCAGTTACATTTTTATAGTGTTTTAGTAATTTCTGCTGAGCCTCAAAAAGCGCTTCTCGTATTCTGTCATCGAATACTGTTTCATCAAGTTTCTCATCGAGCTTTCTAATTCTCTTTTTAATTTTATCCTCGTAACAAATATAGCGATATTTGTACGTTGCCACAGTTCATTGAATTCGAATTCGAATGTGCTCAACACGTTCATTTACTTTAGATTTTATGCGTGTCTCAAACTCTGAATCTTTGTCGCTTGATTCCGAAAAATCATCGTTCTCAGAAAATGTTCCTCTATTATCAGAAAATCGACTACCATCATCCAATTTTCTGTTTTTGCAAGCAATAATGCGTCAGTTCCATCATAAAACATCATTGAGGACAATACTTTTTTCAGCATTTGCTTCATTTACAGATTCTACTTCTTTCTTACGCTTATTTACACTCTTAGTAAACCTGCCGCAAGCAACACATCTTGGATTCATCAAACTTTTCGATTAATTTGCTAATGAAGTACGGGGCCATCCACATACCACGTGGACAGTTTAGGGGGGGGGGGGGGGGTATCCAACGTTTTTTCACGAGGGGGACCGGGGGGGAGGGCTAGAATCCACGTGGACACACGTTCCCCTTAATCTTCGAAAAATATATTGAAATGAGGGTAAAGTCCCATGAAGAAGATTAGTAGAACAGTGGAATAGTTATTGACCAATAGCGTGATTGCTTTAGAATTTGAAAAATTCGTCAAACTCTCAAGCAATCACACTATTGGTCAATAAATATTCCACTATTCTAAAGGGTTTACCAATAGGGACATAACAATTTCGTATCTTTATATGAACGCACCCTTAAACTTTTTTAATGAACTGTCAATGTCAAAACGTTAGTTAAAGTCAACATTTTCATCATGGTAAAGTTCACGAACCAGCAACGTTTGGAAATTATTAAAAATTACTACCGAAATTCTGAGTCGGTAGTCGCAACTTTAAGAGCGCTTACTCCAATTTTCGGCCGTAATAATCGTCCCACCCGACAGGCTGTGCGTGCTATAGTGGATAAATTCGAGATCAAATTTACACTATTGGACGTGCCGGTGCCAAAAAGACGTCGTATTGCTCGAAGCGAAGAAATAATCGCAGCCGTAAGTGCATCGATTCCAAATGAGCTAAATCAGTCGAGAACTAAAGCCACTTGATCATTTGAAACGCCGAAACTTCTCCAATTGGTCTCTAGCAAAGCTTGAAGAAAATGAAGAATTTCATCGAAAAATCATCTTCAGCGATGAAGCTCATTTCTGGCTCAATGGCTTTGTTAATGAGCAAAATATGCGTTATTGATCAGCAACAAACCCAAATGTGCTTCTTGAGATCCGCAAAAAGTGACTGTTTGGTGCGGTTTTCATGCCGGAGGTGTGATTGGGCCGTATTCTTTCGTGGATGAAAACGACCGTCAAGTTACCGTTAATGGAAAGCGCTATCGTGCTATGTTGGAAGATTATTTGTAGCCAGAATTGGATGAACTTAACATCAACGATATGTGGTTTCAACAAGATGGTGCCACTAGCCACACAGCACGCGTCACAATCGATTTATTGAAAGGCAAATTCGGTGAACGTGTTATCTCGAGAAATGGTCCGGACGAATGGCCGCCTCGTTCATGCGATCTAACGCCATTGGATTTCTTTTTATGGGGCCATATGAAGTCACTGGTCTGTGCCAACAAGCCAGCAACTTTAGACGACCGGTAAAACAAATGCAGGTTGTTGCAGATTAAGTCGTCCTGACAGATGTTGATTGAAAAGAAAGTGACAGGCTGTGGATGAAAGCAAAATTAAAGTACGCCAAACAGGACGAATTGTATAAAAACATAAGCCATCTAACAAACAGTTTTAAGAACGAAGCTACCTGCAAAAAAGCAGACTTTCTCCGTTACTTTACTAAGGTAAGTCTTTTCAGCAAATCATTAACTCTTTCGTTCTGGACAATGCAGATTTGCACACGGAGAAACTTTTTAAATCTATTTTTACTATAGTATTTTTCAATTTACGGAAAAACGTATCACTTTGAGAATTTTTGTCAGTAAAAATACTAAACTTTATAATAATGATTATTGAAGAAATTTTCTGTGAAAAAAGGAACGCTTCCACTCCGCTGGGTATCGAGCCCAGGTCCTTTCGATTGCCGGTCGAATGCTCTGTCATCTGAGCTACGGAGGTTCCACAACTTTTCTCACAGAAACTTGTTAACTCCAATTTTGGCTACGGATAAACCGGGAACTATTTGCTGATATTTCTAAATCATTTCAGTCGATTATGTCGATCATTAGAAGAGTGTATCACTGTACGTGATAACGGAACTCTACTATATCGACCTTATCAACCTATGATTCAGAATTAATGTAACGTCTCGCAAGACTAGATGGAATTTTTTAATTATAATTATTGAAGAAATTTTTTGTGAAAAAAGGAACGCTTCCACTCCGCTGGGTATCGAGCCCAGGTCCTTTCGATTGCGATTTATAATAATGATATGAAACTTCAGCATAATTTATAGCAAACTTTACTATATTTTATACTAAAGTTTCATATCATTCTTCTAAAGTTTAGTATATTACTGACAAAAATTTTCAAAGTGATACGCTATTCCCTAAATTGAAAAATACTATGGTAAAAATTGATTTAAAAAGTTTCTCCGTGCAACGGTCTAAAATAGACATTTTCAAAAATAACTCTTAATACCTCTTGAGAAACAAAACCCTTTCGGATGTTTGTCAGAAATAGATTTTCTTAATTTGCATGTGTTTTATTCTGTATGAAAATAGCACGAAAATAGTGTTTTCAAAAAATCAGTTTAAAATTATACATCTAAATAAACAATCTTTCAAAGGTGTTTTGGGCTTACAAAAAATTTCTCTCAATGTCTGAAACCTTGTCAATTTTTTAAAAAAATTTAAATTAAAATTTTCAGATTTATAAGAAAAGTAAGCGTCATAATTTTGCTTGAAAACAACAAAGCTTAACCAGCTAAATATGAAATATCATTCAAAATACCTAAAAAAAAGGCATGGATGCATCTTTAAACTGGTTTTCAGATAATAAGAAATGCATAATAGGGTGGGTCGCAAATAGCCAATTCTGAAATTCGAAATCGCTACAACCCGAAAAATTAGCACATTGGAATCCTATAAAAACAAATAATTAATTTGGAATCAAGCATGGTTACCCGCGCTGAAAGAAATGTTTAAAAATTACTGTTTTGCTGAGTTTTTAAATTTTCTCGAATTTTAATTTTTTTTTTGCATATCTGAAGGTAAAAAAAATCTTTCCAATTTTTTGCGGATTTTCATAAATTATTTTCTGAAAGATAATTCTTATTTAATTCATCCTTTTTTCGGAAAAAATTTTTTAAAACCTTCGTAAATTTGTGAAGAATTTTTAAAATTTTGAATTTATGGTATTAATTAAAAATATCTTTGTAAATTGCGGTTTGATATACTTCTGAGCACATGTAGGTTTTTTCAGCATATAAAATACACACTAGAAAAAAAATCGACAAGATCCAGGAATCGAAAGTAAAAATACAGCGGATTCTTCAAATTCTGATTTTGATATTAATTAAAATTATTTAGGAGGAGATGCTCCGCGTTACAAGTATAAAATTGCAACTAAGTTGGTAAACAACGTCGTTAGTGTTTTTCTTTTGAGAGTGTGTCTTTGCCTCTTTTCATGATTCGTGAATTTAATTTGTTGTTCATCTTATAAACTGTTTGTATACCTGCCTTATGTAGTATTTTACCTAAATTTTTTGATAATTTGTCAACAAAGGGGAGTGAAATGCGGTGTTCAACTTTATTTTCATTACAATTGTTTATGGGTTTATTATTTAAGTCAATTAAGCGTTTCTGGATATATTCGTTAATAAAATTCAAAGGGCAATTTTTTTCCAGAAACAGATTCTAAGAAAGTCTTCCCGACTTTTTTTGAGTGTATTTTAGTGCTAAAAAATCCCACACATGCGCATAAAAATTGTAACCAAAAATTATAAAAATAATTTTATTAAATATCAAGCATAAAAAACTAAACAATTCGTTATATTTCCAATTTTTAATCCTGGATCATGGCGATTTTTCCCCTAGTGTATCTTGGTCACTTGAAGGTTTTCAAGTACTCGAAAAAACTCTGGGCCTATTTATACATCTGTTAAGAATTTTTTCTGAAAAGAGGGGTGAAATAAGGGCATGTGATACCTTACCATATAAGCTATTTAGTTCCTACAGGTTTTTCCCTAAAATTTTTAATTTTTCAGAAAAACAAAAAAATAGTTGTACATCGACGTGAAGAAGATAAAGACTGACATCGATGGATAATTATTTTTTCGAAAAATTACAAACTGCGGGAGATAACCCATAGGAACTAAATTGCTCATATAGTAAAGTATAACATGCCCTTAAATAGGAATAACCAAATAGGTTAATAGTTATATAAATAATATATTGGATCTATAACTTAATTCGTGCGGTTTACTAAGAGATGGCGTAACTTGATTATTATTCCATCGTTCCAATATTCCGAACATGCATTGAAAAGCTACTGTCATTGTGCGTCTTTTTCAGTATATGTCATTCATTTGAAGCGTAAACAACAATAATTTTTTTTCACTCAAATATGTCGAACTTTGTGCCTGAAAAAGTGTTTTTGCGGGGAGTTCTTCTTCATTACTTTAATATGAAGAAAACTGCCGCCGAAAGTCATCGTATTTTGGTGGAAGTTTGTGGTCAACATGCACTAGCTGAGCGAACGTGCCAAAAGTGGTTTGCACGATTTAAAAGTGGTGATTTTGGCTTGGAAGACGAAGAACGTCCTGGCCAGCCAAAAAAGTTTGAAGATAAAGAACTGGAAGCATTACTCGATGAAGATTGTTGCCAAACACAAGAAGAGCTCGCAGAATCTTTGGGAGTCACTCAAGCAGCCATTTCAAAACGTTTAAAAGCCACAAAAAGAAGTCATTTTTGCATCGGATTTTTACTAGTGATGGAAAATGGATCTATTACGACAACCCCAAGTGCAAAAATTGATATGTGAAACCCGGCCAACCAACCAAATCAACGGCAAAGCCGAATATCCATGGCGCGGAGGTAATGCTCTATATTTGGTAGGATCAGAAGGGTGTGCTGTATTATGAGCTGCTAAAACTGGGTGAAACCATCAATGGAGAACGCTACCGAACACAATTAATCCGTTTGAAGAGAGCAATAGCCGAAAAACGCCCGGAACATGCGACCAGACACGTGGCAATAGTTTTCCATCATGACCACGCTCGGCCCCATGTTGCTATTCCGGTTAAGAACTATTTGGAAAACAGTGGGCGGGAAGTTTTACCCCACCCGCCTTATAGCCCGGACCTTGCCCTTTCTGACTACCATTTGTTCCGATCGATGCAGAACGCCCTCACTGGAATACGGTTCACATTAGAACAGGGTATCAAAAATTGGCTTGATTCATTCTTGGCTGCCAAGCCGGCGCAGTTTTTTTGGAATGGAATCCACAAATTGCTAGAAAGATGGGAAAAAGTCATAGCTTCAGATGGGCAATACTTTGAATAATTCTATTGTACATGTTTTTCTTAAATAAACGTTCAAATTTTGAAAAAAAACGCACGAATTAAGTTATAGATCCAATATAAATTGATAAAATGTAAAAATATAATAAATTCAACAATTAAATAAGAATAAAATGAGTCCCGGTGTAAGCAGTTCCTAAAATTTCGCTTAGCTCAATTCGTTGATAACGGGGTCCAAAAGACGGAGAGAAAGGCCTTGCTTATATTGGGGTTCCAGTATATCTTGGAAATAAAGGGCTCAATAACAAATACTAGCATTTTTTTATACACTCTTCAATTCTAATGTAAGTTTCCATTTTAACATCCTTATATGTAGGTCAGTCAGAATGCTTCATGCTCTTATAGTACACACTCCAATTCTTCTCATTCCAAAAAAACCAGGTACATCTCTTCCTTCTCATGCAAAAGTAAGTTCTAGTACGGTTGTGGAGATCACTCCTACTCCTTTGAATGAAACTGCAGGAATTATAAACATAGATGAGGACAGTCCAGTTAAAGGCAATAATTTTAATTCACCTTAAAATAGAGTGTATTTGGTCAGCCATTTTCCTTTTAGATAGTTTATAAAATTTAAATCATCGAATTTTATGCTACCATTTCCGACAATAAGTACTTAAAGAGATTTTAAGGCCCTATTAACATGAAAAAATACAGTAAAAAATGGACTCTCTGCTTAATACATCCCGTTTTGCGGTATTGTTCTAGTTGTTGCCCGAAATATATTCCAATCGTGTAGTTTCCAGATGTAGCCGCAAAGAAGACGTGTCGCGAGAAAGGCGAAGTTGAAAACTCTTTGTCTGCCTTGCTCCCTGCCTGTCCTGCACAGGAAAAACTAAAAAAGGAAATATCAGTGCTGGAGAGCGAATTGAACAGTGCAAAGCATGCGAGAAATTCGGGCGTTTGCAGAAAAAACACTGTTAAAAGAATTGCTGCGCTTGATAAAAAATTGATTAAAAAAAGAAAACTTTTATCCTTGAAGAAGAAGGCGAACGTTGACTGGAAATATAGGACGCAAAAGAAGCAAGCAATTCGAAAACTGGTTACTGCCAATGCAAATGTAGCCAAAGAATGGAAGGTAATTTTACCCTTTAATCTGTTCATTCAGTTTATAATAGATGGCACGAAAATTTTTCGATTTTTTCATTTAATTTTAGTTGCGAGATAAAGCAGTGCGCCCTCGCATAGAGAAAGACCATCCTGAACTGCTCAAGGCAAATGGGGATATCGCGGTAATTGGTAGCTCAGCCGACAAACGACGTCGGACGGAAAAGATAAGGACCATCAAGACTGTAGATGAGCTCCATGAGGAACTAACTAATTTGGGCTTTGATTTGTCACGCAGTGGTACCTACTTGCGTCGTATACCACAAAATTCTAGCAAAAGTGAAGGGAAACGTCATATTGTGACAGTGCCTGTCAAGCTCTCCGTGCTGAAACAAGCCACCAAAAATAGCATCCAGATCTAAAGTTTTGCGTCGCAAGCATAAGGTGAATGTGATTGAAAATTTTCGATTTCTTTTCTAAATACTTTCTGATATTGAAACTAGGGATACTCATCACCTTAACACGATGCTCATATTCTTTACTAATTTTTCTGATTAATTTCTAGATCAGTTCAAGCGTTGGCGTCAATGCTTGGGCCAAAGAAGACGGCTTTCATTTCTCAGGATGACAAACCTCGCATACCAATTGGCATCACAGCAGCCAACAAGCAGGCTCCATTACTCATGCACGTAGAGTACAAGGTAACTCTTCCGGACCATGACTGGGTGGTAGCACATCACCACAAACTAATACCTAGTGTGTACGCTGGTATTCTTATCCGGGAAGGCAAGCTTTATGGCTCATCGTCATGTGTGTCTTACTCTGAGCTGACATACATTTCTATCAGAAAGTGGGAAGCACTCATCATCATCTGCGTCTGCCCACGCCTTTGATCTTCAAAGATTGATGGATTTGACAGACTTCAATGACTTGCTACAAAGGTAAATACAAATTAATTACTTATCCTATGACAAATAAATGCTATATTATAATATGAATTTAGGAGTCTGATTACAATTTAGACATTAAATAGGGCAGTCATGTATTACATGTTGCCTTCCTATTTTCAGTGAATAGCATCTTAAAGCCAGTGCACATTTTATCCGAAGATGGGGGTCCTGATGAGAATCCCCGCTACCCGAAGGTCATAGCACATGGGGTGGAGTGTTTCAGGAAGCATGACCTGGACGCCTTGTTCGTCATTACTAACGCCCCTGGACGCAGCGCTTTCAATAGAGTTGAGCGCCGAATGGCGCCCTTAAGTCGAAAGCTATCGGGTGTTATCCTTCCGCACGATCACTTCGGCAGCCATCTGAATTCCGCTGGCAAGACAGTAGACTCCGACCTCGAATTTATAAACTTCCAGTATGCAGGAAAAGTTCTTACCGAAATATGGAATAATGTTAAAATCGATGACCATCCAGTCATAGCTCAGTACGCCACAGCCGAGTGCGTACTCCCACTTCCTGAGATGCCGTCATCAAAGTGGTACTCCACACATGTCCGTGAGAGCCAGTACTTCTTGCAGGTGGGTTTGTGCCGAAACTATACAATTATTTATCACCATATATACGGAATACCTAACAAAAATAAATCTTTTTTGTTTTAGATTGTGAAATGTGACGATTTGAGTTGCTGTAGTCCTATGCGTAGTGATCTAAAAATGTTGCTATCAGATGGGTTCTTACCTCCACCTTTTCCAATTCGACGCTCAAAGTTAGGTCTATGAGTACCCGACCCTTCCAATATGGAGGATAAGGATTATTTTCCTCCTTTGTTTATCAGGCAAGCTATTAATTTTAGGCCTCTCGTAAATAGACGAGAACTTCCTCGCATCATCTGTAGTAGAAACAGAGAAGGTCGAAGGGCTTTGGAAACAATCAATAGTATTTACTTACTATTTTGCTCATTGAAATCTTCATTCCAGCGATCTTTTTTTAGAAGAACGTGCAAAACTAAGAATATTTTCACGATTTTCAGTTTAAAAAGTCAAACCTTGTTTAAGCTCACATTCTCAAGTAAATCCGAATTTTCAGCTAATTCATCGCTCCTTTTAGCCTCCTTACTTTCAAAGACCAATAACATCCATATTTTCATAAAATATTTTTATATTTCTGTCTGCTATGTCGGCATAACATTTTTTATCCAGTGACGATTCCGGAAAAAGCGCTTGCGCCAGGTAAAAGCCGACTTGACCGTGCTTTCTATCCAGCCAGGTGGCGAGCTCCGGGATCAGACGGTGTGTCCACCTCCCGGATTGGTTACCATGCCATCGCGTCTGCCATTTCTCGACAAGTCTGCGCCTTCCATCGTTGCGGATGGCCTCCTTCGCGCGAGCGATTTCCTGCAGGTTTGTTAAGCAGGTGAGCTCCTTACGGAGCGGAAAGGTCTCCTTGCTTTCCTCCGCCAATAAGTCAATTGGCGGAACGCTCACCAGGACTAGCACAGCACTCGTCGACACAGTTCGGTATGCTGAGACAATTCTCATCACCACACCTCTCTGTGCCGAGAACAGCTTCTTCAGGATAGCATGGTTGTTAAGGGCACTTGTCCAGATCGGAGCTGCATAAAGCAGCTTCGAGTTTACCACGCTCTTTTTCCACTCGATTTCATGTTTCCCGAGAACGATCCTCGGGTATTTGAAGAATCTCCTGTCTGTGACCAGCAGAGCCTCGGTCTTTTCAGGGGTCATTTTCAGGCATCTGCTATCCAACCAACGCTATTCCCGCCACAGACTATCATTGATCCTCAGCTCCAGAATTTGACGTCGTCAGCGGCGCGCACGACAAGTGCGTCATCCGCGAAGCCGATGATGCTCGTTCCAGCAGGCAGGTCCATGCTCAGATAGTCATCTATTATTCGCAACAGGTAGTCTGGAACCTTTTTCCGCACCATCGCCTCGATGCAGACGTTCCATCTCGCGGTATTGAACGCATTGCGTATGTCAATGCTGATCAACGCGCAGAATCTTTTGCGCTTACTAGTTCCTCTTCTTGCTTTAGTGGCGATGTCCACCACTGCCTGGATGGCGTCAACTGTGGACTTGCCTTTCCGAAAGCCGAACTGGTTTTCTGAGAGACCATTCTCGCGGACCATGTGACCCTGTAGTCTTTGTAAGATCAATTCCTCAAGAAGTTTTCCCATCGTAACCAATAGACTGGTCTATATGAGGAGGCATCCCCTAGAGGATTGATGCCCGTCGATCCCCGGCGCTGTGTTTGCCTTGAGCCTTCCACCCGCTCTCTTTAGTTCTTCGAGAGGGAAGAATTCTTCGCGCCGGACAACGCAGGAGCTTTGGTCCTGTCTTTGGAACGGCTCTACATGCGGAAACAAGCTTCGCACGATGTACTTGACTCGATCGGGATTATCCAGGCCCGGGGTCTTTCTTCTAATCACCAATATCTTTATGCCTTGCCTCAGAGCTAATTTTGCTTTTTTCCATGCCTGCTGCAGCAGAGAATCACCCTTTGAGCGGGTGTATCTCCGCCGCGCTACGAGGCATTGCCGACGCAGGACAGACAACTGGTCGTTCCACCAGTACATTGAGTCCCCGGTACGCCCGTGCCCTCGTCGAGGCATCGAGTGGTCACATGCAAGCTTATTTAGTTTGCTCCATGATCTTTTTTGCACGACGTTATCGTAAATAACCCATTTTTCATTGCCAGTTACGATTCGCTTTAAAATTGGATCGGATTCGCTACGTTTTTGCAATGAATCTCATGTATGTGATATATTAAGCTTCTCTGCGATCTCTCGTGTCGTACTACGCCGGTTATTTTCTATCACTGCTTTTATTTTATCGTCGTCAACTTCAGTTGGGCGTCCGGAGCGTAGTGTATCTTTGAGGTCAAAATCTGCATAACGAAAACGAGCAAAACAATTTTGGCACTGGCGTTCTGTCAATGATTTTTCACCAAAACATCATACAACTCTTTCTGAGCTTGCACTGCGTTTGTACCTTTTCAGAAGTAATAAAGTCTAGTCTAGGGTATTTAAGGGCGACTTCGCTAGTCCCTGGCCAGAAAATTTGACTAGCCCTGAGCGTGAAGAAAAATTATTATTATTGTAAATATACTCAATTATAATATACGGAAATAACATCAAGTTCGGAGGAGATTTAAATTTTTACCATTGATTGTAACTAGATATTGAAATATCTCTGACTTCTAACGTTAAAGTAATACTACCGATATGAAATTTGTTACAAGCTATTTTAACACCATGTTTAGTGTTAATATAACACATTGTTTCGCCAGTGCAGGAATGCAACTTTGTTATGTAATATTTATTTCCAAGCAAGTGCGGTATTCCATTGCGATTATAAGAAATTGAAATAATATTGCATTTTTATCGCAAAGTGATATTTATGTTATTATAAATAATAATCGTAACACTATAATCTAAATCTTGAATGAAAGCAATTAATATTATTCAAAAGGGGAGAAGAAAATACTATTGAAATTCGAGCTTACTACAATTAATTGAAACGCACATATTTTTAGAGCTTGTCGCGTTTAAAAAGTCCAAAGCACCTTAAAGCGATCAACGATCTTGTTTCTCGCATCGTGGATAACACCGCTTAAAATAATTCACAATCTGCTGACGACGGCCTCTTCAAATGAGTCCATTGAACCACAAAACATACGTGTCACGATAAACAGCGTATTTTCCCACCGATTATTTCAATTTTTTTTATTACTATTATTTACAAATGGAACTTTGAACTTATGAGAATACATCACCAGTTTATTCAAATCAACAAAGTATGAAGGACTAGAGTAAATTTTAATGTTTCATAAAATTACATTTCAATTTTTTTTCATTGCTCAACATTCTGTTAATCATTTTATATAACTGTTACATAGCTTTTTAAAACATTTTAAAATTCTACTATTGCTATAGAATTATAAAAAGCGTAATATGCTAAAAATTATTGTCATATTATCTGCATGTGTCATATCCATGTAACATCTTCTTGTTTGTAATTAAGTGTTTTTTAACCTTTAAAGATTCAGTTTATTAACACGGAAAAAAAAGATCAGAATATGAATGTTTACTGGGAAATAGGAGTGGTTACTGTAAAATTAAATAATTACTAGATGTCAGAAGAAACAATCACGCAGTTGGGGAATGGGTCCTGTACTGTTCAATACTCTCTTTTCTCTGTTAGTTACCATTCCTGTCTTTTAGTGATCGTTCATATTCTATGGATTCAATTTTTCTTAATGAATATGTGATAAATCAGGTCGATATCCGTGCAATTGTGCATCTCAGAAAACTGTAATTATAAAAATGTAACCTCAAACTAACCACCAATGAAATTTGTAAGGAATACGCAATAAGATATGGCACATAAGAATTATTTTTATTTCACAAAGTGACCAAAAGTAAGTGCAAAAAATAGAATAATAAAAAGGCGTTTTTTTTCGGAAAACATTTCTTTTTAGAAGTTATCGTCAGTAATTTTTTAGAGGAAAGAAGCTCAAAAATAAATATTTTAAAATCGTTCCCTCCTATTTTCTTGATTAAAGACATAGTGGCTATCAGTGGGTCAGCTGAATTTTAAACTTGTAATTATAACTAAATTTTATATAATTTGGGTACTTTTATATTTTAATGTGGAGGTTATACACTTAACTAAATAATGCAAATATTAAAAGGCAGAAATTTACATATTTGACTGTACAAGTTAAACGATTCTCTGACTTAATAAATTGTTAACATTTTTGACATCACCGTCGCGCCTCATAAAAAATTGTTTGATAGTTCTAGTACCATATTTTATTTTGCATCATATAAAATAATTCTTTCTCATGAGATTGTGAGGGAATGTAAAGAAAATAGTCTACATATGCAAATATTATATAATATATTGAATTAGATACTAGTTTAGAACTTCAAAAACCTCAGTTTTGAAATTCCTAACCTCCTAATCGTATCAATCGGACCACGTGATTGAGAATACATTAATTCGTTCTTGTAAGAGAATTTTTTTTTCACACAATATATTTCTGAAAATTTTGAAAGTACAACAGAAGACGATAAAGATTGTCTTTCAACTCCATTTTAGCAAAATTTCAAAAAAAATAGAAGACTTATCGATAATTACAGTTAACAGTAAAAAATTTTGCAACATTTTCTTTTGATACCTTGGTTTTCCGGAATGTACGGATGATGTCTCTTGTTTTCAATCGTTGCCTCCAGAGATAACTCTAGTCTTTTTGACTTTTTTTTGTTCAGGGGAGATACAGGGGATTACGCACGTAACCCATCTACTAACTGCTTGGCTTCATACTCGGCCTCTCGAAGTCTTCCTCTTCGGGGCTGACTCCCGAAAAGCCGTGCAACGCATTGTTCCCGGGATATGTTCGTCTCGCGGTTTGTCTTTTGTAGCAGAACAAGGGTAGCACTGTGGTTTCCTTGGGCAGGACCCCGCAGCGTGCCACTCTTCACTGCACCTCTAGAAACTTCTGCTTCCATTGGGCCCATCGCAGTTCGCCGCCATGTTGCCAAATCTAAGACAGCGGTAACACTGATTTACCTCCATCTTTCGGCGGACCCTGCAGGAGATCCACCTGATGTTTATTTGAGTCGCCTTGAGTAATTCCCAGACCCGTGCCTCCTCCAGAAGCACATACACCTTCCTGTTTCATCGGTATGGTCTCTTAGCTCACTTCCACCAGCAGGTCCTTAGAGTGCGTCTCCCTAATTCTCTGAACTGTGACGCCCAATTCGTTAAGTTTCACGCACTTCTTGAGGTCTTTTAAAATGTCCGCGTAGCTAACTCCCTCAGCATGCTTTATTAACACCGCTTCTGCGCGAGCACGCCTGGGCTACTACGGTTTCCTAGCCTCCGGTTTAGGCTTTTTTCCGGAGGTTTTTCCTGGCTGGGACCACCACTCATTCCTCTTCCTTTGTGGAGGATTTAGGCCTCTTGACCTCCGGCTTCTTGGTTGCAGAAACACGCAGTATACCACGGTCGGCTGTCTCGGCCGTTACTGCAAGTCCGGAGTATTGCTCACTACAGTCCGTGGGTCTATCTGGCAGCCCTCATTTATTACACTGTTAACACTATGGGCCCGTATCAGTTTCACCTCCCTAGTCTTTTTGATTCGCAATTTGCGTACGAATACGCGCACACGCAAATAAACACCACTTCTTACCACTCATTTTATTAGTTTCAATAAGAAAATAGAACGGTTGGCTTTGTACTAGAACATTTTTACTTTTAATTTGAACCAAGATTCAAAGTGACGTTAGGTTGAACTCTCCTATTCTATCCTAATCTCTGCACACATCAGGTCCTGAGCTTCCGAATTCTATAAACCCTCACCTGAATCATTCGGAACCTTTCAGAACCTTTTATATGTACTTTCCTGCTATTTTGTAAGCTTAAGGGCTACATGACTTTAGTCGTTCGAAGTTGTTCTTCTCCATTGCAAACTACAGACAGTATATGGTATTTGGCAGCTGACGTTCCATAGATTATTCAGTAAAAAATAGTTTCAAGTTTTATTGTTTGTTTATTGTTTTGCATTGATTTGAATTGGGGATTAACAGAACGGCAGTGCCTGAATTGGTTTGCTCGTTTTCGTTCTGGAGATTTTGACCTCAAAGATGCACTACGCTCCGGACGCCCAACTGAAGTTGACGACGACAAAATAAAAGCAATGATAGAAAATAACCGACGTAGTACTACACGAGAGATCTCAGAGAAGCTTAATATATCACATACATGCTTTGAAAGACATTTAAAACACCTTGGTTACGTTAACAAGCTCGATATTTGGGTTCCTCACAAATTGAACGAAATTCAACTCACCAAACGAATTTCCATTTGCGATTCACTGCAGAAACGTAACGAATCCGATCCGTTTTTAAAGCGAATCATAACTGGCGATTAAAAATGGGTCATTGCTTTTGATTCGTGAAGTTCTCAATTTATGTTAATTCAGAAAAGTATAAAATATTTCCAAACTTTTTAATTCAGAAGCCTGAACTTTTAAATCTTGTCAATTACGAGAGCGGTTCGAGAAGTACCAAACGTAACAAAGAAAACCCAAAAGAATTTAAAAAAAATACCTTTATTTCTCAACGTACTCTCCATTTAGGTCGATACAGTTTTATTTAGCGATGTTCAATAGCTCCAATACCTTGTTTATAGTAAGAACTGTCAGGTTTCTCAAAATAACCATTAAGCGCAGACTTCATCTCTTCATTGTTGGCAAATCTTTGACCACCACGCCCTTTGCTTCAAGTTTAGAATGAAAAACTCATCTGAGGGGGCTGAATCTGGCGAATAGGGTGCGTGAGAAAGCCATGTCTGCTAGCTCAAGCACTTTTGTAAATTTATGCAATCAAAGTTGCAAGCAATATATATATGATTTCACTTTCTTTACAACTTAAAGTCACAACTAAATCTCACATTAATAAAGAAACATCATATACAAAATATGTAAAATTCAGTAACCTTTACCTCTACCTGTATTCTTAGAATTAAGCACACCATGGAAAATGGGGTAAGAGGTACATTCTTGATATATCAAGAGTATTTGAACATAAAATTCAGATGAATACCTGAACTTCATGAACGAAACTTCTTACACGTAATAAAGAAAATACTGAATATCAGTATTTTCATACTAATTACCAGAATCTGAATTTTTACACTTGTGCGTCGAGCAGAACAAGTAAGATAAACAGAAACTTTGAATTCGTATGCTAAGAAGTTTCATTTGCTAGTATCTAGTATTTTAACTTCTGATACTCAGAAGTTCAAGCCCTAGCGTTAGATGGAGACATAGTAGTTAAACACGATACTATTTCGTGTTTATCAATAATGATCATTTATTAAAGATATCATTCAACGCATTTTAACGTCTGCGAGTAATAATATGTAAATTTTCCAATTTAAGGTCATGAATCCCAGACGTTGAAATGCGTTGAATAATATCTTCAATAAATGGTAATCTTTAATACACGTGGGCTAGTAATGTATTTGAATATATTGTCTCTTCATCTAAGGCTGGAACTTGTAAGCATGGATACAGGAGATATCAGCTTGTGACTACGAAAAACTCATGAAAAAGATTTTTAAAGCTGGGGCTGGATTGAAAAAAATAAAAGAATAAATAAAAGGAAAAAGCGAGAATAATAGGATATAAATAGGTGTTCAAGACAAACTTTGCGTTCGTTTTGAGGCTTCAATATTACAATTTTATAAATAAAAAGGTGATAATTATTCTTAATTTTCGAATTCTAGTCATAGCATAGAGTTTTTTCCTATTTATCAATCTAAAGATGATAAAATCGCTAATCAGAGTTTATTATTTTGTTACTGTGACTAAAAGAAAAACAATCGAAAACAAAACATCATAATGTTTCTTTGTCGAAAATGCAGAAACGGAATAGTGAACCTTTGTTAACGATCTTTCTTTTAACAAAATTGTAATATTGAAGCCCCAAAACGAGCGCAAAGTGAAATTCAAACATCCATTTCCATGCTTTTCTTATTCCCGCTTTGTCCTTTTCTTTTTTCTTTTATTTATCCAATCCAGCCCTACCTTAAAGTGCTTGAATAAAAAAAAAATCTATTGGTCTCTGAATCATCAACATTCCATTTTAGCATTCAGATGAGTATTTTTCAATGAAGGAAAAATAATCTTGAACGCCAAATACAGAGCTTTGATTATCGATGACACCATGGACCAGAGTGAATTCACAATTACATAGTAAATTTCAACGTTTTCCAAGAAACCGACAACGATTGCTTGCAGTTGGATCCCTATTTTGTGTTGAATTGCTGCTCTTTTCATCATCTAAATTTTCTCCATAAGATTATTTTGAGTTTCGAAAATAAAAGCAGTGTAACGCATTATAATGAGGCTAAATGATGTTGTTAAAAACATTTATATACCTCAAGACGGTGCTCAGTGGAATAAAAACCCAAATTCCTGGCCAAAATCGAAAGTTACTACTCGGGGTAAACTGTCGCAAAATCTTGTACAGATGGGTTTAGTGCGACAAAGTCCGAAAGAGCAGTTACGCTGTTTGCATTTATTTTGTGTGTAAACAATTATTGAAAATGTGATAGCGATTTCAGAGCTTCTATCATGTGTACAAATAAGTTTCTGCCGCTTGATAAAAGACATACAAAGTGATCCGCAGTTCAGTACATTCCTTGTATATTGGCACTTCCACCAGAAGTGTCATTTTTGCTTGATAAATAGTTAAAAAGTAATGTTTAAGCACATGTGTCAAACTTTTTCCACATATTTTAAATATGAATTCAAATACTTTTTTTGAGATAGACCTTTTGTTTTGGGCTTGTAGACAATGTAAACGGCGTTTTTATGGGGATTTTCTGGCCGTCAAGAGAGCCCTATAAACAGGAACTTCCATAGCGACGGGCCTGCCGGGCGCACGTGCCATGACGGTTTCTGTGTGACATTCAAGCGCTTGAGGACGCGGTGTGGAGCAAAAGCATCAGGGAACCTTGAATAGGTGCATGCGGCGATGAGGCTCAATTTCCCTGGTGCACTCTCTCGGTCACATCACAACCACATGCACGATACCGACACCAAAAAATCACGAGAATGAATGGACTGCTGAGTGAATGGTCGACGGCCGGCGCCTGGTGAATATTCCAAATAGACTAGCCAAGGGAGGAGTAGTAGCCTCTCGACCAGGGTAGGACATGATGTCATTAGCGTACCTCTGTGGAAGTAATATGGGTAACCGTAAGTCCCTCCGGTGTTCGGCCGTGAAGGACAAAGATCCCGGGAAACCACATGTTAAACTGGGAAAACCGCTCACGATACTGCTGTCTGGAGCCAATTTCGGGGTTGAAATCATAGATGCCCGTGCCCAGGAATAAAGGATTATTTGGTCAGTATTTCCTTATATCCGACGTTGCGTAGGATAAATCGCACACCGTCTAGCCTGAAGTCCGGGCGCATCAACATAGGATGGGTCAATTGCAGGCCGGGGCACCGGGAACAGGCTACGCGCTGCTTCATATGTCTCGGGTACATCCATGTGAGCCGGACCTGCAAGGGGCCTGCCATAGCTCTCTGTGCTAAAAATGTGGTGGCGGGGTAAACAAGGCGGCGGAATGCGCGTCCAGCCCAAAGTGCTTTTTGTGCTCTGGCAGCGAGTCGGAATACATAGCATGTTTGGATGAGGATCAACGACATAAGCATTGCCAGTTGTTATCTCACCCCAAACGAGAACATAGGTGAGTTTCAGGCTAAATTGGATAACCTGAAAGACATGATTTGGGATATAGGAGGAGAGCTGATAGAGGCTGGAGACTTCAATGCCAAAGCCCTTGAGTGGGGTGAGGGTCACCCTGACTCAAGGGGCGGAGGAGTCTTGGGCACGGCGTCCAGGACAGGTTTACGGCCGAGCTCCTCAAGGATGTAGAGAGGAGTCATCCGGACCTCTTGCTTAATATGTACAATTCTTGTCTTAGGAAGGAGGTGTTCTACTCTCGCTGGAAGGAAGCGAGATTGGTACTGATAGGCAAGGACAAAGGACCAGCAGATGCGCCATCGTCGTACAGACCTCTGTGCATGCTGCACACCACCGAGAAACGCCTGGAAAAGCTGGTGAGGCCACCCCTTCAAGTTGCTATCAAAGCAGCAGGCGACCTGACCTGGCTTTCTGTATAGCTTTCGGAAAGGCAGGTCCACCATTGATGCTATCCAGGAGGTAGTGAGGGCAGCCAAGAGCACAAAGAGGGGAAACCACTTCTCTCAGCCTATGTGCCTCTTGGTGACGCTGGACGTCAAAAATGCCTTCAACTCCGGAGCCGAAGTCTGGGCGAATTCTATGCGATACGAAAAGTATGGTAATCGTCTGTAAGCTGTGTAGCGGAGAGGGTATCGCACGGTCTCGGAGCCTGCAGTTTTGGTGATCGCGGGGGTCATCTCGGTGGATCTGCTCGCCCAACGGTGAAAGTTTGTCTACAGAATGGAGGGCACACTCGGTCGTGGCAGGAATCATCGTTGGCGTGATGCTCCAGTGCATGAACAACTGGACAACGGTCGGGGGCTTCATCCAGGATGTCCCGCTGAAAAAGAAGCAGGACATGCCGGACGAGGAAGGCTAAAAGTGGAGGGAAAAAATGAGGAGAGGCAGATGGCGCCTCAAGATGGCCCCCACCCTGATGTAATGCCTAACGGCGATTCCGGGTTGAGAACTTATGGCCTAGAGACAGGGAGGAAGTTTTAGTGGGTAGGGTTGCGTGAGCAGCAGAGTCTCACACGCCAGGGGGGAACGAAGCCTCCTTGAAGGTGCATAAAGCATTTCTCCCTTCCTTAAAAGAAAAAAAAACTAAATGAGGAGTAGCGAACAATGTTCCACGGATGGACCCGAAGGAATAACCCCAATTCAAGGTGTTTTTTACCGTGCTGAGGGCTGCATGGTACCAGGGCCAGTCTTTCGCGGTGGAGGTGGCCCTCAAGAAGATGGATAGCTTCTCCAGGACCAAGAAGAACATTAACCTCCCTATTAGCGACTGCAAGTATCTCCCGAGAGGCAGGATGGTCCAGAAGATTAAGGAGATAAGATCCCACAAAAACAAGGGAGTCGTAGATGAGGGTAGCGAAACCCTCCCATAGCCGGCACCAAGGTCGACCCTGGACACGCGCAAGCGGCTGAGAGAGCCAACTGTGAGTCTGGAAGCGGCTGCGGCACAGAAACCTGTGGAGAAGAGGCCAAAAGCCGCCAACATAGAAGAGGAGTGGGTGGAGGTTCTGGCCAGGAAAAACCTCCAGTAGAAGAAGAGGAAGAAAGCTGCCAGAACACCGGAGATGCCTACCCATGCGCGTCCAGAAGCGGTGTTCATAAAACCGCCAGAGGGACTGAGCTACACTTCCATCCTACGCGAACTTAAGAAGCGCGTCAACCCTTATCAACTGGGCGCCACAGTCCAGGGAATTAGGGAGACGGGATCCAAGGACTTACTGGTCAATAATACCGCTTTCTGGACTGTCGCAGGTACCCTGGACACTCCAAGATCCCTAAGCTGACTCACACACCCTACATGCACATTCCCCGTAGCCGAAATCACAATGGGGTGAACAGGTCCGAGGTTCAAGGCTATTTGTTGGTGAATAATCCCACATACATCATTATGCCTGCGTGCGTATACTCTTTTAGCCAATATTTTGCAATCATCAATGATGTGTTTGATGGTTTCATCGGGATTCCCACATTTGTCGTTTCACTTGTCGTCAACGTTGTGACGAAGGATGTGCTTTTGGTAGTTCCCATTGCCGATTACCTAGTCCTGGATGACCATTACGAATTCTTCTCTTTCCGGAAATAGTTCGCTTCTACGGAGCCACAAGTTGTAAGCCTCTTTATCCAAGTTTGGTTGATCTTGGACCAGGGACTGTTGTCCGTGAAGGGGTTTTTTTCGCCATTCCATAGCAAGTTGCTCTGGAGTGGGATGCCTGGTGTTTTAGCAATTCGGATCAGCTAGATGTAGGAGTGTATAGCTATTGTGTTCTCTACAGATGTTATTGTAGAGAGGAGCATGACGATTTTTGTAAAAGTATTCACGCAACTGTGATACCTGTGAGGCACACAGTTGGCGAACGTCCAAAACACCCGTACCCCCTTTGAAACTTGGTAAAATCATCCTATCAATCGCGGAACTTCTGTGATACATTCAGTGTCCAGTGATTTTGGTGCGAATGATTCTGTTGATACCCTCAAGGTTGGTATTAGACCATTTGATGAGCCCGAAGGAGTATGTGAGAAATGTGATCACATAGGTGTTAATAGCCTTAATCTTGTTGGCTGAATCGAGAATACTTCTTAAAATTGAGGACAAGCGTTTGGAAAAGGACTCCAAAAGACTCTGTTTCATTGCAGTTTGTAGGGGACCCCTCAACTGTAAGACGCCTAAGTACTTACAGGAGTCCTCCTCTATACAAAGTGTACTTTTCGACACTTGTCCAGCGCAAATTCCATACCGATGTCATTGGAAAACTGCAGACTGATATCAAGAACGCTGCAGTTTCGTTCTTCAGCTGGCATACAACTTTTGGTTATCCACGTGAAGACAGTAGGTGAGTTAGTATCCACCCGTATCCCTTCCCAGGCCTACCCGACTGTGTGTAATAGAAATAGCCGATGAGTGAGCTTAGGCGGGGCAGAGAGGGCGGTAGATTAGTTATAAAAGTGGTGGTAGGTGGCGCCAGATGTTTTCTGGCAAGGGACGAAGAGAGGAAATGTACAAATGAAGATTTATGTCAACTCAGTCTTGCAGAGATCATTTCTTTGCATTTATTTATTTGTACGGACCATTTCACAAGTGATTGTTTTTATTTTACTCAACATGGGCAAAGACGGTTATCTTCGAATGCTTTACCGACTTTGAATTTACCTGAGAAAATGAACAACACTAGTGACAGTGCAATAGCCGGAATGATCGATTTGCCCAATAAAGAAAATTTGTCTTCTTCCACTAATGTTTCTCCAATATTCGATTCAACAGTAGGAAAAATATCCTGCAATGAAAAACTCGCATCCCCAGGAATTAGAAAAAGTGCCTTGTATTCGAGTACGGTGTGTGGAAAAAAGTTTTTATTTGTATATTAGTATTACTTTGAAATGTGTGCAATCTTCTCTGTTTAAAACGTGAAATAAAATGTTCCTTGTTAAGAAGCCTGAGAAGTATGAATATATTTTGTAATGTTGAATATAATTTTTGTATACAAAATATTTGTTAATCATGTAATTTGCGAGGTTTTTTTCCTTTTTTACTTATTATGCGAATGTATAAAAGTTCAACTGTTTAATAGCTCTCGCCGTTGAAATGCGAAATGAAATTGGCCCAGATTTTTGAAGAAACAAATTTGGATAGATACTCAAAAAAGCAAGTATTACCCGAAGATTGTACGAATAATGTGCTGCAGGATTACAACGTTCAGGTCATGTCTGCGGAAAAAGGTGGAGAGATAGGCCCTGAAGAGAAGCATTCGAGTACGGTAAGGGAACCAGTTTCAGTTCGATAGCTGAGAATTAATAGTATTTTGCAAGAAAACTTAATTTTAAAAAATATTGAAAGTTTGTTTTATCTTATTTTATAAATGAAGGTAGTTCCTTCACGAAAATTAGACCTCAGGCAAAAATAGATATTTTTGATTTGAAGAATAGCAATATTATTATTGAATGGCTAATTTTAAAGAGAAAAGATTATTTTCGGGAAAAAAATTGAAACACAAAAAAATAATTTTATTAATAAACTTTATTTTTGCCCTAACTTTTTTTCTTATCGCTTCGAGCCAAATTTTTAAAAATGATGCGATTCTAATAAATCACGGTTCATTTTGTTAGGAAAAAGATTCTCTACAACTTGCCCATTTCCAATTTTTAAAAATGAATTCTTTAATGGCTGAAATTATAAAAAAACAATTTATCGAAACTAAATTTTTATAAACAAATTGCTATATTTGATAATAATTAACTCAATTCCAAAAATAGGAAACGGTCATGTTGCAGAGAATTTTTTTCCTAAAAAAATGAACCGTGATTTATTAAAATCGCATCATTTTTAAAAATTTGTCTTAAAGCGATAAGAAAATAAGTTTGGGCAGAAATAAAACTTATTAATAAAATTATTTTTTTGTGTTTCAAATATTTTTCATGGAAAATAATCTTTTCTCTTTCAAATGAGCCCTTCAATAAAAATATTGCTATTCTCGAAAGCAAAATTATCTATTTTTAATCAATTTTAATTAATAATTAAATTTAAAATCACAAGCAAAAGGAAAAAAATCCGGAGGCAGATAAGAATTCCAGAAAAGGGAATCGTGTCGAAGATGAAGAAAAAAATGTTGAACCAAAAAGAGAGAAATCAGCAAATGTCATAATCTTATGATTCGGCCTAACAATCGTTCAATCTTTAGTCTTTATGAACTAACGACCCCCTTGGAAAGAAGAATTTATTTTCAATTGCAGAAGGCAAGAGAGGAAAATGCAGCGAATAAGAAAAAGATTATCAGGTATTTGAATTTGATAAAAAAATGTTCTTGCAGAAAGAAAGTAAAAGTTTGAGTTGAGTGTAGGTTTAGTGCTTCTGCAAAAGTTGTATATTTGTGTTAAACATGCGAATTGTAGTTTTGAAAATTTGGGATGTACTTCAATTACAAATACTTTCGGTTGATGAATTTTTTTACCGAATACTTTCGATAAATGGATTTTTGTACAGAATACTTTCGATTTATACCTTTTTTACAATTTCGTTATGAGATTTTTAATATAATACTTGCGATGTATGAATTTTTTACAGGCAAAAGTAGGTAAATTTAAATATAAAAAATTATTGTATTTGGATATTATTTCTGTAAGCACGCGAAATTGTAGGAAGATATTAGAAGATGCATCTCCGTTATAAGGTAATCAATTTCTTTTTTTAAAAGGGATGATCTTTACATAAATCACCTATTTCCTATTAAATTTTTTCAAATTTATCACTAAAAATATGATATAGTAATTTTTTTGGGTTTATAAATATAAAAATGAATTTTCTTGGTTGTGCAGACATACTGCAAGCAAGAAATAACTATTGTTCATTCAAATACACTGCTAACATTATCAAGTGATGCGTATCGTCTTTCAATTTTTTTAACGCTTACTAACCGCTATTTTATAATAATAGAGCTACTAACAATAATTGTAATATGTCAATGTAGTCACGCTATCTGCTGTTGTTTAGTCCATAGTATAATTATTACCTGCATAATAAATATAAAATAAAAGAATAAAATAATTCATGGATGTTCTTTATTTTATAAATGTGATATTTTTCTGTATATAATAATTTGGAATTTGCAAAGTTAAAAAAACGGGGTTTGAAGAGTGTCGCCGAGTGTAAACGAAGAAAAATGTATCCTCGATTTGAAAAACAATATAATAAAATGACAGGCGTTCAGCAACATTTTATAAATTCTTTGTTCAAGAATGCAAGTAGAGAATCTCATGGCCGAAGGTACACATCCGAGGAAAAGATTATATCTTTATCAATTTTTAAACAGTCTCCGAAGTGCTACAGATTCATGAGGAAATTTTTGCCTCTCCCTAGTCCAACAACATTGCAGAAAATGCTGGAAAACATTCCAATGGATACCGGAGTCACCGAAGAAACCAAACAACGATTGTCAGAAGCAATACAAAGTTGTAAAACAGAAAAAGACAAAGTTTGCTTCGTCATGTGGGATGAGGTGTTCCTTGGCTTAGACTTGTTTTATGATAAGGCAACTGACAAAGTCCTTGGTTTCGAGGACTGGGGAAATGTTAGGACCGAAAAATATGCGGATCACGCTTTAGTATTTATGATGCGGCTGGTCGAGTGTGGGGAAAAAATGCCCCTCACTTTTAATTTTTGTAGTGGACAGACTACCACAGCTCAATTAATAGCCTGCATAAAGGATGTCATAGGTGCCATCAAGCAAGCTGGCTTCATAGTTGTTGCGACAGTCTGTGATGGAGGTTCGAGTAACCAGGCGGCTATAAAGGCCCTTTTGCAGGATACTGTAATACTCAAAGGAGAAGATTATGTTAATAGAAGTAAGTTTTTATTTCGTCAAATATAGTACGACATCTATTATACTTTCCATGAAACAAGAATTCAAAGAGGCAACAAAAATTTAATGAAAAATCGTTTTCAACGTGCTTTTTTTTTACAGATGGTACTTCTATTTTACATGGCATGGAGATTATTCCATTATACGATACACCGCATCTCATTAAATGTGTCCGAAACAATTTGCTGGATAAAAATCTAGAATTCGATTGGGATCCAAGGAAATGCGAAAAGGAGAGAAAATTTGCTAAGTGGGAGCATGTCATTACAGCGTACGAGATAGACACATTCAGTGGGAATAATGTTCGCCACGTACCGAAATTGACAGCGAAGCATGTTTATCCAAAACGAATAAACAAAATGAGTGTCATGTTAGCCATGGACGTTTTAAGTGGTAATTGAAATGAGTTGATATTTAAACTTTAGAATTTTCGAAAAAACGTCATGTCTAACAAAATTTTTCTACATTTCAGCACGATCAACGGATAACGGGCCTCAAAGTATCCCACAGGATGGCACCGAAACAGCTTGGGTTCTCTTCTTTTTCAACAAGCTCTTCGATTCTTTCAATGGCTTGGCAACAAGGGATCCTCATAGTGACTTCAGAACTTTGCTTACGGACACCAGCTACCATCTTTCCTTCTTTGATGAGGCAATTTCTGTGCTCGCTAGAATGCGTTTTGTGAATAAAGAGACAGGAAAACCTGTTCCAAAACAACCATCATGCCTGGAAAACCTCATAAAAACCATTTGAGGTTTGAAAAAAATATGGTACAGATTGAAGGAGTTAGGTTTAACCAGATTAAAGACAAGACATATCAACCAGGATCCTCTAGAGAATTTCTTTTCCCTTGTTCGAGGATTCAGTGCAGACAGGAAGCCGACTTGCTACCACTTCATTGGTATTTTCAAGGCCTTGGTTATCAATACCATAACGCAGTACCATTCTAGAGGAGCCAATTGCCAAAATGATGAAGGCAATTTTATTTTACCGTGGCAAAGCTATTTCACAAGGAAAAAGGATAGTGTAAGACCTCTTAGTGAAGTGCAGCTTATTCAGCGCGTTCTACCAGGAAGTCTGTGTCGCAGAGATGCTATTCCAGAAAAAGGAACTTTCTCCACTGATACCTCAAAATTAATAAAAATTTTATAAAAGAAGGCACCTTGTTTAGAAACTTGCTCAAAATGCTCAGCCCTTTTCCAAGCGTCTGCTTCTTCATTTACCATTAAAAAAGTGCACGATGATATTAAGAGCCTTCTACGAAGAACCATACAGGATCTATATGCAACGGTAGGCGTCAGGCACAATGCAGTACTTGCACTTGAAAGAGAAGTTGTAATCGAGAGGATATGTGGCAAAGATCACCAACAGCAACAGCAAGTGCTGGTGCAAGTAATCAATTTGAGTGTGATACAGTACATCACTTCGATTTCGGCTTATTTGGTCGCAATTCTTCGCGGAAATATCGCGGTGGACATTGAGTCCAAACCGAATGCTAGCATTTTCATCGTGTCTGCAAAAGCAAAATATGATGCATCTTTAAAATCAAAAAACCACACTTTCTCCACCCTCGCAAAGAAATGAGAAATTTCTATGTAATTACATTGTAAATTCAAGAACTTGAGAAAAAAGTACTTGATTTCTAGGTAAGAATTATCTGATGTTTAAACTACACTGATAGAAATGGTTCGGGAGTTTTAGCCATTCGGTTGTAGGTTGGGAATTTATAATTGTATTTATAAAATAATATGTCTCTTTGAATAACGCAGAACGTTTAATACAGAAATCAAAATATTGTAAGTGAAACTGGTCGAATCAGAAATATAATATGGGAAGGCGAACAATACATTTTTCCATAGCAACCAATAATATGGTTGATTCGCTCATATTTATTCAGTTATAATCAGATGGTTCAAAAACAAATCTCATATTGCTGTATCTATGCCAGTAATAAGGTAAAGTTAAATTAATCATAAATATCGTTGTAACAGACATTCTTTTCTATCAGTGTATTCAAAACATTGGAGAATCTTATTATTTAATATATTACATTTTCGGAATCATTATAAGTGAATTTTTTGAATATCGATCAATGTTTATGGTTGTCTTAAAAATGAACACAAAGTTTCGTGAATATTTCAGTAAGACACTTACATATAATATGTTATAAGATAATTGTAGAAGTAATCAATACGGATATAATTCGGACATCACTATTGATTACTCCTGCAATTATCTCAATATTACTGGGACGTAAAACAAATCTTATATAAGGTGTTATACATTATTTCCGGTAGAAGAAAAATTTATTTCACAGTCTATACTTTTATTAAAAAATATTATTTTCAATAATCTTGCAACTTTTATGTATTTGTTCAATGTATACGTTTGTATACATTGATGGTTTGAATGTGTGAAATAAAATTTTCGATTTAATATAAATTAAAGATTTAATGCAAAATCTAGGCAATATAAAATAGAAAAAAACGTAAAAATTGTTACAGATATTTTTAATATTTTATGTGTGATATTTCCGGGATCTCGCATCAATTTTTCAATTTATTGTCGATTACAAATTTTATTGACATTCTCGAAAAGCAACTTACATAAAAGACTCCTATATACATAGTTTCTAAATTTAAATTTATTCCTTTTTTGGCAATTTTACATATAAAAATACAAAATTTAAACTAAATTTTGAAAATTTCTGCTTGCAAAAATTGCAAAATAATCAATTTATATATTTAAATTATGCCTGAAACCTCTATATAATATGTATATATTTTTAAAATATGGGTACCTTTTTTATAAGTTGCTTTTGAAAATGTAAATAAAATTTGTAATCGGCAATAAATTGGAAAATTGATGCGAGATCCTGGAAATATCACATAGAAAATATTAAAAATATCTGTAGGTGGCGTGGTATTCCGCCATTTCTATTACACACAGTCGGGTAGGCCTGTCCCTTCCAATACTATTAGGTGTTACTAGTAAGTTTTGGTTGAAATTGACAGATGTAAAACTTCACTGTCATAAGGTTGGACATATCTCAACAACATAACCTTGAAATATTAATAAATTGTTATTAGTATAATATATTCTTTTGTGTGCGAAAATTTCGAGTTTTGAGCCGAATAAGCGTCATTTGCGGGAACTTTTGACTTACTTCTTCAATTTGAAGAAATCTGCAGCTGAGGTGCATCGATTGCTTGCAGAAACATATGGTGAGGCAGCCTTAAGTGAGAGTTGTCGTGAGTGGTTTTAAAAGTTTATGAACGGTGAATTCGACATCGAAGAGAAAGAACGTAGCGGAAGGCCAAAAGTATACGAAGATGCGGAATTGGAAACATTATTGGATCAAGATTCGTACCAAACCGAAGAAGAACAATACGATGGACAATACTTCGAATAAAACATAAGGTTCTGTTGTTTCATAATAAATGCCCAGTTTTCGATAAAAAACGGCGGAAACTTATTTGTACACCAAATATACCCATAGGACGTGTTGTTTAGTGACCTACTTAACGGGTTGAAAGGCAAACAGAACTTTTTACTTATTTATTACTTATTACCTATTTTAGAACTTTTACTCCACGATCGAAATACTTTATCCTACTTCCCCAGAAGGACATCACATGTCCAAGAAAGCGGATCATACGAGGGCAGATCTTGTATGCCTTAAGGATGTCAATTAGATATTCGTGAGGAAACGAGGGAAAAGCTTGTTTACCATATACTCAACATATGCTATGTGCAATTTACGTTGATGTTCTTTGACTTGCTCTTCTGTGAGGATATCACTTATCTCACAATGAGCATAGACCTTATCAGAGATTGCAGCAGTGAGGAGTTTATAAATAGTCGAAAGACAGTCTAATGTGTGAAGGTTTGTGGACATCTGGTTTCTTTGGAAGCATATAAGTTATTTCTTCCAGTATAAAAGAAGGTGCAAGTTCTGGATTGTCAATGATGTTCTGCATGCACTGGCTAATACAGGATGTACACATGTCAGCTGTTTGTACCAGAAGTTGTGCATCATGTCCGGTCCAGGTACTTTCTAGTTTTACGTCCTCTTCAAAACCTTAGATATATCAGAGGCTGTGATGTTAGTAGCCTTCATCTCAGAGATGCCGGATACATTCATTTTTTCAGGGTAAATTGCTAAATTTTTGAAATCATAGTGCAAATAAATAAAATTGAAAAGAGTACAAATTTGTGAAGTGAGACACTTTTTTCGGGGGGTCGTGATTTTTTCTTACAAATGAGCAATTCGGTAGAATATTACATCATTCAGTGAAAAAAAAACTGCGTAAGTCCAATACGGTCATAAGTTATGCATGTTTTCATGTCGAGGCGCATTGCGACTCGCGATACATGCAACACTTTGTGTGGCAGATTCATCTGAATCAGAAAATCGTTTAGATGAAAGTTTGCGGCCGCCGATTGGAATAAAACGGTGATATAGCCTCGTATTTTTTACAGTTTACGCCATATCAAATCGGCTCTTCACAGACTCGTCGTGCATTACATGATTATTTGCAGAGGAATATTCAAAATGAATTTTGTGAAAAAACTTTTTTCTTTACTCATAGAGGAGTTTCAGCGTCGTAATATTTACTCCTTGTAAACTTGATCTAAATGCATGTCGTTTGATAGTCCCTCCGATTCCACCACATGTCCCTTTGCCATGTGAGGTGGCGAAAAAATTCCATTCAACTTTAATTTTCACTTAAAATTTTACTTTACTTCACATTAATTTTCACTTGAAAGAGGAATTTAGGGCAAATAAAATTGAAAAAAGTTATGAACTTTTCCGACGGTGCTGGTTCACAGTACAAGAATAAATTCAATCTAGTAAATTTGATCAATCGCGAAAGAGAATTCAAAATTAAAGATGAGTGAATTTTTTTCGCCACTTCACATGGCAAAAGGGGTATGTGATGGAATCGGAGGGACTGTCAAACGACATACATTTAGATTCATTTTACAAAAAGAAAATATCACGACGCCGAAACTTCTCTATGAGTGGGCAAACTAGTTTTTTCACAAAATTCATTTTGAATATTCCTCTGCAAATAATCATGTAATGCACGACGAGTCTGTAAGGAGCCGATTTGATATGGCGTAAACTGTAAAAAATACGAGGCTATATCATCGTTTTATTCCAATCGGCGGCCGCAAACTTTCATCTAAACGATTTTCTGATTCAGATGAATCTGCCACACAAAATGTAATGAAGTTGAGAATTAATAAAAAATAAAACCTTTTATAATTACATACAGTTATTTCGGTGTTTATTAATTGGCAACCCGCAGCGGCAAGCAGGATGAATTGTTCATAAGATTAGAAACGGAAGAAATACGCACACGTTGAAAGACATGCATCTACGTAGGTAGCGCGCAACGTGTTGCATGTATCGCGAGTCGCACTGCGCCTCGTCATGAAAACACGCATAACTTATGACCTTATTGGACTTACCCAATTTTTCTTTTACCGAAATTTTCGTTATTAAACGAGCTAACATAATATGTCGAAATAAGCATAAAAAAAGATTGAGGAATTGCAACAAATTTTATTTGCTTATCAAAATTGTTTCCCATTTCAGCAATTCTTATGTGAGATTGTTGTAATTTTTTTTTCCTGTAGAATGGACATACGAAATAAGACAGTAAAAAAATCAGAGAAATCCTTACAGTTTCCTAAGTTTCGTTATAACAAACAAAACCCGACTTCAAACGCAGTGTGACTGCCCAAAAAGATTCAAATTTTTTTATAGGTATGTAGTACCCATAGGGTTACACAATACGCTAGGATTTTAAAGATTGGGTCTTATTTGCCTCTATAGAAAATAAAAGTGTGTCTGATTTCAAAGAAAGAAAATGTAAATATTTTAAATAGACGAATCTTTTTTAAATATAATTCTATAAGAATAACTCTAATGCATTTTATTCGTTATGCTATCACAAAGCTCCTACGAGGTTTCAGAAAATGGTTAATAACGGTATGCGAAACGGTCCAGACGATAATCGCTTCCAGCAAGTAAATTAAACACATCTTTTTCGCGGAACTATTATGTAGGTTTCAAAGTACTTTAGTATTTTTGTAAAAGTTAATTTGGCATGGGGTCAGTTTTGATACGGATTTATTTTTTTAATTAAGTGATAGAACACATAAAAAATACAAAAGGCAAACGTTTCGGCCACAAATGGGGGCCCTCTTCAGTGCCAATTAGCTTAATAGTAACCTTTAAATATTTATTAACTAAGACATGCAACTTAATAATTATTGTATTTTTTGTTTTTTTCTTTTTTTCCTTTGCTTATTGATATTAGAAAAAGAAAAAAACAAAAAATACAATAATTATTAAGTTGCATGTCTTAGTTAATAAATATTTAAAGGTTACTATTAAGCTAATTGGCACTGAAGAGGGCCCCCATTTGTGGCCGAAACGTTTGCCTTTTGTATTTTTTATGTGTTCTATCACTTAATTAAAAAAATAAATCCGTATCAAAACTGACCCCATGCCAAATTAACTTTTACAAAATTATTATTGTGGGTCAATAAAACATTGAACATGTATGGAAACATGTCACGAAATACTTTAGTATTATTAATAAGTATTTTGGATGTTACGAAATCAAGATCTGCACTAGGGAACAAATGTCATTTTTGTTGCTGAAGTTTTACTTCCTATGTCAAAACTTTTGCAGCAAGTATGAGAACATCTCTATCGAGGAAATTAACATTAAAACGAACTGTCATACTCCACCCGTCTTTATCTTGTGGTTATGAGGCCGAAACTATGCAATAGGCGTGCTAAGATAATCTTCTTCGAGGAAGTTAGATTTGTAGAAATTATTTTTGCCTCATCAATTGGCTCTCTAAATTTTTGGTGTTGAAACCTTGCATTAGGTATGCGGACATTATCTTTCTCGCGGAAGTTATATTAAACAAGAGTATTTTTAGACTAATTATTTGTCACCTTCAAGTTCTGAAATAAAAAGCTTGCACCAAGTGTGCAAACAACATTTTATGCGAAGAAATTGAGTTTCTGATGAAATTGTAAGTCTAGTGGATCGTTAATTTGAAGTCCTCTTGTCGAACTCTTACACAATATGTATATGAAAATAATTTTTCTTAAGGAAGTTAACTCTGACGTTACAATATTGCACTAGATGTGCGACCATTATTTTTGTCGAGAAATTAGGCATCAGAATAGGTTTCCGATCTAGTCAATCAGCACCTTAAAGTCTCATGGTCAAAACCTTGCACCATATACGCGTACAACATCTTCTTCGGGAAAGTTTGGTTAGGCATCCTCCAGGAATATTTTATCACGACAGATGCATGCTTTTGGCATTATAGAACTGCAAAATACAGACGAGTGAAGCATTGAAGTTTGTCTTAAAATTTATATCCAGGATTATGTTGTTTTTGTCTCACATGTTGCAAGCTTTTGTTATTCCCTAACGGACCCGGGTGAGAGAACGGTCAGAGAAAACTCTGACCGTTCTCTCACACGGGTCCGCTAGGGTTGAGACGTCGAAGTATAGTACTATCCAAAGAGTGGCAGGCAATAACTGGAAGTTAATCTCAGTCAAGACACACGCATTTCAGTATAAAATTAGTTTGTCTTCTTGCATGGTTTGAATACCGGCAACTGAGAAGAACTTTGTTTTCGATTTGTTATACTCTCAAGAACAATTGAAATTCTATGTATACAAATATATCTTTCAATCTGAGATCGTGGAAATTCAGATTTTTATTACTGAAATAACAAACTTTATATATTTCTCTTATTAGAAAAGGAGTAAAAAATTTTTCTTCTGATAGTAGCATTACCAATATTTAAAATAGTCTAAGAATTTCCCTAAACTAGAAGCGTAATATACTTAAATATAATACCAGTTCTAATAAAATTCCCCATAAAAAGTTTCTCCGTGTGTTTTTCATAATTATCAATGAATTTGCTAGTAAGCTATGAAAAAATCTGCTCACAACTTTCGCATTTACTTTATCTACATATTTTGTATATAATAAACTAACTCTAATTTAATTTGGTGTTTTTTCTCCTAATAGAACAGTGCCCCAGATTCAATTTTTATGGTAATTCCAGAAAAACCCATATTAAAAATAGATTTTTAGTATCATAGCAACTCCAAAAATATATAGCGAATCGAATTAAAACTTTTTAAGGATATTTATTATAAATAATATTTTCAATTTTTGAAAAAAAATGAAAGCTTTGTAATTTTCTTAATATCGTGCACCTACGTCCTCAATTTCTATTTTGCATTAATTATTTCTCTGAGAAAACAAATGACGCAGAATACTTCAAATACTTGAATTTTTATTTTTTTGGAGACAATATTTTAATTTTGATAAGAATGTTTTTAATTTTCCGGCATTTTCAGAGATGAGATGTCCTATGCAGTTTTTCTTATTTGCCTTAGTAAATGGCTGTTTACTCTCGCTCAACTGGAATCATGGCCTTTACACGTGATCGCGAGGACGTAAACAAAATCGATATCTCCTTCATTCTGTAGCGCTAATGTTAGAATCTTTAATACAACATCCGGATTCCAAGAGTTTTTTTCTTCTGAAAAACACTATTCCAAATCCGCAAAAAATCCAAATATATTATTTTTGAAAGTCTCAGTCAATTAGTTCCAACTATTTTTATTTATAAATAAGACTTTCGTATTGTAAATGAATGGATTTTCCTAACTTGAGACCAGCATAATATTTTATTATAATTCCTATATGAAAATGTACTGAAAAGACTGTTTTGATATTGTGCGTTATATTATTTATTATATCATAATATTATGTGCTCAAGATAGGTGAAATAGTTTGCAAATTCCCAAGTTTCTATAACATATTTTTAGGTAAATTTACTTTTAAGGCTATGGATCAATAGGGCCTCGTGAGTAAATTATACATATAGTCGTTCATGTAAGATAACTTGTTCAATTTACAAAGCATCTTTCTGAAAATTTGGGAAACGTAATAAAAGATAATAAAGCACGTCTGTTAACTTTCTTTTGGTAAAAATTTTGGAAAAAAATCAAAAACTTATTGACAATTACAGTCAGCTGTAAATTTTTTTGCAAAATTTTCACTCAAACGAAGTTGACAGACATTCTTCATCGTTTTCTGTTGTATTTTCCAAATTTCCAAGTAAGACATTTTGTAGAATAAAACGGCCATCTTACACGAACTTTTACAGGAGTTTGGTCACGTGATCTGGTTGATTCATGGCCTTAATAAACTTTTTCATCTGCAGAAATTATTTTCTTGTATACGAAAAAATGAACTTTCTTATAGTAACTTGAAAAAATTGTTACTTCGTATCATAAAAGGAGAAATATATTTTCAAATAATAATATAAAAATGTTCTATAAAAGAATAACATTAAATTTTAAATGAGTAACAAACCTGGTTCTGTGCTAAATGATCATAGTTACCATCAGTTGTATTGCACAATTAATAACGTCTGTTGTTTTATCACTTTAAGGCTGATTAAATTTTTTTCTAGTAATGATTAGTTTCAACAAGATTTTAGGAATCTTATTAAGCTGAAGAAGAAGCATAAACTCTTTTCATATATATTTATATAAAAAATATTGATAAAATAAGATCAGAAATAGTAAATTGGCACATACATATTTATTATGAAGAACACTTGTCTCGATCCGCTCTATTTACTGTATCGTTGTGGAAATGATGCAGTATCAGCAAAACTTACATATTCAATAGGGCATAAAAAAGGCCATTAACTTCCTGTAAAGAGATTAAATACATTTTGAACAAGCATTCTAATGAATGCTCATTACCATTTGTATCTAATTATAGGATGCAAAAAAAACTATCTAGTGATTATAACATTATGTTTTTCATATTTCTTAGGGTGAAGATGGTGCGTCTTTATTAGTTTTATAAATTTGCTTCAAAATAAAATTTAAGTTCTAACAATTGTGAACAAAATATGTCACTTTGAATTGACTTTGATATCACGTTTACAGATATGATAATGTGTCTGACACACACATTAGGATACCTGACCAAATTTATTTTTTCTTACTGTGACGTGTATGATAACGATGTTAAGTTTTATATTGATCCTCAATGACAAATAATAAAAAAATTTTCTACTAGCGGACCATAAAGTACATTTTATTGCCCCCCCCCCCCCACAGAGCAAACAAATTCATTTTCTGACACCCCAGTAAAAAAGAATCGTGTACAGCACGAGAAAAACAGTGATTTGCCCTAGTTGCACAATATACAATACAATACACAATATTTGCTTCGGATCAAATTCGTTTTTTTTTGTTTTTTTTTGAAAATTTGTTTCCAATTGATAAAAAGGTTCAGAAGAAGCAAACGTTTCGGCCACAGGTGGAGACCATCTTCCTAGACAATTTTTTAGAGAAAGTTACTAAAAATCACATATGCGTGAATTATTGCTCTCCTATGCATTTCAATGGAAAAAAGGTAGAATGACGAAAGAAATGAGACAAAATTCTGAAGAATAAAAACAATAAAAGAATGTTCTGGCATGTTTTCGAGATACAGCGTTGTGAAAATCCTAATTTTTTCGATTAACCTTAAAATCGCTACTTTGTAAAAATTTATATCGAAGTTGAGAACCGTTCGATTTACGCCAAAATGGTCTACAAGTAAGTTAAAGTAGACGTAATAATCTTTAATTTCCATAAATAAACAACTCTCTTGGATTGGGCTGATGTTTCAGACGTTACTCGGACGAATTTTTTTATTTTTACATCTATGCAGAATCATCACAAAAGTTAAAAAAAAGTTAACACCTTGATTATTTGGACGATGTGAGTATTAAAGAAATATTAAGGCCAAGGGCCATGCAGGTCACGTGACTAATTCAGTCTCTGGCTATCAATTTTTTTCTCATTAATAAAATTTTAGATCAAAATAAATCGGTCAAAATTCAGGAAATGATTAATAATAGCATATGGCCTAACGCTGCTGCTAATATACACTGAAAATTTTCTAAAATTACTCATTTTTATCAAATATTTTTGATTTTTATCATGAATATTTAAGACATAACAGACCTGTCTCAGTAATGTTTTATTCATTTCCCGAATTCCCAAGACGATATCTCATTCTCCGTGGAAATGTAGTTACAGAGCTGTATCTGCGGTTAACAATTTAGTTTTATATTTTGAAATGAAAATACTTGCAGAATTTTCACCAAAACGAAGTTAAAAGAGGTTCTTTATTATCTCCTGATACATTGAACAAATTTTGAGCAAGCTACTTTATAAACAAAAAAAGCTATTTTACATGGATAGATTAATATATCATTTTTGTTACGTGACCTGCTTGGCCCAAGGCCTTAAAAATTATAAAATATCACGCTAAATTTCATCCGGAATGAAATCCGAAATGTTAATGTAATATTAAACATAGCTTTCTGTAAACTTCTTTTCGGAGAAATAAAAAATTGCAATACTCATTTTTAATTAAAGTCAAACAGGTCTGCACATCATTAGTACAATTTATTTCATTTTATTGCAATTATAATAGTTACATAATTTTGAAACTTGATAATATAAGCTATAAAACTCCGCCATTGCCGGTCCCAAGCCCGGATGAGAAAGGAGGAGGGGGCACACAGACAGCAACATGAGACTACACACTTACAGCAACACTGAACGCAACACACCCAACATCCGAGAGGGTGTTTTGAGGGAGGGCAGATCTCGCCCAGAGGAATGCGGTGGGCCTGCCGGGCGCACGCGTTGGAATGGTTGTTCCACAACCTTCAGGCGCGTGAAGGTTCAAGGGACCTTGGACAGGTTCTTTGATGCCGCATGATTGGATACGGTATGGATACGGGGGGCCCCTTAATCAGGGTATCGCCCCAAATGCGCATGCGGTGGTGACGCAGAACTTCCCTCATGCCCTCTCGTGGTCACATCACAACCACATGCACGATACCGACACCCACACAAACCAGAATGAATGCACTGCTGAGTGAGTGGGCTGCGGCCGGCGCATGGTGGATATTCCCGATAGACAAGCCAAGGGAGGAGTAGTAGCCTCCCGGCCAGGGTAGGACGCGATGTCAGTACCTTACCTCTGTGGAAGTAATATGGGTAATGGTAAGTCCCTCCGGTGTTCGGCCGTGAAGGGCAAAGATCCTGTGAAACCACATGTTAAACTGGGAAAACCGCTCACGTTTCTACTGTCTGGAGCCAATTTCGGGGTTGAATTCATGGACGCCTGGGCGCAGGAACGAAGGATTACCTGGTCATTATTTCCTTATATCTAACGCTGCGTAGGATAAATCGCACACCGTCTAGCCTGAAGTCCGGGTCAGGTGTCGGGGCGGACCCGGCACCGCCCGGTCGATGGGGATGACGTTAAACCTTTAGCATCATTATGGCGCGGGCCTATCCCGTAACCCTTTTTACTAGCTTTATTAAAATGTGCCGATAGGATCGACCATCCAATAAGCCGCTTCTCGGTTTCAGCGCACATAACCAGGGATCTATACAGGAAGGGATAGTAGCCCTACTGCGGTAAGGCTCCCATGATGGGCGAACCGTCTTAAGTCACGACGGTAATAATTATGAATTTAACGAAAAATAAAGGAGGTGAACAGGTGAAGGGGCCAGATACGCCTTCACACACTCCTCCGGGGACCGGAAAAATGGAGAGGCTAAGCATGGCCCTTAAAGTTATACAAGACGGGATGCGTCAGAACACCCCGACCACCGTCAGAACGAGTGTTGGAGAGGCTGCCGAGGTTTTGGGCAGCTTCTTGAACACTCATGAGTGTCTGATGAAAAGCGGGTTGGAAATCCAGAAGAGACTGGAGTCCCACTCCGCCACGAAAAAAATGAGGATCTTCCAGAGACCACGTTCGGCGTCTCTGGGAGATACCTCAAAAAGCCAGGCGAAGGGTGAGAAAAGGGAAGCTCCCTCCCCCCTCAGGAAAAACTCCTAAGAGGGGGACGGGCGGCCTGTCACCCCCGTATGCCCAAGTGACCAAGAGCCAGGCCCCAAATAAAGAAGGGCACTGGCAAGTGGTCACAAAGCGCGGCGAAAAAAATAAAAAAATAAAAAAAAAACTGGAGAAAAAGGCGAAGGACCCTGTGCAAAAGGCACAGGGAACTGTTAACAAATAGAAACCGAAGCGCTCCTCGCCCGCCAGGTCGTGCGACGCCATCAAGGTGTCGGCGAAGGACGGCCAGTCCTACGCCGACATCTTGATGGAGATGAAGGCGAAAGTCGACCCCCGGAAGGCAGGACTTGAGGTCCTGTCTATCCGGAGGACCAGGAAGGAAGAAGTCCTTCTGGTCCTCAAAAAGGGGGGAGAAGTTTCGGCCTTCCAAAAGGAGCTCGACCTGGCGGTCGGGGAAAGGGCCCAAATTTCAGCCCTGGTGTCGACGAGGTCCCTCGAAATTAGGGACCTCGACGAGACCGTTGAAAAAGAAGAGGTCGTGGCTGCCTTGTGCTTAGCACTGGGCAGACCGGCACTCGACGGATCCTGCAGGCTCTTCACCCGCTTTGGTGGGGTGAAGACTGCAGTGATCAGGCTGGCTGAGGCAGACGCCGCGCGTCTGCTTCAGCTAGGTAAATTGAGGATCGGGTGGGTTGCGTGCCGCATTAGCGAGCACGCGGAAGTCGCCCGCTGCTTCAGGTGCCTTGTGTACGGTCAAGGGTCCCGGGGCTGCAGCAACCCCGACAGGAAAAACGCCTGTTGGAGGTGCGGCGCCACAGAACACTTGGCCAGGGGTTGTAAGGCGCCACTAAGGTGCCTGACATGTGTAGAAAGGAGCGACAAAGATGTCGTCCATGTGTCAGGGAGCGGCTCCTGCCCGGTCTTCCGGGAAGAGCTTCGGAGGTTGAGAGGCAGGAATTGAAGTTCCTGCAGCTCAACCTCGGAAGGGGGAAGGATGCCCAGGACCTCCTGATGCAGACTTCCAGGGAGAGGGGGGCCGATGTGCTGCTCATTAGTGAGCAGTACAAGTGGTCCGAAAACCCTGCTTGGTATCAGGATGCGTCAAGGAGGGCCGGCATCCTTGTTTGTAACCCTGATTTGGGCGTCGGGGATTTCCTGGAGACCGACGCGGGGTTAGTTTGGGTGGAGGTGTCGGGTGTGCGTGTGTACAGCTGATACTTCTCCCCCGGTGAACCCTTCGATGTCTTTGAGACCCAGATCCTCCTCCTTGAGGAAAGCCTCCGTGAGGCTATCGGGCGATCCCTCACCGGAGGTGACTTTAATAGTAAGTCGCCCGAATGAGGTGAGGCCCGCCTAGACAGGAGGGGTATCTTGGTCGGCGAGATGGTCGCTAGGAATGACCTGATAGTCCTAAATCAGGGTAAGGAGTTTACGTTCAAACGAGGAGCGGGCAGGTCAATAATTGACCTCACAATTGCCGCGCCTCGAAGATAGGCGGCTGGTCGGTTCACGAGGAGACAACCTTAAGTGACCACCAGTGCAACGAGTGCAATCTAGAACAAGGGCGCCAAGCAGTGGAGAAGGGTAGGGGCAGTGCAGGAAGGAGCCCCTCCTGGAACGCGAGACGGCTCTGCAGGGAGAGGCTTAAAGTCCATCTCGAGACGACCAGGCTCATCGATGAGCTTGGTTGGGTCGAGCCTGCTGGGTCGTTGGAGGACACTGTGCGCTCGGCGAGGCAAAAGGTTGTCGCAGCTTGTGACTACTCGATGCCCCGCCGCAAGCGCGGGCAAGCCAGGGGCTCGATGTACTGGTGGAATGACCAGTTGGCCACCCTACGTCGAGAATGCCTCGCAGCGCGGCGGAGATTCACTCGCTCAAAGGGTGATCTTCTGCTGCACGAGGCATGGAAAAGGGAGAAAGCAGCTTTGAGGCGAGTCATAAAGAAAAGCCGACTTCAATGCTGGAAAGACTTAATCGGAGAGTTCGAGAGGGACCCATGGGATCTCGGCTTCAAAATAGTCACCAAGAGATTGGTGACTAGAAGAAAAACCCCGGACCTGGATAATGCCGATCGAGTCAAGTACATTTTGCGAAGCTTATTTCCACATGTAGAGCCGTTCCAAAGACAGGACCGAAGTTCCTGCGTAGTCCGGCGCGAAGAACTCTTCACTCTCGAGGAACTAAAGAGAGCGGGTGGAAGGCTCAAGGCAAGGACAACGCCGGGGATCAACGGAGTGCCGAACGAAATCCTCAAAGAGGTGATCGGAGCATATCCGGAGATCCTCCTAGAAGCCTTCAACTCCTGTCTTCGGGAGGGGAGATTCTTCGCAGACTGGAAGAAGCAAAGATTGGTCCTGCTGAGGAGGGTCAACAAACCTCTAGTGGATCCCTCATCGTATAGACCAATATGTCTATTGGATACGATGGGGAAGCTTCTGGAGGAGTTGATTCTACAACGGCTTCAGACCCTTTGGTCGGGGAGAACGGTCTCTCGGAGAACCAGTTCGGTTTAAGGAAAGGCAGGTCCACGGTGGACGCCATCCAAGCTGTGGTTAACATCGCCACAAATGCAAGAAAGGGAAATGGTAAGCGTAAGGGATTCTGCGCGTTGGTTAGCATTGACATACGCAATGCGTTCAATACCGCGAGATGGAACATCTGCATCGAGGCGATGATGCAGAAAAAGGTTCCAGTCTACCTGCAGCGAATGATAGATGACTATCTGAGCGACAGGTGGGTGATTTACGAGGGCGACAAATGGTCTCTCAAAGAAGAAATGACATGTGGCGCTCCTCAAGGGTCGCGGGTGGGTCCACTCGTTTGGAACGCGATGTATGACGACTTCCTGCGCATGGACCTACCTGCTGCAACGAGCATCATCGGCTTCGCGGATGACGCAATTGTCGTGTGCGCCGTTGACGACGACAAAATCCTGGAGCTGAGGATTAATGAAAGCCTGCGGCGGGCAAAGCGTTGGTTGGATAGAAGAGGCCTCAAAATGGCCCCTAAAAAAAGCGAGGCTTTGCTCGTCACGGACAGGAGATCCTTTCAGTACCCGAGGATCGTTCTCGGAGAGCATGAGGTCGAGTGGAGAACAAGTATAAAGTACCCGGGAGTGCAGTTGGATCGTAGGCTTAGCTTTGGCGAACACCTAAGGATCATAGCTGCTAAAGCCATCCAATGTGGAGCCAGCTTGGCTCGGCTCATGCCAAACATTGGTGGACCCAGGGAAGCGAAAAGAAGATTGGTGGCGAGCGTGGTTCATTCGAAGCTGCTTTATGCAGCTCCAGTCTGGGCCAAAGCCCTGCAAAACCATGCTATCCAGAGGAGGCTGTTCTCGGCGCAGAGAATTGTCGCGCTGAGAATAGTCTCAGCCTATAGAACCGTCTCGACGAGTGCTGTGCTGGTCCTGGCAAGCGTCCCGCCAATAGATTTATTGGCGGAGGAAAGGCAGGAGACCTTTCAGCTCCGCAAGGAGCTTACCTGTACCGACCCGCAGGAAATTGCTCGCGCGAAGGAGGCTATCCACTAGGATGGAAGGCGCAAACTCCTCGAGAAATGGCAAATGAGATGGCATGGCGAGCAGACCGGGTGATGGACCTACCGCCTGATTCCGGAGCTCGCCACCTGGCTAAACAGAGAGCACGGAGAGGTCGGCTTTTATTTGGCGCAAGCGCTCTCAGGCCATGGCTGTTTTAACGCGTACCTGAGGCGCTTTCAGAAAAGAGACGAGGAGATGTGTTGTCACTGCGATTCCTCTGTGGATAATGCAGAGCACGCAACCTTCGTCTGCGCAAAGTGAGGCGCGGCAAGGGAGTCCCTCGGTCAGGCAGTGGGTGCTGAGCTGACTCCTGATACGATGGTCCCTCTGATGCTCCAGTGTGAACGGATTTGGACGCTCATCGAATCATTCGTCACACTTGTGATGAGGACGAGGGAGGTCGATGGGCGTCGGGAGATGAACAACGGGGAGGGCCAGTAGAAATCGCATCGGGGCCTGCACCCGTGGTCCTGCGTCTCGGGTAGACTTGGCTGTCCGCGTCGTTCGGGCGAGGAATCTGTTTGTTTCTCCCCTGGGTGGCGCTGCTAGACGGTTTGCCTAGTGGGCGTGTGGCCACGGATGGAATTTCCGAGCGAACGGATGACGGAAGGGTCGTACGCGACTTTAATGGAACCAACCAACCGTGAAGGTTAAAGCCGAAAGGCGGTTCCGCGGGTGGTGCATTAGTTCGAGAGAGGGGTTTTTTTGGTTTTAACAGGTATGCCTAGACCCGTCCTAGGAGAGTCCTGTACAACGTCTATAAAAGATTTTGCCATTTTTCCTCCTCACCAAGAAAAAAAAAAAAATGTAAGTTATAAGTCTGCAGATCTCGGATGTGAGAAGTTGAATAGATTTTTGGCCATCTTCATACCTACTAAGTTCGGCTTTTATGATATAATCCGTATCTACATCTGTGGACTGCCTCATGCTCCATTTTATGTAATTAAGGATCCGACCGTCTTAAGTAGTTTACCATACTCATCATTCAAACTCAAGAAGGGACTACATATTGTTTCTTGGTTTTCCCAAGTGTAAACCGATAGACATCGATGTACAACCCCATTTTTGTCATCCTACCAATCACAACTTTGTTTAAAAACATGTAAGATACACCTCCTAGGCATCTCAGAACCCCCGAATGCTCATCGATTTCGAGATGAAGGCAAATCCGAACGAACATAGTTTGCATAAATGACATACATATTTTTCTGTATTTTTTTTTTTTGTACTATGTGGACATTAATCCTGTCGACAGTTTTGGCGTCAGAATCAGTGAATCCCAAATACAAACAATTGATATGGATTTCATTATTGCAGTGGATGCACCTAATTGCACTTCGATCTCGACAAGGGCACAAGCAGCAAACACAATTTCGGACATTATCTTCTCCGTTATGAAGTAATGTTCCTGCTATTTTTTTCTATATTCCGCCGGATTCGTATTAACATTCATTTTCGTGGCCATACCTAAGCAATGTATGTATACGAGGGTGGTCTGAAAAGTTTCCGACCTAACAATGATACGAGACATTTTTTCTTAATTTTTTTTTTATTTTTCTACATAGTCTCCTTGTAACTCTACACACTTCTCCCAGCGATGCTCCCATCTCTTTAACCCATCAGAATAGTACTCGGCGTTTTTCTCTGCAAAATAATTGTTCACGAAGGTGATTGTCTCCTGATTTGAAGAAAACCTCTGTCCTCCGAGGGCAGTTTTTAGATGAGGGAACAAAAAGAAGTCGCTTGGGGCTAGATCTGGTGAGTATGGCGGATGGTCAAGCAGTTCAAACCGTAATTCATGGATTTTCGCCATGGCGACCGCTGAGGTGTTTTTGGTCCAACGTGAGCAAACGCGGCACCCAGCGCGCGGACAGCTTTCTCATGGCTAAATCTTGATGTAATATGTGACAAACACGTTCTTTGGACATTTTCATAACGTCTGCTATCTCTCTCACCTTAATTCGGCGGTCGTCTAGCACCATTTGGTGAACTTTAGCGATGTTATCGTCAGCAGTTGCAGTTTTTGGACGTCCCGAACGTTCATCGTCTCCCAAGCTCTTACGGCCACGTTTAAATTCAGCTGCCCAAAATTTCACTGTGGTAAATGATGGAACATTGTCCGCCATACACAGTGTCCAACTCAACTTTGATTTGCGTAGGCGTATTGCCTTTCAAAAACAAATATTTAATGACAGCTCGATACTCAATTTTTTCCATTTTCACAGAAACACTCACATCGACTCACTCAAACGAGTGTCAACTAAAAACTGCGTGTCCAAATTGTCTGAAACTTTAGTTAGTAACTGTCAAAAGATGCACAACTACATTCACTAGCTTGCATTGACGAGTGCTGCCATCTTCATGTTAAGGTCGGAAAATTTTCAGACCACCCTCGTATAGTAGATAACGTATACTCTACAGCTCCAGTGATCGGATAAACTTTGATATGGTCTCAAAGTTTTGAAGAGACATTTTTTCCACTTGATTGTTTTCAACATAGAAAAAGATGAACCGTCTTTACACATTCGAATAAAGTTATCATTCTCTGAAAATGCCCTGTCTAAATCACTCCCTTCTTCAAATGGATCTAACATGGTAAAAGATTCTTCTTTAATATTTACGATGATTAACCGCCAATGAAAATTGTTCAAATATGGTAGCAATAAAATATTTTTCAAAGGCATATTTATATTCTATGTTGACAAACTCGTTATTTTTCTTTTTAAAGAATAATCTCCGAGAATTGTTCGGGAATCATCTGTTGGAAGTACCATATATTGTATTTTCATCCCAGGTAAGTGAATCTATTATCGAAAAAGAGTATAATTTGACGATTAATAAGCCCTTTTTTGTTAACTGAAGCGTTGTACACATTGCAAGTTATTTCAAAAAGTTTATGCTTGGACAAAATTTGCTTTCGTACACTATATTTTCCGACTTTAATATTATTAGATTCAGATTTACTATAATATGCAACGCTATCGAATAAGCTATTTGGTAAGAGTCCCTTTTCCACAATTGTCATATATTCTCCATCTTTAATACTACTTGTCTTATTTTTAAATTTATTTTGTTTTTCCCTCTTCATTGCATGTCTACTTCCACTTTCTTCTTTTCTCGCCATTTAGTCCTCCATTTCCAAATTTTTCTTACCTTCTAATTCCAATATTTCGTCTTCGGTTTCCGAAATTTCTAACTCTACTGCTTCTGTTTCGTCCTCAGTTTTCCAATTTTTTCTTCTCGACTTCGTTTTTTTTCCTATCCTTTTTGGTCTTTTCATATACTTTTCTGATTCGGATATCTCGTCTAATTCTATTTTTTTCCTTCTTTTCCTTTCATTACCTTTTCCCTGTTCTTTTTCCTAAGTCTCTTCTATGTTTTGTTTTGTGTAAATCTTTCTTTGCTTTATTTTCAACTATGTCAGACATAATTTTTTTCAATTTACTCAAATCAATGTGTGGCTCTATTCATTTGTATCTTGTCTGACCGCGTTTCCATACGTCTTCTATCAAAATATTAGATGCAGCATCTGGATACATTGGTTTGTGTATTCTTTTTTTAGGAATTGGAATATTTAAACTTTCCTCTTCTATCAAGGCCTTCATATTTTCCTCCAATTTTCTCACTATTGTCCCCAAAGTGTTTCGTTTTTGCCCTTCTAGAATGTTGACTTTAAGAGTTTTATTATGGGATTCAACATAGGCATTACTCACTCGAGAAAGGTTCTGATCAATATGATCTAGCATTAAAGCACCACATATCGATATCATACATATATATATATATGGCATGAATTCTAATGTGATATATTCTGCAAATTTTGGAGCATAGTTAATGTTAGTAATTTCTTCACATGCTTTATTTCCTTTTTCCAATTCATTTCATATTGCAATAAATTTAATGTAAAAATGTCATAATAAATAATAATAATAATGTCATAAATTATGTCATAATTTTTTTCAATTATCAATTCACGATGCATATTTCGGACCTCTTCGACTTCATCGCATATCTTCTGGACTTCTTCTTCGTTTTTGCTATTTCTCCATGAATCTAATAAGAGCAATGTATGCTCTGCCTTGTCTCTGTTTTTGGTTACAATATTCTTATAAAATCTTCATATATCACATTTAAATTTTCGATTTTCTTACATAGTAGAATTATTCAAGAGTAGTCCATCAGGTAAGCTAGTAAGTAGTAAGTAAGTAATACTTTTCTCTATCTTTAATGCTACTCTGTGTAAAATATGAGCCACGCAAGACAAAAGTTATGTAAAATCAGTCGGTAGTTTTTGGTCGTGCAGCACAAATTCAAAGGTTAAATGTATGTAATTTACAATGTCGCAACCTCTGTTCCATTCAAATAGATATGCGTGCATTGATGCCCAAGACTAATCTAGAACTATTGCTTGAAAAACTGGCCAAGTATTAAATTCTTGAATTACAAAAAATTTATATTCTTTCAGTAGCATACTTATAGACAGTATATTGTGCTGCAACGTCAACATTTCAACTGCTAGAATAACAAAGTTATTGCACTTTCTGCCAATACAGTAATAGTCAATACCTTTACAATTGTATGGTTTACTGGCAATTGAACTTGTGGAATCCAGGTGATCAATTTTTAAACCCCTGTCTGCGAGCAACAGCTCAACTTGCTTTCGTGTGAACATGATGATCCTCAAAGGAAGAGTAGTAACTTTTATAAAAGAATCTTTCAATTCATTTTGTTTCAGCCAGTACTGAAAAATATCCTGCAAATCTGTGCTCTTTAATTCCAATGTATTTTCTTCATTAATCTCGGATCTTATTTTATGAAGCGCGTTAAGACACGTCAAATTTTGAGGGTGTCCTTTATTCCACATTTCCGGGTCAACTTGATTAACCATTTCCTGACGATATTTCCACGCCGAACGATGTTTCAAAATATCTTTAAGATTCTGCCGTTCGACACCCCTCATTTTTTGATAAATAATTCTATCTGCTTTTTCGTGACAAAGAAGCATTTCAGAATTAGATGTCATCTTAAGGTGTGTAAAGGCGTTCATCAAGTCATAGATTTCAAATTTCAAATACTGTGTATGAATATCTGTCCTCCTACATGACGCATGTAATATTATGTTTTTTTGTCATTATTTTTTCTTCATGCACATTATAGTCACCATCTTCAATACCAAAATCATCTTCACTAGTTTCCATACTTTCTTATATATCATGAACATAATCTCTCGTTTTACGTTGTCTTTGCTCAGAAACTTCCTCCTCTTCTTGAAATTCATAAATTCTATATTTATTTTCCTCTACGTTCTTTTCTTCTTCCTGGTTTTTTTGATGCCTTATCTTACCAGTTGCTTTTTTGCTACTTTCTTCCTCAATTTCTTTGTTTTCTTATGCTTACAACAATACTTCTTTTAGTATACCAAGATTATCATTTTCTACGCTGTAATCAGTTCCACTTATCGTAGTACCATCTTCAAAACAATAATTGTCTTTTTTCAATTCATGGTTTTGAAAATTTTCTTTCATACTCTCTCCATCTGTACTTTCTCCTAAGACTTCCTCCTCTTCTATCAGAAATACTTCTTTCTCTTTTGTTCCAATTTCATTTTTATTTACATAGGTTTTGTCTATTATCTGGTTGTTGGATTCCCATCTCTCAATTACTTCTTGGTCATTCGAAATACTCCCTTCCATTTCTTGTAACAGGTCAAAATGACCTCTTTCAGATCCAGAAATAATAATTTGATTTCTGTAATCGTGTCTTCATTATTAATGGGAAAGAGTTCCCCGACCATTCAAAAACAAAGTTCTTCGGAATGTTGGAATAAAATTATTTTTACTTTGTACAGATTCACAAACATTGCTATTTCAAAGTCTGTTCTTTACTGCGAACTTGAACCCATAAACTTCCTATACGATTTTTTTGTCTGATGTGAGACTTCCACGCAAGTTGCATTGAGATGATCAACGTAAATATTTTAATTGTCAAGTACGTAAGAAACTATTTTCTGCCTTATTTCAGCATGTCGATCTTGGGTTTTAAGCATCCTGTATGAAAGACTTCGAAATAAGCAGTTTCCTTCCGGTTTCATTTTCACAGTTTTCAAACTTTTAATTTGCTCTTTTTCTTCTTTTTTTTGGCTTTGCCTTTACTTTTTCAGTCAAAAAGCTTCCTTTATATGCGAAAACCTCTGAAACGTGAATGTTAAGATTGTTTTGGATTGTAGAAGGAATTACTTCCAATGCCACTGCTTCTTCATTCCTATTTTTAAATTCGCAATACAACGTTAACCATTCCTCTTGAATAGTTTCCTCATGGTTTTTCTTCTTTTCAAACAGTATTTGAATGGTCTTTTTAAATGCAATATATTTTTCCCATAAACGACGAATTAGAGTCTTCATTTTATAGGTGCACGACGTTTTAAATTAATTTGAGACCTAACAAAAAAAATAAAGGAACAATTGACAATTGAGATGCGGGATAAAGGGTTTGTCAATTAGAGGTTTCATTTTGACTTATAAGAAAAACGCGTGTTTTTTTGTGAAAAATCATTTTATTTTTATTTAATTCAATAGCGGAAAGCTTTCCATTAATAATGGAAAACAATATCATTCATATGGCCTTCACGGCTACGTTTGCAGGACCATGATCTTTTGATGAAATTTTCCATTACATTTTCGCACATTTGGGGCTCTATTTCGTCGATAATGGTATAAATCTTCTCTTTGAGTTTTCGAATCGACTGAGGAGCATCAGCATAAACCTTATCTTCCACGTAACTCCAAAGGAAAAAGTCTAGAGGTGTTAAATCGCATTATTGTAATCGCCATTTCGAGAAATCACGTCCGAGAAAACTTTTAACTTTACTAACTGTTTCAGAAAAGTGTTCACCATTTTTGTAGTGAATTTCAACAACTCCAATGAGTTTTTTAAGCGTGTATCATTCCGTTTTTTTTAATGGCATAGTTTTTAGTTGTCATCTGTCAAAAAATGACACCTCTTATTATGAGAGCTGACAAAATAGCGGGCAATTCAAAATGAAACCTCTAATTGGAAAACCCTGTAGTATTGTTGTACATAAAATTTACAAGAGATTTCAGTAGACCCCACATGCACTGAAAAATAATTTTTTCGCAATTTAACTTTTAACTTAAAATTATTTTGTTGGAAGTAGGAGGACCCCTGGCCATTCAGAATCAGGTTATGAATTCAAATTTTTTGAAACTATATTCTTATACAAAATGTATTTGTGTATCTTCTTCTTTGAATAAAATATTTTGTATCTTTTACCATTTTCAAAATATTTACAAGAAACTAATTTTTTGTAAATTCAAAATTTCTATTTTTTTCCACTGCAACTTGCGTCAACTTAGCTCATTTTTGGAATCTTTTAAATAAATCAAAAAGAATTTTACGTGCTACATGCGAAAAATTAGATGTTGAAAATTTCCTTGGCCGTCAAGCATTTTTGGATAGGGCTGAAGTTGTAAAAAAGTTCATTGACGATTTCAATAACTCCGTATATTTTACAATGTAAGGTTTCAAAAAAGCTGCCAAATTTTTAATTGACTGCGAAACATATGAATAGTCAATAAACATTTCGAGAACTTTTTAGAACGTTTTATTAAAAAGTATACGGATTTTTTTAAATCGCCAATGAAGTTTGTTCCAACTTCAGCCCTATCCAAAAGTTTTTGAGAGACAAAGAAAGTTCTGACTACTAATTTTTCCAGTGGATAGTATGCAGAATGTAATTAAAAAATAGTTAAGCAAATATTGAAATGAACACGTACTCTGTATATTTGAATCTTGTATTAGATAAAATTAAAGAAGCAAACTTAACAATAGGACTAAACAAATGCGAATACGGTTGTTCAGAAATTAGATACCTTGGTTTTAAAGTTAACGAAAAAGGACTTCAAATTGATGATAATAAAATTCAGTCAATCTTGGAATTCCCCAAGCCCAATAATATCAAACAATTACCATAATTAATAGGAATGGTAAGTTGGTATACAAGGTTCATACCACACTTTGCGGAAATAATATAACCATTAAATAGACTGCTGAAAAAAAATATGAAGTGGGATTGGGGAATAGAACAAAATGAAGCTTTCGAAAAAATAAAAGAACTCTTGACATCAGCACCCATCTTAACATGTCCAGATTTTTCAAAACCTTTCCAGTTAGAACAGACACTAGTGACACTGGATTGGGAGAATTTTTAGATCAAACAATAAACGGAATAAATCACGTAATCGCGTACGCAAGCAGAAATCTGAATGGTGGAGAATCGCGATACTCAGCCTCAGAAAAAGAATGTTTAGCGGGAGTATGGGCGATTAGAAAATTTATAGTTATAGTTTCAAAGTATTAACAGATCATATGGCACTCAAATGGTTACACAATCTGAGAAACCCTACAGGATGATTGGTTAGGTGAGCGTTGGAACTGCTCAAATTCGACTACGAAGTAATCTACAGAAAGGGAAGTTCGAACCTAGTCCCAGACGCTCTTTCAAGATCCATGGAAACAACAAAATCAACAGCATTCGCGTTAGGATGCAGTGTGGAAAACCCGAAAGCGGAAACACATGACGAAACAGATGACTGGTACTCAGCAAAAATGAGACAAGTCAGGAATATACCAGAAGATCACGAGAATTGGAGAATTAGGGATTTGCAACTGTATTTTTCTTAGATCATACCCACTCAAATTCTTCCTTTTACCAGATACCAACTCATGGAAATTGGTTGTGCCTAAAAAATTGAGACCACAGGTTCTGAAAGAAAACCATGATGAATTGCAAGCAGGACACCTAGAATCCGAAGAAACACACGCGAGAATATTTAAATACTACTACTGGCCAGGGTTGTATCCGGAGGTAATTAAGTATGTGAAAGACTGCAAAATCTGTCAAAGGACGATACTTAGCAAGCAAGCAAAAATAGGACTAAGGGGAAAAAGACTCATCGAAGATGTCATGGGACCGCTTCCATTGAGTAAGAAAGGGAAAAATCAATATATATTAGTGTTCGTAGATCTCTTCACTAAGTGGGTCGAGATCATCCCTATTAAAAAAGCTAACGGTAAGACAATCGAATCGTATCGCTTAGGAGAACTCCGCGAGTTCTTCATACGGACAACGGTACAGAATTCGTAAATAAGACCATACGAAAACTAACAGAAAAATTCGGAATTCGACACACCAAAACACCCAAATATTATCCTCAGTCATACCTAGAAGACGATCATGCAACGTGGGATGATAATGTTGATGATCTACAATTCGTAATAAATACGAGCAAAAATGCAGCAACGCAGTACACCCCTGCATTTTTTAATTTAGGCTGCGAATTGCAACCACTTTAATCTCTAAAGAAAAACATCGAGAAAGATGACGAGATTGTATTGCAGGATGAAAATAGGTGAAAGGATAGATTAAGAAAACTACAAATAATCGAGGAAGAAGTCCAAAAGAATTTGGACGAATCGAATATAAAACAGGCTACTCGTTATGATTTGCGTAGTAGACCGATAGAATTTGAGGTAGGCGATAGAGTTTTAAAAATAGCAACCAAATTATTTAATAATGCAGATAGCAAAGCGGGGAATCTTTCCGATAAATACGGAGGTCCATATATAATTAAGAAAGAAATCTCCCCCACAATTTATGAATTGCAAGATCTCAAAGGAAAAACTGTAGGGGAATGGAATGTAAATGATTTCAAGTTAGAGAGTATAAGTAGCAATAGAAACATATAAGCAATGTATAAATGGTTTGACATGACAAAACGTCTCAATTCGACTCCCACTTCAAGACGCTTGGACTATTAAAATTTTTCTTTTGCCATCAACACAAGACTAACTCCCATTAAACATACAGTCATCAAAATGTATATTAATTTCAGCGTAATGAACACAACGCAGAAGTGCTGGTGGTACCAGACCACGGTGTGGGAAAGCACAATGGCCGAACAAAAAGCAAAACCTAATAGATCTAAACAGGTGAACCTGAAAAGAAGGGCTAAAATGAGAGGAAAACTACATAATTTTTCTGAATTACAACCTAAAATGAAAAGTGTTACCTCAAGTCCATTACGTAATGAGCCAATGCTCAATGATGGATCGCTTGTTGATGGTCTAGCTGGAGTAACTCAATGCAATATGTCAAAACATTTTGCTTTACATTTCTCCGAATACCTTGAAGTGATAGAAACATCTAATGCACAACAGATTTCTAAAGATAAAGGACTTGCTAAACGACTCAGCTTCTCAATGTTTTCTAGTAATTGCATTGTATTATTGTGGAAAAAGATATATAGAGTCCTAGCTCATATGCATATGTATGAGCGTGAATATAACGCTACGTGTCAGCTTATCCAGGGATGCGCCGTCCCTAAGGATATCTGCTCCTACCTTACGCATATCGGTGATTTTACTGATATCAAAAATCGTAGATATCACCTAGAACTTATTAGAGAGTTGGCAGACCTTGAAATCCATGGCGCCAGAGGCACTTTTGGCAGACTGGATGGAAGATTTCATATTTTATATGAGACTATGCCATCTGCTTTAATCGTTTTACTTAAGATCAAGGCTGATTACGACTATTCATATAATAATGGTCCATCAGACTGGGATCTTCCACGGGAATTGCTTCCCCGAGAACCCCACCCTGAGGGCCCGGCTAGCTCAGTCAGTAGAGCATCAGCCTCTTAATCTCAAGGTCGGAGGTTCGAGACCCACGTTGGACGCCAGGTATAACGTGATAATTACCCAAGGGGGGAATAAGGAAAAGGACGCCGAGAATAAGGAAAATCACTGGACACGGGCACATTTAAAACAGTAAAACACTTTATTCACACTTAAAATTAGGATATTACGAATTCCGTCAACAGAACCAAAAAGTGGACCGGGCAGACAATTTTAATTAGTCGTCAAATCGAACGACTTCCTTCTCTTTATGTAGAGTAGCAAACGAACTATGACTATGACAGACGACAACGAACAATAGAGTGACGTCCCCTCGAGATTTCTCTGGGAATCTCGGCTTCGCTCGGGCCCAGGACAGTCCTTCGCAACATTGCGCCCGATGTCCCTACTTACTAGTAACATCTATGTTACAAAACTCAAATAATATAAACATCACAAACGACAATAATTTCGAACTCAGAGATTAGTTTTTCATCAATCAATAGAAAACTAATAATGATATGGATTTTCATCACGCAAAAAACATTAATACGGTTTGATTGTTTACCAAAACACTGAAGAAATGACAATCGATTTCAAATTGCTATGCATTTATAAAAACTTTAAAGTTCAGTCTTGATTCCTAAAATAGCGCTAAAACATATTCGCTATTATATAAATTGAATAAACTTTTTTTCTATACATATAAAATACAGAAAACCTATAACTGTCAAGTTAAGCACAGAGCCCGGTACAGTTCGATGGCCCCGAGCTGCTTTGTAGTAACTCGCTCGAGTACGATTGTTTCATCTCATCTCAAGCGCCGCGTTGTAAATTATCTTAACTCAGTGGCCCCGAGTTGCTTTGTTTTAACCCATCCGAGTACGATTATTTTATTTCATCTCAAAAGCTGCGTGAAGAACTAACATATCTCTACTCAAACGCGTCTTTTTACTTTGTCTCAACTTCTAGCGTCGCTTATAAATTGTATCAACTCTGATTTGGCATATTTAGAGAACGAGCCACGGCAATGTTTGAGGCTAAAATAGAAATCTAAAGAGAGCCAAAATTATAAAAAAATGTATTTCAAATGAGATTAATGTTTTAAGGGGGTCGTCAACCTTCGCGGTTTAAAAAAATCGAATTTTTTTTTTTTTTGCTTATTTCGAATCTAGACACTATAAGGAACATGTCTTATGAAATATTTATTCGAAAACATGCTGGTTCAAATACTACTGACCACATCATTTATCTTTAAACGCGTTTTCTCGAAAGTAGTGTTTTTTAAAATTGTTGGCACGATTTTGACGGAACTATCGAAGATATTGGAAATCTGTAAATTGTTTCGTATTCAAAAAACGTCTCACTACAATTAGACACGAGCTTTTTAAAAAAAAATTTTTTTCAATTTTTTACAGCTTTTTTAAGCTAGAAAAACAGGGTAGAAAATAGAACTTTTTTTTCAAATCGCTGCCATTTTGTTAAATTTTAAAATCTTTCAAAAAGCTTGTGTCTTATCGTAGTCGGATTAGTAAAAAGTAAAAAAATATGATTGTTTTCATGTTTCAAGGTTCTGAAGCTGAGAAATCGTGCCACAAAGTCTACTATGTCGCGCCGGCAGAGATCGATTCAAGAACGCGTTAAGGCCGAGATAACGAAAAAACATATATATATATATATTTTTAATTTTAATAATGTACTAATTAAATAAAAAAAACTTTGTGTCAATATCATGTGTAGTTTTTTCGCAATCCATCGTCAAAAATACGCCCGAAATTCAGGCGCGAAGGTAGACGACTCCCTTAAGATTACGTAGAATAGATCAGAAACCAATGATAATGTTTCATGAATTAAAATTTTATCTGAAGTAAGACCATTGTCGTTACATTAATGTTGGAGGCAAAACATATTTGTCCATATGTAAATCTTTTTCAATCATAGTGATTCTAAATGGTGAACAACAATCGAAAGTTACTGCATTGCAATAAATACTTTGACAGATCAAAGAACCCGTTAAGTAGATTCAAATTAAAAAAATATGAGTCAAATAAAAATTTCTGAAAAAATTCATATTAGTCATATGAAAGATTTAAATACAAAAAATTCATAAGTTAAAAACTTTTCAAAAATTATTCAGGATATCGAATCTTATATATATATAACTTATGTTATATTAAAAAAAAACATTTGTCATATGTCCAAAAAAATTAATGATGCAACAGGAATCATGGAAATATTTGTTGAATATATACAATAATTAAACAAAATGAAATACGAAATTGCAGATAAAGAAATTAATTAAAAAAAGCTCATCCGGACATATTTAATAATATAGATAACTCACGTAATATATTCGTTTTATGTTGAAACTTGCGAGCAAGTCTTGCATTCATTAATTTTATAGCCAAAGATAACATAATTATAATATTATTGTAGTTTAATAAATCGGCAAAATTTTTATAAAATATTGTAGATACATATTAACGATTCGTTCAATCTGTTGTAACATTCATTCAAAACATTTTTGAATATATAAATATTAGTTTGATCTTTGTGAAATTTTCTTAGAGCAAACTTCATAAAAATACGAATCGAAGTTTACTAAGATCAAAATTTCCAAACAGAGTTAAATGAGTTGATACAGATTATAAGCAACGCCAGAAGTTACGGACGAGTTACTACAGAGCAGCTCGGGACCATCGAGTTGTACACGTAATCAGTGTCTTTAAAAGAATATTCCTGGAATTTTTTGAAGAAATTGTTATCGAGATGATTACTAGTGTTTTTTTAAAACTTAAATCTTGCATTATGCGAAGAAAAAAGGCTGATTTCCAAAATGTTTCTTCATGCAGGATAGAGTCACTCAGCACTGCACTCAAATCGTCTTCTAAACAATCTTTTAAGTACTATACAGCCATCGTGTTATAGGGCTTGGGTACCCGAAATTTGTTTTTGGTAACTTAGAATAGCCTCCTTTGTTACTTGATTTTGATCCATGCGACTATTTGTTTGAAGTGATTTTGAAGATTTGTCATTCTTTGGTGGATTTGATTATTTTAGACAGTAATTTCTAGATTGTTAAGGTTACTGTTTCACTTATCCGTTTCTGATAGCTTGTACTAAAGCCTTCGAATTTTCTTCTTTGATTGCAGTTCTGCATCGATTCATAGTATTTGTTGCAGCCTTTCCAACTGAAAAAACGACACTGCATGAGATAATACGTTTAAATAAATTATTTAACATTTTAAAGTACAATAAAAAAAATTGTACCTAAAACAACCAGAATCCTGGCTGCACGGAGAAAAGAACATAGTATTTAAAATGTTAAATAAGATTTACAATTTTCCAAAAATTCAATGATTTTCAAAATTATGAAAAAAATTTATCCCCCACCCCATAAAAAGAATCGTTTTTCATGATGACGATATGAAAGGCAAAACATTATATTTATTTTTCAATAATGCTAATGTTGTCATGTAATGAATTGGGCACAGCGCTATAGATTAATTGCTGGAAATCAATTGTTCCGTAGGAAGATTGATTAAGTCGTCATAGCAACGATTCCAATGTCGCGCATTTGAACCATTTCATTGTTACAAAGTAGAGACCCCTATATCATCGCTCTCGTGCGACATAGCTTTGTTTTAGAGGGCACACGACTATGGATGATAGAAGCTTGAGCAATGTTTTTCTCTCCGTGTAGGGCGTATTTGAGATTTTTTTACGGTTAAAATAATGACTAGGGTAAGTGTGGGTATTACTGTGGATGCCCCAGTTACTGCGCTTTCAAATAAAACTAATGATATACAATGTTTTAAAGATATATAACGCTACAGAACAATTAAAAACAATCAATTTCTAATCCAAGCATAATAAGTATCAACGAATTATCAATAGTTACGATATTTGTAGCTAATTGATTGCAATTTAAAACTCTCATGTTCCCGATTCCAATAGTTTTAATGCTTAGATTTGTTGAAAGGTCATGAACACGTTCTGAAAAACTTGTTATAATTCCGTTTCTGAAAATAAAATATTTCTTGTGATATTACTTTCTGCAAAGTAAATATTTTATTTTTCTAAATATTTATGCAAAATAACAAAAAATACGTTTTTTAATCATTTTTTTACCAAAACAGTATTTGGTACATGATTTTCATAGGTGTATGAATTACTGCGATCTGTCAGGCGGCACTGCATAACCTTTCAATCTATTACAAATGCTTCGTTATGCTTACTTTTTATAATTGAGATTAAACAAAATGTTGAAAATTCCAAAATCGTTGCTAATGAGAGAAGAGGAAGTCAAGTAATATAATTTTAAGGTAAATTAAATAAGAGTTATAATATTATTTAATCTTAAGTTTTTAAAAATGCTTCATGTTCACTTTTTATAATTTAGTTTAAATAAAATGTTCAACACTCCTTAATCGTTGCTAAAGATGCAAGAGGAACTCAAGTGATATAATTTCAAGTTAAATTAAATAAAATTATTAATCTTAATTTGTTACGAATGCTTCGTCGTGTTTACTTTTTATAATTGAGATTAAATAAAATTTTCAATACTCCTAAATTAATTGTAAGTTCACTCAAAATAATATCGCAGTATTACGCGCGCAGAAATTGGGGTTTCCGCAGTAATTGGTGCGCAGTAATTCATGCAAACCCGCAGTAATACCTACATGGAACATTTTTTTTAGATTCGCATTTTCTAAGTAAATCTGGTTTATTTTCAGGGTTTAAGGACTGCATGCTACTTACTTAATACCAAATACTGCTTTAAAAATTAATTCGTGACGACTTTTTTATCTCAAAATCTTTTTTTTTAATTTTAAAAGCCATCTTGATTTTAGATCCCCAGTAATTGGCACACTTACCCTATTTTGTTTTTCTCCAATCAGGTTTTGTAAAAATAACTGAAAAAATGCACATCAGGATAAGCATGTATAATCTTCCCCAGGTCACATCTCTTCGGGATTTTTACTGTGAGTACTAGAATAAGAATTCGAAACTCAATAGAGTATTTTCTTAAAAATTCCTGTAAATCTGAGTTGAGAGCCTACAATATTTCACGTTGTCTGGCGATTATACTTTTGAATTTCGATTAGATTCATTAAAAATATTCTATTAATATGCATGTGGAATAAGATTGCTAGTTTTTTCAATGAAAATATGTACTTAGAACAGAAATAATATATTGGATTTCCAAATTATCGGTCAGGGGTAATCTGATGTAAAAAGCTGAAGTCCGTTAGTATGTCGAGTGAAGCACGCCGCTTGCTGCATTCATTTTTTTTTCTCACCTAATGTTGTTCCTCCTATCGTCTTTTGCTTTTCTCCGCTTTCCGGTCAGGCCATTACCAAACAGGGAAAGGTTTTGGTAATGTAATAGTACACCGAAAAAATTTATTCTTGAAGAATTCACGAATTTTTCAGAAATTGAGGATATGAGAAATATTCGGCAGATTTTCAATTATTTTTCAGTGAAATAACTCGAACGGTTCCAATATAGTTGCTTTCTCTCTCGCTCAGTCGCGACGTTGCCGCTCACTCGGCTCATTTATTTAGTGCTCTTTATTGAACTCGATTTCAACAACTTTAAAGCGTTGTTACTCGAAATACAATAAGACAAACCAAATTAAGCAGGAGTGAGTTTAAGAAACTGTTTATTCTACTCGCGGAATTTGACCGCGTTCTTAATTTTTCTTTTGTTCTTTTTTCTGGAATTCCTTATTGAATTTCAACTATAACCTATACTACCATGTAAAAGTGGGTGACTTTAGAAATTCATATCTTTTAAACTAATAAGTCAAACGCCTTCAAACTTTGCTATCTTGTGTATTTTAACTTCATTTACGATGCCCTGAAATTTCAACGCTTTCTTAATTTATCGCCGTAAGGGTAGTACTACCTTAAAGAAAAAAGTCGGAAAAATGATCAAAGAAACGTGGCAGTACATGTTAAATGTCATTTCGCATATTTTTTCTCCCATAATATTTTGTGTCAGAACTCTAGTTTTTTTAATAATCGAAGAAAACCGTATTTTTTGAATGTACGAAATCAATCGATTTTTTACAATCAACTCGCTGTTTTTTGTACAAATTTGTCTGGAATAGTCTGAAATTTTATCAACAGACTCAAAAAACCCTAGAGCTTCAGATATTTTGAGATTTTTTAATCTAAAACTGTGGTCAGGATAAGAATTTATTTAATTGCGTTCAAGCGCACCGATACTGTCAAGTGAGAGATCGATCGAACGCGGAGAAAAAAAGGAGATGCACCCATGCCGAGAGCACCCGATTCGACAGAGTTGCAACATCATTTTTTCCAATACGTTTAATAATAAAATAATTATTATAATAAATAATAAAAGTATAATGAAAATAAAATAATTTAATAATTAATGTTAATAATGTAACAAAATGCGTTAGCAAACTTCAAAAACGCACTATGTTTAGAGTTGTAGGAACAGTTCTGCACGGAGAAAATTCATTTGTGAAAATTTAATCCAAAGTTGAGTAAAGCTGGGACAGTGGCTTTTGGAGAAAATTTGAATTTTTTTTGCGATTTCATTCAATAACGAATTATAAAGTTTAATCAACTGTCTTAGAGTAAACTCAATAGTTGATCAAACTTTATAATTCAAAATTAAAAAATTACTGGAATTCGCGTAAACTTTGTTTAACTGATCATTTCTTATACATGGTGAAGAATATAAATCGCGATTGACGGGGAAAATCATATCGAAAAAAGAATTCAAGCCCGTCACAACTTGTTGTCCCAAGAAATGTTACGAAAAAATCGGCATCGAGTCACAAAGATGTTTATTCAACAAGTTTTGGAGTATTGGTGAATACAACGCACAAAATATTTTTTTGGACAGCTTATTGGTAGGAGGTTCGAAAATTGATTTTCCTTTCTCTTCCAACTCAATGACCAACTTCAAACATGCCAAGCATTTCTGTGTTCTACCATTCAAATTACGAACATTTAAAATTAACAGAAGAAATTAAATTGTTCATCCATGAACACTGCATTTCTTTGCTTCACGGTCAGTCTCACTATAGTCTGGAACACACATCTTTGAAGTATTTTCAAGATTCATCATTATGCCTCAATACTTTGTACGCGAAATTTTGCAGATTTTCCGAAGAAATAAAAGGGTTTAACGCTCCTCCGATAGGACTTTCAACTTGCTCTAAATATTTCGTTAATTTCACTTTCGATCGACCGCAGACAGACGACTGTAATGATTGTTTTGAGTACCAAAAAAAGGCGAACTTGATTCTTTTGCGGCCCAATCACACAAAAAAAATGTTCAAGACTCAATAATATCGATGCAGAAATGTTATCTCAACAGAAAGATGTTTTATGCTGCGTTTCGATTTTGGGCAAAATCTCCCTTTGCCAAAAATCCCGGCTATTGCACAATTTTATTTGAGTTTGATTTGGTTCAACGTTTTTAATGTTCACATTTTGAATAATTCTGAAAGTTACATGTTTACATTTATGGAAGGGTTTTTAGGTAAAGGTGGGGACACAATTTGCAATTTTCTTTTGTATGCTATACGCGAAGAGCTTAAAAAAAATATGTATAACAAAATGTATTTATTTTCGGATGCTTGCGGTGGTCAAAACCGGAATTATACAGTGTTCATTTTTTTGTCATTGCTGTCGGAATTCTTAGATTTAGAAATTCAACATCTCTATCATGTACGTGGCCATTCCTACTGTCAATGTTATAGGAATTTTGGCCTGTACGGAAAAATGAAAAAAATTACAGAGGTCATTGAATCTGACAGTGAATACTATGAAATTATACTAAATGCAAGAAAAATCCAAAACCTTTCAATGTCGTTGAATCCGAAAAATACGTTGTAAAAAATTTTGAAGACAAGATAAAAAATACTTACAAAAAGGATAAAAACTTTCTAATCAGTAAATCATTCAAATTGGTGTATTATCCGAATGGAGAGATTTTGTCATATTCCAGTTACTCAGGGATACCAAAAAAATTCAAAATACAAAGAGACACCACATTCCAGGATTTAGAAAATGCGCCTGAACGTGAAATGATTGGAATTACGGCTGAAAAGGTCAGAGATTTGAGACATTTAATGCATTTGTTGGCTCCGCGAGGACAAACATTTTTCGAAGAATATTTAAGCAAAGTTCCCGTGAAAAAAAAAATTGCAAAAAGAACATCTAAACAGTTGTAACCTTTTGTTATTCGAAATTTATAATTTAAGTTTATATAGTATACTCAATTCATTTGTGAATTCCGATGTAGGTTGGTATTTTTTGAAAGACACTTGTAGATGTATTTTGATCCTACGACATAATAATTCGAAAGGGCAACACGAAAATTTATTTCTATTGTACAATGCAAAATAAGATACTGTATCCAAATAAACAAAATTTCAACATTTTTCCATGAATTAAATATTGTTGTCAATGAAAATTATACGTAATTTTTCTTCGTTTTTTGAAATTCCAATAGATCGTGAAGCTTCAGAAAAAAGTCGCGAATATATTTTTCAAGTTCGATTTTCCGGAAAATCACGGACGAAAAATAAGTTTATTGTAATCGAATTAGCAAAAATGATGTTGCAACTCTGTCGAATCGGGTGCTCTCGGCATGGGTGCATCTCCTTTTTTTCTCCGCGTTCGATCGATCTCTCACTTGACAGTATCGGTGCGCTTGAACGAAATTAAATAAATTCTTATCCTGACCACAGTTTTGGATTAAAAAATCTCAAAATATATTAAAAAACTGGCGGAAAGCCTGCTGAACAACTTTCTTGCTGAAAGTTCTCTCCACTCTGAACTTTCTCGCATTCTTTTTTTCTTTGAAGATGAAAAATGAGAAATTTGCTAGCCGTAACTGTTGTAATAAAAATTGCTAACAAATTGAGAATTTTGTTATGTTGAACATAACCATCTGAAGCTCTAGGGTTTTTTGAGTCTGTTGATAAAATTTCAGACTATTCCAGACAAATTTGTACAAAAAACAGCGAGTTGATTGTAAAAAATCGATTGATTTCGTACATTCAAAAAATACGGTTTTCTTCGATTATTAAAAAAACTAGAGTTCTCACACAAAATATTATGGGAGAAAAAATATGCGAAATGACATTTAACATATACTGCCACGTTTTTTTTATCATTCTTCTGACTTTTTTATTTAAATGGAAAAAAGTTCGCGCATTGCGGTATCCCCTCTTTTGCCTACTATGCCACGCGCTCCGTCGGTTATGGAATCCGAAGCCTCAATTAGATTTTTTGCGACGTCACAAGCATGAAAGAAAACATGACTGGAATTTTTCCCAAACTCTGTGGGATTCTTACCGCATAGACCCATAAAATCTATAAAGATCACTGTAACCATTACTGAACTGAATTCTAGAAATTTTCCCGAACTACACCGGAATTTCTACTGATGTGATAAGTGGGATTCTCCCCGTACATAAGCCCGTAAGGTTTCAGAGACTACTACTATAATTTGTGCTGCACTGATTTCTGGAAATTTTCAATAGATTCTCGTTAAGAATATTACTATACAGTTCGGGAATTTCTATATAACTATTCTTAATTCTTCTACAAAATGTTCTATAATAATTCTAAACGAGTAAGTCCGTAATTTCTAAGGAATTTTTCTCATCCCTAGCGAACTGGCTGAACGCTAGCTTTACGCTGTGTGCACAAGCTTCCTGCAACACTTACAAAAATATTTGGTTCATCCAATCAAAATTTAGTTGGAAGAACCAAAAAATTTGTCTTTCATACGGCTAAATAAATTTTCGGTTGATTTGATTAAAAAATTTGTTTCATACAACCAAAGATGGTTTATTTGGATACAAGTTGATTAAACCAAGTAGATATTTCAATTGATTCAATCAAATTTTGGCTGATATAACCAATTTTTTTGACCTAATCAAAGATCTTATTTTATTTAGAAAAACGGTTTGGTTAGGTCAAATTTATTTTATTTTGTGGGTCAACTATGAAAATAGTTGTTTGTCTCGGACTCTTTCGAATAAAAATGAAAAAAACTAATTCTTGAAAGCTGGACTGAAAATATTGATATTGTTTGATATTGACGTGATATTTCTATAAGAAGACGCCACTAATAACAAACGTCTATCACTGTTAACAAGTTCTATCCTTCAAACCTCTTTTGTCGAAATTTAAGCCAAATCCATTTATTAGTTTACAAGTTACAGTATCTGAAAGTAGCCAACCTCCGAATTTTTACGAAAAAAAGTGAATTTCATGTGTTGATTAAACACTACTTCTTGCGTGGAAAAACCTCACCAGAAGCAAAGGCCGAACTCGATAAATATTATTCGGACTCTGCTCCGTCGTATAGAATGGTTCAGAAGTGGTTTACCAAATTTCGTTGTGGTCGAATGAGCATAGAAACCATACCAAGTCCAGGTCATCCAAATGAGATTACTATACCAGAAATGATCAATAAAATCCATGATATTGTTATGAATGACCCGAAAGTGAAAGTGCGTGTATAATAAGTATAATAAAATACGTTTATCTGCTTCATTTAAGTGAAAAAGAAAACAAAAGACAATAAAGAAGGTTTATCTGTTCCTAAATATTTATAAATGTAAAAAAAATGTCAATAAATAAGCATAGTTGTGCGAATACCGACTGTCCCCATAGAACTCTGTATGCGCACGATCTGCAGAGCGCTTCATTGATTATTTTATAACAAACTATTATTGTTACCCTAAATTTTTCCTTTCACTTACACTTTCAATCCTAATTTATTAACGCTTTCCTAAGTTTTTTCCGCTCTGTTTTAACTTTTGATTTTAAATATGGACAAAAAAAATATCGATCCGAGGTTTGACTTAGTTACGTGGCCCACCCAAGACATGGCCTTAATCGCAATTCGAAAGAGTTTTTCCATCGACTTGTAACAATGGATGAAACATGAATCTACCACTATACTTCAGAATCACGTGAAGGGTCAGAACAGTAGGTTAAACCTAGTAAAAGTGCACCAAAACGTACGAAAACGCAACAATCGTCAGGGAAAGTTATGGCTATTGTTTTTTGGGATGCACACTGAGTAATCTTCATCGACTACCTTGAGAAAGGAAGGACGATTACTGGAGTATATTATGCTACATTATTGGATCAATTTGTTGAAAAAATCGGGAAGAAATGGACACATTTGAAGAAGAAAAAGATTCTTTTTCACTATGACAATGCACCATCTCACACATCGAACATTGCACAGGCAAAAAAGCATGAATTGTGTTTCGAATCGCTTCCACATCCACCATATTCTCCAGACCTGGCCCCCATCAACTATTATCTGCTCTCATACCTCAAGAGACGGCTGCCTCGTAGGCGTTTTGAGTCGAACAAAGAAGTTGAATGGGAAACAGAAGGATATTTTGGAGGGTTTGATACATCGTATTATTTGGAAGGCATAGAAAAGTTGAAAGATCGTCGGATTCGTTGTGCCGAGCTAGAAAGAGAGTACATTGAGAAATAAAACCGCTTTTTGCCAAAAAGGTAATTCTTGTTCATTTTATCACGTCAATATTAAACACCCTAGTATAGTTGTGAGTGTATCTTATCGAGTAGCGGATGTATCTCATTGAAGAATGCCTAAATAGCTTGTCCGAAATTTTTTTTCATTGAATTTCTTGTGCTAACTCGGTTTTGTATCAGCTAATGTCAGGCATGTAAAGATAGGGACGATTTTACAACTTGTGGTTTCCCCATGGAAACCATTGTAGTATAAACTGTCACTTTTGTTGAATGTTCAATTTTCCATAAGCTTCAAAGCAACCCAATTTCCATTTAAGGCGCGATAAATTCAAGTTGCAAATTTTGGCAGTTACATTTTTAAAATTGAAAAATACACATACGTTTACCTCTGATTCTTGAAGCATTTTGAACTCCAATATTCAATTCCTTTAAGGTGGCAGTCAAATCTTTGTAGTTATTTGCTCTGATTTCCTGTTCCCTGATAAAATTCTCACCGACCTTCTGTATCTGTTTTACTCTTTTCTTCATTCCTTCTCCATCATCGAGAATTCTTGAATCCTCCAAACGTACCATTAGGGCTTTTAAAATATTTGCAACTCCTGCTGCTTCTGCTTGAAGTTTTACTTCAATTTCCTTAAGTTCTATAAAAACAGTATTATACCATGGTAAAAAATTGAATTTAATTATGCCTTTTGCAAATGTAAGGAACGAAACGGAAAGAAATAATTTTTTTGATTTTTAAAATGAAATTTATTAAATGAGAAAATAAAAAATAAATTCTGGCACAAGGTCATGACCCGAAAATTAAAAAGTTTTGGCAAGCTTATATCGCACGTCATGTATTTCTTAGAGACGAAAACGATAATGCTGTTTAGAGATGTTCGATTCCGATTCGATTTTTAAGATCGATTCTTGCAAAATCGGTTCTTTTGTTTTGATTTGTACGTGAATCGATTCTCTTTTACTCGATTTAGATTTGGTTCAAGAGTGGATTCTTTTTTAAGAATAAAAAATCCCTAATGTGATTCATATACGAAAATTTTTATTATAACAAGTACGAAAAAGAGTAGGAAAAAGAACGGCTTAAACTTTAATATAAACATTCAAATATTTTACCTTTAACCCGCTCTAAAGCATCAACCATTCTTTTTTCCTCAGCTGGGAAATTTGCCTCTGAGCTAAGCTCCAGTATACCAAGATATATCGCTAGCGATTGGACAATATCACCCGCAAAAGTTAAATCCTCTGTTAACAAAGACAATTTCCCAGATGCGTTTACGCTCAGAAAATGGATTTTGTTGTCTCTCAAGCCTCGTAGACACAAATCGAGTCTTCCAGCATTTGGCCCCTCAATAGCAATTTCCAACTCTTCAGAAATAGCCAGACTTTGATTTAACCATAGTGCAATTCGCTGAGGCCTATCTCCTGTCTATAAAAAAAATAAGTTATGATTGAAAATCGGCAACACGTCAATACATAATTACTTTTTAAACCAATTTCGGTAATATAATTTACTAAAATTATTCCGCTAAGTTAAGAAAAAAAATCACTGCTGAAATTTTATAGAATTAGACGAGCTAATAAGCTTGCGTTTGACAGTAAGCTAGACAATAAATGGAAATACAGTCTGTATTAGACTGTCATAAACCATCCAGTAGCGATTATTGGTTAAAGCTGAGGAGTGGGAATTCGACATGAGTGCTATGTATCGAGAACATTTCGAGGTAGTATTTTTATGTTCTCATCCAAAAGGCCTGAAAATGTCTTACAGAAAGGCTGCTAAGTATGTTGGGCGGTCAAGGGTATTCGTCCATAAGTGGGTTACGAGGTACAAAACCACGCATATCGGAGTTTCCAGCGTCCTGAAAGATCTCCAAAGCACAGTAAACTCGAGCCACAAGCTTAAAAAGAGTTTTTGAAAAAGACCGTTAAGGTAAGTCTAATGATAATAAAACGCTGCTTGCAAGAGTTGGGACCCGAATGTCGAGGCTACCACAGCTCGTCTTTCTGCTCAATCAAACTGAAACACTGCTCTGTGAAAAGTAAATTTTATTGACAAAAGATTGTTTACGTTTCAATATGAAAGTCATACATTTATCTGAATAATGAAAGCATAAAAGGCAGGATTCTGTATATTTTACTAGATAAATTGAACAATTTCCCAAGACAATAAATTGCTGCGATTTTTAACATCACTTTCAACAACAGTGAGTCACGCTTTTGAAAATATTTTTTAATGGTTTCCGCAACATATTTTCTTTTGCATGTAGTAAAACAATTATTTCTCTCGCAATTGTTAGAAAACATGTTAAAATCAGTCTATATGGTATATCCGAATGTAATATAAAATACACATTAAATTTAATACAAGTTTACGTTTCTTCAGTATTGATGAAGTGATAAATTTTAGTACCTAGTTGTTTGACTCTTCTAACTTAAAATAGCGCGCGAATTTTGATAAATCCACTTTTGAAATTCCTTAAAATTCTTACCACATTCAAATAAAAGTTATAAATTTAAAAAATAACATCAAATGTTATTGAAATTGTACAAGTAGTAGACAATTTTCTTCAGTTATCTTTTATTTTGACTAAAAATCCATTAAACCAGAAGTCACTTTAATCAAATATAAGTGAATGGCAGATAAATTATAAATAATGTTGAGGCTGATGGCCTTTCTGGTATACCAGAAAGGCCATCATCCACAACATTATTAACAAAATCTGGTAACAACTGAAAAATTTTTTCATGAAATTATACACTGGCCTAAAAACACATTTTATCAACATGAATCATCATGGATATTACAATGAATTGAGACGGACTTATGGTCCTGGCTTCGTAGAAGATGTCAAACATTGGAAAAAACTAGGAATTAACCTATAGAAAAGAAAATTGCAAAGGATATTTCTCTTTTAATACCAGAAAGGCCATTATCCTCAACATTATAAACAAAAACTGGTAACAACTGAAAATTTTTTTTATGAAAAGATAAATTATAAAGTCTATATAATATAATACGTACAGCGCGTTACATGTAAAGCCACCTATCCCATAGTCGAGTATCCGTCGATATTGGAATCTTCCTATAGAAAAAAGTACAAAAGATCGCGATAAATAATTATAAGTTTTCTGTATCTATGTTTTTACAGACATATACAATATAAATTAAATTGAAATTGGGACTTGAAGTGACATCTATTAGGTTTAATTGCAAACACTTTCGTGAATCGAAAATCTTAGATGGTAAATTACCTAAAAGTTTCTAAATTATGTTTGTTTGCCATTTTTATATTTCACGAAACCTAAATACATATACAATATATATTTTATGATCCACAAAATTCAAAGATAATAATTTCGACCAACAATCATATTTTTCATACGCAGTTCTTTCTATAAATGTTTATTTTGATGTTTTTGATGGTGCCACTGGCCTTAAAGATATAGGACAAGGAAATTGGCACTTCTACAGTATTTTGGAAAAATCAACATCCTGGCTCAAAAAGACTTTGTAGACATGAAATTTCGTTATGCCAAAGAAACAAAGGAAACTACCATATCTGAAGTAGCACATATTCAAGACCAAGTCGCTAAACTGAAACCAACAGATATTCAGTTAGGTGAAGGTCGCAACTGTTAGAAAGTAACCCATAAAATGACGATGATAGGCGGAAAAGTGTGCCAAGGGCTTCTCAACACTCCATTATCATCATGTTACATATGCGGTGTAAAGCCCTTAATAATGAATAATTCAGCGAAAGTGTTCTACCCAAGAATACCGAACACACCTGTTTCGGATTTGCTCCTTTATATGCGAAGATACGCTCTATAAAAACTATCCTCTAGTTAGCATATCGATTGGATCTTTGCAAATAGGCAGTGAAATCGACTGAGGAAAAAGAAAGAATGGATACTGCCAAAAAGAAGTACAAAATTAATTGCGAGAGAGAATGGGCCTGGTCGTAGACGTTCCGAAACATGGATCTTTGATATCTAATAATGCAAATACATCAGAAGATTCAGTATAATTTTCCAGGCTATGTCATTTAACAAGGGAATAAATGTCCTGGAATTTGAGAGGTATTGCCAAATCATTGCAGAGCTTCACGTAAGCCTGTATGCCAACTGGCATCAGATATAAAGCCCGGAATCGCAAGATCAGAGCTGCATCATCAAAGATCAACAAAAAAGCTAAGTCAATTCGACATCAATTCCCAAGTGAACGGACCCTTGAGGAGATCCCGTTTCGGTGAGCTCTGCAATTTTTCTAAGGTTTTGTGTCTTACCTTTTGAATGTTAAAATAATCTTAAAATAAAAGTTCATTGAACTCCTTATTTCATTTTAGTGAAAGTGAATTAAAGGAATAAAAATTCTGCCATTGAAACCTCGAACTGCAAAGACGAATTTTAAAAACCAGGGATTTTATTTTTATACTTTGTATTACTCGATACGGCCTTAAGGTGATATGGCCCATATTGGTACTATACTATGGCATAATAAATTTTACCTGACACTTAAATGTTTTGAACTAACATATCTTGGAAGTTGAAGTGAAAGTGAGAGGAGCGAATTTGAGCATGACAAAGGTGAACGCGTTAACGCGATAATTTTTATTTGACAAAGGCATATTGATTACATTTCTATGACCATGTAACGGACATAACACTGTCAAACTTTTCCCAAGGAACTGATAACAAATATTTTAGTATAAAACGCCCGCACAAAATTTGATAAAAAAAGTGCAATGACAACAAAAAATTCTTTCATCCTAAAATAATTCCCCCCTGTGATAATTAAGATAAAAATTTAATTGTACTTCAATTGTGATGCCATAATCTTTCAAATCTTCAATTTTAGATTCTGCTAGATTTATTATCTCGTACATGCAGAATGGTGGTAATTGACGCATCAGTTCATAAACCTATAAATGAAAGAAATAATTACAAAATACAGTTCAGAAATAAACTGCAGGTGAAATAATTAAAATAAAAAAATATTTCTTCATTTCTAAATATCTATTATTTATTTACTTGCAGTAAATCTGATCCTGGAGCTCCAACACAAGTTTTGACGTGAATATCAACAGGCCCATTTTTTGGTGGCCTAAGTTCGATTTCTAATTCTCCTGTTGACCTTCTGGGATGAGCTACGAATGTTTCACCGTCGAAAATTCCTTCTGCGAAGACTATGGCACAAAATATCTAAACATTAAGATTTTGGAAGAACACAACTATAAACTCCCTCTAGGAATCTTAAAAAAGAATTATATTACAATAATAAAATCATAAATCTTTTAAAAGTAATTTGAGTGAACCTTTTTTTTAAATATTAATATTGTATGCTTTAATAAGCTTCTTTATTCTACTGCAATTATTCATGCATTACCACAAGTCCTGGACCCGATGCAAGAGCTAAACGCACTGCCCCTCTTGTAGAAGTTAAACTTATGGCCAATTTGGAATCCATGAAAAAACTCGGATTGTAGATGATGCTTTGACGAATTTCCATTTCCAGTGCATGTTTTTTTGCAAGAAGTTCGCGATAAACTTCACCTGGCTCAGAAGTGTCTGTAGTGGATCCCACAGCATAACCGCGAACTTAATTTGGAAAAGAAAAATATATAAATCAGGTCGAACTGCCCAGTTTTCACTAAAACGTTCATCATCTTTAAGATATTCTGGGGATGTCAAATGTTTAGTTTTAAATGGCTGATCCTTCATATACAGTGCGCTTTTCTGTCTAGGGATCGTAGTAACTAAACCAAACGATGTATTTATTTAAATGTTCATTATTTGTTATATTGGTCTTAATGTATACACATTTTCTGCATTTTGTTGATTTACAAACCGACAAAACTCATTCATAGGAAACACTTTTGCAAAAAAAAATTACTCTAGCCAAAATTGCCCTTATTCGCTATGTGTCGACGGTTGGAGGGGATAAGCGAAACTATTTTGGCGTGCGCAGTGGTGAATTTTCGCAATTCTGCCGGATGCTATTAGTGTATATTGAATTCTATAAACGGGTAAAAAGAGGCACGATACTTCTTCTTTAGTTAATTGTGGGAATGGCGCCTGCTACCTCGATTCCTTCGAGTACCTGATGAGAGGTTTGATGGTACAGAAGATGAAGGAGGCAAGACCACCTAACAGCAAAGAAGTTGCGGACGAGGGTAGCCAAACCCTTCCACATCCGACGGCGATGTCCACGCCGGACACGCGCAAGCGGGTTAGAGAGCCGACTGTGAGTCTCACAGTGCGGCCACTACCATGTATTTTAGGAGGATACTTAAAAAAGTGAAAATGAGCATCACCGCCGCCAAGTTTTGATAGCAAGAACTAATATCAATGCAAACGAAACCCTCGTCCCCCCAACCCGATGTATTCTAAAGATGGGAAAATTTTGAAATATATTGTATGAAATCCATTTCATAAATTTAAATGATTTAAAGTTGAAAATAATTTGTGAAAGAATAAAAATACAACAAGAATTTTTAAATGTGAATCACAATGAACAGTTAAATACTGTACTGTTACACGGAGAAAAATAGTTGAAGTAATTTTACTCAACTCTGTCGATTAAACTTGGGACTTAAGGACATTTAAACTTGTTGATAGCAAACATTATAATTCGTTCCCCTTTTCTCCTATATGAGTGGACCCACTGTGGTGAGTCTGGAGGCGTCTGTGGCGAAAAAACCAGGAGAGAAGAGGCCTAAAGCCTCCAATAAAGAAGAGGAGTGGGTGGAGTTTTCGTCCAGGAAAAACCTCCAAAAAAATAAGAAGAAGAAACCTTCCAGAACGCCGGAGAAACTTTGCCGTGCGCGCCCACAAGCGGTGCTCATTGAACCGACAGAGGGAATGAGCTACGCTTCAATCCTGCGCCAGCTCAAGTAGCGCGTCAAACCTGACCAGCTGGGTGCCACAATCCAGGGAATCAGGGAGACGCGCTCCAAGGACTTGCCGGTGGAACTGAAATGTTCCACAAGCAGCAGAGGGAGGCTGGACACTGCATTTAAAGAGGCAGTTGGAGCCAGGGGGGTGGTCCACCATCTCATCCCCCGGATCGAGGTCGAGATCGCTGACCTGAAACTAACCACCGAAGCGGAAAACGTCGACGATGCCGTCAGAAGCTTCTTCGATCAAAAACCGGAGCTGGAGTTAAAAGTCTCTCTAAGCGAAACACCTTTTAGAGGAAACCCGAAAGCGTATGTGCTTTTAGAGGAGGCAAGGGGGCCCACATCAAGATCGGGTGGGTATCCTGTAGGATGCGCAGGAAAAAGGAGGTAAGTCGATGCTTTCACTGCCTGGGCTTTGGACACATAGCGGCAGACTGACGAGAGCCAGACCGCAGCAGGTGCTACTGGAGATGCGGTGAGGAGGGGCATGTTGCAGGTTCCTGCACGGGGAAGCCGAGGTGCTATCTCTGTGCGTCAAGAGAGGAAAAGCCCCGGAATAATGAATGACTATGCATTGCGCTAATGCGCCTAGAGACGGGGAGGGACTTTTAGTGGGTAGGACTGCGTAAGCAGCAGAGTCCCACACACCAGGGGGGCACGAAGTCCCCTTGACGGTGCATAAAGCATTTCTCCCTTCCTCAAAAAAAAAAATTATTATTATTATGTATGTCAATTTCTCTATTACGAAAAATTATTTCCATAGTATCTTTCAAATTTCATTCTTATTATGATGCATATAACCGACGATTAAATTTTATTCATGTTATGATGTGTATAACCAACGATTAAATACACGTAAACTTGTCTTGTATTGGTTTAACAAATAACTATGATATTTTTTAACAATTTTTTATAAATAGACAATAATTTTTATTGTCAATGATATCAAAAATGGTTACTTTACCTTTTTATTATTATATTATAACATTTTTCAAGTTTTTCTTCTTTTATGTTAAATATAATCAACGGTTTTATAATTTGTAAATCTCTCTTATCATTATTATGTATGTCCATTTCTCTGTTATGCACAATGAATCATTGATAATTCTTCAGACTTTCTATTTACTAATGTATGTATCAGTGATCACAATACTTGTAAAATTCTCTTTACTATTTTGTATTTAATTCATAATTTTATAATTGTTAATCTTTCTTTTATCGCGAATATGATCTTTGAAAATCTACCTTATTATTATCAATGATATACATAAAATCATAGCGATAAAAAAACGTGTCAAAACTATGTACAGACGAATTTGATTTTACCTGCCTATTGTGTGTGATACCGATAAAATTAAAAGAGTCAAGTTTGTTTTTGTTTTTCATCAAAATGAGAAGAATAAAATCATCGTGATCAACCTTAAAAATTTCATTCTGAGCAAATAAATATACCCATTGGATACTACAGATTTAAATTCTTACATAATTCAATAATTTGGTAAAAAATGCTTGCAGGCCCTGTTGTAACCGAAATTGAATTCCATAAAAATTTTATTAAAGATTGTCTTAAGAAATGGGACCTCAAGGAATACATTGCAGCTTTTGAAAGTGAGCTTTAACTACACAAATATTTACATTCATAAAATTCTTTTTAGTTGGTATTGCCATTTAAACCCTCTAAATGCATTGAAAAAAATCTGTGTTTTGAACAAAATTGTTGGATTTTTGCCAGGCGAAAAAATTGACAGGCGAAAAAATTGACGACGAAATTTTTCTTCAATTTTCCGAATCGGATGTGACCAAAATTATAAAACCAATTGGACATCGCTACAAAAGTTTTCTCAACCGAGATAAATTGTTCCCCACAATTTCCGTATGCATTTTGGTCAGTTACAAGCTCAGTACAGTTTGCAGTTCTCTTCAATTAAATAATCAATAATTTTGTTTTTAATAAAATTAAATATTGATACATGCACTAAAAAAACTCTATGAAGCATGTGCAAACAACTGTTTACTTTTTTATTTTACTCATTGTAAATCATTATTATTTTACATCATTGAAAATCAATTCTTGTGCCAATACACTACGCAATGTGACAAAGAGAACTCAATATAATTGTACTAAAATAAGCAAATTTATATCAATATATTTTATTGATAAAATTTTCTGACATCAAAGTCAAATGAATTGGAATATTTATACACTTGAATGAAAAATTTCTGGAAATTATATAACTAAATCTGAAACAAGAAAATAATGTTAATATTATTTTGATTTGTCAATGAGAATATCTTTTTGTCCATAGAATCCCACTGCAGAATATTTTGTATTACATGATGATTCAAATAGGGTACGAGAACCTGGTTTGGTACGATTTTTTTCTACATCCAGTTTTTTAACACATGAAATCTTCCACCTTCTCCTTCTTACAGTAATTAAAAAAGTTTTTGGTGCAATCTCAACGTGGGAAGTACTTGTTGACTAAAAGATATTTATCAGGAAAAAATGTATTGAAATTGAAGCCGAACAAAAAAAAAATACAAATTATTTTTCAAGTTGGTATTGATGGTAGGAGATAATCTAGAATTGAATCGTATTCTTGAATTTAAATCTCACTTTAATAGTAATTTCTTCTGTAGATTCTGCAAAGCAACATTAAAAGAAACGAACAAGCTGACTACACAAGACGATTCTCTTTTGCGGGAATTGAATACTTATGAACAAGATACTAAAGAAAAACCAATTCCACAACAATCGGGAATCGTGCAAAACTGTGTTTGGAACAATATGATGGATTTGTACGTTGCCACGAATTTTTCAATAGATATAATGTATGATTTATTCGAAGGTGTGAAACTTTAAACTTTCAACTTTCAAATACTTTCAAAACTTTCAAATAAGCCAAGATTGCAATCAGCCAGTCCCAATAACTCAATCACATTTCAATAATAACTACGTTGTAATGTCAGCTACAGAAATGAAACGTTTCATATTGTCAGCTTGTTTGATTTTTGTCGATTCAATTCCTATTGGCGATCCCTTTTGGGAATTATACATTCTCATGAGAAGAATAACGATATTATGCTTAAAATGAAGTATATCTCGAAATGATATTGACGATTTCAAAGAATTAATTCGCAAACACTATGAATTATTTCTCAAATTAACCGGTACTACACTTGAAGCGCAATATCACAACTTATTCTACTATCCTTTAGTAGCATCGATTGTTGTTCCCTTTAGTCAATTACACTTGAGATTCCCTATAACGAGAAGCTCGAGTATCGGAGACCTCTCTGCAACAACCGCGAGAGGGATCCCCTTCATATCCTACTTGTTGCTAGGCGCTGTTATGCGCTTTATATAATGCGCGCAGTCAGTCTGTCAGTGAGGCTATGTGAATAATTTATTTACATAGTTAAAAGCGCATAAAAAATATTTCTGTGAGTATTGAACATGGAATCAACTTATTTGACGGTATGTACTCAAAATACTAAAAATATAATAATATAAGAATAAAAATATCTATGCTTATCAGGTGTATTTTTGAATATTTTCAGAAAAAAAGAAAAGTCTTGACAATGAATAAAAAAATGCAAATTTTGACTTTTTCTGTAAAAAATTTTTCCTCCATCACTCCTGACTATCACTTACAAGGTTTTCAATAGCAAAAAAAAGAAGTTTATCGATTTTTTGCCTTCCAGTCATTGCCGTTTTTGAAACCACAAAAGTTAGTTTTCATGAAGACTATTCTGCAAGATATCTTATTTGCATATGTTTATTATTTATTTAGTCTATGGGAATTTGCTCATCATTAATATTAGGTAATCAAAAAAATGCTCCTATAAAAAATGTTACATGGAAAATAATCCTAAGTATTTTTTTACGTCCAATTGGAAAATATTGTACAAAAATAGAAATGAAAATCCCTTAAACTGCTGTTTAATCTCTTTTCAACCCATAAGTTAAATAATTATAATGTAACTTACCATTTACAGAAATTGGTAAATTTAACATTCTTTTCAAAGTTGGAATTACTACTTTAATCATGTGTCACGTCCTGTGACCATCGCTATTTATTTATTTATAATATTCAAATATGTAAAACTAATAAAAGATTTCAACATAAAACATGCATAAGCAACAGCTTTTAAAAAGTATTGATTAGACGAAAATTGAATGTACGAAAGTAAAATTGTAATAGGGAGAGAGATTATAGTGAACTTATAAATAGAAAACATCGTAAACTCTTAACTACCTGTTAAAGAGGGAACCCCATCGGAATGTCCTGAGTACACAAGAATATCGACCGGCGCAGCAAAGGATAGAAATTAAAAAAATGAATCATCTGAAGAAGAAGAAACGTCGGGGAAACCAGAATAAGAAAAACTAAGTCTCCCCTTTTTTTCTTCATTACACAAAAATGCCGACCCAAAGGAAAAGAGGCCAGCTCAGCCACGTGCCAAAGTCAGGCCAACATCGGAGGAATATTAGCCGGGGAAATCGAAAATAGCCAGTATCGACTCAAAATAAAAACCATTAGTCATCACCTAGAAGTTCCATGTTAGTATCGATCGAAAAATGTCGAACATAGCCAGTATCGACCAAAAATTAAATGCATAAAAGTACCTGCGAATCTGCGAATCTTCAGTTACCGTGTAGACCAAGCAATAGGGAATTTTTTATGAATGATTTATGACATTATTTATTTCAGCAAATGGACTGCGCCATCAGAAGGGAGGTTAGTCATAGAGTAATTGTGTCATGTTTTGGACAACGAAATATGATTTATAAATTTGTTATTAACATTTAAGACCAAAAAATCGCACTTGTTTTAGTTTTTTGTTTATAACATTAAAGGTAATAATCCAATCTTGATGACATAAATTGAAAAGTTGTAGAAAATTGAATTGCGAACAAAATGCGCCGCCGTTCGATCTGATTGGATAATTAGAAGCGAAGGAAATTCGGAAAAATCGGGAAATTGAGCTTTTGTTAAACAAATTAATATCTCAGTAAATTTTCAACTTTTCAGGTTGAAGTTTGGTGGAAAAGTAACCGACTTTATGCTCTTCAAATGTATAAAAAAAGGGACACTTTAAGATAATACGTTTCCGCGCTATTGACACTTTAATTTATTTCATGCGTTAATTGTAAAATGTCTGCTTGCCGCAGAGGTGGTCCGATTTTTATTTTGAAAACGGCTTTCAAAAATATAAATCAAGGAAAACAGAACGTCAATCTTGGTTTTTCGCTAAAATGTTGCAAAGTTTATTAAAAAAAGGTCCAAACATGGCTCTAAACGCTTGAACACAGCAAAGTGACACAGTGAGCCTACTCGCCTTCTCCCCCCACCACTGTCACTTTGCTGCGTTCAAGCGTTCAGAGCCATGTTTAGACCTTTTTTTAATAAACTTTGCAACATTTTAGCGGAAAACCAAGATTGACGTTCTGTTTTCCTTGATTTATATTTTTGAAAGCCGTTTTCAAAATAAAAATCGGACCACCTCTGCGGCAAGCAGACATTTTACAATTAACGCATGAAATAAATTAAAGTGTCAATAGCGCGGAAACGTATTATCTTAAAGTGTCCCTTTTTTTATACATTTGAAGAGCATAAAGCCGGTACTTTTCCACCAAACCTCAACCTGAAAAGTTAAAAATTTACTGAGGTATTAATTTGTTTAACAAAAGCTCAATTTTCCGGATTTTCCGAATTTTCTCCGCTTTTAATTATCCAATCAGATCAAGCGACGACTCATTTTGTTCGAAATTAAGTTTTCTACAACTTTTCAATTAATGTCATTAAGATTGGATAATTACCTTTAACGTTATAAACAAAAAACTAAAACAAGTGCGATTTTTTGGTCTTAAATGTTAATAAAAAATCTATAAATCATATTTCGTTGTCCAAAACATGACACAATTACTCTATGACTAACCTCCCTTCTGATGGCGCAGTCCATTTTCTGAAATAAATAATGTCATAACAAATTCCCTGTTGCTTGGTCTAGTGGGACCATCTTAAACTTCGGAACTCTTCCTCGATAAGTTACCGTCGGACTATCTTCAACGCCGCAACTCTCCTAAAAAAAAAGTAACAGAGTTGCCGTCGGACCATCTTGAACTTGAGAACTCTCCTTTGAAGTTACCCCGGTTAACTAATTCCATCTATTGTCAGTGTCTTCCTTATTAATTTAAAATTACATTGGAATTCAACTTAGTGCAACATTGTTATGAGTTGAAAAGTGGAACCTGTGAACGGTTCCTATATTGAAGAGTGCCCACAATTCAAAACCTCAGAAACCACATCACATATTTTGGAAGGTGTATCTAAAAGTCACCCTTGGGATCATCACTAGTTCCAGCCCGAAATTGATTTGTGGATTTTGGTGCCTACCTGTCACAGATTCAACGTATTGAGAATAGAGGTGTGCAAAAAGATTCGATTCGATTTTCGATCCAATATTGGCCTCCGTCGAATGTCGAATATTCGACATCCGAAGCGCCGTTCTTCGGATGTCGTATTTTCGACATTCGAACGGCCGTCCGTCGAATGTCGAATAATCGACATCCGAAGCACGTCCGATCGAATGACGGATTTCTAACATTCGACTGGCGCAGTAGCTGGTTTGCAATTTTTAATCAGACATTACACAATATACATTGAATATTTTTATTTTTATTTTATATCGTCATATTTAAAGATAAAAAAAATATTAATCATTTCAATTTGACACATTAATGTTACATAATTTTAACTAATTTTTTAAAAATATATAATTATTCATTTTATTAAATGTAAATATAATATTAAATTTAAAATAATTTGTAAATAAATTTTTGAAGTTATTATAAATTCATATCATTTAAAGGAATGTGTATTAAAATTGTTTGAAGAATCAGGCAACGTAATTTGTATTTAATAAAATAACTACAAAATCAAATTCTATACGCCTGAAAACTCGAGACAAATAATTATACGCACAGGGACTGTACACAGTTATATATATTTAACAATTTTAATGTTTTCAACCAACTCACTAAAATTTATCCTATACCATAAAACTCTACAACTGGAACAAGACATAATCATTTTAATTTTGGAAATTTGAACAAACTTTTCATAATAAAACTCTGTACGATAAAAGAGAAACCCTGCTGAACATAATTTTATTGATAATTTTTTAAGCACAATGAAATTGTACACTGTCTGATTAAAAGTTGCAAACTACATCCTGCACTCATCGAATGTTCAATATCCGAATTGAGGCGCTTCGGGTGTCGAAAATCCGACATCCAAAGAAGGGCGCTTCGTATGTCGAATATTCGACATTCGACTATGCGGCTGATCGAGTCGAAAAAATCCGATCCAACAAATAAGGCGAATCGAATCGAATTTGCGACATTCGATCCGACAGAATGCACACATCTAATTGTGAAGTGAATTAGAAGATGTGTACCCCTTCGGATTATCAGTGGTTCCAGCCTGGATCTAAGTAGTCGAATTTAATATATGACCCCAAGAGGAAATTTTAATATTTATTTATCTCTCTCTCCTATTTGTATACATTAAAATAAAGGTTAATAATTGTAAATTCAGTAAATTTCGAGTTTTATTGTTGTTAGCTACCCTCATCCCAGTTTCGTTTGAGAAATTCTCTGGATTTCTTCACCGATCTAAAACGAGGGAAAATAAAATATAATATTGAAGAAAGGTAAGTTTTTTGCTACTCAGTTAATCTAGCTGTAAGGACTAAGGTGTTTAGATGATACAGAATAAAAAAACCATACGTATGACCCTTTATACAAAAAAAAAAAAAATGGGTAACCACGACTAATACTTTCTCTCAGTGCATTAATAATAATAATTGATAAAGTTTATTCCTACAATTATGTTTCCAACGAAATTTGTATGCGATAAAATTTTTTTATCTAAAACAAAAAGCATATCCTTGATTAAGTAACTACCTTGGATTGAATTTATTCTTTAATTTGTTCTTTAATCCAAGGTGCTTAGTTAATCAAGGATATACTTTTCTATCGACTCGTGACACAGGAAGATCAGGAAATCAACAAGACCAAGATAATATTACCATGTGCCACGGCCCGTGACTTTATCGACGCCAGATGCAAGAAAATCAAGGATCCAATAAAACGATCAAGAGTATATTACCATGTATTGTTATAATACCTGCGCAAGATAATAAATTGATTAACCGAAAGACAAGGTTAATATAGCCCAACCATACATGCCCTTCATTGACTGATACAAATTTGATTGAAATTCACCTACAACCCTCAAAAGAAAGTCAGGTCAAAGCATCTCGAAGGAAGATAAATTTAACCTACTCTACATTAACTAACTAGATCCAATCAGAACTTATTTCATTATGAAGTAATACGGATTCTGAAAAATTTCGAGTATTAAATACAATTTTGAAGATAACATTTGAATAATATATATTTTAGTGAAACTTATTTTGATTGATTACAAACTTTTATTTCAAAGAACGAATCTTTTTAGGTTGAAATTTAATTCCGAGATATTTGAGATAATTACATTCCTTTTCTTCCTTAAACTCTTGCCACCCGGTAAGAAGGTATGGATTAAATTAGACAGAAACGTTTCTATTCAATTTAATACCGTTACCGTTTTACGAGATTGAACAGAATCAATTTGACTTCAAATATTTTACCCTTGTCAGAATTAAAACGGGTTCAAACTACTTTCAATTCAATTTAATCCATACCTTCTTACTGGGCAATTATAAATAGATTCCAGCGATAATTTTAAACTACTACTGTGGGCAAAAACTGAGGTGAATTTTATTATAAAATGAATAATCTTTATTTATTTATCCAAATCAATTTCATCCCCTTCAAAGCAATCCCCTCCCGATATAATGCACTCATGCCAACGTTTTTTCCAATCGTCGAAACACTTGTTGAATTCGATTTTCGGAATTGCTTTCAAAGCCTTCTTCGATTCGGCTTGTATCTCTTCAATCGTGTCAAAACGGTGTCTTCGGAGTGGTCTTTTGAGTTTGGGGAATAGCCAGAAGTCACACGGAGCCTAATCAGGCGAATATGGTGGTTGTGGAACGATATGCGTTGAGTTTTTGGCGAAATGGTCATGAAGAACGAGTGCAGTGTGAGACGGCCCATTATCGTGATGCAAAAACCACGAGTTGTCTGCCCAAATTATCTTTTGAAACGGTGTTGAGTGATCCTCCTGAAATGCCAATAGTGTCAGCTAGCCCTCTAATTGTCAATCGAAGATTTTTGTGCACTAATTCTTTGATTTGATTGACGTGTTGCTCGTCAGTTGATGCTGATGGTCGTCCAGGGCGTTCCAAGTCATCAACAAGTTCTCTGCCTTCTTTGAAGTCTTTGTACCACTTATAAACATTTTTCTGCGACATGGTCAAATCACCGAAGGCTTCTGCAACATTCTGAACGTTTCCACAACTGAAATTTCATTCCGCAATCAAAATTTAATGGCACTTCTTTGCTCAATAAATTCAGACATTGTAAAAATCGAAAAAATCAGTTTTTGTCGTTTAGAAAACACAATCGTAACATGTAGCGAATGATGACATTGACATGAAATTTAGCACAGATGTCAGTAACAGTAGGGCCAACATAAAAATAAAAGAGTTTGCTGGAATCGGTTAGCCCGCGAAATTTAAATTAAAAATTCACCTTAGTTTTTGCCCATAGTAGTATAAGGGTTTATAAAAAAATCAGAACGTATATAAATCAATAAAACATTGTTTCATTATTTAAAATGAAAATCTAAGCCATCATAATATCATCCATTCATTAGCGGCAATTCATATTTCAGCCATTTCAGACCTGTTCTAATTACAACAAATTTTAAGAAATCATACCTTCTCCACTCTCAGATATAATCACAAGATCCGCCCTTCCAGTTCTTCTATAATCTGCTTCAACGATTCCTGCTATTGATGCATTTAATTGAATTCTGAAGATAATTTCATCATTCGTACATAATCTTGCATCTACTTTGCCGTTGCTCCAACCAGTAATCAGTTCCATAACACCATCTCCGTTTAAATCAAATGCTCTCATAGAATTTATTTTGTGCTTCGACTGCAATTTATAAAGCAACAGAATTTTTTATTTTTAAATGTGTTTCAAATAGAGTAAAAATATTTCGTCTTTATTATAACTAACAGTACTAACGGGAGCCAAGTATTCGTAGGACTCGTGGAACAAGCAAAAAGCAAATCTTAAAATTTCAAATATAATGCAAAATTTTTTTTGTAAAATGCCTGGCACTGCCAACGTGACCGTCAAGCTAGCAGTGCCACATCTGGAAACCCTATAACTATTCACCACAACGAGTTCTTCATCATTCTATAATTAAGGGCTCATTAAGGGCTCACAATTAACGCATCATCCAAGCCTGTAACCCAATTATTGTTTTTTCTAGTGCCTGGCACTGCCAACGTGACCGTCAAGCTAGCAGTGCCACATCTGTAAACCCAATAACTATTCACCACAACGAGTTCTTCATCATTCTATAATTAAGGGCTCATTAAGGGCTCACAATTAAAGGTACGTTAAGTTGACGTAACCACATCGTCCAATCGAGTCCCCACCTATACCAGAATTTAAGGCTCATTTAAGACTAATTTAATGCCATATTCACCACAACGAGTTCTTCATCATTCTATAATTAAGGGTTCATTAAGGGCTCACAATTAACGCATCACCCAAGCCTCTAACCCAATTATTTGTTTTTCTAGTGCCTGGCACTGCCATCGTGACTGTCAGGCTAGCAGTACCACAGAACCAAAGCAGTACTTAATGGGTAAACCAAAATTAAATCAAGTCAAACATAAGGCACAGGTCGAGAGCCACACTGGTACAAGCCAAAAATTAAAATCATTGTTACGAGCGTATCATGTCAGCTAAATTTTTCCAAAAATCGCAATATAAAAATATTATAGTATATTATGTGCCAAGGCGCGATCATCCCTGTGAGCATTTTAAGCGAGTCTCGTAATTACCCGAATTGTGTGCATTGGAACATATTCTATTTTATGTGACTTCGGCGCATATACGAGTTTTTATGCGTACACTCGAATACAATCTGAAAATGTCGAAATTGCCGTGATTATTGCCCATCTCACTTGACATTTCGCGAATACTTCCGGCCATTTTGATTTTCTCCATCTTGTGTAGTAGTAGCGTATTGTAATAGACGCATGCGCAGTTCAAATGTACAAGGCTTTGTCAGTACGGTGCCAACGCCGTACAAAGAAGAAGAAGAAAATAAGAAGAAGATTACGCTCCGCTGTATCGTAATAGGCGCATATGCAGTTGAATTTTAACATTATGTTCCTCTGTATCGTAACACACAACACACGCACTTATTATAAAAATATATTTAAATCGTGCTGCGCATGCGCCCATAGCCATGAAACGAAACTCAATCCTTCTTCTTATTCGTCTTCTTCTTTGTACAGCGTTAGCATCTTACTGGCAAAGCCTTGTACATTTGAACTGCGCATGCGTCTACTAAAATCCATTACTACTACACAAGATCGATAAAATCAAAATGGCCGGGACTAGTCGTGACATATCAAGTGTAATGACTAGCGCCGCAAACAACTACAATACTAGATTAGATTCAAGTGTACGCATAAAAACTCGTATACGCACCGAAGTCACATAAAATAGAATACTATTCTCTACTTTGCCCGTCCGCGGTTTGAAACAAGCGCTTCCTATCACCTGGCTAGTTGACTTGGGTTCGTAAAAAGACCTAACTAGGGCTATAAATTGTGGATTGTAACCGGGCAGACGTTTACAGTATCAAAATCTACTCTTATAAATATTTGATTTAAAGTTGAAAATAATATCTTATTTAATTTAAACTTAAGAAAGTATTATAGGGAAGAGGTAACCTAAGTTTACTTTCCGACTAATTGTAATATGAATATTGATTATTATAATATAGTGAAATATTTTTAAAAAATTGTTCACATTTATATTGCATTAGTTTAAAACTCTAAAAATAATTCACATTTTCAAAAGATCGTGGTCTGATTTTAAAAGTTTGTCTTTATAGTGTTTTGCTAAGGGGTCCAATACATATAGACGGCATTTTTTTGGGCTAAATTTTGCGCGTGAATTTCAAAAAAGCATAAAGCCCATGAACATGACATTTCAGACATTTGTAGTTCTTTATTTACTCAATCAAACAAACAAAAATTTGTTCCAAAATTTTGTCTCAGTCCTGAGATCAGAGTGCTCAAAGTGGATCATGCTGTTTTGGGAAGGGCAATTGGCGTATCTAGCCTACATTAGTAAGCCACTATTTTATTTCGAACATCTCTAAACTAATGAATTGATTTCTTTGCAGACTTATTTTACGGGGCGTATGCCGAGTTGCCGACGTGCCAATGTCCCGACTCAGGCCGTGCAAACCTAATGCATAGATGATGGACGATTAGCAACTAGCGCCGCGTACAATTGTGCATGTAAACTATCATTATATGTTCCCACTCTTGAACTACATTTACAGAATTCTGCGTTAAATCTTGGTTTTGTCGCAATAAGTAAAAATCAAAAATATCTGTAATTTGTGTTTTTATTTCCAGAAGATATACAGAAAATTTTTCTATGCAACGAACTGTGAACCTTAAAAGCAGGTGATACTTAGGAAATTAGCAAATTTTATTGATTTTAGATTTCTATTTAAAAAAAAAATGGATGAGCCGGGACCATCACGACCTCCAAAGTGCAGGAGAGAGACGCAGCCAATAATAAGAAAAGTATTTGATTAGTATAACAAGGACAAGGATTCTTTAAAAGACCCAAATGTAACGTGAGTTTCCTCTTATGAAAATTTTATTAATTAAAATATCTGCCCGTTCTGCATAATAGAGTGAAAGTCAAAATCGGCATACCTCTTTGTGCTGACGGGACTTTTTTGTCGTTTAGGACAAAACGAAATTCATCTACAAAGAGTTATGTCCGATTTTGAAAATGCTATCAAAGCCGCAGTAAAAGATGTACTATGAGTAGATTGCTGCGGCTGCTTCTTTCATTATGCACAGATTCGTGTAATTTTTGTAAATATCCTGATAATATGACCTTATATTTTAAATAAAATTGTTTGAATAATATTTTTTTTTTCTAGACATTAGTCAAGAACACCAAGAGGTTTGATCTGTTAAAGATCATCCAGACAATGAAGAAAATCGGAGGCTCCTCAATAAACTTATTGTCTTGGCTTATTTGCCAAGAAATATGATCTCAGCAACCTACCTCCTGATAAAGAGCGAATCCAAGTTACTGGACAGGGTTAATGTAGGCAAATTTTTAGCCTACTACGAGCGTTATTGACTCCAGAACATCACACCGGAGCACTTTTCAGTGTACCGGGTTCCGCAAAGGATAAACAATGTTCAGAAATCCAATAATGGTCAACTTGTCCAGAAACTTGGAATTTGTCATGATGCATGGAATTTCACGAGTAAGTAAATTATATTAATTTAAATACAGGGTGGGACCATTCGCTGAACTCCTAATAATATGAATCAAAGGGTCAAAAAAATATTTAAATTGTTGCCATTAGATTCTGCGATAAATTTTGAGTTTAAAAGTATCAAAGTTGTAACGAAGTGTACATCCCTGTACACACGTCACGACTTCCCCCGCTTACGCCGAGCAGCGCGCGAAGCAGTCCCCCACCTCGTACGAACGAGATATAGGCAAGGACCGCTTGATTGCCAGTGATCCCAGAACGTGGGAGCTGGCGGCCCCCACCATAGACCCCACCAGCTCATGGCTTCTTCCTCGCTCGACTGCCATAGGTTGGTTGAGTGAGGAAGACACAATGAGCTCGTGGCATCTATGGTGGGGGCCGCCAGCTCCCACGTTCTGGGATCACTGTTGATTGACACTGCTTCTTCGTTTTCTCTCGGCTTCGCTTCGGCTCTTGGGTTCGGTACTGTTAGTTCGTCGAAAGTCGAGAATTGCCGAGAATGCACGAATGCAACTTGTATGTTTTCGCCGGCTTGGCTAATTTCAAGATTTCAAGATTTGGACAGATTTGGAGGTTGGGGTCGTATTTTGTCACTTTTGTTTACAAAATTTGACAACTCCAAAAAAGGCTTGAAAACATTGACGTTTGAAGTCTTGAAATATGATATGTTAATTACTTTCAGGACATTTTACAGGATGTTTTCGAGTGTGTAATCTACAGACAATATATGATAAGTTACTGCAGGTTTATAAAGTTGTAATATATTCAATATATTACATAAGAAAAGTGGAGGTTAGGTTTAAAATATATATATATCATTCTCAAGTCTCAAGTGGTTTTAAATTTTGAAATTTCGTGTTGCATTTTTCAATTGATTTAAAATATTGCAAATTTAGAATAATACTAATTATATTTATTATACATTTATTCAGTTAGTCAACATTTATTTTAATGATATTTTCGTAAAGAAGCATGAAAATTAAAAAATTTGTAATTTATAACAATCTATTAATATCTAAAAATTTTTTTTGCATAAGTACTTTCTTAAATTTTCATTAAATTAAATATTAAATATTTATAATATTTTCAATGAAAATGTTAACTAAAAGAACATTTTCAAAAGCTTAATGTAAGATTTTTTTGTACAAGTTTCAAAATCAGGTCTTGAAGTTAAAATTCAGAACTTAATACATGTTTTCGATAGGAATACATGCAATTCAATTCCTCTGCAATTCTAATGCAAAGATTAGTATGGCGTTATTTAAGGTAGTTGATCCACGAAAATTAGACTTCAGGCAAAAATAGATAATTTTGCTTTCAAGAATAGCAATATTATTATTGAAGGGCTATTTTGGAAGAGAAAAGATTAATTTCCATGGAAAAAATTTGAAACACAGAAAAATAATTTTATTAATAAATTTTATTTTTGTCCCAACTTTTTTTCTTATCGCTTCTTGACAAATTTTAAAAAATTATGCGATTCTAATAGATTACGAATCACTTTTTCAAGATCAAGATTCCCTACAACTTAACCATTTCTGATTTTCGAAAATGAATAAATTATTATCAAATTCAGCAATTTGTTTATGAAAATTTCGTTCTGGAAAATGTTTTTTAAATGGTTTCAGCCATTAAAGAAATTATTTTTAAAAATCAGAAAGGGTGAAGATGTGGAAAATCTTTTCTCAGAAAAAATGATTCATGATTTATTAGAATCGCATAATTTTTTAAAATTTGGTAAGAAGCGATAAGAAAAATAGTTGGGTCAAAAATAAAATTTATTAATAAAATTATTTTTCTGTGTTTCAAATTTTTTTCATGTAGAATAATCTTTTCTCTTTCAAAATAGCCCTTCCATAATAATATTGCTATTCTTGATAGCAAAATCTTTTATTTTTGCCTGAGGTCTAATTTTCGTGGATGAAAACTACCTTAATATTAAATTGCATGAACTCTTATAGATGAAGTAATTTAAATTTCAAAGAAATTTATCTACTTTTGGAGGATTCATCCTTGAAGTGTACATTATACATAATTTAAATATACAATATATGTATATGATATATTTAAATTATTTTGGGTTTAGCCAGTAGGATAAATTAAATTTTTCTATAAACTGTGTTCGCCGGGAAAAGAATATTTGATTTCAATGTTGACAATAAGAAATGATACAACCAAGGACCATAATTCTTATTTTAAAATATATGTAATAGACAAAGAGATAGAGTATATTAATTTTAGTATTTAATAGAAGAAGTAGATGAAATTAATTGTAAAGCTGACATTTAAGAAAATAATTTTATTAATTTATTTATTGTATTATTTATAATTTTTGTAGCCTAATTAAAAATATTTTAAACTTAAGGTCATGTGATACTCACCATACAAGTAATTTAGTTTTTCAGAGTGTTTTTTTCAGAATTTTCAATTTTCTAAAAGAAGAAAAATGCACAGACCTGAAGAACATAATCACGGAGGTCTGCACATAAGTATTTTTTTGAAAAATGATGAATTGTGGTTAAGAAACTCGGGAAAATTAAACTGCTCTTATGGTAGAATTTCACATACCCTTGAAAATGGTTTCAAAAAATGAATGCACCATTTCGCAATTCTTTGAGGTAAAGCGAAAACTGTATTTTATTACAAGTATAACGAAACAAATTTGTTTTCCAATTTTATTTCGCTTTATGTTTAATTAAATTTACTTCTGATATGTGATAAAGAAGAATAGTTTATCAGTAGAACTTTTTCTAAAATTACGATAAAAAATTAGAGTTTTTACGTTCAAAATATTAAATAAAATAATGTTTGTAATATTTAAAAGTGGTTGCATAAAATGTTATTTATTGGAAGCTATTTTTTAAGAACGTTAAATGAGCGGGAACTTTTTTAGAATATTAAAGCGGTCATTTTGCATTCATCTATCTTCATTTGTTTCTAAAATCATATGACTGCTTTCTGCGACATATTGCTTTATGCTTTTCTGTTCGAGAAAATATTTTTGTGCGAAAGAAAAAGTTCACTGCAAATATTTTTCTTCATTTCATAATATTTCATTTTTTAATTTATGTGTTGTATTCTTTTGGGCTGCATGTGGTAAGTTTTTCTTCCTTCCATTTCATAGTTTGCGTTTTTTCCAATCAGTTCGGTTTTTTTTTCAATTAGGTCGGTTTTTTTTCAATTAGTACGCGTTTTTATCGCTAATGTAGATTCGTTTTGAATTGAGATCTTCTATTTTTCCCACATCATGAGTGATCGCGATTCCAATAATTGCACGGGTTCAAACGAAAATGTAAGTCCAGGAAAAAAAGTTTGTACGCGTAGATTAAGAAATTTTCAAGAGGCGTGGTTCGACGAATTCCCATTGTGGAGAGAATGGGTAGTTAGATTAGAGGATTTATCTAAATTTCACTGTAAAATTTGCGATAAAACGCTGGAGTGTGGTAGGTCACAGATTTTAAATCATGAAAGCACTGCAGGTCATCAAAAAAAAGTAGAACTTTCGGACAAATTGACTAGCTACGGGATTTTATATGATAGCAATTCCTCTAATCCAGCTAGTCATTCTTCTAGAGTCGCTTTTCTTACAGGAAATGAGCAAAAGGCGGATTTAGATGTCGAGGATGTTGGGGTTGATAGTAAGCCTGCTGCTTTCAAAAAGAAAGTTCAAGAGGCTGAAATTAAAATCACAACATTCTTTTTAGAACATAATCTGCCATTTTCAATAGCTCCCGAGTTGATAGGTCTTTTTCAAGACCTAGAACCGTCGGTTAAAAAAAATGTAAAATTGAGCCCCTCAAAAATGACTGCTATTGCAAATAACGTCGTTTGTGCTGCTGAAACTGATCGTATGATCAATATTTTGCGCAAGCAATCATTTTCAGTTTATCCAGACGAAACAAGTGATATAAGTCATGAAAAGTGGTTGTCCTTAGTGGTTCGATACATTCATCCATTAAATAATGAAATTAGGGTTGAATTGTTGCAGTTGATCAATGTAGATTCTTCAGATTGTTCTGCAGATCAAATCTTCACAGCATTCGAGGGAGCTTTGTGTGAAAAACAAATCCCTATTTCTAATATATGTGGAATGACTTCCGACCATGCCCAAGTAATGCTTGGCACAAAATGTTCCTTTCAAACCAAATTGAAGGAAAAAAATCCAGGGGTGCTTATCATCGGCTGTATTTGTCATTCGGCTGCAACTTCAGCCAAATATTCGTGCGAAAAAATTCCCGATGTAGATGCTGTTATCAAAGGTCTACCGAGTTTCCTCAACGCGAGTCCCAAACGTACTGCTATTTATCGCGGTATTGTTGAGGAGATAGGTGACATGTTCCACAAAATTCCCAGCCATGCGGAAACTCGTTGACTTGTTCGTCTTAGGTGTATTAATGTTATTCTTAATGATTGGGATAACATTGTTCGCTTTCTCTTGGTCCTCGTCTCTGAGAAGGTAGAAAAGACTGCCGATATCGTTAATAAAATGCAAAACTCTTTGACGAAAGCTTACTTTTTTTTCTTGAAGTATACGTTGACCGTATTCAATGTGTATAATGCCACATTTCAAAAACGGGAAACGATGGTTCAAGAATTGCAACCTCAATCGGCCAAGATTTTGCTTTGGATTCTGAATAATTATCTGAAACAAGGCCTTCTTAAGCCAGATTTATTTTTCCATGTCGTCAGGAACATAAATTTCTCTGATTCAGATAACCAAATAGCACTTGAGGCTATCAATGTAGGAAAGGAGGCGCAAGCCTATCTGGATCTAGAGCTTTCGGTAGGAACAATAGGACAAGAGCAGGTTGATGAATTTCGTCGCAATTGCTTACAGTTTTATATAACTGCAAGCAATGAAATCCGAAAACGTCTTCCTTTCGACGACTTGTTTTTATCTTGCGTTTCGATCTTCCGATCGCAAAGTTCACTCTACGCTGATAGGAAAGATACATTTCCAAGAGTCTGGAAAGTATGTCAGGATTTAGGGTCATACCTGCAAACTGACATATCAAATGAATGGAGGTATCTGTTCGAAATCAGTCCTGAACTGAAGGAAAAATGGTCGAAATTGTCTTTTGATGATATGTGTTCGGCCATTGCTTCTTTTTGCACGGATAGTGGACACAAAATGTTTCCAAACTTGACTTCGTTGTTGAATCGCGTGCGTACTCTTCCTCATTCCAATGCTGAGGCTGAACGAGCTTTTTCTATACTCACAGATGTAAAAACTAATAAAAGAAATCGCTTAGGAACCGCGATAGTTAATTCCATCTGTGTCACTCGTTCAGCATTGAAGGCAAGAAATGAGACCGCGCGAACAACAACTGTCAATGAGAAACATTTTGAGTTGATGAATACTGCAAATTTGTACAAGTCCAACAAAAAAGAGGATAGGATAAGTTGTTTAAACCTCTTTGCTTCTGACGAATGTTGAAATAACTTTTGTATTTCGTTTAATTGTAGGGGAACGTGAGAGGCAAGTTGTTTGTTGATGAGTTGTTGTTTTGCATGTTTTGCATGTTGTTTTTTGATCAGTTCTGGGTAGATCTCAGAATTCTAGAGTTCTAGACCGTGGATTAGGCCTACAGGGGATACCACGAAAAAAAAACCCGCTTTCATCTCTACCTCTGTGGTGGTGTGGAAAAGAGGTGCATTCATTTTTTTAAAGTGACCTTAAGTTCAAAATATTTTTAATTAGGATGAAAAAATTATAAATAATAAATAAATTACTAAAATTATTTTCTTAAATTTCAGCTTTAGAATTAATTTCATGTAATTCTTCTATTAAATACTAAAATTAATAAACTCTATCTCTTTGTCCATTACATATATTTTAAAATAGAAATTATGGTCCTTGGCTGTACCATTTCTTATTGTCAAGATTGAAATCAAATATTCTTTACCCGGCGAACACAGTTTATAGAAAAATTTAATTTAACCTACTGCCTAAACCCAAAATAATTTAAATATATCATATACATATATTGTATATTTAAATTATGTATATAAGAATTACTTACCCTTACAAAAGCTCCGTTTAACATAATAAAATTTTATTTCTGTCAGAGTATTCCTTTACATATTGGTGGGACTGATATTTAATTATAAAAAGTTAAGTAGAGCTCTTTAAAATTTGATTCTCATAAATATTACAATTTTTATTTGCTTCAATTCATCAGGGTTCAAAAAGTAAATAACTTGTTCATATTTTCACTATACTTTTGACACTCATCCTTTCAATACTTTTCAATATTGTTTATCCCTATACTGATATAAGACTTTTAAGCCATTAATAGTTTTGTAAAGTTTTTATAAAAAAACTTGTAGATATTAACAAGTTTTCCTCTCAAAGTTGTGGTATTTATCATTTCATATATATGCTCTATTTTCATTGAAAATATTATAAATATTTAATATTTAATTTAATGAAAATTTAAGAAAGTACTTATGCAAAAAAAATTTTTAGATATTAATAGATTGTTATAAATTACAAATTTTTTAATTTTCATGCTTCTTTACGAAAATATCATTAAAATAAATGTTGACTAACTGAATAAATGTATAATAAATATAATTAGTATTATTCTAAATTTGCAATATTTTAAATCAATTGAAAAATGCAACACGAAATTTCAAAATTTAAAACCACTTGAGACTTGAGAATGATATATATATATTTTAAACCTAACCTCCACTTTTCTTATGTAATATATTGAATATATTACAACTTTATAAACCTGCAGTAACTTATCATATATTGTCTGTAGATTACACACTCGAAAACATCCTGTAAAATGTCCTGAAAGTAATTAACATATCATATTTCAAGACTTCAAACGTCAATGTTTTCAAGCCTTTTTTGGAGTTGTCAAATTTTGTAAACAAAAGTGACAAAATACGACCCCAACCTCCAAATCTGTCCAAATCTTGAAATCTTGAAATTAGCCAAGCCGGCGAAAAAATACAAGTTGCATTCGTGCATTCTCGACAATCCTCGACTTTCTACGAACCAACAATACCGAACCGAAGAGCCGAATCTAAGCCGACAGAATACGAAGTGACAATGGCAATCATATTCCATACAATCATAAATAAATTAAAGTACAGCAAATAATTTTTTTAATTAAAAATTTGTACTTAGACCATATTAAATTAATATTGAATTTAAATGCAAATCCGGTGTAAACTATATTGTTTTTCGACCTGAGCAACATTTCTTGACTTTGAATTTCATTGCAAGATTTTACGATTAACGTTCAAATTTTTCAACAAATTTGCCAGATCAGCCAATTGCAAAAGTTTTCAAAATATTTAATTAAAATAATTACACGTATTTCTCGAATATTTCAAAACAAAAATGGCCTAAAATAAAGATTTATAAGATTTTGTAAAATTGTGGGAAAATTTGAAATGTCTTATTAAATAAGTGGTTGATCTCTAGAGCTTGAAAATCTTTCACTTAATATTTCGATTAGAAACATTGAAAATTTATAGACTTTGGATTAAGCATAAAAATTTGTTTTGGAGTTTTAAAATCTTTTTACAATGTAACAAGATGAACCAAATACTTTAATTTTACTGCATATAGCCGCAGAATGAGTATGTTTGCAGTTAAATAATAGTTTGGACATTACAATAAGTTTTTCAAATTCCAAACAGCAAGACATTTATTTTAAAAGGTTCGCATACAAAAAATTTGCTTCTCGTATATATACAAAGGATTTAGTATACAGAAATTATAGTTTTCAAAACTGTAGAATATACAGAATTTGTTGTGTACAAAAACAGATAGAATATATAGAATATACATTTTTCATCTGCAGAATCTACGACATAGCCCGTAAACTGACTAACTGTATTTGTAAAATTAATAGATTGAACTAATAGAAAATACATTTTCCATTTGTATAATCTGTATATTTAATCTGCAGAATTTACCGATTTATCTGCGAAATTTAAAGGTGTAAATTACAGGTGTAATTAGACTACTAAATCAGATACCGCTGGGAACGTCTCCCCCTAAGCCGGACAGCTGACCAAGACCACGACAGACTTACAGACGTACGACCCAGACGAAAGGTCAACGCGCCCTGGATAAGAGGCCGGACTCCACGCTGTATTTTGTACGCGCGACGACCTAGTCCGAGAAATAAATATTGTGTACCGGGTTTTTCAGAAGAGCAACATTGTAAACTGCGGCTACAAGATAATCGGCCTACGACGCGAAGCGACCGCCAGGCCTGTGCCTCACATCCAACCTCACACACACACGCACACACACACACACCCATTACACTCATCACACTGACACCGGCACACTTAACTTTTATTTATGTACACTCACACGAACACTATCTTTTGTTTAATACAATTTTTAATAATAAATGTTTTATTACTTTTCACATAACCAGACTCGATTATTTCATCGCCTACTCACCCACTCCTACCGAACCCTGGCTGACTGAAGCGTCTGGCAGCAAGGGGGAAAGTAGGGATGTTACAAAGTAAATAAAATAATTTTATTTTTCAGCCTTAAAAATTAAAAAAAAACATAATGCCTGCCACTGAAAGCAATGCAATGTTTCAGCAATTTCCATGACTCCGCCGTCAGAATTGACTATTTGTTAGAGTGAGATGAAAGTAGTTGTGCCTCACTACAACATTTTCAGAATGCAACGACTTTTTATGATCAAACTGTTTATTCCTTTTTTTATAGAGCGGACATCTAGGGGACAGGTCACCATTTAAAAAAAATTAATAATTACATTATTTTCTCACGTTTCGAAGGTATATTTTAGGACTTATAAAACTCTAATCTCTGAACTGAAACCTAATTTTCTCATAATTTTTTTCTAATTTAATAAATAAATAACTAAGAAGCTTCCTTAACAGTATTAACAGGCATTAATCCGATTCAATACTTCGTTTTATGATTTATGAATATGATTATCGATCACAATTAGCGGAATTTAAGATGAATCACTTTATACCTATGGTATTAATAGTATATTTTCCAACTGGGGAAAGAAAATTTATTTTGCGAGTGTGAAGTTCGATGCCTAAGCAAAGCGAGGTTAACAACCACACGAGTCAAATTAATATTTTACCTGTATCATAAAGTGCCACCAAGTGTCATAAAGTGTCATAAAAGTGGATTTTATTGCCCCGTGCGGGGCAAACAAATCTATTTTCGGACCGGCTAGTAGAATAAAGACATTTCTTCTTTTATGTACTAGAAAATAATTATAACACCTTTAATTTATTTCAGAAAATCTTGTTCAAGTACTAGCTACGTCTCAGAGGAACATATTGACCATCAACCTCGGGAAACCAATAGTGAAACCACTTTTGGCCCGAGGTTTAATGCAGGAATTAGATTTGATAGACAAATGGAACCAATGTAGAGGAACCTTTTCCCCAGAGACTGACAACCCCTTAGGGGGAAATGTTCCTCTACTTTCCTCTGATTCAAGATGGGGGCAGCTTTTATTCAATGGTCAGTACTATGTGAAAAATTTAAAAGATCGTTTAACTGTAATAAATAAATTTCCTAACGGACTCGGTCCAGCGAACGGTCAGCGAATTCTCTGACCGTTCACCAACAGTTCGCTGACCATTCGCTGAACGCGTAATAATATGAATAAGAAGAGCATAAAACATATGCAAATTGCTTCAATTATGATTAGGCGGTACATTTTGAGTTTGAAGGTATCGAAATATTATTATGCGTTTAGCGGATGGTCAGAGAACGGTCAGTGAAAGGCAAGAAAATTCGCTGACCGTTCATTGGACAGGGTCAGCTAGAGGAAACTATGCTGAACTATATTTAAAAAATAGTATTAAATGCACGTTTTATTTTAGGTTTTCTTCAGTATCTAGATGAGTCTACAACAGAACTTTCATTCGAGGATGTTGTTCTCACCCTGGGTGCTGAGCATAGCAATTCCGACGATTTCACTCCTCTGTAATAAAGATTATGTAGGTGCGCGCTCTCTTGAGAATACGCAATGCAATTATATAAGGGTGGAGAATAAAGCATTTGAATGCATTATTTAGATGCCTTGGCATTGAAATGCATCCAAAAGTTTCATTCTTGATCCCGCTTCTTTCCACATTTTGAAATATCAATGCCGTTCAATATCCACCTTTTCACTGGGTCGGTTCTCTATTGTATCTATCTTTTTATTATCCCGAACTTATTTGTAAATATCGTATGTTGTAAATATTAATTGTAAATAGTTTTTATATTGTAAATATTTATTGTATTAGTTTTTGTAAATAGTTTTTGTAATGTAAATATTTTTTATAAATAGTTTATGTAAAAATATATATGTAATATGTAATATTTTATTACTTATTATTATATATATGTAATATATTGGTATTGTCATTCTCTTTCAAAATTGAAGTACTAAATTCAATAATGAAAATCAATAATTTACTTTTCTTTTCATAGAAAATACAAACAACGATGTCAAATTTTCACGCCTGATGAAGGCGACTCCAAGCACATTCTTGGTAGTATTTTGCTCGTAAAGTTTCAAAATAAAATTAAAAATGATTGAAAGATGTCATTAATTGAAATATTCAAATGTGTTAGATAAATGTATTTAATAAGAGAATTGATGTAAGAAAATATGGAAATGTATAAAATCTACAAAAAGGTTTCAAAATTTTCTTCAAAGTCGTTCAATTCTAAAATTTTATATTGTAAATGATGCAAGTTTACCGACTGCATCATCAAAAATGAAAAATTTTCCATTTTATCAAAAAACAAACAAAATTAAGCTTCATGATTTTTGACTCATTCTTTTTATAAATAATAGTTTTTAATTTTAAGAAATTTGATTTCAACAATTACACGATATTTCGAAATTTTCTTTATAATAATGTAAATTTTGCATAAACTATGCTTTCAGGCACAATTTCTGGGAAAACATCAAAAAACAAAGTTGTCAACACATTTACATGGAGTAGGCTTCAATTAGATTGTTTTGAATCAGCATGGAAAGAATTTATTACTTTAATTTAAAAAATAATATATTGTAACTAATTATTTTAATGAATTGTTTTATTTTTTTTTTTTATTGTATGATATTATTTATTTCATTCCTAGATATCAATTCTGAAATTTTAAAAAAGCTGAGTAAAAACAACCAAAAATTAAACAATAACACGACTTCCAAAGACTTGTCACGACGAGTAGAATCTACAGTTTTCCATCAATCAGAGCCATATTTTTCCATTAACTTTGTCGTCATCTTATCTTACGAAAAAAGAGGCTGACTACACGCGAAAAAAAAAAGTTGATCTTGTTAGATCTGGTTAGATCTAACTTTCCAGGTCTAACCAGATCTTGATATGTACCATGTACCAAGAGGTAGATCGGGTGTTGGCCGAAGGTGTGATAAAGTAGTCCTTCAGTGAATGGTCAACACTGATTGTCATGGCGAAAATGTCAAATGGCGGTTATCATCTTTGCCTTGAATTCCGAACATTAAACGCCGTTTCAAAAAAGGATGCGTATTCGCTACCGTATATGTCGGACATCCTGAAACAGTTAGAAGCCTCGAAGTATATTTCGACGCGTTCCTAGTTTAACCAGATTCCTTTAGACGAAGCGTGTCAGGAATACACGGCGTTTACCGTGCCGGGCAGAGAGTTGTTTTAATTTGAAGGAAGCCCTTTGGCCTTACGAACGCGCCTGCCACCTTTCAGAGGCTAATTGACCGTATGATAGGCCCGGAACTTGGACCGCATGCGTTCTGTTATTTAGATGATATTATTGTCATTACTGAGACTTTCCAAGAGCATTCAAAGTGGCTTGAAGCGGTTCTAGATAAGATCGCACAGGCCAATTTGACAATAAGCCCGGAAAAATGCAAGTTTTGATGTTCCGAGGTAAAGTATCTGGGTTATGTTGTAAATATATATGGCTTGAGTGTCAACCTAGACAAGAAAGAACCCATTTTGACGTTCCCGGCCGCGAAGAATATTAAGCAATTGAGATGTTTTATAGGCTTAGCTTCATGGTACCGGTGATTTATTCCGGAAGTTGCTGTTGTGGCCGAGCTATCGGTTTGATTATTTAGGTTTAATGTAGAATGGCATTGGAGCGAGGAACAACAGCAAGCGTCTAACTGGCTGAAAGAAGCCTTGACAAGCGCGCCAATCCTGGCATTCCCGAATTTCAAGCATATTTTAGCGAACCCCTTCCACTTACAAACGGACGCAAGCAACACGGACGCGTCGTATTGACCTAAGACTATCCAGGTGGTCCCTGGAGCTATTAGAGTACGACTTCGAAATTATTCACCGCAAAGGAGCGCTCCATCACGTCACAGATGTCTTTTCAAGGGTCACAGAGGATGACGAGATACCGATCTCATCCGCCTGTAATACAAGCGACTCCTGGTATAATCGTCGCGTCGCGGCCGCCTTGGGACGACCCTGGATCTTCCCGGATTGAAAGGTGAAACACCAGACGCTGTACCGGCATTGGCCAAAGGGGATGATCGATCCGCTAATCCCGGATTTTGACGCGTGGAAGCTGGTGGTACCCGAAGAGCAAAGATTGGAAGTTTTCAAAGAGGCTCACTCCGAAAAGAAGCGGGCCATTTGACCGGCTGGCTTGATGGGGCAGCGCATTGTCGAGCAAACCTGGACAGTGGTGGCGACCGACATGATGGGCCCTTTTCCACGCAGCAAGAGTGGCCATAAATATGTCTTGGTCTTCCAGGGCCTATTTACGAAGTAGGTGGAAGTTGTGTTGATTAGGACTGCCTACGGACCCACGATCAAACGAGAGTTTGAAGACCTGGTCATGTCGCGTTGGGGTGCTCCGGAAGTTATCCATACGAACAACGACACCGTGTTCTCTAACCGCCTGATTGAGTACATGTGCAAGGGCATGGGAATTGTTCATACCACTAACCCGGTGTACCATGTTCAGGCAAATCATTTTATTAGTAAAAATTGCAAGAAATTAAAAAAAATTTGCACTCAAAACGAACTTGTGTAACCAAGATAAGATATTGAGCTTCAATTGATTTTACTATTCACCCCATTTTAATTGAACTACATGTTTAATTATTGCTACTACCTCGACAAAATCAGATACACACACATACAAACGCGTGATCGCATATGATTATTATGATTACATGCGAATTCACACCTTCCCGCCGAATTTTCCACTCAGAAAACCGTAAAAATTGCTTGCTGACTCCCGAGCTTCTTTAACCAACTCACAGCAAAAGTCGCTCGTATAGGGATTGTATTACTTTAAACATACTAACGGCATATTTTTCTGTTAGGCTTGTATTTTATTACAGACATAAAGAGAAACGTTTAAAATAGCGTACTGTGAAAATTACTGAAAAAAATATTCCTGTGTAAACAAGTTAATTTTAAGGATGGTGACAGTAAAAAAAATTACGGGACAGTAAAAGTTCTCGGTTTTAATGAATATCCTTGCTATACCTTCCAAAACCGTAAAATTACGTGATCATTTTCTCTCAGCGTACCCGGTTTCTACATGGATCTTATCCGGGACCTTTGAGATTTTTATAAGCTTTGCATCCGTCTCTTTAACAATTTGCAAGTCGCAAACTGCTTTATAAAAGTCAGATAGGATCCGGGTATAAACATATTTTTGTATTTTAATTGCTGGATCCATATGCCAGATAGGAACCGGGTAGGGTCGGGTAGCAGGTGCACTTTCACCTTAACAATTTGCAAGTCGCAAACTGCTTTATAAAAGTCAGATAGGATCCGGTTAGAAATCTAACTTTTTATCATAATATTTAATTTCTGGCTCCACTTGCCGTATAGAACCGGATAAAACCCGATATCTACCTGAAATTTTAAGCAAGGTGGTTTCTTGGAAAGTACTGCTCACTACCAAATCAATTTTGCGTATTTAATTCTTGTATTAGCCACTGATGCTGATAAGTCATTTGAAAACAGTAATTACTTTAATCGCTTCATAATGTTTAATAACTATTTATTCTTATATTCTACGTTTCTCGCTATTTAGACTGAAAAAGTGTCCAGTAAATTTCGTGCTGTTAAAAATGAGAAGTGATTAAGTTATTTTTAATGTTTCAGGAAATTTTTTCGTATATATAAATTATTAATCGTCCTAAAAAGGGAAAATAATAATGAGGGAATTTCACGGCCCTAAATTTGCGCAGTTTCGCTCAAAAGAGTGCAGCATCCCAATAGACACACGATATTAGAAACGTTTATGTAACATTCTATAAACGTTCTAGGAACATCCCAATGTTTGGGATTGGATGTTGGATTGACATTGGACATTGGGATGTTCCTAGAACGTTTGTAGAATGTTACATAAGCGTTTCTAATATCGTGTGTCCATTGGGATATTTCGCTTGTACAAGTTAACAAATGAAAATCGCTCGCTGCGATTTTCTTTTGTTTTTAATCTGAGTCGAACTTAATTATATTTTAACCATTTTTTGCAACTTAAATTGTTTAAAAAAAGATAGTTAATATAATTAAATATTTCTAATTCTGCTACCGCCAATAGCTGTATATGTGTAGAATATTCCATGAAAATTTGAGCTTGATCGGTCAAATAGTTTTTTCTAAATCATGTCAACCAGGTCGAAAAACATTGTTTCGAGAAACAACACAGCACGAATCCGTCTCCGAGACCCTCCGCCTTTTTACACCTGTTCTCGAAATTTTCTATTGCATTTCTAGACATGTCTACTAGAAGAATCTGGGATTTTTAAAAAATCGATTTTTTCAAAAAAAGATAGTAGAGTAACCCCTTAATATACCACTGTAAGTCTTCGAATATCCGTCGCCAATATAGTTCAGGAATCGTACTCCAAGATTTTTTATTGAGCAACAAAACATTTCTATTACTGAGTCAACCTTCATCTTACCAGCAGAGCCTTTATGATTAGCGGTACAATCTTTTTCATGTTTAGGGTACTCTTCCGCATACTGATTTGTCTCTCTACGGTTTCCAATACTCACAGGCTTTAAAATATACAGAAACGGTGGAAGGTCCACTAAGGCACAAAACTTCAATAAGCCTTTAAATCCAATGCCTAATAAACGCATTACGAATATGATTCTTCGATTAATTTCATAAGCGTGTCTGGCGTACGGAGACGAAGGTATATACTGAGACTGACATTTCCGCAAGTTACTATTTTCTTAAATCCAAGACCTCGTTCTTCTCCTGTAGAGAAATTAACTTTACCGTTACACTTTGCACACTTCACAAAGTTTGATCATTTTGGCAACTAATCTAATCTGTTCATGAGAACCTTTTCGTCACTTCATAATTCTTCTTATAAAGTGATTGATTTGTACTTACGGTGGATATAATAACTACTGAAATAGCACTAAACGTATGCCCTGAAGTGTTTATAACCTTCCATATAACATCTTTTGTTTTTTGGTAGTTATTTGTTTCTCTCAATAGTACTGCGCAGGCCCGGTTTCTCGAAACAACTATTCATTTGTTTTCTACTCTCTAAAGTTGACGACTTAGAACCGAGCGTTTCATTCTAAAGGCTGAAAATCATTTCTTCCTTCGATTAGTTGTATTTATTCTTTTAATTATTGTCACTGCTTATCTTATAAAGCTCTGTTCTTTTTTTATTTTATTTTTTTATTTGACAATGCCTAAGACGGTAGCGTTAGTTTCAAAGTGTGCTGGTTGCGACGCACTTTTAAGAAAAGTAACGGGTAAAAAGAAACATGTAAAAAATGAAAGTGAAGCTAATGATTTCTCTTCATCTTCAACGCGAATGATAATCGTTGATGACAGTTTATGTGATAAATGTCGACTTTGCGTTTATGAAAAGAATCCTGAAAAAAATGTTGAGCCTGAAACCGAAAGAGACCCTCCCTCTGAATCTGAAACCGATAATCCATCCTTAGAAATCTGGACCAAAGGAAGAAATTGAATATCAGAGGAAATCTTACTCTGGGCAGAAGAAGCTTCCTCTTTATAAACTTTGTACTGCGTGCACAACTGACGGTCATGTTATTGACATGTTTGGACCATATTATGCTAACGAAAATGATGCTCTAAAAATGAAAAAGGAAACAACTGTCCACAAAAGAATCCAATGAGTCTCGTTTTGTCACTAAAGTTCGGTGGGCAGTTGAATCCGTACACGGTGCGCTCAAACAAAAATATCGCCTTTTGTATCGCAAAATCGACAATAAGCTTATACCGAAAATTGAGATTTATTTCAGAATCACGTCGTTTTTAAACAACACTTTTAGAAAAAGGTTTCATTCTATCAATACTTTCGATGAAATTTTGCAGAAAATGTATAATCAAAAGGAGGTGCAGAATACTTTGGCGACTGAGGCACAAGAAAATGATTGGCTTCGTCGCAAATTACCTTTTAAAAGTGTTGAATCCGATGAGATTTTAGATTCCCCAGAAATGACGGAAAGAAATTTGAAGATCTTGTTTACTGGTTCATACCAACTGAGACAAGCGGTATCTTATTTGGCAGAAATGATGGATAAAGACGGGAAATTGAAGATTCAGTGCGTTAAAGACCAATCAAATGTACTCAAATTCAATGTTCCATCTCACCATATAGGCCTAACAGCGTTGGTGTTTCTGATTTGACGCATCACACATCCGAATGTGCCAATGGAAAACGGACTGTTAATTGTTGCTCCCATATTGCTGCATTAATATAGTATTTATCTCATGCTAGATACTTATCCAAAGTTTTCAAACTAGCGGAAATACTAAGTGGTGTATTAAAAAAAAATAATTACATTCCAGCAATTGAAAGTGACAGTCATTAAGAATAAAAGAAATCATTAAATAAAAAGTATTCAGTTTTGTGAAAGGCGAGGGGATTCAACTAAAAAAGCACCCCGTTTTCGTGGTGAACTCTGAAAACTATCATTTTTAAAGGCCAACTGCAGGCGATTCTTATTTAAATACTCCATACACATAGAATACTAATATTCTTTTGCAACTTTTTTTCATGAACATTTTTCAACTATTTCGTTTGGTGTGTCACAGCAATCGTAATTTCACTACAGGATAAGGATTGAAGAATGCGCATTTGTTTTTCAAAATGTTATGTACAAAAAAAACGAAAAATATGTTATTCCTTAAAAGATAAGTGCACCATCATTCCAGCCGACTACTTAATTAAACTAATAAAGTATCAACCAAACAGTGGAGTTCGATGTGCCCGGCTGAAGCGAGAGTATGCTGTGTGCTGTGTGGCAGGCATGATTTTCATCAGTTTTCGCCATGACGTACCACTTCTAAAAATCTGAAAAAAATGTATCTCGAAGCAGACATTTCACGGTTTGTTTTGATGAAAAATTAAAGGTGTACCTCTGAAACATAACACAATAATTTGAAAGCATTTTTTTACCCCTACTTTTTATGCAAAAGAATCCAAACTTTTTTCTGAAAGTAGTCCTTTTGGTGACTACAACATATATTTTGTTCGTCAAAACCGGTTCAGCCGTTTTCGAGCAAAACACATTTTTTTACTTTACTTCTCTCCTCTATATCTCCCAAAAAAATGAAATTTTAAGGTTGAAATTGGCAGGATTTTATATTCACGTAGATGTCAATATACGGTGCCAACATAGGCTCGATACGTGCGGGAGCCATTTCCACGTGCTTATCCCCCTAGGCCTTTTGTGTATTTTAAAATATTTTTACCAATCTCACTAAATGATTCTTGACAAAGAAAGTCTTGAAAAACTTCTGGAGTTTCAGAGTCAATATTCAATATTTGGGCTTCTGAAGTTTCACTAAAATATGCGTTGAGTTTTTGGCGAAATGATCACGAAAAACGAGTGCAGTGTGAGACGGCATTTTTCTGCGACATGGTCAAATTACCGAAGACCTTCTGCAACATTCTGAACGTTTCCGCAACTGAAATTTCATTCCGCAAACAAAATTTAATGGCACTTCTTTGCTCAACAAATTCAGACATTATAAAAATCGAAAAAATCACTTTTAGTCGTTTAGAAAACACAAGCGTAACTATGTAACAAATGATGACATTGACATGAAATTTGGCACAGATGTCAGTAGGACCAACATAAAAATAAAAAAGTTTGCCCGAATCGGTTAGCCCGCGAAGTTTAAATTAAAAATTCACCTTAGTTTTTGCCCACAGTAGTATTCTGCAAGTTTCAATCTCCAACATGAAACTCATGAACTTTTCAATTTTGAAATCAAACTAGAGGTTTGTGATCAGTTACTAAAGTGAATTTTCTTCCATGCAAATAAAGACAGAAATGAGTCACACAAAATATTATAGCCAAAGCTTCTATTTCATATGTATTATATTTTTTCTCAGTATCACTTAGACTACGTGAAGCATGTGCATGTGCTATTGACTTATCTTTACCTATTTTTCCTTGTAATAAAATACCTCCTCCTACAAATCATGAGGAATCTGTTGTGAGTCTATGAAGAATTTTGCTGTTTTAGAGTAAAAGCGTAAAATTAAAATAAAATACACTCCGGATGCTAGTCGATTGAGAAAATTCATTAGCTTACTCGGAAGGCTGAAAAAGAAAACTAGGATTAATATTGGATAAAGTAGGACGTTTACATGTGATTGGATTTAGGTCTAGAAATTTTTGAAAAAAGGGCAGGAAATAATCTACTAAATGTTGAAGAGTTTCGAGGTGGAAGTGAAGGGGGAAATTGGGCTGTTTGTAATCTTTTAAAATATTTCGTCTATGGCACTCTTTTGTAGCATGCATTTGAGTGTTACAGTAACTACAGGAATTTTCCCATGGTATCAATTTTGGTCTTGGATCGATTTGAACACTTTGATTTTTCGTTTTTCACCTTTTTTTATTGTCATTATTATAAAAAGCTTCGTCTCAGAGATCGTGCGATCTTATTAATAGTAGTAATAGTTTTGATGCTGTTCTATTTTCTGCTGATTCACTAGTAGGGCTGACTTGTACAACAAAATGATCATTTATGTTAATTTGTGCAAGAAACAATAATGTTGTTTTCGAATTCGGATCAGGATAGAGTGTATATTGCGGTAACGTCAATCCATATTTCATTGTGAGGCTCATCATAGTAATGCTCCATTGAGATTGATTTCCTGAATGGGTATGGAATGTTTATATTAGAATTTATTGTACTGATTGGAAGGTCTATACCCGTATTTAATAGTATATTATGCGCCGAGGCGCAGAATGAAGGTTATTACGTGATCAGCGACAATGCTCACAGGAGATCGGAGCCAAGGCGTAGTCGAGGCTAGATCAGTCCTGCAAGCATTTTAAGCGAGTCTCGTAATTACCCGAATTGTGGGCATTGTCTCATATACTATTTTATGTGACTTCGGCGCATTTACGAGTTTTTCTACGTACACTTAAATCCAATCTAGTAAACGCAGAATTTTCCAATCGAATCTTCGGTAATAGAAAATTACGGAATTGACACGAGACGCAGTCAATACCTGAGTGGTTCGGAGAGAACGATTTGTAGGTTAGATTGTAATAACGTCCAACATCATTATACTTCAATTAATTATTGTACAATGAATGTTATAATGGAATAGTCTGGAGCTACGAAGCGTATATTAATGAAGGACCATCAGCAGTAACTCGCCGAGCGCTCGAGATGGCATAAAACTATTGTCCACGCACGAAATACATCGCTACCAAATTCGCAATAATAAACAAATGTTTCTGCAAATTTCCAGAAAACTTCCTCTAACGGTAAGAAACAACTTTGTCGCTGGAAATTTTCCGAAACCAAAAATTTATTAGAGACTTTTTACCGGGATAACCACACAAACATGGTTTTCTATTTACATTAAAATATTATTCAAAGAAAAATGTTTCAACATATTTTATTTAATGCATTGGCTCTGCTAAAGTATTCCACGTCTAATAATAAAAAAAAAACGATTTCGTCAAAAATTGAGCGAGTAATAGCAATTTATGTTTTGAAAAATACTGATTTTCGATCATTTTTATGACACAAAATTGAGTGTTTTTAAGTTTTATCTAAGAAACTATTAAGGCTGCATAAAAATTGTATTTAAATAAAAAATTCGTCATGAAAAATCCTACAAAACAGTATTTTTGTTTTTGTGAATGACCGAAAAAAAAAATTTATCACGATTTTCGTGAGTGGACATTATTCTTTTCTGTATCATAATAGGCACATGCACAGTTTAATTTTTGCGCCGGAGTCACATAAAACATTTTTAAAGCTTTTTGTAGAGGAAAATGATATAGTAAGAATTTCATTTTGTTTAATTATATATGGATTTGTATTTTTAACTCGGTTGCTATCTGAAGTTCTATGTTTTGTTATTTAGCTACTCGTTGAAGATTTTGCATCATTTATGTACGACTCTTGAATTGTGAAATGCAAATGTTCTAGTGAGTTTCTTAAATTGAGTTCACATTTTTCGTCTTTTTGCGAAAGAGAATTAATCATTTTTATTGCAGCAATATCTTTGCTGTTTTTATTGAGTTTGCAATTCTTGTTTGTTTAATATTGTTAATAAAACAAATTTCTATGTATTTTGAATCTTCTAATGAAATTTTTAATTATATATTTTTATTTATTCATCATAGTAAACATAAGCAGTAGAAGTTACTACATAAAAGTAGTTAGAAAAACAATCTGATGATAAGTAAATAAGTGTACTATTTTTTTCAATAATACTTTATTAGTTGGAATTACTTATTGCGAGCTTATTGCGAACTTGAATATTTTATGTTTTGATTTTTAATATTAAAAAAAATCGATTTTTTTCACCAAAATATGTGAGATACGAAATAAGCATTGTTCTGCAAAATCGTTTCCTTAAATAAAGTCTACGACTGTTTTTTCTTTTTGAGAAATTTGGAAGAAAATAAATTATTTTAATCATGTAACTTATTAAAAAGTTACTGAAATGTATACAGAATATCGAGCGCGAAGCGCGAGCGCCATGATGAGAATGTGTTCCTTAAGGCTGATAGAGCCTTAAGTAAATTGAATTTCCTGTTTCACTTAAATTCAAAAAGAAATTGAGTGACTTTCAGAAAATGTGTAATTCACATCATCTGTAATATTATTATAAAATTGGTTTGAGCTTCAGTATCAAATTATAATAAATAAACTTGAATGTATGTGAAGAGCACAAGAACGAGCGCGAAGCGCGAGGTCCAGAAAGAACGGAGCGCGAAGCGCGACGATCAAATCGCGCGCCCTAGGCGCGCTCAAACTTGCGAGCGAAGCGAACTGCGCGCAAAGCGCGCGATGAGAATGTGCCCGCGAAGCGGGCAGATTTCTTTACATTTGAATATGGCGCCTTTCTAACTTACGATTTTTTCTAGCAGAGGGACTACCGAGTTTTTCCTCACAAATCGTAAAAGTTTCCACAGTTTAGTATATAATGAAATTGTTACATTGTAATTGACAATATTGACATATCACTGTGTTGCGTTTATGAATGTGTGCGTTGTGCAGTTAGGTTAAGTTGCGTTGAATTAGTATTTGAGCCTGCATTCTTATGTTTATTATTTATATATATATATACGTGTATGTGTATGTAAATATGTAAGTATGTTTATAAATACTCTCTCTATGTAGCTCACAAAATCGAATAAGAACTATGGTAAAATTTACAAATGACTGATTTTTTTATATCATGGAGGTGCAATTATTTCCCATTTTCGATAGGAAAAGTTATAAATATGGTTCCACTATCTCCAAAAGACTATGCACGGAGAAAAATAGTTGAAGTAATTTTATTCAACTCTGTCGATTAAACTTGGGATATAAGGATATTTGAACATCTATTAAATCCTAGTCGGGTAAAATCAATTTGATATATACCTAATTCACCCAAAGTGAATAACAATAAGCGTTATATAGGGAATAGTAAGAAGTTGAGTAAAACGTTATCGACGACAGGGCACCAACATGCGTCAGTGGGTTATACTACGAGTAATAATATATATATTTAAAAATTTTTAATGCACGCTTTCATACTTCACCCGACACTTCTGAATCACAAATAAATACAGTGATACTAAATAACTTCTAACTTGTCCTTATGTCCCAAATTTCATCGGAAGTTGAGTAAAATTACTTCAATTATTTTTCTCCGTGTGGTAATTCGGTTGGACAGAAGATATGACTTTACTATTGTCTTTTGTAAATTTAACATTCTTTTTTAGCAATTAATGAAACATTTATTGGGTTTACTTCAATATAATTCGTTCGATGTGTCGATTACGATTTTACTATTTCAAGTAATAAAATTTGCTTTTGTTTTTAGGCATAAGTACAATTATATCACCATTTTCTCCAATATTATTACTAACTCCATAGTTTAATATTCAAAATAGTAATTTATAAAAAAGTGACGTTATATCCTCGTTTCCTATTGACTTTTAGTAAACATAAATATAATAATACTAAATTTTACAATGAAGAGTTTCTCCGTGCAGGCACGAGATCGGGCTGTAGAATTTGAATATAAAACGTATGCCGTATTCACGATTCAACGGCTACAATTTTAAATTATAATACGCGTTGTGAAGTTATATTTTCAGTTCTGCCAACCTCGCGATGTGGATATTAATCCGATCATCATATAGTTAAAGCCGGATGAATCACTCATACTTTGACTGTAGCAGTTGAACCTACATGTGGATAACCCCTCAGTGTAGAAACACTAAAACAGGATTTGTCATAAAAGTATTACATGATAAAAATTTTTTTTTACTAAATTGACTACAGTTTTTATACCTTAAAAGTAACGAAAGATTCAGATGTTAGCAATACAGGGATTTACAGAACCCAGTTCTAAAAAATTTATTAACTTTTTAGAATAAAATGCAGACATTCCAATGATTTTTCCTGAATGTTTCACATTTTATCCTAAAAAGTTCTATAAATTTTCTAGAAATCTGTTCCATAAATGCCTGTGCCCCCAACTCTCAAACAGTTCTATAAACTTTACCAAACTATTTTTTCCGTGTAAAAAATTCATTGACGATTTCAATAATTCCGTACACACGCAGCAAAAAGATCAGTAAAATTTACAGGAAGTTCGGTACTTAGTTGGACAACATGACTTTTTAGTAAATTTTACAAGAAGTTGAGTTCAATCAACAGATTTTCTGTACAATTCACTTAGCGTACAGTACAATCAACTTAACTCGGATTTTTTCGTATTCAGTAGATTTTACTGGACGCTGAGTGAAACGTACAGAAAATCTGTTAATTGAACTCAACTTCTGGTAAAATTTACTGAAAAGTCATGTTGTCCAAATAAGTACCGAACTTCCTGTAAATTTTACTGATCTTTTCTCTGCGTGCACCTTTCAATGAAAGCTTCTAAAAAAGTTGTCGAAATTCTCATTGACTAGTCGTATCCAAAAGTCGATTAAAATTAAAGAAAGTTCCGACAAGTAAAATTTTTCGAAAATGTTTCATGCGCGTTGCAAAATTCTGAACATTGTGCGGAAATTTTTTTACGTTATAATTTACTATTAATACCTATAACGACAGGAAAAAAAATGTTTTCCATTAATTTACCATCTTTATTAGACTCACGGAGGTTTTTCTTCGGTGAACTTCGGCAATCATCGTGCTGCGCCAATCACTCGGGAGCGTGTTAAAATTAAATATTTCGAGACGTGATAATTAAAAATTCAATACGGTAAAGCCCGAGCGTTCCCCTAACCCCCACCTTTGCCGTATATGCGACACTGGTTGGGGCGACAACCAATCCACTGCTTGCTTTGAAAACCAACCTTGCCGATAGTTGCGGTGGTGGGAGCCCCTCTCGTTTTGCTCGTTTCGGAGCCTTGCAATAAACGAGTCTTGACTGCATATGTTTGAATGGTGTCTGTGAATAATATTTTCCGCGCCTCTACCTCTCCTACTATATAGCTGCCGTTTGGTTCACGGTTTTCAACTGTTTTCGTTCGCCCGTACAATTTAGCTTGAAGTCGACATTCGATCGATAGAGGGACAAGGAGGCGGGGCCTCCACTCGTTTTAAGGGGGTCATTTTTTATCTTTATAAGGAGGAAAACGATGTAAGGAGGGAAGTTAAATGGGGGTCCTACCGTATATAAATTGATAAATAAGTGTAGCTGGAACATTTAACTCATTTATTCAATTTAGCTCCACGCATAAGATCTGCAGCCACACTGTTAATGCAGTGGCAAACTAAGGGAGAGGGAAGAGCTTGATATATTTAGAAACGCAATGTTTTTATTATTAGTTATTCCATTGATTTTTAAAATAACTAAATAATTCTTTCTTTCTTACTTCACGTGTCACATGCAAATTTATTTCAAAGTACCCCTGATAAGTTATTAATTAGGGCGGGGGGAAGAGAGGGCTCAATAAATTCCGTCCCAGACCTCAAAATCTCTTAGTCCGCTACTGTGTTTATGTGCCTTATCTAAACTGTTGTGATGCATTAACTACATTTCCACTCTAAGGCTGACGCCGTTGTTGTATTTCGATAGTAAAAGAAATTTGTTCTTCACACGTGGTCGAAGAAGTACTAGCAACAATAGCAAGTTACTTTTTCTTGTGAAAAAAATGAGATGGAGCTCCAAGAAAACTCGGAAATTTAACAGTATTTAGGCGACGTTCTGAAGACGTAAAATCTAGCCTAATATATCGATAATTTTCGAGGTAAAAAGTGTATTTCTAATTACATAAGTTTATGATCATATGCCAAATTCTTTAGCCATTTAATCATCTGTATAATCAAGTATAACGTTGGTGTACTTTCAGACCTTATTCTAAAGTATACCAAGAATCTACCTATTGGTATACTCTAGGAAATGATTTCAAATCGAATACTATATAAATTCAAGTTTTCAATACTACAAAAATTACTGTAAATCCAAAATTAAATTTTAAGTAATAGTAAGTCCTATGCTGAAATAAAGCATATCTTGCTGAATTTTACTTGCTAAAAACAAGTAAAGGAAATTCTGAAAAATAGTAACTAATAAAATTTTGATTGTTAACACGAACGTGAATCAAAAATTTTAGTTGATAAATAAATTTAAATTTTCTTTCTTTGAGTCACATTCTTACTCTCAATTTCCTTTTTGCCATTACCTCTTGTATCATATTTTATTAGGTATATACGTTAAACATTTCTTAATTCACTGATCTGTCGATAATTTGTCATACGCTAAAAGTATCCTTGCCAAACGAAGCGCTTGAAGGGTACCGACGTGTGATTTGTGTAAAATTTCAGAAAAAAATAAATAACTAGTTTTTTTATCAAAAAATATGTTATCATCCCGTTTCCTATCTCTTCTTCATTTAATCATAAAACAACACAATTAATATTCCCTAAAGTTTTTATACAAGAATTCCTAAAATTATCGTAATAACACAAATTGAAGTCTAAGAATGGAGATATTTTTGGTTCATAAGAAACTGCGTCGAAGTGCATAGGTCTGCTGCATTATGAGTTAAACAAATACAAATTTTTGTTGATTATTATCAGATGAAAATTTTTTATTTTCGAAAAACGTGATAATGAAAGAATGTTTTGATCCTTTTTTGATAAAAAAAATTGAAGCCTTGATTAAAAAACAGTTAAAGAACTGTTTTTAGTACATTTTTAAAAATTTTAATATTCGAATTTCTGTTTCAAAACGCGATAGAATAATTTAATTGTATACTATTAAATAAAAATTATATCTAAGAAATAAATATTTTTCAAGTCTAACTTTTGGACATTAGATTCAACTACGTACTGGAAACCCCAGAATAAATGTGAAGTGTGCATAAACTTGATTATCAATTTCTTCCTACGTAAATCAATTTTGAGAAAAATTGAGAAAAATTTTGAAAAATGCGGAATAGGAAAGTAGAAAAACAGCTGCAAAGCACAGGGTTCATTAAATTACTATCTCACTGTTTTGCATAACAATTCTATCTGATACGACCCATGTTTACCAAGGATTCACTTTAGATTTATTTCCGGCCTACTCTCCAGTTCTAATCTCGTCTAAGCCCTGCAAGGAAAACAGGTTGGCGCCGTCTAGCCCCCTATTATTATGTTTTTCTCCTAGACGTTCTTAACTGTCTGCACTTCCTTTAGTTCTGTATAATTCTAATCTTCTTCTTCTTCTTCTTCTTCTTCTTGTTTGTGGCAGCTTGCAATTCTGCAAATAGCCATATCATGTATAATTCTAATCTAATGCACGAAATAGTATGCAACTCCTAAAAACAGAACCGCCTTCAACTAAGCTGATTGGGCGATCAGCAACAATTTTTGGGCTTCTAGCGTCGGTTCAAGCCTTCCCTTATCTTTATATCTTATCAGTCCCTCCTCTATCCTTAAAACAGGAATAAAAACCAGTAAGAAATCTCAATCAGTATCAGTGACTGAGGGGTTCAGAGAGACTGAATTTGTAGGTATCATTCGTTAAAAAGTATTCAACCGTCACTCGATTTCAGCTATTTATACGTGTCTTCTTAGTGAATTGACATACCTACAGTGATATCAATTACCAAACTTACTCAAGTTGTGATATTATTATAATTAACGCATTCAAAACTTGAGAAAAAATACAAAAATCTATGTTTCTGCAACATTTTCAATTCTTTAGAACATTTTAATGAAATACTTCATCATGTCTTACGAGTGGAGTAATTTGTGTGCTAGAAAAATTACTTTGTGCGCTGTAACCTTTATCGTGTTTTTGATTACAAATTACATAAAAACAGTTGCCCCAAATCCCATTGACATCACCAGCTCTGCTAACCCAAATGAGCTTAAAAAGTTGAAAATCCACGTATGCTCTGATAAATTAGTGGACAGAATGAGCTTTATATGCGGAGATAAAGGGTTCTTTTCTCCAATGGAATTATTCAACGACCAAGAGGACGATATATACGCACGTGGTCCAGGAATAGTCAACGAGTGCTGTGCTAATCCTTGTACTTGGGAAGATTTGGAAGCATACTGCAATTCTGTTAGCACTTTTTTCTCTGGTGAAAACAACTCTGATTATGGAAGTGATAGTAAGTACTTTGTCAATGTTTCGTTTATCTCGTTTCTATTCTAAGACAAATCTTTGGATCTTGAATTAGGCTCAATCAAACACGATCTGATGAAATTCTTCTTCTTTTAAACAGACTCTCAGATGATATTTAAAAAGGCATAAATAAGTTTCCACGTGTAAATGGAATTTGAATAAAAAGCTTTGAATTTTCCAATTGCACAGTAGAAAGCAAAATTTCTAATAATACCTTTGCCCAATATCTCGATAAAAGTTCTATGCGAATTCTTTATGAAATTTCTTTTCGATTTTATTAAAAATTCTATTCTGGATTCTTTATAAATCTCATATGATATCCTACATTACTACCAATTCTTATATGTTGACTGGGAGAAAACTTATCCAATCCTATTACATATATATAATGGAATAAAAGTTTCGGCATCTATAAAATATTCTATTCATTTTGTTTTATATATTTTAGGTTTCGTAAAATTGTTTAGTTATAAAAAGAATTTTTCTACTTGAACGAAACAGATAAAAATGATTCAAAACATTTTTCTTAACTTTTATATAAAGATCGTTGTTTTTAAATATACATTCAAAGTTTGTCTTTTTTGATTATTCGAAAAATTTTTATATGATAAAAAAGTATTTCAAAGGCATGAAAAATTCCATTCATGTGAAGAAATAGAGGTACAGTTTCTACATGTTTATGTTCATTTGATAAGAATTATCGATTTCAAAATTTTAAAATGCTTAAATCAAACTATTTTTAATTATCCAAAGCAAAGATTGGTTATCTAAATACTTTTGTTTTCAACCTCTCTACCGTTCCCAAATTTTAATTATTTAAAATATAAATACGTAGAAATCTAAAATCAATAAAATATCCTAATTTCCTAGATATTATTTGCTCTTCCAGTATCAAAAATATTTCTTTATGTTTGTAACTAAATATGATATAATACATTTGATATCTGTTTTTCCTACATGGTACTTTCTGTTTACTTTCTAGATACAAATCAGGGGGAATCATAATCATCCCATTTGTGGAAACCAAAGAATTGAGAATTCACTCAATTGAGATATCCTCATTCTGTGATAAATTTGCATTGGATTCACGGTTCGGAATCATTGTCGACTTTCAAAGAAGAATGACTATGAATTTGCTAAACTCTTACTAATAAGAATGCTGTGAACAGAGTCCATTATTGGATTCGCGCTTAGTATGTCTACCTTCGTAGTTTAAAGCAAACAAAAGTATCTCATTTAAGAAATTTCTGATTTTTTCAAACAAAAAAACGACTTAAGAGCTGTCAATTGATGTAAAAAACTGAAAATCGATTTTTCAGGCGTTACACTGGGAAAAAAAAACCGTCAGGTTATCCGGAAATTCCCGTTGCATTGACGGGAAGGAGCATTTGTGCCTTTACAACGTTAGGTTAACGTGCTGCCACCGTCAATGTAGCGTTGAAAACTCACGTTAATCCAGCTATGTCAGCCCCGTCAATTCACCGGGAATGTTAACGCTGGAACGCCGTGTGATTTGAAAATATTACACGATGACGCAATTTCATATCCATAATGAAATTGGCAGTGCTTTGCTTTTAAATACCAATATATTATTAGGAAAACAAAAGAACTGAAAAGAACAATCGCGAGTATTGCCACAGATGATCACCCTTGTAGAAAAAAATAATTGGACCCGATTGGACCGATTGATCCGATTGACCCCATTTCAAAAACATCATTGAAATCGATTTATTAATAGGATTCAATCAGGCGAGACCATTTTGAATCCGATTAATAAACTACATTTCTAAATGGAAAAAAGTCAAATGCTGAATCAGTTGCATAAAAGGGATTTTTTAGGTTCCGCGTTGAAGTTTAGTTTGAAATTTCTGTTTTTATCGATTGAAAAGGTCAAGTGCTACTCCAGATACACAAAAGATATACTTGTAGGTTATGTTTGCTAGTACCATTCGGAAATGCACTTCTGTGGATTGAAACGGTCATCCCTAGCGAACTGGCTGAACGGTAGCTTTACGCTGTAGCGTAAAGCTATCGCAAAGTTATCGTAAAATAGCATTATAACTCATGAATGAGGCAAAATAAATATTCAAAATGATTTTATCCTTATTCTACATTAAAAATAACGTTAAAAGGTAATGGACACATGCAATAAATTTATTTATTAACGCTAAAGATTAAAAAAAACATGATACCTGTCATTGAAGACATGGAAAGTGATGAACCACTGCACTGCCTTTAATGACAGATATTGTTTTTCTAATTTTTAGCGTTAATAAATAAAATTATTGCATATTTCAACTACCAGTTAACGTTGTTTTTAACGTAGAATAAGGATAAAAACATTTAGAATATTTATTTTGCCTTATTCATGAGTTATAATGCTACTTTACGATAGCTTTACGCTACAGCGTAAAGCTAGCATTCAGCCAGTTCGCTAGGGATGTGTTACACACTAAGGATATGTTTTAAGGTTATCTTATGAACTTTCGTTCTGGAATGCAAAGATGTAGGTAAAAAATGATATAGTTTCTTAAACAAATATCTTAAAGATTGACTTGTAGGTTATGTTATTAATTTTTCGATGGAAACGTGTTCTTATTGATTCAAATGGTCAAGTGCGACACTAGATAAACAAAAGATATATTTATTGGTTATGTTTTCCACTTTCATTTGTAAACCTACTTTTATGGATATAAACGGTCAAGCGTTACACACAATGTATTAAGGATGTGGTTTAAGGTTGCGTTTCCAACTTTCTGTCGGAAACACATAGATCTTGGTAAAAAATGATGAAGTTTCTTGAACGAACATCTCTAAGATTTACTTGTAGGTAATGTTATTATTTTTTTGACGGAAACGTGTTCTGATTGATTGAAATGGCCAAGTGCGCCACTAGATAGACGAAAGAAATACTTGTATATCTTTTGTCTATCGAGTGTCGCACTTGACCATTTAAATCAATAAAAACACGTTTCCGTCGAAAAAATAATAACATTACCTACAAGTCAATCTGTGAGATATTAATTCAAGAAACTATATCATATTTTACATACATTAAAATAAATCTTTGAGTTATTTGTTTAAGAAACTATATCATTTTTTACCTATATCTTTGCATTTCAGAACGAAAGTTCATAAGAGAACCTTAAAACACATCCTTAGTACTTAATGTGTAACACATGACCATTTCAATCCACGGGAATGCATTTCCGAATGGTACTAGCAAACATAACCTACAAGTATATCTTTTGTATATCTGGTGTAGCACTTGACCTTTTCAATCCATAAAAACACAAATTTCAAACTAAACTTCAAAGCGTAACCTAAAAAATACCTTTTATGCAATTGATTTAACAGTTGACTGTTTTCCATTAAGAAATGTACTTTTCGGAACGAAAATAATGAAAATGCAAAGCATAACCTAAAAATACATCCTGTATATTTTTTTTGTAACTTTAATTTCTTCAATCAGATTTCATGCATAATTGCCTATTTTGTTTGTTAAGAGAAAGTCATTTTTTGAATTTCCTCCTTTAACTCACCTGTAGCTCCATCTGTTACTTTATATCATGAATATCTGCACTACCTTTTTAAGCAGTCACATATATGTATTCATGTTTGCGTTTTTGATTGCGAGTTACTATTACATATGTTTTCGTATGCAAGCGTACAGAGGGCGCTTGAAAATGTAAAATATTTATGAAAATTTGTATTTTATTTTATCGACTGATCATCTTAACATTATTATTAAATTTATTGTGTAGCAATTTATAACGTAAGCTTTATTGACATAATGTACATAAATAAAGGGGCCAATCTCGGCTGAATATACATTTCGGCTATGAAAAATTGTAAATAATAGTAAGAAAAGTATATTTTTTCAATAACAAGTTTTTTTTATTAATAGACCTCATTTTTGTATTGTCGAAATTTTCATTTAAAGCTTTCAAATAAAAATGAATTTCTGAACACAATATTTATTAGCTAAGTATCGTATATTTCGAATAATACCTTTTCTTTCTCTATTATTTGTTCCTGTGTGTACCCAGGAAACAATAAGCGATAGAATAAAATAGCTGTGAATTGCGTATTTTAAAATTGCAGATTCAAAATATTTTCGTTTAATTGTATTGTGGGCATTTGAATCGGTAAGCTTTTTCAATCGGCAATTTGATTCCAGACCGATTAAAACTACTTTGTTGAATAGATTTTACGCTTTTTCCAATCGTAAAAATTTGTTTTTCTGATGATAATCGTGATTTCACAGTTGAGATAAACAATTCACGAAACGCAATTCAACACCCTAGCGAACTAGCTGAACGTAAAGCTATCGTAAAGTAGCATTATAACTCATGTATGAGGCAAAATAAATATTCAAAATGTTTTTATCCTCATTCTACGTTAAAAATAACGTTAACTGGTAGTTGAAATATGCAATAATTTTATTTATTAACGCTAAAAATTAAAAAAAACAATACCTGTCATTAAAGGCAGTGCAGTGGTTCATCACTTTCCATGTCTTCACCGTCAGGATTGACTATTTGTTAGAGTGAGATGAAAGTATAGTTGTGTCTCACTTTAACCAATGGTCAACTTTAACCGTGGAGACGTTCTGCAAAAGGTGAACCAGTGCACTGCCTTCAATGACAGGTATCATGTTTTTTTAATTTTTAGCGTTAATAAATAAAATTATTGCACAAATCTGAATTTACTAAAATCGCAACACATTTGTTTCACCTGGTACCTCTAAGAGGAAAGATCTTTGGCTCTGGAGGGACAGAGAACGTCTCGTACTTATACAGGGTGGGCCATTTTAATCGCCCCACCTAATTTTCTCTGAATCTATACCAGATACAGAAAAATGTTTCGGACAAAAGTTGAAAGGGGCAGAGGGGTCACCTAATAGTATCAACGACCTTGACCTTGAACTGGGGTTTCAAGGTCATTTCAAGGTCAAAGAGATTTTTTTATAGGAACCTCTAATTTGGACGCTGGATTTGGAAAGAGCGGAATATTTTACGTATAAGATCTACGAGTGATACTTTTCGAAAAAATTAGTGATATTTCTGATATCTTCGACGAACTCCTTCTCACTAAGAACCGTAAGATTCTATCTCCTCAATGGAAAACAGGTTATTGGACTTCGATGAATCACCTGCAATAAAAATATGTTCTCCTAGTACGAAAAATAAATGAATCAATTCCGTCTGTCGGGGGCTAGCCCCCGAACCCCCCTATTGCCCCCCCCCCCCCAAACTCCCTGGTTGTTGGCTACGCCAACGATTGGGATAACCTTACAGGTTCTATAATATAGATATTATGCAAATGTGTACGGTAATACTGGTGTCGGGAAAATTACTTATTTGGAATCTCTTATTACTGGAGACTCTGGAGAAAACTTCGAAAATAATGAATGCATGCAAGAAACACACGCCTGTAAGTACTATGAGCACGGAGGGTGGAGACAGACTTGTCGCTTATTGCACTGAAATCTGTCAGATTTCATCAGATGTATCACTAATTTTCTCGAAAAGTATCACTCGTAGAAAAAAATGTTTCAAACAAAAAATGTGTATCTCGATGAGATCTATAACTTTTGTTTGAATGATTTTGCAAAATTTTGCGTATTGGCTTATATAAACAAAAAAAACCATAATTTTTATGGTTTTTTCATGGTTTCACCATGAAAATCGTCTTGTCGCTCATTTTCGCTATCATATTCGTAATCAGCGCGTCGAAATATATAAGTATACGAAGTTTGAAGAAAATCGGAGAATTGATGTCGTATGAAGTGAGGGGCACCGTGGGGGCAGGTGTTACATGAATGCTCATTGCTACTTATTTTTTTAATAATCATATGTATTATAGTAACATCTGAGTAGAAGGGTAAGAAATCGCGGAAATGTCCCCGGAAAAAAGCGATAGTAAAAAATTATTAGTTTCACTTCGAGGCAATTTCTATATTCTGTACCTTTTTCGCAATTTTCTGTTGATTGAAGTCGTCAACCCTTCGTTTTTATAATACTAATAGATTCCTCGAAATCGAAAGTACCAGTATATATTTGATTTATGGGGACTTGTGATTTACTCCGGAGTTTCGCCGATTTTGACGAGGAATCCCTTAAGACTACGTGTTAAACTGACATTTTTTCGGTAGCAATTTTTTCGGCAATGACATCGTCAACCACGGTATTTCTTTTTTCCAAATGAATCTAGCATATTTTATTAAGACAATCTCTAAGTTTCAGAGCAGTCTGTAATTTTTTTCAAAAACGATCAAGCCACCTTAAGAGTGTACGTTATCAGCAATAACTTTGCTACGATCAAGTATTTGTTTTATTTTAAAAACGATGAATATCAATGTTGGGAAGTAAATGATGATTGAATACACTCATTAATCATTGTTTTCAATTTTTATTTACAAAATCTTTTCGGAAGATAATACTTCAATAATTACTCGTACAGTTATATTTTAAAAGAGCTGAGTGTAGGTTGACTTTCTTTTCTATCATGCAAAAGTTGTATGTAGTTGAAGAAAGTAAATCCATTGTATTTGATTTGTATCTACATTCGAATTTTTGTCGTGATTTTCATTAAATTAAAATGTGAAACAATGATTAATGTGTGTATTCAATCATCATTTACTTTCGAACATTGAAATTTAACGTTTTTGGAATAAAGCAAATTCTTGTTCGTTGCAAAATTATTGATGATAACGTACACACTTCAAGTACCTATGCACAGTCAACAGCATCGCGATCGGGCGAAACAAGTTACTTCGGCTCACAAAAACGGATGCCATTCATTGGTTAATTGAGAATCCAAATTTTTTTTCCATATATCATTTGGAAGACATTAACAAATATTTAGAGTTAAACGATTTTCATTAAAAAAATCGAGAAAGTTATTAAAATCCAAATTGTTTATAATAAACAATTTTATTTTTGTAAAACATTAATTTTTTTATCGCAATATTAATATTAAAGACACTCTTTTGTTAATATCTTTTTTAATTGTCAATATTTTTTCAAAATATTTTAGGAATACTGTAGTATTGATGTATGCTTGGAAACACAATCATTGTTTTCTGTATTCCATAAAGACAGGAAAAAAGTGATCCGTTTCACGAATTCTTAAACAAGCATTTTGAAGGCTAGAAATTTAATATGAGGGAAAATGCGATACCGTAAGCGTTTCTTGCAGTAATTCTTGTATGCCCTTATTATTTTATTTCATTTGTGTTATCTCAACTTCATCCGCGCAGAAATTCATTAAAACGATGATCTCGTGCAAGCACGGTTCCTTTTGAAGTTGTTTTGTTACAGTTTATTTTGAACACTTTTTTTTTGCAAAAATCTAAAATATAATTCTTTTTTGATTTCTTCTTTTTTTTAAAGATTGAATTATGTTTAAACTAGCTTATTTTCAATTGGATATAGATGTTAACTTTAATATAAAACTGTTAAGCATTTTTTTCAAAATAAAACAAGTAAAACTAAAGATTTTTTTCCTTGGGATCTTTCGAATGATTTAAAAAAATTAAAAACAAGAATGTCAAAACACAGCTGTGGACTCTGAAATAGATAAAATTACTTTCTCTTTTCGCTTTGCATAACAATATTATCTACTATGCTGCTGTTTACCATGAGTACTCTTTTGGGTTTATTTTGGGTCCAGTTATCGATATCTAATCTACAATATTAAGAAATTCTTGAAAATTTAGACACTTTTCAGTTGCAAGTGTATATAAAGAAAAATTTAGTTACTGTCTGTGCAGACTTTTTTCCATTTAGCTCTATTTTAAATAGGGTTTTGACAAGGTCCTGGTTAGAGTTTCTAATCCAAATAAAAATATTTCAATATAATTCAGTGATAATAGAGTGGCGATATAGAGTAGTATTTCAACTTAAAAATAATGCGATGGTCCATCGAAAAAACTATACGGTTTTGCCAACCGCAAAAATAGTTGAATTTGTGCCAACCACTTATATTAGTTGCTTGAACCACATAATTGTTGCCTTAACCATATAACCATATAACATTTTGTAGTGACTATTAAGTTTGTTACTTTTACAAACTATATCATAATATTAATTAAACTTAGATGATATTAACATCCGACTAATTTTCTTTATTGAAAACAGGAAAATGACCAACCTCGGCCAATCTGGATGTTTTCTTTAATTTCTTTTATGACGTTTCGATGAACACTATGTCATCCTCTTCAGATTTTTACATTCCCTTAGTGTTTAGAATTCTATAATAGAAGTCCTCAGAATAATAAAGATAAAAGATTTCATAAAATATGTATATATATTAATCAAAATACTACACATCAAAATACATATCGTCGATTGTTGTTAAATACCTTAGTCAATCTCAAAATAAAAATTAAAAAAAAAAACTCTTGTCAAATAGTCGTATCATAACTGGAACATTCGTAGAAATTGTTAACAGAACAAAGAGGTCAAATATTAATTCCAATTTTTGTCAAATTATAGTCATAAATAATTATTGCACATTACACTGATAGATGAAAAGTTTTTATCATTATTTTTAATTCTGAAATTTTTGTAACAAAAGTGTTGTTTCACTGAAGCTAATAACGGAATACTGAGAAGTAGTAAACAGACGAAACGGAAATTTGTATGTGACAAATTTGACAGTGCCGTAGTAATGGGAACAACTTATTATAATTAACTGAAAAAACTATTTTATTTTTAAGAATATAGAATCAAATTGTAAGTTTATTAATTAATTTGTTTAAAAATAGAATTTATGTGAAATGATCCAAAATTATATCATAAGAAGCGTTGTAATCTTTCAAGTCGGACATCACATTAATACTATTTTTTCCTCCCTTTTTTATGTAAAATATTTCTGCAATTATTCTTTTGAAATAGTTTGTTTCTTTGTGTAATATTTTAATATTATCCCAATCAAAATTATGTTGAGAACCTGTATCATTCTTATTGTTTATTCTATGTTTAGTAGCAACATTATGGTATTTTTCATTCAAATTAATGTTTTTTTTGTGTTCATCGCAAGACAAGAAAACATTCTTCCCGTTTGAACTACATAGGTTTTACAAAAATCTAAGCATGGAATCTTATAAACTACATTTGAAATTTCAAATCTTTTCAATGGGTATTTTCCTAATTTTATGTATTTATCTAATTTTGATGTGTTTCTGAAAACTGTGGTTATGTTGTATTCTTTTAGCTGTCTTTTAATTTTACAAGATAAGTAGTAGATCTAGCAGTAATATCCCTAGCGAACTGGCTGAACGGTAGCTTTACGCTGTACCGTAAAGCTATCGTAAAGCTATCGTAAAGTAGCATTATAACTCATGAATGAGGCAAAATAAACATTCAAAATGTTTTTATCCTTATTCTACGTTGAAAATAACGTTAACTGGTAATTGGAATATGCAGTAATTTTATTTATTTACGCTAAAAATTAAAAAAAAACATAATACCTGTCATTGAAGGCAGTGCAGTGGTTCACCTTTTGTGAAACTTCTCCGTTAAAGTTGACCATTGGTTGGAGTGAGACACAACTATACTTTCATCTCACTCTAACAAATATTCAATCCTGACGGTGAAGACATGGAATGTGATGAACCACTGCACTGCCTTGAATGACAGGTATTATGTTTTTTTCAATTTTTAGCGTAAATAAATAAAATGATTGCATATTTCAATTACCAGTTAACGTTATTTTCAACGTAGAATAAGGATAAAAACATTTTGAATGTTTATTTTGCCTCATTCATGAGTTATAATGCTACTTTACGATAGCTTCACGATAGCTTTACGGTACAGCGTAAAGCTACCGTTCAGCCAGTTCGCTAGGGATAGTTCACTTCCAGTGTATAAAATACTTTCAATTACGTAAAAATGGTTAAACTCTGTTAATCCTCAGTTGAAAATTCTGATTGAGTCAAAATTTGTAAATGTTTTATATAAAAACGTGTCTCACAACCAAACATAGTCATTTTTACTATTTTTGATATTTAAGTCGACCTTCAGTGATGACCATCTGAGATAATCGAGTCAATTTTATAGGATGGTCGAATCGACTCTGGGATGATCGAGTCGATCCTCTGAGATGATCAAGTCAACGCTCTGAGATGATCGAGTCAACCCTCCAAGGTAATCGAGTCGATCATCTTACTTTGTCCTTTCAGAAAGTGTCAGTTCGATCATCTAGAAGGCTGTCCTTCATTTGACCCTCAAATATAATCAGTCTGACCCTCCATATTTTGAAACTTATCACTTTGTAGGAAATTAATTAATATTTTCACTTCAACTCATTCTCTTCCCTAGCGGACCCGTGTGAGAGAACGGTCATAGAATACTCTGACCGTTCTATGACCTCGTATTATTACGGCTAAGAACGGTAAAATAGACATTAAAAGCTTTGCAATTATGATTCTGTGGCGAAATTTGGATTAGAAGGTGAAGCAATAAATACAATTATCTTATTTTTCAGCGATAAAAACTAGGAATACATCATGTACCTGTCATTGAAGGCAGTGCAGTGGTTCACCATTTGCGGAACGTCTCCACGGTTAAAGTTAACCATTGTTTGGAGTGAGACACAACTATACTTTCATCTCTCTCCAACAAATAGTCAATCCTGATGGTGAAGACATGGAAAGTGATGAACCACTGCACTGCCTTTAATGACAGGTATTGTTTTTTTTAATTTTTAGCGTTAATAAATAAAATTATTGCATATTTCAACTACCAGTTAACGTTATTTTTAACGTAGAATAAGAATAAAAACATTTTGAATATTTATTTTGCCTTACACAGAGAAAAGTGGATGTTTAGAATTACCATCTAGATGTTTAACTATGGGACAGCCATCTTATATATTCAGTTGTAATATCTAGATATTCAGCTGTTTTTCTAGTTTCTATCGCTGAAAAATAAGATAATTGTATTTATTGCTTTACCTTCTAATCCAAATTTCGCCACAGAATCATAATTGCAAAGCTTTTAATGTCTTTTTTACCGATCTTAGCCGTAATAATGCGAGGTCATAGAACGGTCATAGAACAGTCAGAAAACGGTCAGAGTATTCTATGACCGTTCTCTCACACGGGTCCGCTAGGGTTCCTATGGAGAAGGAAATGTCGGACGTGCAACCCGTTTTATCCCGGAAACTTTTGATTTTTAGGACTCGTGCCCGTTGAGACTTTTGAACGGGAGGTTTTGAACAATATTATATTGCAATTTTGGCTAATTTGATCGGGGCCGGATTTTAATTTCAAATGTACAGAGTCCTTTTCAGTTTAAAATAAATATTATATTATGGCATGTTTGATAACGATGTCAAGCGTTTCATTGTCCATAAATAATTATTATTATGATAAAAAAGATCCCCAAAATGCCACGAATTAGATTACAAAAGAGTATATCATAGTTTTTTAAACTTTCTACAGACATAATTATCATTATACCATTATATCATATATAATTATAATATAAAAACGAATAAGGAAGTTGCTCGTGAATAGAGGCGCAAACAACCAAGAATAAACAAATCAGGATTGATAGGCTTCCTTCAAAAGCATGTGAAATCCATGTACATCAGAGAAACATTGAATTCATGTCTGGATATGCAACTGTAATTGAGCCGACGGATACAATAAGGGCACTTGCGCTCGAAAAGGCTGGAGAGTATTGTTCGGACGCGTGACGTCACAGCAAAAGTTAAAACTCGAAATTTGAAAGAAAAATATATACTTATCATGATACATCTTGAAAAATGAATTTTGAGTTTCAATTTATGCTGCGTTTTCCAGCGTTTTCGAGCGCAAATGCCCTTATTGCATCCGTTGGCTCAATTATCAAGTTTTCAATTTACAGATCGAACCGATTTTTAAGGGGTGAGAAATAATTTTTAATGAAAACATTTGACTCACCTTCACTTTCCAAAGTCTCACTCCATTTTCATAAACTCCAATAGTCCCATTTGCAACTGCATAGGCGAATTTCCTCCCTGGCAAAGGGACGAGAAGAGATATAGGGGAAGTTTCTTTTACTTGCCACAAAGTAATATCTTGCTTCTTAGCTTTAATCTCAAAATCATCTGTTCCAGTAAGTAGCTAAAATAGTTTCAGAAAAAATGTTAATTGGAAAGTCTCATTTCCGTAATTCTTTTAACTTATAATAATTTTTAAATTTAATTTTTATTGAAACATTGGATCCAGCATTGATTGAAACGTCGTGAGCATAGTGAAATTCCTGATAGGACAATTTATTAAAAATCATGATGAAAAATGCACTGGAATTATTTATTTTGAAATATATTAACGCGATGTATACACAGAGAAAACTAGATATTGAAAATATGAATAGCCATTCATAGTATCTACACTGAGAAAACAGTTTCTTTGAATAAAAGAAACATTTCTTTGATATACGGCCAATGAAAAAATGTTGAGTTAAAGAAAGTTTTCTTAATTCAAAAAAATTTTCTTTGATCCGAAGAAATAGATTTGTTTACATTAAATACAATTTTTTTTAATCAACAAAACTTTCTTCAATTCAAAGAAATTTTTTCTTTGACCTTATATCAAAGAAATGTTTCTTTGATTCAAAAAAACTGTTTTCTGGGTGAAGATTTTACCACATAATATCCATAAACAATTTTTTGAATATATAACATGCTAGGGGATTTTCGTGACTTTAGGGGGGGGGGGGCTGGTTAAAGTTAATTCGTTGAAGAAAGGCATGTTTTTAAGAATTTTTTTTTGGCGATACAGATAGTGTTAGTTTATTCAGTCAATTTCCATATAATAATGCAACATTTAAACAATCTTTTCCTACATTTTCATTGCAAAATATTAAAAACTGAGCGAGTGACAGTAAATCTCCGGAGGCGCCTCGAAAAAAAGTTGTTTTGCGGTGTACATCATAACTCGCAACAGAATCATTTTAAACAAAAAAGTGAAAATGCATTTGTTAAAGTGTTACGTACGGGTGGTAGGAATAAATAAATAATTAAATATTATAAACAATAAATTATTATTTATTTAAAAGAAGAAAAAGTGTACGCAGAGGCTTACAAACTGTAGGACACTTTTGTGTCCCTTTTTTTTATTTTTAAGTAGGATCGTTTTCGGAGTCTTCGTTAGCTCTACTACTAAATTTCAAAGGAGCTCAATCAAAAGGTTTTGCTTCTGGATTCAACAAAATATTATAAATTGAGAACGATACAGCTTACCGATAGTTGTAGTTAATTCTACCAGTTGGTAGGACAAGGGCTGGAGAAGAAGGCTGTCTTCGATGTCACCCTTAATTTTCTGACTCAACTGGGCTTTTAAAAATTCGGTGATGCGTGACTAAAACTAGTCACTCTTGTTTATTTTTCACCGGTTGCACGTGGTTGCAACTAACACACACGCACACGAAATCTCGACACTTTTGCCTTGTTAATTTTATACAAATTAAAAGATGGATGGTTTCGAACCAGGAAGAAAACAGCACTTTTAAATTGTGTTCTTTCTCCACTTTTAATCTATTATAACCTTAATATGGCTTCTCGAAAAATATCTTCACGTCGTTTTGAGATTCGACAAAAGGATTATATCTTGGAATTTTGTTTTTCAACGCCAGGCTGTACACACAGAGTTAACTCACGCGACTAACCGCGACAACCCTGTAAACGGCTTTCGTCGGAGGAAAGATTTTAGAAGTATTAACGTCCGCCCAAGTACAATCCCCAATTTGTGGCCCTGGCTAGGTCTTTTTACGAATCTAGGTCAACTATCCAGGTGATAGGACGTGCTTGTTCCGAACCGCGGACGGGCGAATGCAAAGAACCGTGTCTTGCTCTTTAGAGATCTTAACCGGAGTAAGAAGCTCGTCAGACTGCGTTTTTGATTTCAAATTGATTGATTTTTATAGAATTGTATCGATGTCATTCAGAAGAGGAATAGTGAACTTGGAATTATTTCTATGTGGCGTGATATCTGTGAAGAGGAGTTTTTGCTGAGAAAGAAAATGGAAATATTGTAGGCCTAAATACTTGGTAGTTTTGAAATTCTTCATGTCTATTGTCAAGTGAGAATTTCTGTCGACTTGGCATTTTATTAATTAATGATAATTTCTGGATTATTCTAGAATTTTAACAAGTGGTAGGTCGATATCAGGATTTTAGATAGATATTTTATAAATTGAAATTTTTTTTTACATATTATGTGGTAAAATCTAGATACTATTTGCTTTTATATTTTGCTCACTATCAGCCGAGTTATTGATAAAAAAGCTTGAGTGGTCGGTACTACTCGACTCTCCCCTACCTCGACAGCAATATTTAATATTTGTTTTCTATATTATCTCAGATATTTAACCGCAATATCAGGTATTTTTACTTCTATATATAACTAACTGCAGTTTATGAAACATTGGTTTTATTGCTCCCATTGGAGATGTGTGAAAAAGGATTATATAACATTCTCATCTAATATGAGAAGTTATTAGTTTTATTTTTCGTTTAAATTCAATTCAATATTTTAAAAATTAATTTCTTTTTACCCTATTGTTTTCTATTCGGTAGAAAACAACTGAATTTCTAAAGTATCGGGCCTACCTTTATATCTCCGCGCCATAGTGTTCGAGCGACCTCTGCGGGGCATGAACTTCAACAGTAAAGCCTCACGAACCTATCGGTTGCTTGCTGATATCTGCCAGACGTATAGTTTATGCGCAGCGTGTCTTTGTTTACAAAGCTATTTTTGAGTTCGGCGGATTTTGTGATTATTAAAAATGACTGAAAAACAAGATCAAAGAATTTGCATCAAATTTTGTTTTCAACTCGGAAAAACGAGTTCGGAAACTATTCAGATGATGCAGAAGGCCTTTGGGAATGAGTGTATGAGCAAAACACGAATAAAAGAGTGGTATAATCGTTTTAAAGCAGGCCGCACTTCTGTTGTTGATGATTCTCGCTCTGGCCGACCTTTGACGACAAAAACATTCGATAATATTGAGCGGGTGCGACTTGCGATTGAAGGTGATCGTCGATTAACTGTTCGTGAACTAGAAAATGATCTCGGAATACCGAAAACTACTGTTTGGGAAATTTTGAATAAGATTTTAGGAATGACTCGCGTGTGTGCGGTGACTGGCTTCTTCACGACGATAACGCGCCAGCGCATTCATCGAATCTTGTGCAGCAATTTTTGGCGAAACACAAGATTGTACAGCTCCGACAGTCTCCGTGCAGTCCCGACATAGCTCCCTGCGACTTTTGGCTGTTCCCAAAATTGAAAATGGCGCTCAAAGGAAAGCGGTTCGACGACATCGAGACGATTCAGAGTAATGCGACGCGCGAGCTGAAGGCCATTCCAAAAAGTGAGTTCCAGGACTGTTTCGAGAAGTAGAAACATCGCTGCAACCGTGTTATTCAATCAAGTGGGTATTACTTTGAAGGATGCCACCCGCCCGATGATGAAGAATAACGCCAGCGCGGAGATATAAAGGTAGGCCCGATACTTTCCGGACAGATTTCGTATTAGTCACTTATGATACTTCATGTATAACTGAACTGATATTAAATTTTGCATATTCGAATGTAATACCTTAAATATTACCAGCTAATATCACGTTTTCAATATTATTAGATACTACATCTGAATATCCGAGATCATTTCCAATTAATTTGTATGTCTTAAATGCTTCTACCATCGCGACGTTAGAACCAACATTACATCAAACGTTCCGACCAATGCTACGTTGGGATGTTCATTTGAAGAAAAGCTTCAACCCTGTTTTGTAACAATTATTCTACTCGAGAATACACAAAATAAGTAGTGAATAATAAACTGAATACTGTAGAAATTATTGCAATATTACGTAACATTTTACTAAATACTGGGTATTTATTAAACTTCAATTTGAAATGTTACGAAATAATTACTGAACAATACTGGTGTACAATGCACGCACCACAGTGTAACCATCGATACGTACATTACATTTTGGGCTTGAATTAAATAGTATATTACGACCCTAGGCCAGACCCTTCAAATGAAAGTATTGTATACATAGCGATGATCAATTTTTTCCATGTTTACAAATTTACTGACAAGGGGAGTGCGTCAATCTTCCCTCAGCTTTCTGCACGGAACTTGCAGTACCGAAAGTTCGATATGAATAAGTAATAATGCCAGAGTGCCAGGACCCACTACCTCAGTTATTTCGAAAAATTGCATTTGGAAAATTGAGGTTTTCGCACGCGCCGAGTGAGTAAAGGCCGGTGAGTCCTTCAGCACAGTGAAGCGGTGGCGTAGTCAGTCTGTGCTTGGCACTGGTAGAGTCGAGACGCATGTATCGCCTGAGCCTTTGTTCGAGCTTTTTTTTTTCGAATCTTTCGAGAGCGGCATCATCGTTTAATCAATCGCGTACCTATAGCTGGAAAATTGGGAAAACCTGATAGTCCCCAAGTTTACAGGAATAACCCGCAATCGCACGTCTCATATGCAGAATGGCGGCTAAACCGCGTATGGAACAAACCTAGCCGAATATAATGCCAAAAGGTGACCCACCCTCTAACGCTCTAACAAATAAAAAGAAAAGGCCTCTAGATAGTCCTACTACATCTGGCAGCGATGAATCGCCATCCAATATACCCGAAATGCGTACAAGGTTAAAATCGAAACTTAACCTAAAACACCTGAAATTATCTGACCTCTCGTCAGAAGAATCAAAATTAATAAAAACTAGCCGTTTCAAACCAAATCCTTCTAGGATCAAGCGAAATCGAACTAGAGCATCATCATCTGTAGTGCCAATGGAGATATCAGCGACAAAATCGTACATTAAACAACCAGGAAAACCTCAAATTGCAACAGAGCATACAACGGTATCAAGTTCTGCATCGGAAATTTCTTCTCTGTCATCCCAGCCAGGTTCAATTACGATGACGGATATAAGAAAACAGGAAGAGACACCTGGCGGCAAGTCGGGTAGTTTCATAGGTTGCTTAGTGACCAATCAACCTCATGGCCAGAACAGCCTAAATAATACATCCCAGCAACAATTGGATGACCAGCCTTCAGAGAAATATACACAAAGCACCAAATCGACAGAACAAAGTAGATTTGCAAGTCCCAATAAATTCGACATGTCATACCAATTGGAGCCAGAAGATCTTATTCAAGAAAAGCAACATGACAGAACAAAATCCCGCACTAAAACAACTATAACCTCAAATTTGAATAAGTCCACTTTGAACTTAAATAACGACGCAAACGACGATGATAATCTCGATATTAACAGAAAATACACCAATGGCAAGAGGAAAAATCATCAGGCTCAAGACAAAATAAAGAATCCAGCCAAAAATCGTTTCCGGTCTAAATATCCTCCGATCCATGTATTCAATGCAAACTGCACGCAGGTAATATCTCATCTAAAAACAAAATTAAATGAAAACATGTTCATTGTAAAAAATGTAGGTGTAAATAGATTGGCTGTCTACCGTGGAAGATCTCCCCTCATTTAAAACGACAATTGACATATTAAAACTAAATAATATTGAATTTTTCAAGCGAACGCCTGAAGAGGAAAATTTTTTTTCATTCTTGCTAAAAGGAATAGAAGGAGACTCAAATGAAACTGAAATTGAAGCCGAGCTACTTAACCTAAAAATCGATAACGTCAAATTTCTAAAAATTAAAAAAATTAACCTAAAAGAATTTTTCCATGCAAAATATGGTGAAAACGCGTTAAAAACAAATTACAAACAATCAAAAACAAAAAGGAAGAAAAGCTACAAAAAATTTCCAATTATGTTAATCCGATTCATAGCTTTGTAAACGTAACAGCGGGAAAACTACAGACCTTACCCGGAAACAAGCCTCTTCAGGATGTGCTGGATGGCGAATTTCAATTTCAATCGCCAAAAATGGAAGGACTGAAAAACATCTTAAATGGCTTCCAGAAACAAACTATGACGTTTATGAAATCCCAGCTCGAGGAGATACAAAAACAAATTCAAAAAAATACAGGAAAACTAACAATTATATTCGAATGCATAGGTATCGATGATTAACGCTGCTTCCTTCCAGCAAATCGGCGAGTTCTCGCCCCGTATAACTTGCTATAAAATTATTAAACTTATCGCTATCAACGTTAACTCATTGGTAACGAATGCGAGACGCTACAATTTACAAACGATCTTAGAAAAATTGAACCCTGACATCGCTCTAATCAGCGGGACCAAATTGAGCGACAGGCACAAACTTAATTTCGAAAAATACAAAATCCATAGAGATGATAGAGCAGCCAACAAAGGAGGAGGTGGCACCGTGATCCTTATTAAAAATCACATCTTACACTAGAATCTGCTCCAACTCACTATAGACTCAACTTTAACAAGACTGACTGACAAAAATTCCAAGACCAATTAACCAGATTCCCCAATAGCCTCCCTGACAATAGTAACCTCTCCAACGACACGATTGACATCCATTTAGACACACTTAACCAAACGATAACCGAAGCCCTTTAGGCAAGTACCCCATTATACCAAAACTTTGATTCAGTAAAAGGATATATAACACCGACAATTAGAAAACTTCAGAATATAAAAAGTCATTTGTTATCCAAAATCCACCGATTAAAAAAAAAATAGAATCGTAGACAAAGAAGAAATTCGCATGCATGAACTCACTCTACACAACGCTAAAACTGAATTAAAAAATCTGCCCGCTTCGCGGGCACATTCTCATCGCGCGCAGCTCGCTTCGCTCGCGTGCTTGAGCGCGCCTAGGGTCTTGTGCTCTTCGCATACATTTAAGTTTATTTCCTATAATTTAATACTGAAGCTCAAACCAATTTTATAATATTAAAGATGATGTGTATTTCTCATTTTCTCAAATTCACTAAATTTCTTTTTCAGTTTAAGTGAAACAGGAAATTGAATTTACTTAAGGCTCTATCGGCCTTAAGGAACACATTCTCATCATGACACTCGCGCTTCGCGCTCGATTTTCTATATACATTTCAGTAACTTTTTAATAAATTACATGATTAAAATAATTTATTTTCTTCCAAATCTCTCAAAAAGAAAAAACAATCGTCGACTTTATTTAAGGAAACGATTTTGTAGAACAACGCTTATTTCGTATCTCACATATTTTGGTGGAAAAAATCGAATTTTTTTAATATTAAAAATCAAAACATAAAATATACATCCTGACGAGAAATTTCTTAATAAGAATGTGTAGACCTCATTTAGGCAAATAATTTTTCATCTAAACTTTTTTTATGTATCTCATATATTTTGTCTAAAAAATGGAATTATTGAATTTTAATCGTATTTTTTGGAATTGAAACGAAAAATATATGTTTTTTCATAAACTGTGTAGGACAAAACTTGTAGATCTTTTTGAAACGAACAACTTTGTATTATTACGTGTTTTTCGTATTTTACATATTATTGTTAAAAAATTGAATTTTGGATTTTCAATAGATTATTTTTGAATTAAAAAAAAAATATGCATCTTATGAAAAAATGTTACAATTCAAATTTGTAGGTCTTTATGTAGAAAATAATATTGTATCATAACGTTTTTTCGTATCTCGTATAATTTAACTGGAAAATGGAATTTGGATATTGACTTTTTTCGAAATTGAATATGCTGTAACATTTCTAATTTTGATTTAATCAAAAAATGTTATCAGGATAATTTTTAGAGATTTATGAGCACTATCTAAAACCAGTATTAAAATTTTTGATTTTTTCAAAAAATTATTTTCAAAAACACAAAAGTCGTGCTCAATCCCTCAATTTTGATTGGATGTGGCTGGTTAACGAACTTGTTCTTACTTTTTCGGCTCCGATAAAGTGCGCCAAAGCACAATTCAATCTGATAATTCTATCGAGAGTTATGCCGCACACGACCTATAGACAGACAGATAGACAGACACTTTCGTAAAAACCCTTTTTTCGGACTCAGGGGGTCTCAAAACGTAAAGATTTGATGAAATTTTCGAAAGTCATTTTTCACATAAAACCAATACCTTCTCATCCATGATGAGAATGTAAAAATCAATTTAACAAAGCCATAAATGATTACTGGTACGCCAAAATAAAAAATATTACTTTACATGATCACAAAAACCTGTTTCCTAAAATGAACAGAATATTTCGATCTCAAAACCAAACACAAACACATTATCCAAATTTTATCATACCACCAAACGAAACAGAGATAATTAAAAATGCAAAAATCAATCTAAATGAAATTCCAAAAGATGAACGAGGTAACCTTATAATCACAAACTATAATGATTAACTTAACATTCTCGGAGCTCACTTCACATCAGTAAATAATCTAAATCGAGACAAGGGTAGGGAAAGCCTGAATAACATAGTCACTCATACTGTAGGCAATTTTAAAAAAGAAATGATGCAAGATATTGTAAATAATAAACCTCTCATAAATTTTAACGATAACAATCTGTCTTCAAACCCACAACTAGACATAGACTCTCACTATTTTTGCAACATTCACACCCTTAAACAAATTCTAAAAACACATAATAACAAAAGATCCTCAGAAATAGATGGCACCCCGAATATAGCTATACAAAATCTTCCTGATAACATATTACTCGAATATACAATCTTATTTAATAATATGAGGCCAATTAGCCTCTTACCCTATATAAGTAAAATATTTGAAATACTTTTAAATAAAGCTTTACTAAAATATTCTAATGACAACGATATAGTGCCTGACGCTCAGTTTGGTTTCAGATTAAAGCATTCCGCAATACATGCAGTTAACAAATTCGCGTTTGATGTCTCTTGGGCCTTGAACGATAAACAATTCACGGGAGCCTGCTCTGCTTGATTGATGTGGAAAAGGCATTCGATGCAGTTTGGCTAGATAGGCTATTTTTTAGACTCATTAAAAAGGGATTTCCATCTCATCTTATAAGAATGTTGTGGACTACTTTACATGGGAAAAAAATATTCATATTCGATAACGAAAATAAATCCGAAATCACTTTTGAACTTGAAGAGGGTCTCCAACAAGGAGCAGTGAATTCCCCCCTGCTTTTCAATATTTATATTTGCGACCTATTACGAATGCACGTTATCAACACCAAACCAAATATAAAAGGAATAGCCTTTGCCGACGACATAATCATTTATGTCAATCACAGATGCCTCCACCAAGTCCAATTAACGTTACAGGAGATATTCAGAAATGTAAATTCTTACTTTGAAACATGGAGGTTGAAATGTAACTACCGTAAAAGCGAAACGATACTAATTAGACCTAGAATAAACGATTTAAACAAAAAATATCGAAAAGTATGGACCCATTCCAAATAACGACCTTCAATTAGAGCATAACAGCATTGTGAAATATCTTGGAATCCACTTAAACGAACTATTAAAATATAACAACCACATTAATATTGCTATAAATAGAGGAAAAAAAAGCTTATTTCAATGCGAAAAGTCTGTTTCACTCTACACATTTAAACCCCAAAGTTAAGGTTGTCTGTTACATGCTCCTAGTCAGACCAATTCTTACATACGGATGCCAAATCTGGTACAATGTATCCCCTTCGACCATGGAAAAACTTAGAATATTTGAAAGAAATTGTCTTCGCGCTTGTCTCAAAATGTATAAAACTCCTGAATCAAATTACGAAAGTCACTTTTCAAACAAAAAATTGTATGACAAGGCCAATATACCGCGCATTGACAATTTTATACTAAAACTCAATAGAGACCACGTAGCAAGTGCTTCAATGAATAAGGAGAATCCACTTATATTTGGTGCATTTTACCACAATCCTAATTATGATGCAAAATCACTAAAAACAGGTTATATTTCTCCAGAAGCCTTTACGTATCTTGACAGCGAAGGGTTCATTCAAGATAACAATAATGTGCCTATAATATACCATCTATACCGACATGTCTTCAATGGCAAAATCCTTTATGAACCAAATCAAAATTGCTTAGACTACAAAGATATAAGTTTCTCCACCTCCTTACCCAACAGAGACATAAAATATAAACATAGAAAAAACTTCAAAAGATATTGGTGTCTCGCTGATAATCAATAAGCCTTTATTAACTAAATCTGACTAAATTAACGACAAATTCGTAACTAGTTTTTTCTGAATCGCAAATGCGGCATGTTTTGCTAGTTTTTATAAATATTGAGATAGAAGGTACCTTTGAAGACCCATTCACAAATCCACTTCCACTTGCACCTTGGTTCATTTTTGTAAAAATTGAAAAAGCACTTGCACCAGGAAAATATAAAATAACCAAATATATATAGTATCCACAAACACTTTCTAATTCCTAATTCCTAATTCCTTCAGTTTGGAATGAGTCAGTGAGAACATTTTAAATAAAGTGTAAAATAAATATACCTTTCAAATGATTAATTTTAATATAAATTATGCAAAATATATTGACAGCATTAATTATTATTTATAACTTTTAGTATTTTTTATTTAAATTAAAATCATTACAAATGATCAAAACGTATACTAATTACATTGTAAATAATTAACAATGTATACAAATTATAAAAAAAAATCACCGGCAAAAAGAATGGAACTCGCGCTTGCGAGCATGCAAGCCGACAGCCATAACCACTACGCCACCGCTTCACTGTGCTGAAGGAATCACCGGCCTTTACTCACTCGGCGCCTGCGAAAACCTCAATTTTCAAAACTTAATTTCTTGAAATAACGGTAGGGTATTAATTGTCTAGAAATCGATTTCTCCTAAAATTTTTTTCTCCCAGAAACTGTCAACTTCAGGCTGCACTTCTTGATCGCTTATTATTTTCATAATAGAGAGACTAACACTTGTCAGAATGGGTGACTGTCGGTAGTGGAGAAATGTGTAATTTTGAAATTGAACAATAGTTGGCACTTAGAGTAAATTCTTTGAGAGGCATTTTGAAAAGTGAAGTACAACAGAAAACTTCATTAAAACTATAACTGTGAAAGTTAATAATTATATTTGAACATTAATGATTACAAAAATAAATTCTATTGCATTTTCAATGACCCCGTTGTCTAGGATCATGCACCAGGTTGCTAAAACAATACTCCACAGGAACTTTTTTTTATATTCATATATTAAGAGTTATAAAAACAATTAAAAATGCATTTTTAATGACCCTGTTGTCCAGGATCATGCACCAGGTCGCTAAAATAATAATCTACTGGAAGTTGTTTAAAATTCGAACACTAATTCTTTCAAAAGCAAATTCTATTACATTTTCAATGACGCCGTTGTCTAGGTTCATGCACCAGGTTGCTGAAACAATACTCCACAGGTACTTTTTTTATATTCACATTTAAAAGTTATAAAAACAACTAACAATGTATTTTAAATACCCTGTTGTCCAGGATCATGCACCAGGTTGCTAAAATAATAATCTACTGGAACTTTTTTTATATTCACATTTAAAAGTTATAAAAACAATTTACAATGCATTTTCAATGATCCCGTTATCTAGGATCATGCACCAGGTCGCTAAAATTATAATCTACTGGAACTTATTTAAATTCGAACACTAATTCTTTCAAAAGCAAATTCTTTCGCATTTGCAAAGACCCGTTTGCCCAGAATCATGCACCAGATTGCTAAAACAATGCTCCACAGGAACTTTTGTCATATTTTTACATTAATAGTTACAAAAACAACTGAAAATGCATTTTAATGACCCCGTTGTTCAGGATCATACACCAGTTCGCTAAAACAACACTCCACAGGAACTTTTTTTATATTCATATATTAAGAGTTATAAAAACAATTAAAAATGCATTTTTAATGACCCTGTTGTCCAGGATCATGCACCAGGTCGCTAAAATAATAATCTACTGGAAGTTGTTTAAAATTCGAACACTAATTCTTTCAAAAGCAAATTCTATTACATTTTCAATGACGCCGTTGTCTAGGTTCATGCACCAGGTTGCTGAAACAATACTCCACAGGTACTTTTTTTATATTCACATTTAAAAGTTATAAAAACAACTAACAATGTATTTTAAATACCCTGTTGTCCAGGATCATGCACCAGGTTGCTAAAATAATAATCTACTGGAACTTTTTTTATATTCACATTTAAAAGTTATAAAAACAATTTACAATGCATTTTCAATGATCCCGTTATCTAGGATCATGCACCAGGTCGCTAAAATTATAATCTACTGGAACTTATTTAAATTCGAACACTAATTCTTTCAAAAGCAAATTCTTTCGCATTTGCAAAGACCCGTTTGCCCAGAATCATGCACCAGATTGCTAAAACAATGCTCCACAGGAACTTTTGTCATATTTTTACATTAATAGTTACAAAAACAACTGAAAATGCATTTTAATGACCCCGTTGTTCAGGATCATACACCAGTTCGCTAAAACAACACTCCACAGGAACTTTTTTTATATTTATATATATAGCTGCAAAAGCAAAGTTCATTACTATCTCATTGATCCCGTTGTTTTTATTCATGTCCCAGGTTGCTAAAATAATAATCTACGAAAACTTTTCAAAAATTGTAATTATTTGTAACAACTGTAAAAACTTCCGTAAATTATGATAAAAATCCCGTAGATTATTGTTTACATAACCTGGATCTTGAGCCCGGGGAACAGGATCATTGAAACTGCAATAGAATTTGTTTTTTTAGCTATATATATATATACAAAAGTTTTTGAAAAGTTTTCGTAGATTATTATTTTAATAACCTGGAGCATGAATAAAAACAACGGGATCAATGAGATGGTAATGAACTTTGTTTTTGTAGCTGTATATATAAATATAAAAAAATTTCCTGTGGAGTGTTGTTTTAGCGATCTGGTGTATGATCCTGAACAACGGGGTCATTAAAATGCATTGTCAGTTGTTTTTATGACTATTAATGTATAAATATAAAAAAAGTTCCTGTGGAGTATTGTTTTAGCAATCTGGTGCATGATCCTAGACAACGGGGTCATTGAAAATGCATTGTAAGTTGTTTTTATAAGTATTAAAGTATAAATATAAAAAAAGTTCCAGTAGATTATTATTTTAGCAACCTGGTGCATTATCTAGGATAACGGGGTCATTGAAAACGCATTGTAAGTTGTTTTTATAACTTTTAAATGTGAATATAAAAAAGTTCCAGTAGATTATTATTTTGGCAACCTGTTGCATGATCATGGACAACGGGGTCATTAAAAGTGCATTTTTAGTTGTTTTCATAACTTAATATATGAATATAAAAAAAGTTCCTGTGGAGTATTGTTTTAGCAATCTGGTGCATGATCCTAGACAATGGGGTCATGGAAAGGTGGTGGACCGTTAGCAACTAGCGCCGCGTACAGCACTGCGCATGAACTACCATTATGTGTGCACGTATTAGTGCATATACATGCATACGTAGGTTCTTTAAATGTGTTACAAAGAACATATTCAAATAAAATTAAAAGGAAATTGAAGATTTAGCGCAAAATTGTGGAAATTTAATTCAAGATTGAGAAGTTATGTTGATATCAACTCACTCTTTAATTACATTTACACATTTTTGCCTTAAATCATGGTTTTCTCGTCATAAATAAAAATCAAAAATATCTGTAATTTGTATTTTTATTTTCAGAAAATATAGTTGCTTAGCACATTTTGCGTTGATTTTTGTACTACAAGATAATCGAACACTTTGTGGGGTCGAGATAGCTCTCTTCGGTGTTGTGTGAAAGTCTTCTCCAAATACATCCTTGCTGCTTCCTGCTTCTGGGATATCTTCTGATTCTTTTTTCTGGAATATAGATTAAAAGCATTTAATTTATATGAATATTTGAAATTTATTTCGTAGGTATTTTATAAAATAAATAAAAATAAATTTTATAAAATAAAACTCCAGTCATATGTTTCGCGAAATTGTGGTGGGAATTTCTGACATTGTGAAATTTGTATTGGCAATTCTCAGCTATTTTTTCATAAATAATCCTTTGTAATTTTATACTATATATGTACTTGCATCTATATCTTCAGTAACATTTAGACAGAAGTACACTGCCGGTCGAAATTATTTGTTCACGTGTTGTTTCAGCTATTCCTAAAGTGTCTTAATTTTTATAATAACAAGTTGAAATTTTTTTCCCTATCATAAAATAAAAGTTAATAAAATTTTGCAAATAACAAATAAAACAAAGTAAAAAATAATAAAATAAACTAAATAACAAAATTGAAGAAATTTTTTTTTTCACAGAAAAATTTCTTCAATTTATATTGGAAAATACCATCTAGTTTTAAATAACGTTGGATTAATTCTAAATCAGAGGTTGATAAGGTCGATATAGTAGAGTTCCGTTGTCACGTATAGTGATACACTCTTCTAATGATCGACATAATCGACTGAAATGATTTAGAAAAATCAGAAAAAATAACAAAATGTTAATTTTATTAAAAAATATTTCATAAAACTTGAAATTTCAATCATTCTGAAAAATATTAACAACTCTGAAATTAATTAAGATTTTTAAAAGTTTTTTGTCTCATTTAAATAGTAGGTTTTCATAGTATTTTGCTAACTAATCAAGATATTTTAAGATATTTTTTCCTGGATTCTACCCGGCGTCAAAAATGATACAAAAAGGTCATAAATTTTAAAAATGTGTAGCTACTTACAAGAAATTTTTAAAAACCAGTTTGTATCATATTTTAATCAAATTTATAGATTAATGTCTTCATTTGAAATTTTTCGACATGTTTGTACCATGTTTGACCCCAGGGTAGAATCCAAAAGAAAAATTCTAAAAATATCTTGATAAGTTAACAAAATACTATGAAGAGTAACCTTCAAAATGAGACCAGAAACGTTCAAAGGTCTTAATTAATTTCAGTGTTATTAATATTTATTCAAAACGATCGAAATTTGACGTTTTTTGCAATATATTCTTATAAAATTATCATTTTGCCTTCAACTTGAGCTCACTAGATGCAAAATTTAAATAATTATAAAAATTAAGACACTTTAAGAATAGCTAACACAGCAGGTGAATAAATAATTTTGACCGGCAGTGTATATACTACTTTTTTAGTTTAGTATCTCAAAATTACGTGCTAGAATTTTATTGTCATTCCTAAGGAAGTTTTAGATACTTCATCGAAGTTTCTTGTACTATTTTATGTAAATTTTCTTACGATTTTTACATTTTTTCACATTTTCGAAGTTTACTTCGAAATAGGGCTCATATATGTAATATTTTATTTATTGCACTTAAAATTTTAGAAATAAAGATCACTAATGAGGACTCTGATCAGAGTCGAAAAGTTTGAAATTATATACAATATCGTATGAAATTAAAAATATTGTTACTTACGTGTGCAAACTGCACGCTACTTTCTTTAAAGTCTCGTGTGCCTTCTGCAGGTTTTTCTACTTCGGGAATAAAAATTTCGAAGTTTGATGGGGAAGAAACACTCGCCGGTTTAATGTTCACATCACTTCCACTCGACACATCACTACATGACGGTAAATTTAACGACGGAAAAATGTCGATGACAAATAAAAAATTGTCTTTCTAGTACTTCGAGGTATCCTAACCTCGACAAGTAGGGATTTGAGCATGCTTCTATCCATCGTTGTCCGGCATTTTCTTTCTTCGGAAACCGATGAATTGACACATTGTTCTTCCGACCCCTTTTGAGGTACACCCACTCACAGCACACTGAATTTCGTACTTCGAATTCATTTTAAATGATTATAAAGCGCGATCGCGTACGAATTGTTGATACATGTATACAACAATGGCGGAACTCATACGAAGCCGTTCCCTTTGCCGCACTCCGCCCGCTTCCGACAACTAGCGCCGCGTACACCACCGCACATGAACTATCCTACGGGGACACCCAATACATTAGAGGTCGACCTGCCCTGCTGTCAAATAAATACTAAACAACGTAGCATCTTCAAATTTCTAAATTTAGGGGGTAGACCTGTGTCAAGAGCGATTTTCGAGCGCTGTTTTAGGATCAACGTGTAGGTAAAGTAATTAAGATTTTTTAATTATTCCTTCACGATTTTCTCGCTTTATTCTTAAATATTTTACATTAATTGTTTCAAAGGTGTTATTAAATTAGTAAATAAATGATCGAAGCGGGAACGAGACCTTCTCAAAACGACAGACCCAAACGGTGTGCAAGATACAGTACGCATCTGTGTCCTGAAACGAAAAACGAAAATACTTCGTTATTCGTAATTAAGTTGCCGAGGTACTGACGTAGGGATTTAGTAAACAAGTTTGAAAACGGGATGAATCATTGTTTTGATCAACTGTCTTTAGGTCCTGCAACTCAAAAACTAAGCTGGTTTCGAAGAAACCCTTTTATAAAAGTCTTTTTAACATGATTTAGATTAGAAATAAGCAATAAAAAAAATTGATTTTTCGAAAGTGACACACAGTTCTACCCCCTTAAGCTTTATGAGGTTGGTACTTTAGAACATAGTAATTTATTTTATTCTTGTTACATAAGGAGAAAATATTGGGGTTGAATGTAGGAAATAAAAATAAAAATTACTAAACTTAATGGGTGACTGAGGATAAACTCTAATTCGTTTTATATTAACAAAAAAATAATAAAATGATACCCAATCAAAAAACAGGATGCGTGATGCTTAGGAAACTTTGTATTGCGAAAACCGTCTTTGTACGAATATTGGTTCAGAAATCAACTCGTTAGATTATGCGCGATAGTAAACATCAGACAACTCTCTGAAACATTCATCGAAAGTTATACTCGTGTTTTTTATACTGAGTTCCTTTCTTTCCAATAAGTTTCTCTCTATGTATAAGAATACTAATGCAGTTTACATAAAATTGTTTAATCCTCTCACCTTACACTAGGGCGAATTCGAACCAGTAAAATTTTCAAGTTGCTCATAACAATTTTTTTATAACATAATGTATTTTTTTCGACAATTTAAATTGCGACAGTGTATTCTACGAGAAATTTTGACCTAGCATCATATATCTATCCATGTTTTGAACACTTTTTTTATCTATAAATCAGCTGCTGAAATCGTGAAATCCCAATTCGTACCTGTGTACGATTTATGGGTGCTGGAACAAAGTGTACGGTGAGACGGATAAAATACATTTAGTATTTTTATTTGAAAATATATAAATAGGAATGAAGCTGCAGCAGCAAGGCACCCATATACAAGCAAACCAGCGAGTATACATAGGTGGAAGAAGTCGGTGGTGCCTCCTTTCCCCACCTCCATTTTAGAAGATGGATCAATGGAAACCGTATTTTCAATACATTGGAAAGAAAACGTCGGCGTCAACTACTGTACTCCAGGCTACTCTAGTTGAAGCCGTCGATATGTCCAGGTCCTTATTATTTTATAATAACGACCTGCTTGTTAACATCAAGAACACGATGGAGATACATATCGACGGCACTTTTAAATCAAGGCCTAGAGTACCAGAAGTGTATCAGTTGTTAACTTTCATTGCAATGAAAAGCGACGAGGTAATATATGGGGCAAAATTCGTCAAGTGTACCCGCCTTAAAACTTTTTTCTCCGATTTCCTTGAAAGTCCGCGAAATTATTGTCCTAGTAAACCTCTTTTAACTCCCCTAAGAGAACGTCTCTAGTACGACGGGTTGTCAGTATACAGGGGCTCGAATTTTCAACCTTTTACCGCGCACGCTGATACTCAATTAACCATAACTTCTACAAAAGTTATCCAAATTAATTTTTTTATGGAGGTCCTAGAAATTTTTTTTCATCAGCTTTATGCTGAAGGCAATGGTTTTAGATTAAAAAAATTATTTGAGCTTCATTTCTTAATTTTAAACATATTTTTGAGTTTTTCTTCAAGTGTGGCCGTTAATTTTCTTTCCAAAATTATGTTTAAAAAAAAGCTTGATTTTTTCCCTTTGAAATGAGCCATGGTCGAAAGTGGGGCGAAAAAAATTGGTGGAGATATATAATCCTTCTTGCGCCTGGCTTCTGCCTCGCGAGCGCCCATGCTTCAAATTCAGAATGTACGGTTTCTAGTTGACTACGAATAATCGACTACAAACTGCATTTTTTAACCAAATAATCATTTTTGTTAAAAAATTATTTCACGTGTAATAATTTTTATTGTTTATTGGACAAGTAAAATCAACTTTTATATCGATACTTCATTTTTAAGACTTTAGAGAGAATTTGAAAAACCCGCCGAAAAAATTAGTACACATATTTGAACACTAGATAGATGTGTTAGATACCTTTCTCGCAACAAAACTCATTGTCAGTTATTATAATTGCCAATTATTTTTCGATCAGAAATTGATTTTATGCCATTTAGCTCCGGCTTATTTCGACGTCATAATACTGCTGGTTTGTACTTTCCCGTATATTATTTATTCTCATTTACTTTTCTCATTATTCAAAATAGACATAGTATTACTTGAATACTATATTTCGAACACTTACCTTCCTTCCGTGGTTGGACTCGCATTGTTATTCAGTGCGTCAACTTAGCTTTTTCTTCTGCTTAATTTTCAATCATGCCAAGAAGAACCAGCTTGGGTCGTCGTTGTTACAATCCTTTTTCTAAGGAAAATCACAAGCGTGATCCGTGCAGTTTAAGAACAATTTCTGCAACTCTTCAGTAAAAGTATCCCAGTATACCCATCGATGCGAAACTGTGTGTAAATTGCAGAAAAGAAAGTTCTCAACTTGCATTGCTATCCTCTTTGTATTCTCACACTGATCCAACAATTGAAGATGCTTCAGTGATCAACGATAATTCACCTCCTATTCTCGAGAATGATATTTTAATGGAAGACGACGATATCTTTACCGATCCTTTGACATCCAAGTTTGAAAAATCTAAAACTGATTGTTCTGATGAAAATCATTACGCCGGAATGGAGGTTCTTGAATAAATAAAAGAAAAATTTCAAAAATCTGCAAGTAATTCAGAAAAAGTGTTACTTTTAACTCTTGCTCCGAAATCTTGGGGCCACAGAAGATTGGCTAAAGAATTTGGTGCTTCTGAACGCCAAACTAGAAAGGCTAAGAAATTAGTAGCTGAAAATGATATTTTAACTTCTCCTAATTTAAAAAAAGGTAAAACTTTAGAATCCGAGATTGAAAATTTGGTCAAAAAATTTTACCTTGATGATGAGAATAATCGTATGATGCCTGGCATGAAAGATTTCGTTTCCGTAAAAAAGATGATGGCTCCCGTGAGCAGTTTCAAACAAAGCTCGCTGGAGCCAGTGTTACGCATACTGTTTGTGTTTGTGTCCATCTTCAAAACGTTAATCTAATGCTAGATGCTGTAGATTTAAAAGAACCAACCTGCGGAAATTTTTCCCCCATTAAGACTTATCATGATGCTATGAACAGGATTATATGTAGCGTTCCGACTTCAGAATGCTACTTGAATAAATGCACAGCGTGTCCTGGTACAAGCGCACTTAAGGACTTTATAACATCAGTTCTCGCAGACCAGTGTATTAACAGAGTAGAATTCCAGACTTGGCAACAAACTGACAGAAGTACGTTACGAACGGAAATAACAGACGCAGAAGATTTTGCTGAACAGATTTGCGAACGCTTGCTTAAGCTCAAACCTCTCTCTTTTACAGCCAAACAGCAGTCGTATTTCTTCAAAAACCTTAAGGACACACTGAAAGAAGGAGAATTTCTTATCCTTTGTGATTTCGCTGGAAACTATGCCTTTGTAGTCCAGAATGCAGCTCAGTCATTGTATTGGAACAATGATCAAGCTACCATTTTTACAGTGGTAATATATATTAAAGAGGACAACATTCTAAAGCACCACAGTCTTGCTATGTTATTACACTGTTTGACTCATGACACAATTGCTGTGTGCGGATTTCAAAAAATTATTACACACTATTTGAAAGAGAATTTGCAAGCCAGAAAAATGATTTATTTTACAGATGGTGCCGCCCAGCACTTCAAAAATAAATATAACTTCATCAATTTGCTCCACCATGAAATGGATTTTGGTATTCCAGCCGAGTGGCATTTCCATGCTACGGCGCACGGAAAAGGCCCTTGTGATGGTGTTGGGGGAAATTTAAAAGACTCGCAGCGCGTGCTAGCCTACAAGCGTCATCTAAAGATCCGATTTTGACTGCTGATGCCTTGTATCAATGGGCAAAGAAAAATTTAGTTGAAACTTTAGTATTCTTTAGTCCCAAAGAAAATCACGCCATCACAGCTCAAGAACTAAAGAGTTAAGAACTTAAGAACTAACTCTCATGTTGAGAAAATATTCGTCATCATTATAATGTGATGTTTTCCTGAAAAAAACTGTGAGGCAAAGAAGAAAGAGAAGTGCACATACACTGTAATAAGAAAATTATTTGACTCAATTTTCGATGTGAGAGGCGAGGGGACTCACACTAAAAAATCATCCCGAATTACAAATTAATTTTTATTTTTGATTTCGTACCAGCCAAAAATAACAGTTTTACGAACAAATTATATAAAGTACAATTAAATAAGTTCCCAATGGAAGGTGCGTCGTGATCGTGTCGCCTAGCTGCACTGCGACGCAGAAACCGCGCGCAAGAAGTGTTACATATCTCCGGAATTGCCATCAAAGCCTTCTTCGATTCGGCTTGTATCTCTTTAATCGTGTCAAAACGGTGTCGTCGGAGTGGTCTCTTGAGTTTGGGGAATAGCTAGTAGTCACACAGAGCCAAATCAGGCGAATATGGTGGTTGTGGAACGATATGAGTTGGATTTTTGGTGAAAAAGTCTCGAAGAATCAACGCAGTGTGAGCCAGTGCATTATCGTGATGCAAAAACCGCGAGTTGTCTGGCCCAGAATATATTTTAAAACGGTGTTGATTGATGTCCTTGAAATGCCAATAGTATCAGCAAGCTCTCTAATTGCCAATCCACATTTTTAAGCACCAAATCTTTGATTTCCATCATATGCTGTTCATCAGTTGATGTTTTTTTCTCGTCCGGGGCGCTCTTTGGCTTCAACGCGTTCTCTGTCTTCTCTGAACATTTTATGCCACTATAATATTCTTGTTTCCGATAGAGCCAGGTAACCGAAGGCCTTCTGCAACATCCTCAACGATTTTGCAGCAGAAATTTCATTCCGCACATAGAATTTAATGGCACTTCTTTGCTCAATAAATTCATACATTGTAACACGTGGATCAATAAGCCCCGGGACTGACACATAGATGGCGTTGCCAACAAAAGTTCTGTATGATTTTTCATGAGTACCAACCTTGAAACGATACCTGTCAAAATTTCATGACATTCTGATGTATGGTCCACGAGTTACAGTGATTTAAGTGACGCTAGTCTTGATATTCTCAAAACAATGGATTCAAAACAATTTCGTGAGTTAATTTACCATTGCTTTTTGATGAAAAAAAAACACATTGCAAGCTCAGCAATGGCTTGACAAGTGCTACGGGGACTCTGCTCCATCCAAAAAAAACATTTGTCGGTGGTATGCTGAGTTTAAACGTGGTCGTACAGACACTGAAGATTCTGAACGCTCCAGCCGACCAAATGAGGTAGTTACACTGGAAACCATCAAAAAAGTCCACCAAATCGTTTTCGAAAACCGTAAATTAAAATTGCGTGAGATAGCTGACACCTTAAAGATATCATACGACAGTGTGTACGCTATTTTGCATCAACATTTGTCTATGAGGAAGCTGTTATCAAAGTGGGTGCCGCTTTCTCTCACGGTGGATCAAAAACGACAACGTGTCGTTGATTCCGAGCGCTGTTTGGAGTTGTTTCGCCGAAAGAAACCGAATTTTTTGCGTCGGTATGTGACAATGGGCAAAACCTGGATCCATCACTACACTCCGGAGTCAAAGCGGTCGTCAGCCGAGTGGACAGCAGTCGGTGAAAAGCGTCCAAAGCGGCCAAAAACGCAAATGTGGGCCGGTAAGGTTATGGCCTCAGTATTTTGGCATGCTCATGGAGTTTTATACATCGACTACCTTAAAAAAGGTAAGACGATCAATAGCGAACGTTACATTGGCCAATTGATGCGTTTGAAGAACGAAATCGGTGAGAAACGGCTCCAAATGAAGGAGAAAAAAGTGCTCTTTCACCAAGACAATGCGCCGTGTCACAAGTCGCTTGCTACCATGGCAAAATTGAATGAATTGTGCTTCGAATTGCTTCCACACCCACCATATTCACCGGATCTGGGCCCCAGTGACTACTAACCGTTCGCAGACCCCAAAAAAATGCTCCAAGGAAGGAGATCCTACTCCAACGAGGAAGTCATCACCGAAACGAACGCTTATTTCGAGGCCAAAGATAAATCGTTCTGCAAGAAAGGTTTTGAAATGTTAGAGAAGCGCTGGAGTGATTGTGTTGCTTTTGAAGGAGACTATGTTGATAAATAGAGTCGAGTTTTGCCAAAAAAATGTGTTTTTCCTAGTTAGTCCCGAGACTTATTGATCCACGTGTTAAAAATCACTTTTAGTCGTTTAGAAAACACAAGCGTAACTATCTAACAAATGATGACATTGACATGAAATTTGGCACAGATTTCAGTAACAGCAGGACCAACATAAAAATAAATGAGTTTGCCCGAATTGGTTGGCCGGCGAAGTTTAATTAAAAAATTCACCTTAGTTTTTGCCCACAGTAGTAATTCCAAGAATTTAACTCATATTGTAAATAATGTTTTGATACAACTGATGAAGTAAAATTCATGACAGGGCATACCTTTTGCTTGGTGCATAATGGAGCGGAAGTCAAAATCGGCATACCTCTCAGTGTTGACGGAACTTTTTTGTCGTTTAGGATAAAACGAAATTCGTCCACAGAGAGTTATGTCCAATTTATAAAACGCTATCAAAGCCGCAGTAAAAGATGTATTAGGAGTATATTGCTGCGGCTGCTTCTTTGATTATGCACAGATTCGTATAATTTTTGTGAACATCTTCATAATATGACCTTATATTTTAAATAAAATTGTTTGAATAATATTTTTTTTCTAGGCATTAGTGAAGAACGCCAAGAGGTTTGATCTGTAGAAGAATCATCCAGATAAAGAAGAAAATCGGAGGCTCCTGAATAAACTTATTGTCTTGGCTTATTTGCCAAGCAATATGATCTCAGCCACCTACCTCCTTATAAAGAGCGAATCCAAGTTAATGTACAGAGTTAATATAGGCAAATTTTTAGCCTACTACGAGCGTTATTGGCTCCTGAACATTACTCCGGAGCACTTTTCAGTGTACCGGCTTCCGCATAGGACAAATAATGTTCAGGAATCCCATAATGGTCGACTTGTCCAGAAACTTGGAATTCGTCTTGATGCATGGAATTTCACGAGTAAGTAAATTATATTAATTTAAATACAGGGTGGGACCATTCACTGACCTGCTAATAATATGAATCAAAGGAGCACAAAAATATATAAATTGTTACCATTATTATTCTGCAATACATTTTGAGTTTAAAAGTATCAAAGTTAATAAAATAATTTTATTATTTAGCCTTAAAAATTAAAAAAAAACATAATGCCTGTCACTGAAGGCAATGCAATGGTTCATCAATTTCCATGACTCCGCCGTCAGGATTGACTATTTGTTAGAGTGAGATGAAAGTAGTTCTGTCTCACTCCAACCAATGGTCAACTCTAAAGGATGAATTACACTTAACGTCAAAAAATAAAATTATTGTATTAATTTTGATACCTTTAAACTCAAAATGTACCACAGAATCATAATAAAAACAATTCAAATGTCTTTTATGCTCTTCTTATTCATATTGCTAGTTTACAAACTTGGTAGCATATGGCTCACCATGTATAGAGACATTAATTTATCAAACATGAAATAAAAAAAGCTTGCATGAAATATTATTACTTTTAAAACTCAAACTAAAAGCCATGGGTGATATGACTTTCAGAGTAATTTTTACATTAACTCATTTCAGTAAGAAACTTTTTTTGAAAACAACAAATCTTTTTGCAAAATTGGAAAATATAAAAAAAGAAATTCTATTAACTTCTATTAACTTCGTTTTGGTAATAACATCATAAGTTTAAAAAAATTCACTTACAGATTTTCTGACCAGATAGTAGAAAAAAGACATTTCTTCTTTTATGTACTAGAAAATAATTATTACAACTTTAATTTATTTCAGAAAATCTTGTTCAAGTATTGGCTACGTGCCAGAGGAAAATATTGAACATTAATCTCGGGAAACCAATAGTGAAACCACTATTGGCCCGAGGTTTGATAAAGGAATTAGATTTGATGGATGAATACAACCGGTTAGACTTGGAACGTATTAGTGGAAAAGAGTTCGTGGATTCTATGCATCAGCACGAAGACATCGGCAATTTAGAGGGACGGATAGAGATGGCTGTTGAGGAAGTCTGGAATAAAAGCGAGCCTAGTTTTGACCACACGGACAAGGAGTATTTTCCCCAAAAGATTGTCAATAGCTTGGAGGAAGACGTTCCAATGTTTCACCAAGAAGAAGAAGAGGAACTTCTTCCCCAGGAGAGTGACAATCGCTTGGTGGAAGATATTCCAATGTCAAATCAGAGAGAAGAAGAGGAACTTTTTCCACCACAGACTGACATCCCCTTACTGCAAAATGTTCCTCTTCTTTGCTCTGATTCAACATGCAGGCAGCTTTCATTCAGCGGTCAGTACAAAAAATTCAAGCTCAACTAATTAATTTGAAACTATTTGAAAAATTCAAAAGATAGTTTAACTGCAATAAATAAATTTACTCGCGGACTCGGTCCAGTGAACGGTCATTGAATTCACAGACCGTTCACTAACAGTTCACTGACCGTTTGCTGAACGTGTAATGATATGAATAAGAAGAGCATAAAACATATGCAAATTGCTTCAATTATGATTATGCGGTACATTTTGAGTTTGAAGATATCGAAAACAATACAATTATTTTATTATCTATACGTGTTATGCACTTCCTATTCATATTATTACGTGTTCAGCGGATGGTCAGCGAACAGTCAGTGAAAGGTAAGCAAATCCGCTGACTACTCACTGGACAGGGTCAGCTAGGGGGTACTATGCTGAACTATATTCAAAAAATAGTATTAACTGCACGTTTTATTTTAGGTTTTTTTCAGTATCTGGATGAGCCTACAATAGACCTTTCATTCGAGGATGTTGTTCTTGCCCTGGGTGCTGAGCATTGCAAATCCGACGTTTTTACTCCTATGTAATGAAGATTGCGGTATGAATCGCCCTGTTAAAACTTTAGTATATATGTAGGTGCACGCTCTCTTGAGAGTACGCAATGTAATTATATGAGAGTGGAGTCCCATGAATGAGATTATTAGAATAGTGGAATAGTCAGTCACCAATAGTGTGATTGCATTAGAGTTTGAGAAATTCGTCAAACTCTTAAGCTATCACACTATTGGTCAATGACTACTTCAATATTCTACTAATCTTAATGATGGGAGTCCAGCCCAAAAAGTTTTAACGGGGTCATCAGTAACAAGATGGTCTATGAATCGTATTTATTGATGACAAAATTTGGAAGGAAATGGAATCGAGGATAAAGCTTCTGTATGCATCAATTCGATGCCTCGGCATTGAAATGCATCCAAAAGATTATTCTTGATCCCGCTTCTTGCCAAATTTTGAGATATCAACGCCCTTCAATATCCACCTTTTTACTAGGTCGGTTCTCTATTGTATCCATCTTCTTATTATATCGAACTTATTTGTAAATATCAAATCTTGTAAATATTTATTGAAAATAGTTTTTGAATTTTTAATTTTTATTGTAAATAGATTTTATATTGTAAATATTTATTGTAAAAAGATTTTCCATTATATATAAAATTCTTAATTTCCTACTCTGTACGTACGTATGTTTATTTTTCTTGCACAAGGTTTTTGAAACTTCTTTCTTGTAAATATTCCATTTAAAGTACATTCATTCAAAAACAAATTTTTTCGCACATAACCTTAAAACTAGTTACTTTATATGAAAACTCTACCATCTCTTTAACTCAAATCAAGTTTGGTTCAATGAATGATGAATTTTCAATCATAGCCTTAAAACTAGTAGTTTTATATGAAAAAATTACGAAAGAACAATTATTGGTCTTGACGGAATTGTTTTGGGAACGGTATGTATTTTTCGTATTTATTTTCTCTGTTGTATACTGTTTTGTTTATTGTGTACTTCTAATTCACAATCCCGCCGGATTCGCTAACAGAATTTAACGTGAAACTATATTATTACAAATATGATTCACATTTGAGTGAAATCATTTAATTTAAATATAAATTTAAAATAAGACCAACCGAAATTCCCAAATTTAAATATGAACTCGAGGAATAAAATTAGTGATTATTTTTATAGTTAAAAAAAAAATCGAGTACTTTTTCAAGTTATATCAAAAAGGCCGAGAGATATGTACCGTCATATTTGCAATAGTTGAAATAAATAATAATACCTTCAGGTCTAAAATATAATATATATTTTCTCTTCATAATTTGTAAATTGCTGAAAATAATACATATGAATTGTACACTGAGAGAAAGTATTAGTCGTGGCTACCTATTTTTTTTATAAAAAAGGGTCACAAGTATCATCTAAGCACCTTAGTTCTTACAACAATATTAACTGAGTAGCAATGATTAAAATTTTTAGTAAAAGTTACAAAATCCGATTAGTCAGTCCGTTTTGTAGCCGGGACTATTTTCATGCATTCCCACATTGTATCGAGCTTCCCAAGGCAAAGTATCGCTTTTAAAATGTAAGCGATCGCTTATTTTTGAAGGAATATCCCTCTTTTTCAAAGCGACAACTCTTATCTATAGCGTCGTCGCTTTTTACTTCAAGCGATTTCGCTTATTCACAAGCGTCATCGCTTTTTACCTCAAGCGATGTCGCTTAGTCACAAGCGCCATCGCTTTTTACCTCAAACCATGTCGCTTCAGGCACAAGCCTGGTCGCTTTTCACCCTAAGTGATATCTTATTATCGAGCGACATCGCTTTTAAAGCGATATTCCTAGTCATAAAAGCGCAGTCGCGTATGAGGAAGATTAGCTTGCAGGTAATTAGCTGCTGGCCTCTTGCGCTTGCCCTTAACATTCAAGTGTGCGGACACTCGCAGCTAGAGCGCAATTGTCTACATCAACACTATAAATCCTTCAAAAACTTTTTGATCTTTAGAAATTTTCATCTGAAATTAAAATTGCTCTAAAAAAAGGAATCGGACATCGTTACTGAATGATTTATACACTTAATTCGATACTGATAGCAATTATTTGTTTATTATACACAACAATGTGGATTCACACTTAATTTCTTTCATAGACATCGCTTTTCGTGAGATCTTATACTCAAGCAATCGCTTCAGCTAGATCTCTTACATAGCGATCGCTTGATTGAGAGATCTTTTACAATTAAGCGATCGCTTGAATAAGAGATCCCTTAAAAGGAGCGAATTCGTCCACAAGCCATCGCTTTTCAAGAGATCTCTTAGACAAGCGATCGCCTAACTAAGAGATCTACAAAGCGATCGCTTGTGGACGAATTCGCTCCTTTTAAGAGATCTCTTGTCGAGAGATACTTTGCCATGGGTTATAATAGATGTTACCAATACGTTTTTGTAAAACTTACTAATTGCGTTAATTGCTATTACTATTTGTCCAGTTTAGTTATTACAAAAATATATAGTTTTTCGACATAACGAAGAAAAGTTGTATTAAAAACTATTCCAATATCTTAATTAGACACTGATTATTTTTTTCATCCGTACATGATTAAAATAGTAATTCCAACATTGAAAAAAATGTTAAATTTATCATTCTATCTATTTTATTTCTGTTAATGTCGATGGAAACTTTCTTAGGTTAGAATTGTTTAGGAGAAAAACTTTTTTAATTATTGTTTTTCAAAATGTAGTAAAGGATGATAATTGTTGAGATGTTTTTCATCAAAAACTGCACAACAGTTTACAATTATACTTTAACATTGCCATGATTTAATTCTTCTCATTTTGATGAAGAACAAAAGCAAAATTTTAAGAAATCAATGTATGTAACGATTTCAAAACGATTCAAAACAGTAGATAAGCAGGTAAAATCTAATTTGTCTGTACAATTATTTCTTGAAGTTTACTATTACCAAAGAATTGCAAGTCATGTTTACACACGAAATATTGCATATGGAAATAAAATATTTACATTTTTCAAAATAAATGAATTTCATCAATTTTACAAAAAAAAAAATTAGTAGCATACTTAGTTCCATGGACTTTTGAGCATTGGTAAGTTTTACAACATTTTTGATACTGCTTACTAAAAATATATACACTAGATCTGGGACGAGACGAAAAGTTTAAAAAAGAGTCACAAAAATTGCCTACGAAGCGGAATCTAGAGAATAAAGCGGATGAACAACCATCAACGTCCAAAAGGCGAAAGGAGATCAAAACAGAAAGTTTCGAGGTCCAAGAAGAAATTGTTCAAAATAAGATAGATTCAGTTAAAGGAAAAGCTGCTGATTCCAAAGATGACACTGAAACAGAAAATTGTGTTGAGCAAACTGATAAAGACGATTGCAAATTACCAGATGGATCAAGTAAACAGTGTGCAGATGTACCAGACCGATCAAATCCGATGGCACTTTTGTTTAAGCAGATTGCTGGAAATGGCGAAAGTGTCCGTATGCCTATTTCGTGGCTTAGGACAAACGTATCCTGGAACAAAAACGAAGCTCTGGCTTTTGTCAGAATTATTGGGTTAAAAAGAAAGAATGGACAGTTAGATTCTGCTTGTCACAAAAATATCACAATTGACAAAAATATGTCCATGGCCATAACCATAAATGGCAGACATATAGAACACACAAGTTTTGGACTGGAAAGTAACAAACTGTAGTCTATAGAAGACCTTCAAAAAATTATTGGAAGGATAGACAAAAGACAAATGTGTCAGGGTTCCACAAATATAGAAATTATTAAAACGAATGAGAGTCTTTTGAAGACTTACACATACACGGGCAATATAGGCATCTTGCGAAACAATCATTGTCCTCTACTTCTGCCTCAAAGTGCACATCGAAACGATGGAAGTACAAAAACTAAATGCAAGTTTTGTAGAAAAGTGAACCAAGTGCTCAATAAAAAAATAATACGTTGCCAGCAACACAACAAGTATGTTACTTTAAAAAAATTAAGTCCCAAGAAAAGACCAAGTTCGATATACCAGTGTATTTACTACAAACATCAACATGTCGAGATTTGTGCCCACGAACTACGATTTGCGGACAGCACTGGTTTTTTGTTATCACTTGAAGAAAATAGCAAATAATCGATTTAAATCGAACATTACAAGAAAAACGACCTAATTATCGAAAAAGGTAACACAAAGTCATTTTTCTTCACGATAATGCCCCATCATACACAGCGAAACGTGTCAAGGAAACGATCGAGACGTTCAGTTGGGAAATACTGGCGCATGCCGCTTATTCACCAGACTTAGCTCTGTCGAATTACCATCTGTTCGCATCACTGGGCCACGCTCTCGCTGAACAACGCTTCACTTTGTACGAAAATGAACGAGAATGGCTGGATAACTGATTTGATTTAAAAGACGAACAGTTTTATTGGCGTGGCATTCATCACCTTCTGGAGAGGTGGGAAAAATGTGTAAATAGCAATGGAGGTTTCATACTTCTAGACCTGGTATATGTACATCACATGTCTTGAAAACCGCAAAAAGAAAGGCAAAGAAGTTACGTATGACAAAAAGTAACATTTTTCTTGCACTTAGGTGGATCAATAAATTGATACAATCAACTGATCTAGAAACTGTTAAGAATATTTTCTGTCAAGGTGTAACCATGTTCGGTATTGAATATGCACTTTTTGATTTGAATGATACAGTCACAGGCGTTTTGAAGAAAACGTTACTTGAAGACACTGAACTTTATTGTGCAGATGAGAGAACACAAGATGAATTTCTTTGTGTTGTTGAAACCCAAAAATATCGCCAGAGTTCTCCGTACTGGGCTTATTTCAATAAGGCTACAGAGAATGCATTGAACGATTGTTGCGAGAAAGGCGAATTTGTAAAAAATCAAAAATTGGGCGAAAAATACCAAAAGAAGAATCCATACTGGCAGAAAAATGTTCTGGATTACGTTCTTGAATACCTTATGCCATATTTCTCTTTGAGGTCTGCAAGTATAATTTACCGTCTAAACATTTTAAGAGACAGCAATACAACTGTTGAAAATTATTTCAACTTGGTGAAAAATGAATTAGGTGGGAAAAAGATTAACAATAAGGCCCCTAGTTTTATAATGAACTTGGAAGAATTGGTTGAGCTTAGGTTCAAACAGATTAAATTCTCTTCTATTACCACTCGCCAAAGTAGAAACCGATATGAAAGAGAGGAGAAAAAATCTACGAAAAAAGCTGCGAAAAAAGATGTAAAGGAAGATCCTTTACTAGCAGAAGAAGAGTAGAACAGAAAGCAGTCAGGAAGAAATTGTTTCTTCAAGTTTCCGAAATTTATTGTGCCCAAAGAGAAGTTTAATCTAATAAAAATAGTTTCACAGAGCATTTTAGTTGAAGAATCACCTGATGTGATTAACCGCACAAATTCAGTGGCATCGACAGTCATAATATCTGGAGGTAAAACTTGTGCGTTTGAAAGTGAAGATGTAAGTATTGATGAATCTTATTGCCATGATGTAATTTAAAAAGTAAATCCAGATGAAACATACTATCAGGATATAGCACAACGTTTTTTTTATAAGAAATTGAGTTATCCACAAAATATGTATACAGTGGAAAAAATTGTAAGAGGTGTAAAACTTACTTATGAGAATATGGAAACTTTTGAACCAAATCAAGATCTAGATGAAAACATAATCAATGCATTTTTCAAACTGCTTCAAGACGTTGCAGCTAAAAATGACTTCAACTTGTTGTCGATAGATTCGTTGATGACTACATTTTTGAAAGATGGTGGGAAATTTGGACTAGGTTTCGGAAAATGGGCGAAATCAGAAAAACTTTGGACGTAAAATTTGTGGCTAATACCAGTGCATGATTCAGACCACTGGATCTTACTGATAATAAACTTTCGCCACAGACAATTCCTTTACTTGTATTCTATGCACATCTATCCACATATAAAGAAAACTGCTGCCGAAAGTCATCGTATTTTGGTGGAAGTTTATGGTGAACATGCGCTAGCTGAGCGAATGTGCCAAAAGTGGTTTGCACGATTTAGAAGTGGTGATTTTGGCTTAGAAGACGAAGAATGTCTGGGCAGCCAAAAAAGTTTGAACCCGGCCAACCAGCCAAATCAACGGCAAAGCCGAATATCCATGGCGCGAAGGTAATGCTCTGTATTCGGTGGGATCAAAAGGGTGTGCTGTATTATGAGCTGCTAGAACTGGGTGAAACCATCAATGGAGAACGCTACCGAACACAATTAATCCGTTTGAAGAGAGCAATAGCCGAAAAACGCCCGGAATATGCGACCAGACACGAGGCAATAATTTTCCATCGTGACAACGCTCGGCCCCATGGTGCTATTCCGGTTAAGAACTATTTGGAAAACAATGGATGGGAAGTTTTAGCCCACCCGCCTTATAGCCCACACTTTGCCCCTTCTGACTACCATTTGTTCCGGTCGATGCAGAACTCACTGGAGTACGATTCACATCAGAACAGGGTATCAAAAATGGGCTTGATTCATTCTTGGCCGCCAAGTCAGCGCAGTTCTTTTGGGATGGAATTCACAACTTGCCAGAAAGATGGGAAAAAGTCATAGCTTCAGATGGGCAATACTTTGAATAATATTATTGTACATGTTTGTACATGTTATAGATCCAATAGCAGTTCGTGCTTTAAATTTACTGCAGCAGATATGACTGCTGCTCGTAAGGGAATTGCCAAGCTTCTTCTAGAATCGACTCTTAGCGACAAACCACAGAAAGTAGCAATTAAAGAAAATAGAATAAGACATCGACAACGTTCCGAATTCTATGACTTTATCGACCAGAAGAACGTAGATGATTAGCTATAGTCCATGCTTCATAACAATACAGTGCAACGCTCCATATATATGTCTAGATCAGTTTCTTCTTGATTTCTAGACCTAAATATGGAATCAATAATTGGTTTTGAACTTAGTAAAAGAAAAGAGAAGCTTTAATGCTAGTATAAAGAGGTGTCAATTGATAGATCACACACTTATACAATTTTAGATGGTATAGTAGAGGGACACAGAAGAAAAGGGAGACACACATTAGAGTACGTAAAACAAATTGTAAATGACGTACGTTGTAGCAGATACTGCGAAATAAAAACACTTGCTCCGGATAGGAGTGGATGGAGAGCTGCATCAACCAGTATCAGGACTGCTGACTATAACAACAATATCAATAATAACTTTATAAATCTCCACAGATTAGCTTCAAACAAAGGCTTCAATAAAAAGTCATTCTAAAAATTATTAGAATTTATGTGCAATATTATATACGCTGTTCTTTCACTCTTTTGGTCAAATTACTGGAGAAAAAGACATAAAACTTTTCCAAGGTACGGATACCATTTCTTTAAATCAGTCGTATATTTAAACGATATGTACTTTGTAGACAATTTCAAACTCTTATGTCGGAAATAAATGCAAATTAAATTTAAATTTAAAGAATTTGAAATCTTTTTGTGGAAAAAAGACGTTTCTGACTGCGCTGGGATTCGAGCCCAGGTCTTTCGATTGCCGTTCGACTGCTCTAACCACTGAGCTACACAGGCGTCCGACATCTCCTTCTCCACAGGAAGATCTTCTTATATCGCCTAAATTATTTCAAATTAATTAGTTGAGTTTGAAATGTCTGCCACTGCCTACATTATCGGAGAAGATATTACTTTCGATAAAGCCAATGAGACTAAGTTCATGAAACATAATGACCTGTCTACAAAGACTCCTTGCTTGTCCGTAAAAAAATAATATTATATATAATACTTATTTATAAATTTAACTTGTAACTTATTTATAAATATAAACTTATTCATAGATATTTATAATATAAATATTTATTTACTTATAACTTATTTATAAATAATACTTATTTAATCTCGACATGTTATGGATTGTAATGTAGTATTTTTGTATGATAATGTATGCGTGTTACACTGCGGAGTTTAATTGTCAGAAATATGATATAACAGCAATTTTAGAAATCAGTTCTAAATATAAATTACCACTATATGATTAATGTAAAATAATTTTGAATGAGTCAACAAGCACTTATTGACATGCATGTAGGTGAGCAACTGCCCCTTTTTTAGGGAGCAGTTAACTTACGTCGAAGGAACACAGCGCTCCTTGCAATAGGGAGTGTAGTTGCACCGTATCGTCAGGCAAATGCAAAAGCAGGCGAAAGTACAACTTTTAAGTTTTTTATGATTTACATGAAAATGCTCATTGAAATGGTGTTTTCTGTATATATATATAAGTACTTTTTGGTGCATTGCGATCTATTTACAAATAACCTAACCTCAAAGTTCAGATTTTAAATAAATTCACAACATTTTAAGAAATTAAACAAATTCTCTAAAAGATATATAATAATTAACGGGAATTTCAGAAATATCAAAACAATCGAATTATCCATTGAAAAATACAGTCAAATTTACAAATACAGTTAGTTTCGTAAGGCACAACTGCTCTAAAAGCATGAAACTTAGTACTTTTTAGCATGAAGGGATCTCTGCTTAAAATGTATGGATTTATCACCAGGATAGCAAGAACGAAACCTGCTATAAAAGCATGTCCACTCTTCTTGCTATTACACGGAAAACGAACCCGGCAGTTTGCTCGTTCGCGACAGTGGCGTCAGTCAGTTTGACGCCACTGTCGCGAGCGAGCAAACTGCCGAGTTTGTTTTCCGTGTATAGCCAGATCTCTTTTTCCGTATATAAAAAAACACTGAAGCCAAAATCTTTCTTCCTTCGTGTTATCGTATCGATTCTTTGAAAGGAATAGAATAAAGTTAATGTAGAAATTGGGAATAATTCTTTTCGGTTCTTTATCCACAATAAATAGACACGTAATTTTTTTGATTGGTCAAAAAAATTTTTGTTATAATTATACGATTTTTCGAATTTTCTAAGAAATGATATTTTCGATATAGCAAGCGCACTTTCAAGCCTGTCTATCTTGAAAACAATTGTTCGCACGAAAAATTTTCCAAATTACGAAAATGAGGGTTTTGACTCTTCTTTACAGAGATTGTTGCGAAGAAATTGTTTAAATATTTTTTAACATACAAAAGTAAAGAAATAAACGCAAAATCGTTTTTTTCCAAATTTGGCCCCTTTCGAAATTTTTTTTTTCGTGGATTTAGATTCTTTGAAGTCTGTTATAAAATATGACAATTGAATCAAAATGGCTGGATCATTGATTCGGAAGTTATGGAATTTTGAAGAGCCTCGCGCGCAATCCGGGCGCTTCCACGCGCGGCGAGCGTTTTACCGAGAAAATTTTTCGTGCGAAAAATTGTTTTCAAGATAAACAGGCTTGAAAGTGCGCTTGCTATATCGAATGTCAATCTAATATGGAATGACCCATATAGCTTAGTCCCAAAATCACTAAATATTCATAATTTTTAAAATGTTTATTATGAATAATACTTTCATATCTTTGATATATTGCAGAATTTATGTTTGAGATTATCACGTTTTATTATGGTTTCTCATAAAATTTTTGCTGAATGTCCTGAAATTTATATCTACCATTCCAAATTTTTTATTTCTGTGATTACATCTGACATCAGCAGAGCTAAAATATCCCGCAAATTAATTTTTATTATAATTGGCTGAATATAAAAAAGTTACAATCTAGGGAATGGAAAAATACTTCTAAGACTCACTTTTAATGAAAATGCCGTACTTCGCAATTTTGATTATTTATCAATACAATAAGGAATGCTGTAAAATCATTACTTTTTACCTTGAATTTGTGCGCAACTCACCCTCTAACTTTTGAAAATAATATTGAAATTTCTGTCACTGCCTACATTATCGGAGAATCACTAGTCGCGTATCAGATAGGATACGTTGGCGACAGGTGTCCTCGTAGACAATTTTAAACTCTTATATATCACAAATAAATGCAAATTAAATTCAAATTTAAAAAATTTGAAATCTTTCTGTGGAAAAAAGACGCTTTTGACTGCGCTGGGATTCGAGGCAGTCGACCGGCAATCGAATAACCTGGGCTCGAATCCCAGCGCAGTCGAAAGCGTCTTTTTTTCCACAGAAAGATTTCAATTTCTTTATATTTTATTTTAATATAAAATTTATAAATTCATTGTGAAATTAATTGCTCTCTTTTACTTCTCCCGTTTTCTCTCCATTTCTTCCTTTTAACCACCTCTGTCTCTTCCAATTCTCCAGTCTCTTCATCTAAAAATAATAACATTTATATTATAAGTTTATGGGCTACATTTAAATTATTTACTATAAATTTAATTACGGAAAAGATTATGAATTTTCTAAGAATTTTCTCAACGTCATGAAACTCCACTGAATTTTCATGAAACTTATCTTGAAGCTATCAAACTGTAACAGAATTTTTAAAAAATTTTCATAAAATTAGGAAACTGCAACAAAATGTTCAGTTACATGCGGCTGCATAAAATTTCAGTTATTCAAAACGTAAAATTATTCCAATTACAAAAAAACATAATTTCCAGAGACAAGTATCAGAGTATTCAACACTTTGTGACTGAAAATTTAGAAATTTTTTTCTGAATTTACTAAAAAGTAACTGAATTTTCTGAAATTCTATCTTATTTCATGAAACCCGAAAGCCAATTATTTACAACAACATCGTATGAATAAATTATAATTTGCAATATAATCAAAATATTAATTATATTCTTACCTTCAATTTCCTCACCTTCCTCAACATTATCTTCCATCCCTACATCCTCTTCTGAAATAAAATTAAAATCAACTTAATTATGACCTGTTAAATGGAAAGATATAAAAGTAATAAAATATTCGTAAAATTATATTTATTGTAACGATACTTACTATTATTTTCGTTAGTTAGCAAATTAAGTTTTAACTTCATCTCCTCCAATTCCTTTTGGTGTCGCGCTTCCATATCCTTCAATAATTTTAGATTTTCATTCTCCATCATTAATTACACTTTTATAATATTAATCTATTTGGAACAGAATAGAAACTCTTTTGTTTTTAATATTGATTTTAAGATACTCAAATAAAATCAATATCACCTATGTAAGAAGTTAGGCTTACTTATAAATTTTCATCACAACATCAAGTCAATAATGCGGAAATTCGAAAAAATTTAGAAATGATAGCCAAATACAAACAGTAATTAAAAAACTAAAGAAAACAATTGAGCAGTTGCGTAAGGAAGAGAGTGATAAAAAACTTACAAAAACTTTTTTCTGAGAGTAAATGAAACATTACATAATAGGTTACAAGAAATTTATAATTTTTTTTCGGAGAAGGCAGACTATATTATAAAATCTGGAAATGCATCCTCAGTGAGTCGTCTTTGAAAATATCGTTTTTGCAATATAGGTTTAAAGGAATTATAAAAGACTGCATGCCCCGAGGTTACGATTCAATATATTTCAATAATTCCTGACGTCTCTAAATCCCACCTAAAAACAATTTGAAATCTGAATATGTATCCTGAGTGAGTCGTCTTTAAGAATATTTCAATGCATTTTTTTGCAATATCGATTTAAGGGAATTATAAAAGATTGCTTGCCCAGAGGTTAGAATTCAATACATTTCAATAATTTCTGCCGTCTCTAAATACCACCTAAAAAAATCTGAAATCTGAATATGTATCCTGAGTGGGTCGTCTTTAAGAATATACTCCAATGCATTTTTTTGCAATTTCGATTTAAGGGAATTATAAAAGATTGCATGCCCAGAGGTTACGATTCAACACATTTCAATAATTTCCGCCGTCTCTAAACACCACGTAATAGTATATTACGTGCCTAGGCGCACAATGAGGGTTATTGCGTGACGAGCGACAATGCTCGCAGGAGATCGAAGTCGAGGCGCGATCAGTCCTGCGAGCCGAAGCCGAGAAAGGTAAACATCGCACGAGATTTTAAATGATCTTACCCCCGTGTTGTACACGGTACTTTATACAACAAAAGCATGTTTTTCTCGCTTTGTGACGTGTGTTTTACGGGCGTAAAGTTTGTTATTTAAGTCCTGCGGGCGTAAATAGGGAGTGGGGGGTGCTTAAATGACTACTTTTAAGCACTCCATCCCTATTTACGCCCTAGGGCTTAAATGACAAACTTTATGCCCGCAAAACAAGCGTCAAAAAGCGAGAAAAACATGCTTGTGTTGTATAAAATATATTTTGAAATCTGGAAATGTATTCTGAGCAAGTCGACTTTACGATGTAAATATGAATCAGCCATGAGTATATCACTGACTACAATCAGCGTATATACGCTGATAAATCAGTTGAATTTTACTGATTCATCAGCGTATATATGTACGCTAAATAGAATCAGTGGTATTCTTATAGCTAAGAATCAACAGAATCTCGCTGATTCAGAATGGAGGGTTGGAATATTCCAATACATTTTTTTGCAATATTCATTTGAAGAAGACATAAAATATTCCGTGTCCAGATTATATGCGTCGGCTCTATTCAATAATTATTCTCGGCTCTGAATTCCAACTTGAGTGTGTTTTGAAATATGGAAATATATCTTTAGTTTTTCGGCATTGAGAATATATGAACTAATTTTTGGGCACAGGTTATCAAAATTAAATAGTAAATGTTCTCCACTTGGAAGTGGTGCCTGGATAAATTCTTTAAAATGTTTTTCAAAATAGAAAAACAATTCAATTTTTTAAAGGCCGTAGCAGGATAAGCATGTTCTGGGAGCGCCCGCTCGGATTTGATCCATATTGCGAGGGTAAGTGGCCCCCATTAAAAGATAAATTCACCCCAAGTATCAACTCGAAAAAATTTTTTAAAAAAAAGTTATGAACGGATTTTGAAAAATCAAAATATCTAATTTTCTCGAAAACGGCTCAACCGATCTTGATAAATAAAATATATGTTACAGAGAGTACTAAAGAGGTTCTGAAAAAAATTCAAGAACCCATTCCGTTTATAAAAAGAGGGTAAAATTTTTTTTTTAATTTTTGAATAATTTTTTTAACGTGAATTACTTCTTGAACACCCACCATTTTTTTCTATATCATGCTCAAATTCAAAGTGACACTTTATATGAATGCGAGGGTATATCAACAATTATCCGCACCCTGTCTGCGGAATTGATCGTTATCAATTTAAAAAAAAAACACATCTCTACATGATCACCTTGTTTTCAACACCCTTTATCCACCTGTCAACAAGCTTCTTCTTTCAGTCACAAAATTCAGTTTATATATTTCCCCATACATCTCTTTCTCGAAGCTTGTGTCCATGACCTACGTTTTGACCTTCATGAGAGTACGACTGCGCAGGCTTCGAATGCCGCACGAGTTGGTTCGCAAAAAGCACCTGATTTTCAATTGTTTTGATTCATGCTAAATAGATGTACTTATCTAAGGTTCGCGTTTTTATTTCATTCTCAGTTGTAGTCGTTTCCTGATAAGTTGTAGGATGCTGTTATACCGCGTTTGAACCAGTGTTCCCAGAACGTGGACGTAAACTGCCCCCACCATGGACCCTACCCGCTCATAGCTTCTTCCTCGCTCCACTGCCATAGGTTGTTTGAATGAGGAAGACACAATGAGCTCGAAGCATCTATGGTGGGGAACGTTTACGTCCACGTTCTGCGAACACTGGTTTGAACTACAGGAAGTATACCTATACAGTATACCTATTGGAAACAAATGATACTTTTCCCAAACTGTTGAATCGTAATCGTTCTACAAATAAGAATGAAATAAAAACGTGAACCTTAGATAAGTACATCTATTTAGCATGAATCAAAACAATTGAAAATCAGGTAATTTTTGCGAACGAAATCGTGCGGCATTCGAAGCCTGCGCAGTAGTACTCTCAGGAAGGGCAAAACGTAGGTCATGGGCACAAGCTTCGAGAAGGAGATATATGGGAAAATATATAAACTGAATTATGTGACTGAAAGAAAAAGCTTGTTGACAGGTGGATTAAGTGTATTGAAAACAAGGCGATCATGTAGAGAAGTGTTTTTTTTTTAAATTGATAACGATAAATTCCACAGACAGGGTGCAGATCATTGTTGATACACTCTCGCATTCATATAAAGTGTACTGTGCCGTCCACTATGCAGCAAATACGTAAAAATAAATGAGATATTGTACGTGATCATCGTAAAACTTTCATGAGTATAGAAACAATTGCTTCAATGAGTCATAGGGTATCAATTGTTCCATACATTGTAGGGGACAAAGAAGTTTTTATTTTTTAACTATGAAGTACCTCTCCGAAAATTTCCGAAAAAATATATATTTCAGTCATCAAGATCGGCTGAGCCGTTTTCGAGAAAATTAGATTTTTTGATTTTTGTATATTCGTTCATAAATTTTGTAAAAAAAATTTATTCGAGCCGATACTTGGGGTGAATTTATCTTGTAATGGATGCCACTTACCCACGCAATATGGATCAATTCCAAGCTGGGGAACACAGACCATGCTTATCCTGCTACGGCCTTTTTACTTGGGAATAAAATTACTTATTTTCTCTCAAGAAACTTTAAACTGTATTGTTAATTATATTTTACGTTTATATTTCTCATTGATTTATTTTCAGATGGTTAGAAATAAATTATTGATTTTGCTTAGGTAAAACGTGATATTGTATTGAATTAGTTTTGCAATAAAAAAAAATTTGAGATTAGGGGCAGGAACGCAGATTCTGCAGATTCAAAAACTTCGGTTTATCCTCAGCACTATGTTATGTTGACGTTCAACTTTGAAAACCAAAAGGTATTTAAATCGCTATGAAATTGTCTTTTTTAAAAAAATATAAAATTTTCATTGAAGGTAAGTTTTTTTGCGAATGCAAATTTTTTTAAACTTTCAAAAAAATTTTTTATAACGGTAAACAGTTGAGTCCGTTAAATTCTCATCTCCAATGAAAATCATTTATTATTTCAATTCAAACTTTTCTATTTGGGAAAGAATTTCTAAAGGTTTTTTTTTAAATGGCGTTTCCAAGATGCAATAACAATAGAATGTCAATGTTGACACAAGGACTTATCTAAATTATTGATTTTTGAAATGTCATGAAGTAATCTGAATTTATTTAATCTATAATCTCAGAAACATCACGAACTGAGTTGCAAGTAATGCGTTCGATTTTTTCAACAGGGTTGTGTAGTTAGTATAAGCCACTGGCCGCGAAGTCCCGGCCGCCAGCTTCAGCGTCATGACAAAGATCAGGTGCCTCTGACTGACCCTCATTCAGACATCTCTGGGTGAGGCCTCCCGACACCGGTCCTCCTGGTCCGGCCACATTGAGCGTCGAAAGATGGGCTCCCCCATGGTCGGCACCGACCGATCACCAGGAGATGCCGCGTCGAACACTGACCGATGAGTTCCCACATAGCCGATTTTCGACATGTCTGAGGGCTCAGCGTCAGGTGCCCCTGACTGACCCTCATTCAGAAATCTCTGGGTGAGACCGACCGACGCACCAGTATCCTCGGCCCTTTGGATACCGCCATGGCCGAGGCCCCGCCCAGGACCGGGTCCTGTCAGATACCGCTGACCATGCCCAGTCTGGGGAATCACTGACCGACCGACACACCAGTACTCTCGGCCCGCTGGATACTGCCATGGCTGAGGCACCGAGGGTGGGGCGCCAACGCTCAGATATTGCTGAGCGCGCCCTTCTCCACAGTGACAGACTGACGAAACGTCCGGACAAGATTCTAGGGTGACCCCCTCCCCCCGAGAGGAACCGGACTACGACACTGATTTGTAACCCGCTGACAGTTAAGTCAAAATAGAACTGACATTTTCAGTTGAGTCAAAATGGAACAGAGATTTTCAGTTAAGACAGTTTGTTCACTTGTTTGCGAGTTAAGTCAAAGTCGCTCGGGACCATCAGTATGAGGAATAAAGCGATATTTTTGATTCTGGTTAATGCTTAAATTTATAGCGAATTTTTCGAGCTAAAAGTTATGAGAACTTTGATTATTGATAAAAAATTGAAGTTTTGCCGAATTGACAATAAGATTGGTATCGGCAGAATCGGTAAAGACTCACGGAAATTTCTGTGCATAAATCAACTCGATATGATTATCATTCTCGCTTGCCATATTCCGAAAAATGAGTTATAGGTATAAAATTTGTTCACTTTCGATGATTGAATTAAATTTCTATGAAATACAGTATTTTTGTACGAAACTTGAAAAAAACTCTTTTATCAAAAACATTATCTGGTAAAAAGTTGTATACTTCAGAAGCATTAATTTTTACAGTACGTTAGTAATAATTTATCAGGTGTATAAATAAGTTTCCGTCGTTTTCTAATCATGAATCGGGCATTAATTGTGAAAGAACGGAACGCCAACTTTTGTCAAACGGCGGAAATTTATTTGTACACCTAATATATAGTATATAACATTACACACAACATATATAATATATAGTATACTAACATATAACATTTTAATGTCAAAAATAAGTTGGAAGAAAGGAATTCTTACTTCATTTTCAGCATCTCCGTCAAAATCAAATGCTGCTACTGCTCTTACACTGTCACTTGCAACTGTCCAATAAAGCTCATTTCCTTCGTGATCAAAAACCGTCACTGAAGAATTGCCACCGATTATAACTACTTGATTCTTAAGCCATCCAAGTCTTCCAATATGAATACAGTGCACACTATCTTTCATCTATAATTCAAACCATATAATTATATATATATATATACAGTAAAACCCCGTTTATCGCAACACCTTCCAATCAAATGCCTCCCGTTTATCGCAAAAACGGAGGGGTTCCCACTTCTTCGCCACCAGCTTGAATATCTGATTATCAGCACATGCGCCTAAACGAATAATTTCACGCGCTTTCGCTGTTTATCATTGTTTACAGTTGTGTTTTAATAACCTCGAATGCGTTTTTTTATTGTCATTATATGTGCAATCATAAATGAGTGAAAACGTGGAGCCGAACGATGGTACGTAAACGACTAGTACAAACAATAAATTTTAATTACTTTAAAGCTTACATATTTCTCTCATAATTTTCGAATGCATGATTGAATTTTGTCAGTAGAAATATTCTCGCATTTTGTAAAACAATTGATTCGCAATTGGTAAAGCCATTGCTGTACTAGGCACAACTCATGCTATCATTTGTCATAATAATATACATTGAAATGTGAAAAATTTATATATTTTTCTGTTACATATAAAACACAAATATGTAGCAATATATACATAAACGATAGTTTGGAAAGAACTGCTAAATAAAGGATTTCAAAAACATTTATGCATTTCATGAGGAAAAAATGTACCTCTCAAAATAAGTACGGATTCCAAAGACGCTTAAAAAAATGTAATAAAATCATTTTAATAAATTAATGGCTACAAATAATTTCATATCTCCCTAATATACGAAAATTCATATAAATATATGCATCACAAATTTAAAAGTGAGGGGTATTCCCGCCTATCCTTAAGAATCACGTGACCATCCCTTCTACTAATAAGAGGGGGGAAAAATGATAAGGTTTATTGCGATAAACGGGAGAGACAAGTTGCAATAAACGGGAGTTGCGATAAACGGGTGTTGCGATAAACGGGGTTTTACTGTATATACACGGAGAAAAATGGTTCGAGTAATTTTACTCGACTCTGTTGGTTAAACTTGGGACATAAGGACATTTCAACATCTTTTAAATCCTAGTCGAGTAAAATGAATTTGATAATTACTTAATTCGCCCAACGTGAAAAAAATAAGCGTTAGATAAGGAATAGTGATGAGTTCAGTAAAGCGTGGACTAATGCAAGGCATCCATATGCGTTAGTGGGTTAACGTGAAAAGTATATCACTGTCACGTCTCGCGACTTTATCGACTAAAAGTTACGAACAGATTAAGAAACCATTAAAGGGATCAATATAACATTAACGTGTGTGTGTGATTTTATCGATCCAATTTACAGCCAGATCTACAGAGTAATAAAATTATCAATATGGTATTACCATGTGTCGTTGTAATACCCACACAAGATAACAAATTGACTGACTAAAAGAAAAGGTGAATGAAGCCCTAGCATACCAACGCACTACCACATGCACTTATCACACATAAAAAAGTCACTACATGTACCTTTTAATAGCATGCTCCTTGTCAAAGTTGACCTTTTAAAATCCTATAACAAGCGAAAGGTCCAACAGAAGTTCAGTCCAGTTCTAGCTCAGTAAAACCAACGCCACGACGTAATATCTATGAGAAATCAGTCCAGTTCTAACAGATTTTTAGCTTGGAATTCAGTGACAGTTGAAAGTAAAAGGAAGTCAACTTGGAGAATGCTCCAAAATAACAGGGATTAGTAAATCAACCATCTGAACCGATTGGACTATAACATTCTACAGCCTATTCAAGACTCATCTCAAAAAACCCACAAAAAGAAGATTCAACACATCAAAATTCGACCTAACTGGACTCAATTACAAATAAATTTGTCTCCAACTAAGGGTGAATACAAACAACTTTGAATTTTCTATCTTGTTACCGTATTTCCATTGTGCTAACTTACAATTTATTTTTGTGTTAATAAACATATTTCATATAATTAATTCCTTTTTATTCACTCTCATTCCTCATCCTTAGAGAGGATCATCCTTCCAGTCCTGACATAGGGGGAAATCTTAATTAAGAGAAATGTTACGTTTCTGACGAAATACGCACACGCACACTTACAACGCTGAGACAAAAAATTGAAAACTTTCTTATATAGTGACTGCAATAATTATTCAAAAATTGTGAAATAATATATTCAAAAATTATTAGGTGCACAACTAAGTTCCCGCTGCTTTTCTTTTTTATGAAAATGCAACTTTATTGTGAAAAAATGGTTACAAATGAATCATTCAGAGTAAAGCCTATCGTTAGCCACAACTTTTGCCCATCTTCCTGGTAGAGCTCGAATACCGTTACGGTAAAAGTGTTCATCTTTTGAGGCCCACCACGAATCAAGCCATTTTTCGATGTCTTCATATAAGCGGAACTGCTGATCAGCCAGACCATGTGCCATCGACCGGAGCAAGTAATAATCGGACCGCGCAATATCTGGGAAATACGGCGGGTAGGGTAGTACTTCCCATTTGAGCGTTTCCAGGAAGGTTTTAACGGGCTTGGCAACGTGAGGCCGAGCGTTGTCATGCTGTAGAATCACTTTTTTGTGTCTCTGCTCGTATTGTGGCCGTTTTCCGCCCAGTGCTCGCCTCAAACGCATCAACTGCGAATGAAAGAGAAAATCAACACTTCCCGCAAATGACGATTATTTACCATAAAATCAGACATTTTCACACAACTTAAAGTATATGACGCCAAAACAAAATCACTAATGTGTCAAAACGGTTTGTTTACCATATGTCTAAGCTTGGTTCATGACGTTTTGGATATGTCAAAATTGACCAGCACTTACTGCTGGAGCCATCTATTCACAAACAGCGGGAACTTAGTTGCTCACCCAATATTTTGTGTAAAAACATTTATAAAAAGATTCTTTTATTTTCTGTGTTGTATATTTTCAAAAGATGTATTTTACAAATGTGAATTCCAGATTATTATTATGCCTAATAAATTTATGTGAATTCTAAATCCTGTGCAGATTTTATATATTTTATGAGATACAGTTATCAAGACTTTTGCTTTTGAACTTTTCACAAAATCAATTAAATTTTAATAACTTGAGTGAAAAATAAAGAAGTGATCATAAATGAATTAAGAAAAAATTATGAGTCAAGAATTTATTAAACTTAAAGAATCTATATAACTAGATTATGTGAACATTTCAAATAAATTATTTAATTAATATTATATTAGACTGAAACAGGATTTTTCATAAAAGTGCTAGATGAGAAAAAAGACTTTTCTCACTAGATTGACTATAGTTTTTATGTCTTAAAAGCAACGAAAGATTCACATGGAATGGGAATTAGAACACTTATTGTAGTCACTTGGCATCGGCTTTTGGATGGGACTGAAATTGTAAAAAAATTTATTGACGATTTCAATAATTGCGTAGACCTTTTAATGAAAATTTCTAAAAAAGTTGTCGAAATTCTCATTGATTAGTCATATCCAAAAGTCGATGACAATTGAAGAAAGTTTTTCCAACTAATAGTTACTGTGCAGAAGCCTTAACTTCCATCTCCTGGGATCAAATTAATAACTTCCTACTGAAATAAACAGTAATTGTATTTTATATGTTGATATGTCGGCCTCTTTCAGTTTGGAAGATTTTCTGCCGTAGCTATGGGCGCGTGATCGCCAAAGTCTGGCAGTTAGATGCACGCACACTCAGGGAGTGTGACGCCACTGTCGCGAGCGAGCAAACTGCCGAGTTCGTTTTCCGTGTACCGACCAACAGCTGCCAAGGGGCTTCCTAGAGCTCCTCAGGAGAGATGCGTAGTTATGGTACAGGAACTGCGCGTAAACCATAACGACCTGGGAGGAATTAGAACAAGGGTCGAAAAGCTTTTACCTATCACCGGAGGAACGAAGACACGTAGACCAACAAATCAGTGACTGGAGACAAGGGCCCAGAAAGCCCATACGAGTTTACGCTGCAGCACTACTCACCCTCTTGAGAATACGGGGTGGCTACGACAACGAGAGGGTTTTGGAGACCCTATACTATAACATGAATACGGATCTACGTATGTCCGAAAAAGGCCTCGACCCCCAAAGAGCTGATGCAGCGGTTCCAGGAAATCGAGGAGGTACACCAGACATGGCTCCACATACCATACGTTTGCTTACCTGGATTACCACAACCTACCAGAAACACATAGAAGTGTTGGCAAAGGTATTCCAGAAATTATATTACGCCAGACTCTAGTCCCAACCCGGGCCGGACTTAAATATTTAGGGCATATTGTGGACAAATACAGGCTCAGGAGAGATCCAGAAAAGGTAGCAACAATCAGGAATTTGGCCCCTCCAAAGAATCTTAAAGAGACACGCCGTTTTCTAGGTCTCATATCCAGGTATCGCTGATTTATTAAAGACGTCGCCCACATACCTGCTCCTCTGCACCGCCTGTTAAAGAAAAGGGTAAAATAGGAATGGACCAAACAACATCAAGAAGATTTTGATAAACTCAAGGAAAGTTAAATTACTGCACCAGTTTTAGTTTGTCCGGAGTGGACGCTAGTCACGAAGGCTTGGGAGCCGCCCTTTCACAACAGGGGAAATACGGAGAGCGAATTGTCGCCTACGCCAGTCGCACTTTAACAAAAGCCGAGCGAAACTATTCGACAACGGAGCTCAAATGTTTGACAGTCAAATGGGACATATGGAAAAAGCAGGATTGCCACAAAGGATACCATTTTACCGTCCTAACAGACTATTTGTCACTCAAATGGCTGGGACAGATGGACAACCCATCCAGCCGCCTCACACAATGGGCAATGGAGCTCAGCCAATAGGACTTCGCGGTAAAATACCGCAGAGGCAGCGAAAATCTACTCGCCGACACCTTGTCTCGCCAGCCAATACTGACCAGTGAAATCTCAAACTAGAGAAACTACCACCAACGCCGAAAGAGGGCCGTCGAAAAGACCCAAAAGCACATTCAGAGTACACCGTTAGAAACGGCAGATTATATCGTCACATCCTCCATACTCTGGATTTCAACAATACCGATCCGGGTGACTGATGGAAGATATGCATAACTCGAGCCGAGCTAGAGAACGTGCTAAGGGAGGCACACGACGAACCGACAGCAGGTCATTTAGGGCCGGCCAAAACACTAATCGACCTGGCCTGTCAGTACTACTGGCCGGGAATGCTGAGAATGGCCGCAAAATATGTTCGAACCTGTGCCAGCTGCCAAAAATACAAATCGCAGCAACAAGCAGCCGCCAGCAGAATGCACGCCACCTACGTATATCAGCCAGGGGAAATGATTTCGACGGACCTGATCGAGCCACTACCGAGATCCACCGCGGGGCACACTTGGCTCCTAGTGATCCAATCCGTTTTACCAAGTGGATCGAATTTTGTCCTTTAGAGAAAACCACCGAAAAGGCTGTCTCTAAAGCCATAAGAATCGAGATTTGCCGACGGCACAGATGCCCAGACGTCATCGTGCCCGATAACAGACGCTAATTCACTCCACTGTACACACCGCAGTGCAACCCAGTAAAGAGAGACATCCGAGTCGTAAGGACGATGATGCTCAGAATGTCTCAAAAAACCAGAAGACTCGGGACAAGTACCTACCGGAACTGACGTTCGCTTAAGAAAAATCCTGAAAAAGATCCAATACCGCTCGGACAAAGCAGCAGACTTCAACGCCAAACCAGCCGGGAAATACGAGGGTCCCTCCGCCGTAAGAGAATTCATTATCCTTCGATATTTCGTGCAGTACAGGTTGCTCCGCAACGACCCTCAAAGACAATATGGCTGCCTTGGAGGCAGAATTGGAAGTAGAGGATTTCCTACGCTTTAAACAGGTTAGTCCACTCCACGATAGGGTTACAGAACAGGACCCTACGACAAGGAGACCTACTAGGCCAACTTTTTATTAACATCAAGGGCCAGACCAACGGCTAATATGACCACGGCAATTACCACCAAGCCGCGGATCCAATATATAGAGGCGATCCGTGATCTGGCTTTATGGTCCAAATATTTGAGCCTTATAACGGCACACAGGCCAATCACAATTGGTGACTTGCCTGGAACAGTGGCGTTTACACCATCAGCTGCGTTCACACAGCCAGTGCCGCACATGAAACCACAGACGACGTCCACTCCACCGGTAGCACCAGAACCATTACCGCCAATAATGCCGAATCCAGAACCTGCCCCGCCTAAACCAGCGACTACAGGAGCACGCGCCCATTGTCAGGTGCCCCTGACTGAGCGTAGCTCAAGTGAATTCTAGGTCCACCAGACGTACCCAAACGTACCCGACCAAACGTCCGGACGAGATTCTAGGATGACCCCCCCCCCCCCCCCGGGACACCGGGCTACGCCACCAATTGTAAAGCGCCGATTCATTAAAGTAACAACATTTTTATTTGTTTTACAGGGATAAATAAATAATGATACGATAACCGGCTCAAAGGCCGACCAGCCACGCCTGTGCCCGCACACCCGCTCCAGCACACACACAGTAAATTTGCACACTAACACCGGCACATAATCTATTGTTTTATATTCGTTCACACATACTCACACACATATACAGATTTTACCTTTCTTGTATTTTTCTCTTGTAATTTATTAATAATCTTTTTCTTGAATAAAACTCAAAATTATATATATATATATAAATATTCGTCTCCAATTTCTTACATCACCTATCTCCACCCCTCCCTTCCACGTACCGAACCCTTGCTGACTGAAGCGTCTGCACATCAGGGGGAAAGTAGGGACGTTACATGTTCATAATTCGTCTCGATTATTAAATATAATAACCTGGAACATTAGTATGCTGACAATCTAACACTTTTCTAAAATTAGAAAACATTTATGTGTGCCCACATGGAAAAAAAAATCTAACTATTATAGTCATCTGAGCTCCACCTATTAAAGTACCGAAATTAATGTGCGAAATTGGAATGAGCTTCTATCAATATTAGCACCAACTCATGCATTTTTAACATGGAATGTCTTATACTATAAAAGAATCGAGCGCATGCCATTACTGCTAGTGTCATATGCTGTCACAGCAATGTTCCTCGATCTTCGCGTTGTTATGGTTGCAAGAAGACTCATCCTATTTTAGCAAGAGTTCTCTTACTACCAAGAGAACACGTTAGGTGATACGTTCGAAAGTAGGTGTGGCCTAACATCTTGGTTGTAAGAAAACTCATGCTGAAACAGGATGAGTTTCTTGCAACCATAGCAAGGTGGACCTGCTGTAAAAGCATAACAAGTGTTCTGCTATTATAGTCAAATTCTTTTCTCTGCGCAAGACGCAGATTACTTCCATTCGTTCCTGTACGTACTGGAACGAGTCTTGCGACTCACGGTTTTCTGAATTCTCCAGTGAAGCCTAGAGTAGAATAAACGGAAGGCTCTTGTATTGTCGTGATAGAATAACAGATTGGTTTTTTGTAATTATGCTACGAGTAATAATATATATTTTTAGAAATTTTTAATGCACGCTTTCATACTTTACTCTACATTTCTGAATTTTTCTGATCTGTGATTCATTCTTGAACCTTTGATACATCAGAAATAACCATAGTGATACTAAATAATTTCTGACTTGTCCATATCACTCAATTTTTATCGAAAGTTGAGTAAAATTACTCGAACCATTCTTCTTCGTGGCTATATATATATACGTGTGTGTGTCTATGTACACTGAGAAAAAAATTTATCCAACAAAACTTTTTTTGTTATCCTGTCCCAACAAAACATTTTGTTTAACCAACAAAATTTGTTTGATATAGCAAAATGTTTTGTTGGCACAACAAAAGATTTTTGTTAGCTAAATACTAACCAAATATTTTTGTTGATTTGACAAAACTGTTTTCTCAGTGTATGCATATTAATGTGCTATAAAAAATGCTTATGTATCTTTTAAAATATGACCCCACTAAAATCAATGTTCTAAATACGAGGGGTAAACCACTCTAAAATCATTATTTTTAAAATTTAAAAATCAATGGCTGAAGAAAGAAATCACAAGTGTAGCTATACGCAACGCGCCGCGAAGAGAAATAACGATAGGATAAACGTCAAGTAAGAAAAAATAGCATTCGATCACTTACGACAGCTTTCATATAATGATGAACGTCTTCTTGCTAATTTCAGAGTGGGTTACCCCTCGTCTAAATGTTTCAATAGCCCTTTACAAAGACTTGCCTCTATTTTCGCATTCAAAAATTCCCTAACATTTCTAGGTTTTTCAGATCTAGACTTTAAAATTTCACAGATTTTTTTAGCATGCTCTATATAAATAGTTGATAAAATTTTGAAGGTTTATAAAATACATGTATTTCGATTCAAAAAACAAATTTTAATTAAAAGTTCTTAAAAGTGAAAATTACGTAAACGTGCTTTATTTTTTCAAAATATTTGTGACTTTCCGCGAAGCAAATAATAATAATAATAATAATTTTAAGAAATCACGTTTTTAGTCTTTTTTAAAAGAAAGAAATCATTTGTTTAACATTACTCATTTCATTTAAGAAAAAAAATTTTGGTTCAAACACAGCACTGGCAAAAACTTAGAAAACAATTGATTTAAATTTATTACCTAGAAGGAAACAAAATTTACCCTTAAATTGAAACAAAAATTCTGTAAACATCTTATTAGGCATGTAGTATGCAACTGCGCAGACATTAATTTCATTAATTAAAAAAAAGAAGCAATCAGGAAATAAGTGTATTTCATTCAAAATCACAACGATTCTTCACAACGATAGTTTCTTCATTGAAATATTTTTGTCATTGAATCTCTGCACATGCATTATAACAATTAAAGTATGAATGGGTTTTTTTGGAAGCGAAAGGTGGTTCTTTTAATGGCTTTTTGAAGTGTGGATTTCATACCGTATCAGTTCTTTTCTGTTGCAGTTCCATTGAACCCCAAAAATCGGTTCTAATTAACACTGGTTTCTATAGTGTAGCATTGAACATTTCAAAAATTTATTTTTTCTCGCGTTGGGGCCTCTTATTCATGAAACTTCACATTTCAAGGAAGTATTCCCACTTTGTACCAAACAATCCAAGTACAATGATTCAGGTTTATGCTCAAGTTCTTAAGGGCATGTGATACTTAAATAAAGTAACAAATTAATGCGTACAACTTGGTTCAGTTTCTACATGTTCATGTCCAAAATACATCAAATATTGTTTTCAAACATGTAGAAACTTGAAATCAATGAAATTTGTTAATTTCAAAAGTATCACATGCCCTGACAGAAAAGCTCAGAAGGAAGCTTTAAAATTTTTCGAAAAATATACTTATTTTTAACACTATTTTAATCAATTCAGCAATAATTACTTCTTTATAAAAAATATCAGCATTGTCTTCGACTCGATAAGCGAGCACATGAGTAGTAGTTCCTACTAGAAGAACATCTCTTTCGTCGTCTGCAAATCTTCCGGTGCATAATGCAGTAATCTAGACATAGAAATACATCAATATTTTAATTTGCTGAAATATTAATAAAAAAGTTGATATACATATAACAATTTTACAGTGTTTAAACTTTAAGGGCATGTACTACAACGATCAATTAAACACGCTATGTTACCACACGGAAAAAAAATTGACACGCCAGTTGTCCATGCCAGTACACCTGCTGCGCAAAATAAAAGAGCTCTGTTGTCTCAGTAATTCGGACTGCTGCTACTATATCTCTCCAGGCAGTGTTCGCAGAACGTGGACGTAAACGTCCCCCACAATAGATGCTTCGAGCTCATTGTGTCTTCCTCATTCAACCAACCTATGGCAGTGGAGCGAGGAAGAAGCCATGAGCTGGTAAGGTCCATGGTGGGGGCAGTTTACGTCCACGTTCTGCGAACACTGTCTCCAGGACTGCGGCTCACTAGAGAACTGGCTGAACGGTAGCTTTACGCTTTACCGTAAAGCTATCGTAAAGCTATCCAAAAGTAGCATTATAACTCATGAATGAGGCAAAATAAACATTCAAAATGTTTTTATCCTTATTCTAGGTTAAAAATAACGTTAACTGGTAATTTAGATATGCAATAATTTTATTTATTTACGCTAAAAATTGAAAAAAACATAATACCTGTCATTCAAGGCAGTGCAGTGGTTCATCACTTTCCATTTCTTCACCGTCAGGATTGAATATTTGTCAGAGTGAAATGAAAGTATAGTTGTGTCTCACTCCAACCAATGATCAACTTTAACGGAGAAGTTCCACAAAAGGTGAACCACTGCACTGCCTTCAATGACAGGTATTATGTTTTTTTTAATTTTTAGCGTAAATACATAAAATTATTGCATATTTCAATTACCAGTTAACGTTATTTTCAACGTAGAATAAGGATGAAAACATTTTGAATGTTTATTTTGCCTCATTCATGAGTTATAATGCTACTTTACGATAGCTTTACGGCAGTGTTCGCAGAACGTGGACGTAAACTGCCCCCACCATGGACCCAACCAGCTCATGGCTTCTTCCTCGCTCCACTGCCATAGGTTGTTTGAATGAGGAAGACACAATGAGCTCGAAGTATCTATGGTGGGGGACGTTTACGTCCACGTTCTGCGAACACTGCTTTACGGTACAGCGTAAAGCTACCGTTCAGCCAGTTCGCTAGAGCTGCCTAACAGTATGATACATGCGCAGTGCTCAAAAAATGTAGAGTGATGCTCCCGCTTTTTGGGACCATGGCTGCACGTGTCACACATAACGTGTGAAGTTGCTGCAGCAGTACCTATAATACAGCTGATATGCCAATTTTTTTTCCTTGTACACGTTATTACGTTCTGGACGTATTTGGATGTATATAGTACGTAGAAGCTTAAATCTATTAAAATTCTAGGAAATAACAAGAAAATGTGAACCAGAAATGAAGAGAAATAGGGGACCCTCGATCAATTCCAGGAAAACATGTCTAGTCACGCCCGACACTCATTGTTGTATTGAAAAAATATGTAAACGAAGGTCAGCACCAAGGGATAAGTCAGCGTGTGTCTATAAGTTGGTCTTGTAAGCAGAATAATAGTGCAGAATATTCTGCAGTTTCGAAATTATAATATCTCTTCGGTCTGTTTTTCCGATGCTTAGAAAGTTCTTTAGCCAGGATTGCCAGATGGACTGCCTTTTCGCTAATTGGTGAAATCAAGTGTGTTTGCGGTGAAACAAAATTTAAAAAGTCGCCGGGCGACAAATTTGGCACCTTTTTTCAACAAGTGAGCGATTTTCGCAATTTACTTCGATTATAATTTATAATGCCTTTGTTAAAACACAACCACGATGCCTACGTACTAGCTGCTGATATAACAAATATCTAATACATAAATATAAATTAGATAAATACATAAAATTAGGTAAAGATCCATTAGAAAAATTAGAAATTTCAAATGTAGTTTATAAGATTCCATGCTTGGATTGATCGAAAACTTATGAAAGGTGAAACTGGAAGAATGCTTTTTGTTGCCATAATGTAATTACGAAACACAGAATAAATAATAAAAATGGTACAGGTATTCCACGTGTTTTTTATTGGGATAATATTAAAATTTGACATAAAGAGTCTAATTATTTCAAAAGAATATTTGCAAAAATGTTTTACATAAGAAAGAAAGGAGTAAATAGTATTAATGTGATTACTGACTTAAAAGATTACAACTCTTTCTATGATATCATTTTAGATAAATTCATGTAAAATTAAAAAAAAATATTCAATAAAAGTAATGAACATTATATATTTGATTCCATATTTTAGAACAATAAAATTTTAATTCTATCAATTATCAGTCGTAGCCAATATTATTTTTAATCACAAATACACTTAAACATATTACCTTACATATAAAAACCTAATAAACTACATTTATATATAATATGATACACTTTCGTCGAATCACGCACACGCTCGCTTACAATACTGAGACATAAAACTTGGAACTTTGTTATATAGTGACTGCAAGAGTTATTCAGAGCTTTTGGACCAGTGTCGTGACTAGAGTTCTTGAGCCCCGCTCAAGTAAAAATAAATCAACTTTCTTCATAAATTATTCATAAAATATTTTTAAAAATTAATATAATTAATCAATTATTATAACTATTATTATTGATATATATAATATACAATAATTATTAAATTATATTTAGTATACATTTTTATTATAACTACGTATGAAATTTAATGAAAATAAATTTTCAAATGTATATTAAAAAATTGCATTATTATCAAAAAGTATCTTGTTCAAAAACATTTAAAAGAAGGTTCTTTTATTTTCTGTGTTGTATATTTTCAAAATATGGATTCTACAATTGCGAATTCCATATTATTATAGTACCTAAGAAATTTATGTGAAGTCTATATTCTATGTAGATTTTTGACATTTTATGTAATGCATTTATCAATGTTTTTGTTGTTTAAATCCTCAAAAAATCAATTTAATTTTAAAAACTTAAATAAAAAATAAGGAATTGATCATAAATTAATAAAGAAAAAGTGATGATTATTGAGATATAAGTTTTTAGGAATACAAAGAAAAGTGAATTTTTCTCATCAATGGTTTTTATTAATTTTAAATAATTATTCTGCTGTAACTCCATTACATCCATCTCTTTTGGATGTACAGAAATCCGTCTTATAATTGGCGAGCAATGGTAAGTTCAGCTTCTGTTATATCTTTTTCTGAAATTACTTTCCAGTCATGCATGTGGTGTGCAACAATTTGGAAGCTGTTCTCTATTATAATAAAATTACAAACGACATAAAAATGTGGGCCATCTTCGCAAAGTAAAACGATAATGCTATTTTTTGTGATTTTTTTATCATAAAAAATTATCCAATCTGTTACCAAAAAGATGCCAGGGGATGATTTCCATTTCAAATGAAAAAAAATTAGTGTAACCTCAAATACAAAAGTATGTTAATTAAACTATGCAATTAAAGTATAACTAAACTACAACTAATAACTATATTAATTAAACTTGTGAAAAGTACTTACTATTTATCTGGAAGATTAATCCAGTACACAATCGAACAAAAAAACTTAACAATTTTACTTGAAATCACATTTATTACACGCGAGAACTGTTAAGACAACTGAAGACAAGAAATAATTATACCAATAGCGTTAACTTCGACCTATTGTGATCAAATAAATAAGTTCCGACTGAAATAAACTCCAATTTTATTTAGTATTTTTATAACTGTTATCGACTATTAAATATTCTAACTTGGAACATTAATATGCTGAAAATTCAACAGGATTTTCAAATTTAAAATATTTTATGTGTGCCCAAGGCGCAGATTACTTTCATTCGTTCCTGCGTGAATAAATATAGATGGTGGAATAAGTGTTGCGATTTACAATTTACTCAACTCTCGATTGAAGCGTAGAGTAGAATGAACAGAAAGCTCTAGTATTTTTGTGATTGAATAAAAGATTGGTATTTTATAATTATACTACGAGTAATATATATATATATATTTAGAAACCTTTAATGCACGCTTTCAAACTTCACCCTACACTTCTGAATTTTACCCAACTTTGATTCATTTTTTAACATTTAATATATCACAAATAATTACAGTGATACTGAAATAACTTCTAACTTGTCCTTATGCCCATATGTGTTAAAAGCATAAATGTATAATCCTTCACAAAAATCAGGACAAAAAAGGAAAAAAAACTTTCAAAATGCACTACTGCAACCACCATTATTTTGACTTAAATTTGGCAACAATTGGAAACTTATATTAATTAATGGTTTTGAAAAATTTTAAGAATAATCAATTGTGTTATCTTTTACTAATTTGACAAATATCAAATTTTATATCGACCAAAGTTTTTCTTCGACAATATTTTTACGAATTATACTTTGTGATGTTTTGTAAAAGTGCAGAATGGATACTAACTACAGGTACTTAGACATATTATATTATAGATAAAATTAAGTTTATTATTTTAATAAATTTAATCATACCCTTTATAATTATTATAAAGCCACGCAACAAAAACAAATGTTTTTCTGACCTCCAGAGGATGACATACGGTCATCGAAACGTCATCTTATGAGACAATAAATTTGAAAAAACATTCATATTGTCCGAGGCTGGTCATTCTCCTTTCTCTAACACAGGCCCACAAAAAAAAACTTTTTTTCTGAGCCGTGGATTCCAGTATGATATTCCTATGTATTTTTTCCCGCTGAAACCGAATCCGCAACCCGTTGAACCCCTACACGTCAGGATTTTGGCATAACCTCAAAAAACACCAAAAAATTCACTGGAAGCAATAAAATCATCTACTTTATGCTATTTTCAACCCCCTTTCTCCGAATTAGTAATTTCGTAGTCCCATAATCCCCTAACCTGGAAATACCATTACTGCATAACCTCAAAACCTAACCTAACCTCTTTAAGTAGAAGAATCTAGTCTATGAAAACAGAATAAATTTTTGAGTTTTTTGTGGAACATAGTTGAATTACCTCTATAACCTCAAAATTTCCCAACACCATAACCTCAATTTCCCGTTACTCTGTAACCCTATATATTATAACCTCTCAACCACGTCATCTTTTTCTGTGGAGAAGTCTGCTTCTTGCAATCATAAGAGTTTTGTGAGTAAAGTCATAAATCAAGGTCTTCTCTTTATGATTTTTTTAACACCTCTCAGACGTCTGATACCTCAGTATGTTTATTATCCAATATCTTATTTGCAATATTTATGAAATTGTATTTCTTTGTAGTATTCACGCGATTGTTCAACAAAAGGCCATTACCAAACTTCTCCATAGAAAAGGATGATGGAGTTAAGAGGTTATAATATATAGGGTTACGGAGTAACGGGATTTTGAGGTTATGGCGTAAGTGGATTTAAGGGTTATAGCGTCACTTACCTCCAACTATGTTCCACAATAAACTCAAAAATTTATTCTGTTTTCCTAAACTAGATTTTTCTACTCAAAACGGTTAGGTTAAGTTAGGTTTTGAGGTTATGCAGTAATGATATTTCGAGGTTAGGGGATTATGGGGCTACGAAATTACTAATTCGGAAAAAGGGGGTTGAAAGTAGCAAGAAGTAGATGATTTTATTGCTTCCAGTGAATTTTTTGGTGTTTTTTGAGGTTATGTCAAAATCCTGAAGTGTAGGGGTTCAACGGGTTGCGGATTCGGTTTCAGCGGGAAAAAATGCATAGGAATCAGGCCAACCCGACTCTGTGTAGTAGAAATGGCCGATGATTGAGCTTAGGGAGGGCAGAGAGGGCGGTAGATTAGTTATAAAAGTGGTGGTAGGTGGCGCCAAATGTTTGCCAGTGAGGGACGAAGAGAGAAAAGGGGATTGCGCTGTTACATTAGCACGCATAAGTGAGGTTATGCTTTAGTTGTGCTTGCATGTTACTTGTCTCTGATTATTATATTTGCAAATAAGTAACAAAATGTATTTGTGCTAACGTTTGTATACATTGATGGTTTAAATGTGTGGAATGAAATTTTTAATTGAATATAAATTAAATAATTAATGCAAAATCTAGGCAATATTAAATAGAAAATATGTAAAAATTATTACAGATATTTTTTCATATTTTCTGTGTGATTTTTCCAGAATCTCGCATCAATTTTTCAATTTATTGTCGATTACAAATTTTATTCACATTTTCAAAAAGCAACTTATAAAAAAGGTACCCATATATGAAATTTAGAAACTATGTATATTGGAGTCTTTTATATAAGTTGCTTTTTAAGAATGTGAATAAAATTTGTAATCGACAATAAATTGAAAAATTGATGTGAGGTCCTGGAAATATCACACAGAAAATATTTAAAATATCTGTAACAATTTTCACGTTTTTTCTATTTTATATTGCCTAGATTTTGCATTAATTCTTTAATTTATATGAAATTGAAAATTTTTTTCACACATTTAAACCATCAATGTATACATGCATGCGAACTAATACATGTGCACAAAGTCTTAGTTGCAAAAGTGGTGGTAGGTGGCGTGAAATTCCGCCATTTGTATTACACATAGTCGGGTAGGCCTGATAGGAATATCATACTGGAATCCACGGCTCAGAAAAAAAGTTTTTTTTGTGGGCCTGTGTAATTCACCAAGTTTTATTATGCGACCCATCGTACTTTCCACAAAAAGTGTTGCTGGATCCCGGACTATACTGTAAAAATTGTCATTTCTTTTTACGGATCATGAGTCTAGATCCCTTGTAGAAGAAAATAATTGGACCCGATTGGGACTGATTGATACGATTGAACCCATTTCAAAAACATCATTGAAACCGATTTATTAATCGGATGGTCCTTCGTTCTTATTAATTATAAAATACCAATCTTTTATTCAACCACAAAAATACTAGAGCTTTCCGTTTATTCTACTCTACGCTTCAATCCAGAGTTGAGTAAACCGTGATTCGAAAGATTTATTCCACCAGCTATATCTATTCACGTAGGAACGAATGAAAGTAATCTGCGCCTTGGACACACATAAACATTTTTTAATTTCAGAAACGTGTTGGATTTTCAACATACTAATTTTTCACGTTATTATATTTTATAATCAAAATCAATTAAAAACATAAGAAATACAATTACAGTTCATTTTAGTACTCTCTATAAATCCAAAATAGAGGAATAGCCACTGTATTATCTAGTGCGTAATGAAATGCTAACGAGTTCCTAAAAAGTTTCGTTGAAGAAGCAATAGAATTTAGTAAATATGGATTCATAGACAACAACGTGAAAGTACGAGTAACGTTTGAAGGCTTGATCTGCGATGCCCCTGCAAAATCTTTCGCATTGTTTTTAAAAGGCCATACTGGTTTTAACAGTTGCTCAAAGTGTCTGATTCAAGGTCAGTACATTCTAAAACAGATGCAACGGAAAAATAGCAAGCGATCCGGAAGGGTGTGTTTTCCAGGCATAGGGCCATTCAACTTGAAAAACGACGAAGACTTCGCGCGCAACGTTTATAATGATTTCGATGAGGAAACAATTTTAAAAGCAATTCCGAACTTTGGTGGTATTTCATCTGTACCCTTGGATTACATGCTCCTCATTTTACTAGGAGTTGTTAAGAAACTTATTAGTCTATGGCTGCTGGGTCCTTTAAAAGTACGGTTGAGTGCAATGCAAGTTAATAAAATCACTAAGAGGTTGCTGACTTTACGTTGGAATATACCTAGTGAATTTGTAAGAAAACCAAGAACGCTACAAGAGTACAGATTTTGGAAAGCATCGGAATTCCGTACATTTCTACTCTATACTGGACCAGTTGTACTGAAAAACATACTGCCGGCAAAAATGTACTTTAATTTCATAATGTTGCATTCAGCGGTAACAATTTTAATCAGTGACACTCACCAACATGAAAAAAGTAATATAGATAGTGCACACGAAATGCTACAATACTTTGTAAAAGATTTTGCAAAAATATACGGAAAAGAATACGTGTCTCATAATGTCCACAATTTACTTCATATGGCTGCAGATGTAAAGAAGTATGGACCACTTGAGAGATACAGCTCCTTTCGTTTCGAAAACTACATGTCATCGATTAAAGCGATGTTAAGAAAAGGAGATAAGCCTTTAGAGCAAATAGCTCGCAGATATGAGGAAATAGAATCAGCTGAAAAGCTGAATTATTCTTCACTCGTTCCTGAAAGAACTTTAAAGGAACCCCACAGCAAAGGGCCCTTAACAAACCAGTGTACTGACGTGAAGCAGCAATATAAAGTATTGAAAACCGAGTCCTACTCTATTAAGAGCAATAATTGCAACAAGGATAGCTGCATTCTTCTAAAAAATTAGACTTTTATATCAGTTAAAAATATTGTACAATTAAACAATAACGATATTCGCTTCATTGGAACAAAATTTTCGCCAAGTGAAAGTTTGTACGAGGAACCAGACTCAAGATTATTGAATATCCACATCATGAAGAACGATTACGGCGCAACGTTTCAATCTCATTCTTTGGATGATGTAGCGGCTAAAGTGTGGCAAATGCCATGTGGAAAAGGACGAATTTTAATTCCTCTACTGCACTCTTGCCACTAATTGGCCAAGTTCTAGAAACTTCTTCACTTGAAAACTCCGGTAGGTTGGATATCTTATCTTTTTAAAATTCTTTCAGATATTTTAAATACTTTTCATTGAATTTTAATATTTTATTATAATTCTTTGAACTGTTTGAAAATTTTTAAATAAAATTAATATTTAAAGGCTTCTCAAGCTTAAAAGAGGTTTATCATTTATCATCAGATTATCGGCGCCAGCACAGCCGCAATTTTGCTCTGATCGATTAGCATAGTTATCACTTCACTTTTGGCCTATTCTGTAACAGTACTCGTAATCTGTTGGTTCATCTTTGGACTTGGTGTTGGTCTCAGTAAGAAAAATCAAGTTTACACTAATAAAATAATGTTAGCAGATGATTTTTTTCCGAAAGGTACCGTTCATAACTTTTACATTAAAACATAGAATAAAAAAGAGAAAACAGGCAAACACTAATCATAACAAAGTTAATAATTGTACCGAATGAAATAAAATTTTACTTACCTGTACATTATTTAGTGGTCTTTATTCCTTTCACTATCCTAATAGTTTAAATAATAATATACAATATATTTAAATGAGAATGTTTAATATATATGTATATATTGTTTTTTTTTCTTCCGGGAATAATGTTCGTAAATATTCCCAGAATATTTCTGATTAATGTATCACGAATATTCCCTGCGCATTTTCCCTCAGTATTGCTGCTGAATCATCCTGGAAGATGTCATAAGACTATTGTCGGAACATTCTCATTACATCTTCCATCAAGGTTCCCGAGGAATAATCCACGAACCTTTCAATGGAATAGTCCCTGACGGGCGGACATTTTCTTTATTCCCAGGACCTTCCAGGAACCTTCCTGTGGAATATTCCGATCCTTCCGTCGGAAACTTCCTGGAAGGTTCTGGGAATATTTGGTGCTATCTGGGTATGTCTGTCGCGAATGGAAGGTTTATAGAAAGTGACGAGTCGATCTGGTACAAAGTACCGTTTTGATGTTTCTCAAACGCCGGTGTGCCTATTTTCACCTATTTTCCCTATTTGATGATGGTTTGCGTAACGGGTGTGTGTGTCGCGTTACAATATTAAATTTTTCAGTATTTTAATACTAGCAATCGCCTATTGCAATTCCTTAGATTTTAATAGTAGTGTATTTTTTGTTTTTTGAGGAACGACCAGTGCTCTGGAACACCAGGAGTATAGTCGACCCGATCTCACCACTACTTAGCCTCGCCTGTATTGTAATACAGTCGCCGTTCAACGAACGTAAGGAGGACTTATACTCAACGGTCTGAGATCGCTTGAAGTCGCGAAGTTACAATGCTTAGATATTTTTTTTTTTTGCTTACACTTTCTCGCTTCCACTAACAGCTGACATTCGGGGTCTCTGGATTCCGTGGAGTCTGCTGCCACTTTCTCAAGCGATGACTTACGTCGTATAGGGCCTACTATGTTCAGCGCCTAATTATATTTAGATAAATACTAATTCACTTTTATTTTATTTTCTTTCGGGCTTACCGTAGTGAAGTGCGGAGTTCTTGCCTTAATGAATCTCGTAAGATTCTCACTTGCTTCTGGTCCGTAGAATCCAGTTTCTTTTCTCAGTACCGTCCGCGTTTCTATATGGTTCTAATGAATCTATTCCGTAGAATTTCGAGAACCGAGAGAACTTAGCGGATCCAGGCAGGTTCGCCAAAAAATGTTATGCGTAATATCGAATAACGAGGTTTTAAGAGTATTGCTGAGTCGTTCGTTCAGAAAGCTCAGTAGTTATGACTTTATTGGACGGACAAGAACCAGTGTTCGCAGAACGTGGACGTAAACTGCCCCCACCATGGACCCTACCAGCTCATGGCTTCTTCCTCGCTCCACTGCCATAGGTTGTTTGAATGAGGAAGACACAATGAGCTCGAAGCATCTATTGTGGGGGACGTTTACGTCCACGTTCTGCAAACACTGACAAGAACTGAGGAGAGGGCCCTGCGCTCTACATTATATAGGCCTCGAGTGCTAATAGAAGGGATATCTTACCGTTAGGCATAACATGTTAGCTATATTCAAAATATTCTTATCAATTCAATTTTATTATAAGCCTTTCCAAGTTAAAATTATGGACAAGTCAAGCTTGTTGCGAAAGGAAACAACACACTTTGTCGTATTTCTTGATTACAATTGGAAGAAAACAAAAGATGTTGACTTCGTTCCACGCTCATAGCTCACAATAATCGATAACAAAATCATATTCTACTACCCAAATGACTTTGATTATACATTTTTGGATGAATGGGTATCCAAAAGTAAAGAACCTGGTGAAAATAACTGTCAACAGTTTGAAGCAAAGATTGTAAAAGAGGCCCGTAAGTGCTAGTTTTAACTGTCACGATACATATAACTTTACACCTGTGACTTACAAAAGTGTTCCTCAATATTTAATTTATATTATTTCTGTTGCAGGCAGCCATAGTCAAGGCCTGAGAAGATTATCAAAGTCTTATTATTTTTCATATGTTGAAAGCAGCAGTCAATTTGAAAGCGCTCATGAAAACGAACGTAAAAAGTCAAAGAAAAATAACTCTTATGAACCTACAGAGATTCTCCTAAACTTGGCCGGAGACGCCGTTAAACAATCTTTACAGAGAATTCCTCCCTTCCCTTTTGTTTAAAAAATTGTATAGAACTAAATATCTGTTATTAGCAGAAAATACAATCTTTAACGGTGTTATGTTTTAGAGTAAAATACTAAGAACGCACAGGACCGCGGAAATAGGTCGATGGAACGATCAGGTGCTCATTCATCCGAAGAATCTCGTTCTCGTCACTCGAAAAAAAAGTTAAAAGAGATTCAGAGTCTGGTAGTGAAAGCAATGATATGGCAAAAATATTCATACAGTTGTAGAAATTTCTAGTAGATAATATTCACTAATATGTCATCGTTTTTACAGATACAAGGCGTTCAGGCAATAGAAAAACTCTAAAAAGAGAGAGAGGTTCAGGTTATGATGAAACTAATACGATGTCAGACAGCGACAAGTCATCAAGTAGTTATTTTCACTGCATGCGTTATTAGTTGCATTTTATTTTTTAAACCTTAGCTATTTTCAGGTTCATTGGAGTTGCCTCCCAAAAAATCTTTACGAAGATCTCCAAGAAAGTCTAGCCCATCACATGACAGATTATTTCGATGCGTTTTTTAATGCAGTTTGCGAATATTGTCTTACTTTATCGATATCTATAACGGTTTTTGAGATATTCCCAAAAAACTAGAAAAGAGTGCTAAGAATGTACTGCAATTTCAGTGCTCTGTAATTCAGGACATATTTAATTTTTTTTTAATAAACAATAGGTCTATTTGTTTGCTTTTTCATGAAGAATAGTTATCTGGAAAAAAATTCAAATTTGAATTATCTGTTTATAAAATAAAGGGTTTCCCAATAGGGGTGATATGATTTTGAATGTCCCTATCGGGCTCATTTGAACTGAAATTTTTGACGTCTGCTGTCAGTTGTCATCAGTAAGGTTTGCCATTTAATCATGAGTAGTTTCACGCTTCCACAACGTTTGGAAATTGTCCAATTATTTTATCAAAATTCGAGAAGTTTTGTCGGTGTTCAAAGAGCATATCGTGCAAAATATGGTCGTCATTCTGCTCCATCCGCGCTCTCAATTCGTCGAATAATCGATAAGTTGGAGAGTGAATTTACTCTATTGGATACTAAGCCTAAAAATCGTATGCGTACCGCACGTTCTACACAGAATATAGCCGCCGTACAGGCCAGTATCGAGGAAAACCGTGAATTGTCTGTGCCACGCCGATCTCAGGAATTGGGCCTGTCCAGGATGACTACCTGGCATATTTTGCGATTGGATCTTGGCCTGCATCCCTATAAGATGATTCTGGCCCAAGAACTGAAGCCTAATGACCATCGTTTGCGTCGGGAGTTCGCGGATTGGGCTCTGGAATCAATTGAAAATGATACCAATTTTCATCAAGAAATCATCTTTTCTGATGAGGCGCATTTTTGGCTCAAGTCTCGGGGGACATTTGGCCGATATATTGTTTAAATCATAAATGGCATAGAATATCCAATATAATAAAAAAGATTTCGATCAATTCCGAATGAATATTCAGTGTTTTTTTTCAATTTCAAAACATATCACCCTTATTGGGAAACCCTTTATCTTGAAAAATGCGTACCCTTCTTTTCAATTTCCGAAAACTTCCACTAAATACTGTATTGGGCGTCAGATATTCATTTATTCATATTAAAATATTCGTTGTTTGCTTGGGCAAACATGTTTTTTGATCGGATCGTGATGTGAATGTGATCGTGATGTGAATGAAATGTGAGTCACCGTATTTTAATTTAGGACTGTATGCACTTCATAATCAAGTAACAGAAAACGACCACGCACATTGTCATTTGTTTCTGAATTTCATGCAGTTATGAAACATGAGACGCTCACTCACATTGTCATTTGTTTCTTAATTTCATGCAGTTATGAAACATAAGACGATCACTCACATTTCATTCGTTTATGAAATGCATGCATTTGTTTAGTATAAGACGATCAACCATATTGTTTACTCTTCTGTGAAACTTGTCTTCATTCATAGTGAATACGCTTATTTTTCTTTCCTTTGTCGAGTTTCTATCATTTGTGTTTTAGTGTTCTTAGATTAAATTCATTAGATATAAGGTGAAGACATTTGTGTTTTGATTCAGTAAATATAAGGTCTGTACATATACATTAGGAATTCAATTATTTTTCTTAACTTGAAATATGCTGAGAAAATGTCGGGCACAAATCAAAGACGAGCACTTACCGACGCGATTAGAACAGGATATTGATTATCCTCCGGTAGAATTTTGAAAAATGTCAATCAGTCATGGGGACCTCAGTAATCTCAGTCTTGCTGTCCTACTTGTGCGATTGAACTATTGTCTGCAAATCGAGAAGATCATCCAAATCTAAATTTTTGTACACCAATGCTTTGGAATGAACCGCAAAATCATAATGTGGATTGTTATTTCTTTAATACCACACTCATAAAGGGCTTTGATGCAATGAATAAGCAACAGATTGTTTATGCTGATGTCCCATTCGTGGCCAAGCCTGTTTTGATACATGTGCAAGACTACTGGTACTCAATTTACCCTGATATCCCTAGCGAGCTGGCTGAACGCTAGCTTTACGCTGTAGCGTAAAGCTATCGTAAAGTAGCATTATAACTTATGAATGAGGCAAAATAAATATTCAAAATGTTTTTATCCTTATTCTACGTTAAAAATAACGTTAAAAGGTAATGGACATATGCAATAATTTTATTTATTAACGCTAAAAATTAAAAAAACATAATACCTGTCATTGAAGGCAGTGCAGTGGTTCACCTTTTGTGGAACGTCTCCACGGATAAAGTTGACCATTGGTTGGAGTGAGACACAACTACCTTCGTCTCACTCTAACAAATAGTTAATCCTGACGGTGAAAACATGGAAAGTGATGAACTACTGCACTGCCTTTAATGACAGGTATTATGTTTTTTTAAATTTGTAACGGTGCGTATTTTCGTCTCCTCTGGTCGGGCTGGTCTTCCTCCGCCGGATGCTGCAGTCTGCCAGGGTCGAACGTAAGGACAGGAGAAGTCCTAATAACGAGACAGTTATTTTATTAACAAAAACAATGGGATGATTTATTGTTCTACTCAAAGCATGTACATATCTAGGGTACGACTACCCGTGCCGGTGATGCCGGTGTCGAGGTCGGCAATCGTCGCCTGTTATAAAATATGGCGGGCTGATAATCGCGGCGCGTCACAAATTGGCAGCGTGGCCCCGGAGCGAGTTGGGCCGGCGGCGCTGCACCTCGGCTATCGCCGAGTCCCGGAAACCTTACCTTTCCCACGGTCGGTCAGGTCGGTACGGTGAGGGGGGTCGGTTCAGTCGGGTCGGCTGGCCAGGTGAGCGCACTGCCGGGGGTGAGGTGGTCAGGAACGCCTGAAGCCACAGCACCCGAAGCCCGTGGGCCAATCATGGAAACGCCCATCCTTCGGCACACAGGTCGGTTAGCGTCGTTTGGGACTCTAGGAGTCGATACGTCGCCGAAGGTAGGGTGATCAGGAACGCCTGAAGTCACCGCACCCGAAACCCGTGGACCGATCATGGAAACACCCATCCATCGGCACACCGGTCGGCTGGCGTCTCCTCGTAGAGGACGGTACGTCGGGTAGGTCGTCTACAGGTAAGTATGTCGTCCGGGTAAGTATGTCGTCTACAGGTAAGTACGTCATCGTCAGGTAAGTATGTCTTGGTCCAGGTAGCTCTGCCACGGGAACGCCCGTCCGCAGAGTAACCTGCCGAGTCTAGGTCCAGTGTGAGCTCCTCGATGTCACTCGAGTCGAACGCACCGGACCGACTGTCGTTCTCACGTCGAGACGTTGCACTTATAGTCTCGACGTGCTGTGCGCGCGCCGTCAAGCAGCAGTCTAGGGGAGACTGGCGCGTGGGGGATGCGCGCGTCGCGCTAGATGTTTGTGACGCCGATGGTAGATGGTATTGGCGTCACAAATTTTTAGCGTTAATAAATAAAATCATTGCATATTCTAATTACCAGTTAACGTTATTTATAACGTAAAATAAGGATAAAAACATTTTGAATATTTATTTTGCATCATTCATGAGTTATAATGCTACTTTACGATAGCTTTACGATAGCTTTACCCTACAGCGTAAAGCTATCGTTCAGCCAGTTCGCTAGGGACCTCTTCTCAATAGTTGCCATATCTTGGTGGAACCTTTCTCCGTGCTCGTCACTGACTGATCCCAACTTTCCTGGAAAGAAATCTAACTGTGAATGTAGAAAATGTATTTTCAATGACATGTTTACATTCAGGCCATGAAAATGCGTTATCATTTCATTCACATACAGCTTGTAGTGCTTAGATTTGTGATTTTCGAAGAAAGTTTGGATCACATTCTTTACTACATGAAATTCAGAAACAAATGACAATGTGAGTGAGCGTGTTATGTTACTTGATTATGAATTTCATACAGTCCTAAAATAAAAGACGATCACTCACATTTCATTCACATCACGATTCGATCAAAAAGCATATTTTCCCAAGCAAACGTCGAACATTTTAATATGAATAAATGAAGATCTGATGCCCAAAACAGCATTTAGTGTAAGTTTTCGGAAAGTGAAAAGAAGGGTACGCATTTTTCATGATATTTCAGAAACGGATAATCCGAATTTAAATGTTGTTCCAGATAACTATTCTTCATGAAAAAGCAAACAAATCGACCTGTTGTTATTAAAAGAAAATTAAATATGTCCTGCATTACATGTAGGCGGGGTTATAACACAGTGAAGCACGATTTAATTTTTTTAAAACAGCGTTTATTACAGTTCCGAACGACATGGAGGTTACAGCAGTGTTCGCAGAACGTGGACGTTAACTGCCCCCACTATGGACCCTACCAGCTCATGGTTTCTTCCTCGCTCCACTGCCATAGGTTGTTTGAATGAGGAAGACACAATGAGCTCGAAGCATCTATGGTGGGGAACGTTTACGTCCACGTTCTGCGAACACTGGGTTACAGACCGACAGATCGTACAAAAAGTAAAATAGGCAAAGTAGAGGGAGCAAAAAGTGGCAGTGCCAACCATAAGAAAATGAATATAAAGTTTGATAAAAGTTTGCATATAACACTTCCCCTCAATTTCGAAACTCTGCATAAAACAAAACTCTTAACAGTCTTTGAGTCCTAATCCACGAACAAAATTATCGAACTTCACACCCAATAAAGTTTTTGTGAGGACATCAGCTGTTATCTCTTCAATAGGTAAGAATTTTATGATAGTCAGATAGGTCTGGATCGCTTGTCGATGATGTGATGTTTGACGTCCACATGCTTGGTTCGCGAGTGGAAAACGGGATTCTCAACCAATTTTCCCGCAGATTGATTATCATTGAAGATGGTGATCTTGGTCAATGCGTCGAGTCGGATTTATTTTACAGAGCTCGTCAAGTGCATGGCTTCTCGAATGGCCTCAGAGAGGCTTGCATATTCGGCATCTGTGGATGATAGGGCCATGATTTCTGCTTGCGCGAAGTCCAGAATATTGCTGCTCCGGACAAGAAGAAACTGTATCCCGAAGAAGACATTCGATGAACGGTGCAGCCAGTGTTCGCAGAACGTGGACGTAAACGTCCCCCACCATAGATGCTTCGAGCTCATTGTGTCTTCCTCATTCAACCAACCTATAGCAGTGGAGCGAGGAAGAAGCCATGAGCTGGTAGGGTCCATGGTGGGGGCAGTTTACGTCCACGTTCTGCGAATACTGGGTGCAGCTTCCCCAGTCCGCGTCAGTGTGTGCAAGGATTCCCTCTTCGCCCCGTGTGTAGACCAGCTTTCTGTTGATTGTACCGTGGAGGTATCTCAAGATCCTCTTAGCGAATTGCCACTGAGCTTTTCCATTATGACTATGGCGACCAGAGTTTTTTCCTTTCCAAATGCAACGATCCTCTCGAGGGCGTCTTTCAGCCGGATCGTCTGCTCCATGTGTACGAGAATGTCCATATCTCCGTTGAGATATGCCGTAGCTATGTCCAACTGTACCGGATCGTTGGGAAAATCCACGGGCAACAATTCGGGCCTTACGTCGATCTAAACTCCCGTCCGGGTTAAATTTGTTGCACAGGAAGGTGCGACAAGAGATCACATCGTAATCCTTCGGTCTGTCGACTATCTCTCAAGTATCGTTTGCTACCAAGCACCTTGTTTCGGCGTAGATGGCTTCTAACCATTCTTCCTTGTCCTCACTCTTCAGTGCGTCGTTGAGAGGCACTACGATAGCGGTCATTACCGTGCAATTGCCGTTTAATTCGCCGTGTCGATAGCCTCTGCCCAGAGCGATGGAGGCAAATTCGCATCAATCTGCATACAGCGCGCCGCCTCGACCAAGGTGCGGTTGCTTTGCTCGGCCATGCCGTTCTGTTGCGACGTATAAGGTGCCGTAAGACGCTGTCGGATACCTGAGGCCCTGAGTAGATTCTCCATTTCCTTGTTGACGAACTCTCCTTCATTATCAGACTGAATCGCCTTGATCTTCCGTCCGAGTTGATTCTCGACAAGATTATGAGATTATAAGTTATGAAATCTGTATACACCAGTTCGAGAAGCTCCGTTGAGAAATTCTCGCGGGTTCCAAAAGGAATGCTCGACATGTTACCGGAAATGCACGACTCACATTTAATTTCCTTGATCGTTGTCTTGATCTTCAGGCCATTTGCGTTCCCGTCCTTGGAGAGTGTTGACAGGTCACGTCCGTTGAGGTGCCCCAAGCGGGCGTGCCACATTTCGACGTCGGTCTTGAATTTCGTACTATCCGAGACGGCGTTCGCGCGTTGCTCGCGTTCGCGGAGGTAGAATAAATCTCCAATATAGCATTGCCTAACGTCCCGATAGTTTTCGCAACGGCAGGAACCAAACAAATGTTACAAATAACGAACTTCCACTTATGTAGACCTTCACGTATCTAGACTTTCACTTATCTAGACTATATTGTTTAGGAATGTGAATACATCAGACGGTAAAACTTATTTTCCAGAGCAAAATATTACTGACAAACCAACCATGGAAACGTCACAGCGACTATGTAATGTATTAGTTCATTACAGTTGGTTAGTTACAGTCACTATATGTAAGTATCAACTATAAAGTTATGTAAAATCAAATGCATAAAATCACTACGTGGAACATTGTATTTTTCATGGCACCTCTTTTGAAAATCTGATTTTCGGTATCTGTAGAGCGGGTTGAAAGTTTAAAAGTAGGATTAAAAATCACAGTTTCAACCCGCTCCACAAGTACATCAAATCAAATTCTCAAAAGACTTGCTATCAGTTGCTATGAAAAATAATATGCATTACTCGTAACAATACACAACGGATTCAACGAGTGTGAATTTTGCTGCACTGGTTATAGCGACTACGTTATTCTAGCCATGAGAACTCCACGTTTCAAGTTCTTATAGCGAGGTTTATGAGTTGAGGACAATTTCAACGATGTTAACTAGTCGCCACGACCAGATATTAAGAATATGGCTACCATGGCTACAAATCACGTTTCTATAGCCATGGTTCAAGTAGCAACAACAAGTCTCCCTCGTTACAGTCACTATTTTTTTTCCAACTACATTATTCCTAGTCATTATGACCAGGTGCTATTTTTCTCTCTGTAATTACTGTTTTAAATACGTATACGATTTAATGTAGGATCCTATATGGGATACCCAGTATAGGGATTTCCAGTAGGAAAGTGCGGGACATCCAAAATAAAGTGATTATAAAATTAACTTTCGCACTCTCACACAAATCGCCAGTAGTCATATATACAATTAGTTAAACATAATAAAAAAATATATATTTTTTATGCTGACAACCTAACCTAGATTTTTGTTTATGCTTGCATTTTCTTTTCTTTATCAACTCAATTTAGGTGAGTCTTATCTTAAAAAAGGTGACATTTAGATCATTTTATTTTTAAAGTTAATTTCAGAATGTCTGTAAAAAAATTGGCATAGATATTTTTAAACAAAAATAACATTTAAATTGTATTTTTTATGTTAAAAAGTGATTCAACAAGTATGTAAGTACTCAGACTTCCTTAACTATTACTATATCATGTGTAATTAATATAAAATATAATGAAGATAAGAAAAATTTTTTGCAATTATTTAAAGAAGAAATAATCATCTAAACTATAGAAATTTTGGACAAGAGAAAGTACTCAGAAATATAAAATATAGAGCTCCACCCAGTATAATTTTATATGGTATTTGTATTTTTTATGTAATTTTTTCTATTTATCACATGTATAACTAATGTTTAATAACAACAGGTGGACGATGGCGACGCTCTCCATACGGGAATTACATTTGGCTCGTAATTTTATTATGTATCTCGTTGCACTTGTATCATTTTTCACGTCAAAATAAAATTCATTTTTATAATCACAAGAAAGCAAAATTACATCATCTATCCACGTTCTATAACATTTTTTAACACGATAACATTACAGTATGCATGTATCTTTACTCTGTTAAACATTGTTAGTTTTTTAATCGACAACAGATAGAATTGTAATTTAATATTATTTTTATCTTGTCTTTCTTTACAGCTTATTTATTTCACGATGGCCATTTTAATATTCGAGATTTTATAAGTTAATCTCTTCATAAAAAGACCAGTTGAACCAATTAAATAATTAGTGTAATTATTATTATAAGTTAATAGAAATATTTTGATGTTCTATGAAACACACCTGCCTTCCGATTTGTAATTCAGCAAGTTCTCCACTCCAAGACAACCGTCCAGCAGATTTCCCTTGTCCAAAATTCTCAGACGATTCTCTGTGAGGACTATGGATAAGAACATTTCCTCCAGAAGTTGCTGCTGCCAAACACGCATGAGATCCATCAAACTTTCCACTCGCAATCAAAGTTGGTTCAACTCGCCTTTGAAGGTTTAAAAAAAATGAAGCCATAGCTCTAGAAATTTAAGTTACCTGTACCCTACGACAAACAGGTGCGACTGACTATAAACCTAGTTTATTGATTTCCCCTGTCATTGATTTTCCACAGCAGTCGCGCTTATAGTTGCATGGAATTAATTTGTTTCATTATACTTAAACTTTATTTACTTATTCAGAATTTTTTAATTTTGGAAAAACTTTAGTTGCTTTAAACAATGGAAATTTTTTATTTCAATACAAAAATTGAAAGAAAAAAATGAAATTAAGAAAATATAACATGAAATAAATAATGATTGATTAAGGAATTCAAAATATTCTTATAAGCTCCTTTTTTTCTTAAATTCCTCGATCTAAGAGTTTTCGCAAGTCCATATATTTGGTTGATTATTCGCAAAGTCAAGGCAACCTGTTGATAAATGGAGATTATAAAAACGTTCAACATAATTGTAAACATTTGGAATCTATTACGAATTCCAGTAAGCAAATTCCGATTCAATCTTGAATTTAAAAACGGTTACATAGAGAACGTGTTATTGAGAGGTTAGAAAATTCATTTCAAAGATTGAAGGTATAAAAATGACATACTTATATAGATAGATACTTACTGATTTCAGTACTAGTAATATGAAATTTTTTCAAAAATGACACTTAAAAACTTCATATAGACACAACATTATTAATTCAGTGTCGAAACCAAAAACCGCGCGACCGGAAAAGCTATGGACGAGCGCGATAGACAAATTTCATATGAAATTCAAAGACTCTGATCACGTGACTTTTCCTCAGGCACGTGCACGCTACTGTTTATAACATCTTTGATATTGAAGTTTAATATCTAATATTAAAAATTTTGAATATAAACTGTTATTGGCCATTAATATCTTTTATATTTAAGAGGATATATTAGATATTATGTAGTATAATCTAGATGATATAAGGTATTATCCAACATTCTAGTATCTCATTTTTAGTATCTATTTTTCTCAGTGTGGAGATTCATAATATTTGGTATTTAAAATACTAATTTTTCATCTACACGTTTCAAAGGACTGTTATGACTATGTTGAATTTCGATGCCATAATATGAATAAGTATAATAAAACCTCGGCTTCCTCCATTTTAAAACAATATTACACTAAACTTTCATTCAATTTTATCATTTACTCTAGCGAAAAGTCTCTGAATGTAGAAAAACAAAGTTGTGAGAACACAAAGGATTCACATACTTGAAAAATGGATTTTAAAAATGATAAAAATTGATAATATGAAAAAAATACAAAACATCATTTAAAAATACAATAAAATTATTTTCAAAATTTCTTTCATAAAGAATTTCACAAAGGGTCTAGGGAGATAAGTATTTAAAAGTTTCCTCCACACGTATCAAGTCCAAATTCATTTCATAAGTAGGTACCAACTAGTTGTTCAATTTCCTGAAATGTTAAACTTGAAACTACAGTTCTTTGAGAGTTATAGAGGGAGAAAGTAAAATGAAAAAAATTAATTTTCTCGAAAACAGCTTAACCAATTTTGATGAAAAATATATATGTTATGAATATCAGCAAGACCAATTTATAATAAAATCAAAAAAAGTTATGGACAAAAAAAAAGGGGTAAATGTGATGGAAAACCCGTACAATGAGAAAAGCTTTTCTGTTTACCATCATATAAATAAGAAGTTATAAGCTTGCAATCATTTCATCAGAGAAACATATTCGAAATTGCATGTTAAATAGCGTACACTGAGAAAAAAATGCTATTGAATCAAAAGCATTTCTTTCCAAAAACATGTATACTATTAATTCATAAAAATATACTACAAAAACCAATAAATATGTTACTAATATTCTATAGCATATTGATTTGAATCCATGATATACATGCTTTTGGAAAGAAATGCTTTTGATTCAATAGCATTTTTTTCTCAGTGTACGGCTTATTTTAGCCAATCAAAGCCAAGCATCGAAACAGTCAATGAGAAAACTTCATCTTCATCGAGTAATATGGCTGCTCTTTCTGAACCTGGACTTACATGTGTTGTCTTTCGTCTTGACTATATATGTAATATAAACAAGGTTTTAACTAATAAAATCACATACGTATTGATATTTTCGATACACAATTAGATTTCTCGATCGTCGTAGCTCCGCACATTCGAATATTTTTTTCCTCTGTCCAATTTATTCCGTTATTATAGAACTACCGAGTATTGCATCACATTACGTATATTTTATAGCCTTGGTTTTTTACATTCTCATCATGGATGAGAAGGTATTAGTTTTATGTGAAAAATGACTTTCGAAATTTTCATCAAATCTTTACGTTTTGAGACCCCCTGAGTCAGAAAAAAGGGTTTTTACGAAAGTGTCTGTCTGTCCGTCTGTCTGTCGGTCTGTATGTCTGTCTGTCTGTCTGTCTGCATAAAACTAGAAAAATACATGTAAAATGTGCTGGTTGTGATATATTTTTAAGAAAAACCAGACAAGAAAAAAATAATCGAAGATGAAAATGATGCTAGACGTTTCTCTTCGGTTACAAAAAGAAATAAATATAAACGACATTTTGTGCCAGAAATGTCAACTTTCTGCTTAAAAAAAAATGAATGCAAATAAAGATGCTGAATGTTCTGTTGAAAGAGGTTGTTCCTCTGAATCGACATCGAAAGAACCAACTTTCACAGTTCAAATTAAAGGAAAAGAAGCAATTTCTGAGCTCGAAGGGATTGGAATCCCTATTCAGCGTACTGTAGCTACACACAAATACTGCTGTATTTGCTTTTCCACTAAAGTCAAGTCTCGTTTATCTCAAGTCGAGCAACTCGAGCGTCTCGTTTATTTCAAATTTCACACTCCCCTCCGCGCCCCACTATTTCAATGTCACGTGACGCTCTGAGGAGCGCTCGGAAGAAGTGAGAAGAGTGGGGGCGAGGTGCGTTCAGTAAATTCAGTTGGTATGGCAACTGAGGCAGTGGTGGGAACCCCTCGCGACTTGAAATAAACAAGACTCTGTCGTTTCGGGATACTTGAAATAAACGAGACTAGACTGTAGTTTTTGCTATCTATACATTTCACTGTAGGACTATATCGTCTTTAAGCTGTAATATGATGAAAATTTGTTTCGTAAAGTCCGAGATTCATACCTATGTCTAGGATACGAGAAAAGTTTCATAGCTGTTTAGAAACTTTTCGTATAATTTTATGAACGTTCGACAAAAATTCAGAAACTGCACAAAAAAAATTATGAAACGGTTTCCAACTTTTTTTTCAGTAATTATTTAGAATTAGTCACGAAGAAAATCGAGAATCATATCTATAACATCTTGCGAAATTTCAAAAAAATATTATGTAAGTTGTACTTTATGGTTAATAAAATATTGTTTCCTAGACGTAAGAATATATGGACTGAGCCCAAGCCTGCGTGGTCTGTGCTGAAATAAGACGAGTATGAGGGAAACAGTGGAAATGGTGGGGAGCGGCCATATCAAAATGCTAAAGGACGTCACTTATTTCTCAACAAATCAGCCAATCAGAGGCCTGAAAATGTCCAAAAAGTAATAAGGCTGCTTTACTTTACTGAGCCTATCAGCCTACCCTTTTCCGCTCATTTGATTTGTCCCCCTCGCCTAAGTTGAGAATTTAGGCTCACTTCATATATTCTTATGTCCATCTATTTTTTAAAATATTGTATGTTGATTTAATGTATGAAGCATGCATGTGGAACGCATGAACCACGTGAAAGTACCGTAATTTGACGTTATGAATATAATTGTTATGCACGCGTTTCTTTGTATTATTATTCCATTCCTTTAAGAGTATATGCTGAACAATTCCTGGAAAATTTTTGAACTCCTTTCAATTATTCCCAAAATTGTTCAGTACTCATTTAGTTGGATACGTTTGAACAAAAAAGGGACTTTTCTCATATCCAAGACTTAGGTACGAAGTTCCGGACTTTTTCTGAAACAAATTTTTTTCGTGTAACACCCAAAAGCTACTTTTTAGTTAGATTATTCAAATATTTTTTTCTCAACATAAGGGGCCATAGTTATTTAAAACTTCAGTTTGTGATATCGACCCTTTTTTAAGAAAATAAAAAATCCATGAAAAAACACTACACCTAAAGTCTTCTTGTCAATAAGTCTAAAAATGAAGATTTTATATAATCCGCACGAACATGTCGATCATGTCCGCACGCTTCCTTTAAATCTATACTGTATTCATGGCGCCTGCATTTGTGCGTCGCATATTTCCGGCACATGGTGATTACACGCATATCCAAATGTCTTTGTAATTAAAAAGGTTTCACCGCAAGGATCTCTAGTATCGCCACGACTCAATTTTGCTTCCAGTAACCTTTAGAATTCAGTCTCCTTATTGCTACTTCATGATTTTTTGTAAAACAATGCACAAACAGTCTTCCTTTCCGTTCCTGTAAATTTTACCAGCGTTTGAAAGAAAGTAACTAGCATATCAAAATATACACAAGGATAAAAAGAGTGTCGAACCTATACAAACAAGTAATTTTTTCATGAAATATTAATTTTTTTATGCGAACATGCGAAATTCGATCGACGATCAGTCCCGAGTCGAACTATTGATTCTCTATTGATTCTCTAAGATGCTCCGTTTTCGAGGACTTGAGAGAATCAAAAGAGGCGTATTAGCTGTTTAAATCAATGTAATTTTGATCCTCTGTTGATGCTCTTCTCCTACAGATATTTCCGTTTCTGCACCTTGGAGGATCTTAAAGAGTAGCAACGAAGATTCTCCTTACCTCCTCTATGATACTCCATTTTTAAAAGAATATAATTCCTAATGACGTCAGGAATTAGCAAAGGCCGTCCATTTTACTGTCCAAATTACAATACCGGTAAGAACATATCTACAAATTAATTTTGAGAAATTTTATTTTTCGAAATAAAAATCCAAATGGTACCGGAGATTGATTTTTTGATGGATTCCTCTTTGTTGCCTACAATTTCATGATTATATTTACATTCCTGTCCTAATCAACCCGATGAATATAAATAATATAAAATGGTTGGTCATTTGTGACGTCATTACGCATCACATACCCTCAACTACCAGAATGGAAAGGGTTCAACAAGAGTGAGTCCTCGATTTTTCGAAAACTATCAGAGACTTTAAAACGTTTTGTTTTTTTAAATAAAAGTACTCTCAAAGGACTACGGCGCTACTATCTAATAGATAGTCCAGTCCCCGTCGTTGTCCAAAATGGCCTGGCACCTTTTCGGCATGCTTTCCACTTATTTTTGCAGCGTAGTCCGTTGGTAATTCTTGCCATATCTTCCCGATTTTTTGCGAGAGCTGTTTCAGGGTGAACACACGTTTTCCCTCAAGCTTCCTCTTTAAAACACTCCAGACACTTTCGACTGGATTCGCATCGGGGGACTGTGATGGCCAGTCCAAAGTTGTGATGCCATTTTCTGTTTTCCAGGCGGTGCAGAGACGGCTTCGATGTTTCGGGTCGTTATTTTCTTGTAAGATCCAATCGGTCGTATCGGTTCCAAACATTTTTGTAGCAGACCTTAGAAGACCACGTTCATATGTTTGGAGCATTTTCTGAGCATTCAAGTTCTCGTTGAAGAGCTCTAAACACCCAAAACCGCGCTGTGAGAAGCATCCCCAAACATGGACCTTCACGGGGTGTTTTTTATTGTCTTTATAACGCTCAACCCACTTCTTCACGAACGATTTAGACTTTTTGATGTATTTAGCAGCGGCTGTATAGGACATAAGTGGTCCCTTTGAATGGGTACACAAGAAGACCGCTTCAAAACGTTTCGCGTACACAGAACTCATTATGACTCACGTCTGCTCTCTCCGACGATTCGAACGCTACTGAATCGCCTTGGTAATTCCGCCGTAGTCCTTTAAATGTACTTTCATTAAAAAAAAAAAGTTCAAAAATCTCTAATAGTTAGAGAAAATAGAGAAGCAAAAGAGAATCAAAAGAGTATCAAGAGAAGCAAAAGAGAATCAAGAGAGTATAAAGAGAAGCAAAAGAGAATCAAAAGAGTATCAAGAGAAGCAAAAGAGAATTAAGAGAGTATCAAGAGAAACAAAAGAGAATCAAGAGTGTATCAAGAGAAGCAAAAGAGAATCAATAGTTCGACTCGGGGTGACTGCCTATTTCGCTGTTGCACCTATCAAGTCGAATTTTTATTATTTTATTTTCAGCAAACATATCGCTACAGGTAGACACAAGCTTTTTTGGAAATCCTGATCCAATAAATTTTTACAGCCATTATTAGCACACAAAAAAAAACAAGAAAAAAAAATTATTTTCTTCCAAAAATCTGCAATTTTGAGAAATTTCTGAATTTGTAATAAAGCGTGTGTCTGACCATAGCCGAGGAGATGTTACGTTGTAATCACGTAAATGCTTACTTTATTCGAAGGTTCCTCGTTTTACTTCAGGAACAAATTTTCCTCGCTTAGGGATGAGGATAAGACAATGATTATTAGGTTATACACATTTCATTTATTCAAACAAGTTAATTAATTTTATAAACAATTTGAAACGTTTGCAAAATATTGGCACAGGCTAGTTGAAATAATATGAAGAGAAGGGAACAGGGGAATAAGTAACGGTACCTTGTAGATTTGATCCACTTCGCAGATACCCGCGTGAAAAAAATTTGCATGGCTCAAATCTTGGGCATAGCTTGATTAATATGAGTTGAAGAATGGCTCATCAGTAGGCGAAGCATTGGAGCTAGAATGTGTCAAGCATGGCTAATGGCCGCAAGCCAGTGTCAGCCACACTTAACTTTAAAAAATATTTTAACACAAAAATAACTCTATTATTGGCGACTGTACTCGTGGGCTATGATAGTCCCATTGTTTAATTAACAATTTTTCTTACATTCCTAAAAACTTCGAACTCATGGCTGGGTCACTGTAGCTTTGAGTCACGATAATTCCATTTTTCAATGAGCGATGGCTCGAGCATGGCTAAAGAATTCATACTCGTGTGTGGGCCATTCTAGCCTCGAGCCAAGATAGTCCAATTATCAAACTTCAAACCCGTGGCTTTTGACAGTGATTTTCGATTGCCTTTCTGAATAAATACATATGATCTTCCAATTGATTAATAATTCTCTCAATACAATAATTTTATTAATTCCTTATTCGTAATTGATTCTGTTCATTAAATTTTTTTATTTTTATTTTATGTTACAAATTATAATTCTCAACTCAAAAGTATTGTATTCTCTATATTTAATTTTATAAAATTCAAATTTTAAAATTTTAATATTATAAAGGTATAAAGTTTTGTGCATGTTTTCTTTGATGATTTTTTTTCACTTGATTTATCTCTTTCTTTTTGGGATGTCGCAACGTGGTGCATTGATTATTTATGACTTTTATAAATTGTGCCATATTGAATGCTGGTTCTGTTGTCTTTCTCTTTACAAAGCCTTGATATTAAAAATATTTAAACCTTAAACATTTGCTTTTGTCAATAATTAAACGAAATTGGAGCTTACTGTGAACTGCGTATGTTACGTGTTCAGGAACAACTGTCCTTTTCTTCCCTTTACAAAACATGTTTATCAGCTTACCCGTCCAACTGTTGCCAAAATTAGTCGGCGAACCATTTCACTCAGTTTATTTTTTAACCGGAGTACGTCCAACAGAACCATATTTTTAACATAAACATTTTCAATAGGTATAAGTTTAGTAAATTATTATTATTCGGTACTTTTCTCACCATACTGAGTGTTTCAAAGACGACATAATGCAGAACGTGAATTTTTACCAATAAGCAGGAAAAAAGTTAATTATATGGGTGAAAAAAAGAAATAAAAACTCTGCGTTGAAGAACGTTGTTACCGGTCGATTATAACATTCTTAAAAGCATATTTTTTATCTACTATTTTCGACCAGACGATCAGCTTTTTTCCTGCTCATCGATACAGTTTCACATTCTACGGTCTTATTTTTGCAGAAACACCCCGTTTCACGCACTTTTTCATTAAAATTGTTAGTGTCTGTAAATCGACAGTAAGCAAAGGCACACCACTTTAGTGCTACATTGTGTCTGAAATACTCGATATACAGCAAAATCTTCTCGCTGAATTTTCTTTAAAATAATTTTTTATTTTAATTAAAAAGAAAGAAATAAGTTTGTTTTCCATGCATGTCTTTTGATTGCCGGTTGACTGCTCTAACCACTGAGCTACTTATACGCGACTGATGATTCTCCGATAATGTAGGCCAGTAACAATAATTTCAAACTCAACCACCTAATTTGAGATGATTAATTGCAAACACTTAGTGAATAGACAATATTTTAGATGGTAAATTAACCTAATTTTTTTATGATTGTGTCATATCCTAATTTTCAATTATTTTATTTTCTATTACTTATAGATAGAATTCTATGTAACAGCAAGTTGTTAATATGTCGTCAAATATTATTTTTAAACTGCATATCAGATGTTTTGAATCTTAAGAAAACTGAAAAAATTTCAAGTGCGCATCTTGCATGTGGCTGGTGGAATAGAACCTCTGTTCTATGATGATATAAAAGTACCTCTATAAACCGAAGGACTTTTATACCTCAGTTCGGGATGAAATCTACATGCAAAGAACGCTTGGGACAGATGAAAATTTTATAACTTCGACGTTAACAAAAAATGTTCTTAAAAAAATCTTCTCATATTTTAACCCTACATGTGCGAAGTACGCACAGATTGCATATATGTATATATGCTTTAAACCGAATCGTCTAAAATTTTTTCGGCCAGCTCGAAGTCGAACCCAAAAGCAGGTAGTGGGTCATGACAATAGAGGCAATAAACCGAACGTGCGGCGTACTCTTAATTCGAAATTAATATTATCCTTCGACATAATTTAATTAGATGTTTATTGAATATCGTAAAATTTTTTCGCAAAACAAATCATATGAGTGTAATGCAACATATGAGAACGCGAATTGTGGAATACCCGTAAAGTGGCAGTATTTTTAATAAAAAAGTAATCTGAAGTATTGAATTCAAATAAAACATATTGTTTTGGCAAAGTAATAGGGTGAAAAATTACGAATACTGAGTATGTTCTAATTAATATTTTATGAGCAATGATTTGAATGAATGCAGAAATTTGTCATAAATATTTTTAAAAAAATGCGTTCCTTGCATGCAGAAAATATAATTTTACATCACACTACATGTATGTGTATTTATGGGTGAGTTACGTTACATTTCAAACAGTAATTTTCTGAGATTAAATTACTTTTCGTAAAAGTAACTTTTTGTAATTAAGTGACTTTTCGTAAAAGTAACTTTTTGTAATTAGGTGACTTTTCGTAAAAGTAACTTTTGGAAATTAAGATACTTTTCAAAAAAGAGCAACTTTTCAAACTTAAGGTAGTACTGTCGTAAATGGAAATACCGTTCAGATATTGATAAAATTAAAATCACTGGTGAACATTAAGCCAGAAAAGACAGTTAAATTTTTGAGGACCTAGGGTACACTGGAGGGGAATAATTAGTAATTGCATTTTGAGACGATTAACACCTAGCCTTATGGGAAACCGAGTTCATTTACAAATCCTGCCATAACTACTGTTCAGATTTCAATAAAAATGGCTGGTGCATTGATTGATAATAGAAGCATCATTTTGCAAGTTAAAACACCTCAATTGGATACGTGTAAGCGTAGCAAAATCCAATTAAGTAAGCAAAAATATATTTTTTCTGCAGTAACCGACGGCGATTAAATAGATGTGGCAACGTCGCAGAATAAGTGAAAGCGCGCGCCATTCACGTATCGTAAGAAGTCATCTGCTATACACACATGTATAGTCGCTTTCTTATGCGGCGTTGACAAATTTAGATACTACGTGAAGCAAATGAGAAAAATTACTCATTTGATTAGCGACGTACCGACAGTACTACCTTAAAATTACTAGAGAACAAATAGGTCGAGTCACCAAAGTGTTTTACAACGAGGATAAATGATGAAGCAATCATTGGTGGCATGAAACAGATTGCCGATATTATATACAAAATTTCCCAATCGAAAGCAATATAAATTGACTTATTAGACAGTTGAAAAAAACTATGGCGTTTTGTTTTTCTTCTAAATCTTTGAAGTTGCCCGCTATTTTGGCAGCTGTCATGATAAGAGGTGTCATTTTTTGACAGATGACAACTAAAAACTATGCCATTAATAAAAATAGAACGATACACGCTTCCACAACGCATTGAATTTCACCGAACAATCATTATGAGCGATGAGGCTCATTTTCACCTTGGATGCTACGTTAATAAGCAGAATTTTCGCATTAACCCTAGCGCACCCGGTTGATAGAACGGTCATAGAATACTCTGACCGTTCTCTGACTGTTCTCTGACCGTTCTCTAACCTTACATTGTTATGGCTAAGAACGATAAAAAAACATTTAAAACATTGCAATTATGAATCTGGGATCAAATTTGAGTTAGCAGATGTAGGAATAAATACACAATTGGCGGAACGTCTCCACCGTGAAGGTTTACCATTGGTGGAGACGTTCCGCAAATGGTGAACCACTGCACTGCTTTTAATGACAGGTACATGATGTTTTCCTAGTTTTTATCGCTGAAAAATAAAATTATTGTATTTATTCCTTCGCCTTCTATTCCAAATTTTGCCACGGAATCATAATTGCAATGTTTTAAATGTTTTTTTTATCGTTCTCAGTCATAATAATGCGAGGTCAGAGAACGGTCAGAGAACAGTCAGAGACCGGTCAGAGTATTCTATGACCGTTCTCTTAACCGGGTCCACTAGGGTAGGGCTCGGAAAACCCAAAAATGATTATTGAAAAGCGTCTCTATCCGCAACGTATAACTGTTTGGAGAGAACGGTCATAGAATACTATGACCGTTCTATAACCTCGCATTATTACGGCTAAGAACGGTAAGAAAGACATTAAAAGCATTGCAATTATGATTCTGTGGCGAAATTTGGATTAGAAGGTGAAGCAATAAATACAATTATCTTATTTTTCAGCGATAAAAACTAGGAAAACATCATGTACCTGTCATTGAAGGCAGTGCAGTGGTTCACCATTTGCGGAACGTCTTCATACCCATAGTAAACCTTCACGGTGGTCATAGAACGGTGAGAGAACGGTCAGAGTATTCTATGGCCGTTCTCTCAGCCGGGTCCGCTAGGGGAGCGGCTGTTTCGGTGAATGGATTGCGCTGTCGAACCATGATTAATGAATTTTACGGCCAGAATTAGATGATATGAATGTGAACGATGTTTATTACCAACAAGACGGTGCTACGTGCCAACAAGTGACGAAACCATCGGCCTTTTGCATGAAAAGTTTCCAGGTCGAGTGATTTCTCGAAACGGCAATTACAATTGGTCGCCGGGATCAAGCGATTTAACACCTCCAGACTTTTTTCTTTGGGAATGCGTAAAAGATAAGGTTTATGCTGTTGCGCCTCAGTCAATTCAAGAACTCAAAGAGAAAATGCGTGCTGTTATCGACGAAATACAGCCCCAAATGTGTAAAAATGTAATGGAGAATTTCATCAAAAGAGCATGGTCCTGCAAACGCAGCCGTAGAGGCCATATGAATGATATTGCTTTTCATTATTAATGGCAAACCTTCCGCTATTGGATGAAATAAAAATCAAACGATTTTTCACGAAAAATACGCGTTTTAAAAAAATTAATTATTAATTAATTAATTAATTAAATTAATTAAACCTCTAATTGGAAAACCCTGTATATTGCAACCAGGCATATTGTGACGCACTCGTGAAAGAGAACATTTTTTAGTAAAAACCCATGGTAAAATCATAAAAGAGGAATCAGAAATCGGCAGAAATAAAGGGGCCCTTGTCTTCTAGGAAAACATGACTACGTCACGTAAAACGCTGACTGTTAATTTGTCTCTCTTTAGTTCTTTGAAAAGATCTTACACTCGGTAGTAAAGAAGGATCATCATCTTGTCGTCATACCTGTGGATTATATTTCCGTCCCTTTTTCCCACCTGTCGGGATCACCAGCCTGTCCCTCTCAACTTTATTCAACCAAGTAGTCTGTGTCTCATTCATTAATTCTATTGTTAATAAATGTAACTGACTTAAATTTTAATTGTTCATATTAAGTCTCAAACTTTAAACGAATTCAATTTGTCTTACTTTACTAATCATTGTGTCCTTGACTGACTTATCCTCATCCCTAAGCGAGGATCACTTGATCCTAATTTAAGGGGAGGAACCTTCAAACAATAAGTATTTACGTAGTTGTGACGTAACATATTCGTACTTCCTTTTTTCCTAGTGCATCGACCGGGGATACATGATTTAAACTGATAGAAAGGATGAATTAAATAACTCCATGGAGACTAGATATAAGGAGATCAATCTCTTATGGCCGTACTTCACAAAATACGAAATGAAGTTCTGCCAAGTACTTAGTTACAAAACTTCCCGATGAGGGCACGTGTGTTCCCTGGGTGCAAAATGGCGGCATCCACGGTTTATAAGCATCGTGTCATATGGAGACTAGATATAAGGAGACCAATCTCTTAAGGCCGTACTTCTCAAAACACGAAATGAAGTTCTACCAAGTACTTAGTTAGGAAACTTCCCGATGAGGGCACGTATGTTCCCTGAGTGCAAAATGGCGGCATCCACGGTTTATAAGCATCGTGTATTAGACGTCGCCATTTTGCACCCAGGGAACACACATGCCCTCATCGGGAAGTTTTGTAAGTATGTACTTGGCAGAACTTCATTTCGGGAATGGATATATGGAGATTGGTCTCCTTATATCTAATCTCCATGCATCGTGTATTAGGCGTCGCCATTTTGCACCCAGGGAACACACATGTCCTCATCGGGAAGTTTTGTAACTATGCACTTGGCAGAACTTCATTTCGGGAATGGATATATGGAGATTGGTCTCCTTATATCTAGTCTCCATGAATAACTCCTTTAATTTTCCTATCTTGGGTTGCTTCCACGAAGGAATAATAAGGAGACCAAACTGCCATGAGAAACCTTTCCGAATCTGGCAGGAGCAACGGCACGGTAAGTGCCCGGCTTGTAAGTTTGAAGTAGTGAAAAGGAGTGCGCAAGTGCGCAGTTGTCCTCTTCTTACTCACGGGAAAATGTGCGAGTGAGACGAACTTGTCAAATTGATCTAAGCCAGAGAGGTTTTTATAACTCTTATCCTGTATGTGTTGCAAAGGAGAGCATTTTTTTGACATCTTTGAATTTATTGAGAAAATGCTCTGGGAATGCCCTTAAAGTGCTTTCATTTGAATCTGCCAGTATAATCTATTAAGAGGAAAATGATTTTTAAGCTGAGGCTTGATAAATTATTTATAGATCAGCACGTGATGATTTCACTATATTTCTATTTGTATCAAGAGTGAAAAATCACGTAATATTCACTTACGGTTTTTTTTTGTATATATTACAACAATGTTTCCTTTTTTGTCGAATCATGTCAACTGCTCTTTGAAAGTGAACTCTCATGGATTTTTTACCAACTAATTTATTTTCATGATAATAAAAAAAATTATTTTTTTGATAATTTGTGTATAATTATAAAACTCATTACATTATTCATATGTTATGAGTATAAAGCGATAATTAAACAATTAATAATCACTTCCCGTCACTTTTTGACAGTAACGTTCTCAAAAAAGCAGATAGTAATAGAACATTAGTGGAAATTGCGCCCGACGCCGTCGATCGAAGATCGTGATTCCACGCGCATCACTTTACAAAAAAATTCATATTTCGCACAATTTTTGAGTGCGCTCCTTAATTATATACCTAAAATTTGCGTAATACTTGCGGCTATCACTATGAATTTTTTCAGATTTTTCAAAGATGGCGTTTTTTCAAAAAATCTCTTTGTTTGAAAAAAACATTTTTTTTATCATTAAATTTGGAGTAAAAATTTTCCCAAAAAATACTGCTTGATCGGCCATCTAATAATACGTTTGTGTAATTTTTTTCAGAATTTTTCCTAGTTTCTGTTCTTAAATAATTGAAAAAGAACAAAAATATTTTTTTGTTCGTTTATCCCATAACTTTTTAAATAATGCTTGAAATAATCTCAAATTTTGGGTTTCTTCATTATTTATGTTAGTTTATCAATCCTTAAAATTTCAAGGAAATCGGAAACATGGAGTCCTGAACCCGTCCGATTTGCCATGGAACACGCCTATACTACTTGCCCTTTGACATTATTTGTGCAGAATATTAATGTTAAATACGTATAACAGCTAGAGTTCAAAGTCTTTTCAAAGCTATAATAGCACCAGGTGTAGTGCGTGATTTGTTATATGAAATAAATGAGTCAAATGGAGTGAAATGGACTCTATGCCTCCTCAAATTAAAAAATAAATAAACTTCCAACTACTAGTGATAATAAATGTCAAAAAAAAATTTAATTAAGTTATGTAATAGTATATTATGTGCCTAGCCACATAATCTAGTACTTATTGTAGTTGTTTGCTGCGCTAGTTGTACGAAGCGGGCGCAAATTAGCGACTAGTCCCGGCCATTTTGATTTTATCGGTCTTGTGTAGTAGCCAGTGCTAACGCTGTACGAAGAAGAAGTGAGAAGAAGAAGAATAAGAAATAGATTGCGTTCCGCTGTACGAAGAAGAAGAATAAGAAATAGATTGCGTTCCGCTGTAAGACTATAACGCGCATGCGCAGTTCAATTTCTACATCGTATTCCTCTGTAACGGAATATACAACATTGCTTTACTCTCAGCTGTAACGGAAAAACGAGTTTCCGCGGCTGAGGCACATAAAAAATTTTTTACAAAAAATACTTTAAGGCGTAAATTATTCTTGCAAAAAAAGTAATTCATAAGTCAGAATCAATATTATAAAAAATTAATCAGGTGAGTTTGAAATTTTTATCACTGCCTACATTATCGCAGGTTCACTAGTCGCGTATCAGATAAGATACGTTGTCGACAGGTGTCCTCGGGTGTCCTCGTAGACAATTTCAAACTCTTATATCGCAATTAATGCAATTGTATTCAAATATTTAAAGAATTCAAAAATCTTTCTGTGGAAAAAAAGACGCTTTCGACTGCGCGATCAATTACCAGTAAACGAAAAATAACGTATCGCAATGGCAGTTATAAATGATGAAGTCAAATTAAAAGAAAAAAAAGTTTTAAAATCAAGTACTGGAGGTCACACAAAAAAATTGATCATGATAAAACATTGTCAACAAAATCTGTTTTTACTAAAAGTCAATTAGACTTCATTCAATTCAATACGGCCGTGGCGGACCCAGTCCAGTGATCCCAGAACGTGGGAGCTGGCGGCCCCCACCATAGACCCCACCAGCTCATGGCTTCTTCCTCGCTTGACTGCCATAGGTTGGTTGAATGAGGAAGACACAATGAACTCGAGGCATCTATGGTGGGGGCCGCCAGCTCCCACGTTCTGGGATCACTGTCCCGGGCGGACTGGGCCGGTTAGGGGAGGGATCTTTTTCCTCCCCTGACTGGCGCAGCTGGTCGGTTAAGCCTAAGGGGCGTGTGGCCGAAGGGGGTGGGACCGTTGACTTGCTGCAAAATTGGCGTTTCTCAACTTCAACTCGTACGGAACTCAATTGTCTTGCTTTTGAATCATTTCCATGGATTCCAATCGTACGAAAACTGCTTGTTGAGTCACTCAATGTATCTGCACTCTTCTTGCGTTTGAGTCGGATCTTCATCGAGTAATGCCTCCAATTCTTTGTCTTCAATTTTTTTTGGCTGTCCACAGTGAGGCTTGTCTTTAACGCTAAAATCACCACTTTTGAAACGTCGAAACCATTTCCTACATGATTTATCAGTTGGAGCATTGTCACCATAAAATTACACAAACATTCGATGCGCTTCACCTTCACTTTTCTTCCAATCAAAGCAGAAAACTAGAACCTCCTGCGAATGCTGCTTAGTTAACACAAAATTCGACATATTGAACACAGTAAAGAACAAGGTTTTATTTTTGTGAAACTCAAAGCAATATTAACTGAATGTTATTAACAGATTTCTAACCTCTCTGAATCCATCGAAATCAGGTGTCACTATAAAACATTCATAACAGCCAGAGCAATCTTTTGAAATCAAACCGAACTAGTTTGTACTCCCAATAAATCATTATATAGAAAGGGATATACATTTGGTCTTCTCTCTTTCTTGAGAAACTTAGCATTCTTTTGCATAAATCTGCTTCAGACTTAGTCATCGTACCATCATACCTAACCATCATAGCAAACAATCTGGGATTGATTATTAGTTCTCTTTCTTGAGCATAAAGAATACAATAAACCATTCAGGATCAATGTTTCTTGTTCTAATCCTTTCGATAATATCATTCATATCTTGTTTTTAATCTCAAGTATAACACTTAATTATGTTCTGCTCCTTTTAGCTCTTGGAGGAGCGTAATTTAACAATTTAGGATTAAAAAGGGTTCAAACCTAAATTCCAACATAAATAAGCCTTTTTGCCACAAAATATAAAATATTTCAATGATTCTATTTCACTACGCGATCATATTTGCTATTATTAAAACTTTTAAAACCAAATTAATGATTTAATTAATTAAATCACGATCATTAAGTTTAGAAATTCTGTTAAATAAACATAGCATACATATTTTTTAGGGCTAAAAAGTTGTTTTATAAAATGTAGTTTGTAACTCATATTCAAATGTCGTTGAAACTTTATTGCAACAGATATTTTTATTTATAAGAGAAATGATGAAAAGAATTGCTATCGCTGACCGCTTCCACCTGCACCACCTTCAGGATTTTGTGCAGACATCACTAGGAATAAAATTAATCCCGGCACAATGTACATCCACTGTAAAATAAAAATAAAATGCCTTAATTACTTTCAAGCGGTCTTAATAAAATAGGAGAAATCATAAGTATTTTAGAAATGATATCATAAATTTAAAAATATGTTATCCTTTATCCATTATTTTTTTAACATGAGATAGATGGTCATATATGTGCCAGCTCTCTCGCCGCAAAGAAAGAGAATTAAGTGAGCCATTTCGCTTTTTTTCCCCGCATCCCAAATCGCCACCACCTGCCTCTTGTTTTCCCATGAGTTCGACGAAAAATCCCTTGAATTACTCATTTTACTTTACTATAATTCAAAAATGAATATTGCAAGCCCCCTTAAGGGCATGTGATACTTGAGAAAAATATTAAGTTCATGTGAACAATTTGTTCCAGTTTTTACATGTTTGTGTCCAAAATACATAAAATTTTGTTTTCAAAATTTGAAAAATGATAGAGATGATGTAAACGCATGGAGATAAATTACCTTTGGTTTTAATAATGGAGAATAATTTTCAAAATATTTTGTGAAATTGTACTTTTTTTTATTTCCGAAACCGAATGTAGTCTATCTACATCTGTTCTCAACTTCTCTAGAATTTCCCGAATCTAGAAAACAAAATTTTATGAACTTTGGACATAAACATGTAGAAACCTAAAATCAATAAAATGTTCTAATTTTGAAAATACCACATGCCCTTAAAACTTCTACCAGATTATTTCTATTATGTTTCTGCATCAGATACTAGTTTTTCAAAGAAATTAAGAGGAAACTTTTTTCGTCATTCATTAAATATTCCTATTTGAAAAGGCTCAGGAAAGGAATCTCATATTAAAAGTTAAAAAACATACTGTACATAAAATAACATTTCATCAAAGTTTGAAAAAAATTCTAAGAAAACGATTTGCCGGAGAACGTCCTTGAAACATTAGGTATTTTCAATTTCATTAAAACCTACCGTATGGAAATTGACTGGGCTTTGGCTAGACTTGTAACGTTCAAACCAACTAAAACCCAACGTAATTACCAGTATAAATATATTTTATTATTTCAAATTGTAAAAAAATATAATTTGAAAGATTTATCACGTAAATTTCAAGGAAAAAAAAGAAAAAATTTATTAAATAATTATCTAAGTTATTGTTTAAAATCAGTAAATATTTTGCTAATACTAAAGGTATTCCGAATCCTCTGCTTGCTTATACGTGTAGGCAAGAAAGCCTAAAAGAGTGAAAAAGATAGACTTATTTTTATTTCCCTTACACATATGAGCTTTTCTGTCTGTATGTAGAAAGAAGTGAGATCTAGGCCTACCCTAGCAATACTAATCTACTCCCATTCATATAAGCATTTTTGGAACAACTTTTTCAATCCCATATGGTCTAGTGGCTAGGATACCTGGCTTTCACCCAGGAGGCTCGGGTTCGATTCCCGGTATGGGAATTTTTTTTTCTTTCTAATTAATGTTTCCCTATAACTATTATTTTTTATAATTATTTTATTCTTTAAATTAAATTTTTTTTTTAATGAATTAAATAATATAAGTAATAGGTAATTACGTAAGGACAATTTGTTAACTTTTTTACCTATTATGGAAAAACAGATTTATTCAATTCATTCTGCAAATGCTTCCTCGTACGGTAAAAAAAAAAAATTGCGCCCTGAACTATTATACCTTCTTATTTGATTAGAACATAACTTCTCTAATGATATTCTAAGAACGACTCTCTTATTTTTTAACTACTTTTTAGCAAGCTATGTCTCTTAAATTTTCAATTCTTTCATTCAACTGCTCCTATTTGAGAAATATTAACTAGAAAATTCGATATAGTTACTATAGAGTGCACAATGTATCTTTATTAGTATGGATTATCGAACAAAATTGCATAGAATCTTTTCATATCTTTTTAATTTACTCTAATCTTTTTTAAATTCTTCAAACCTCGATAGATTTCAAAACTAAAGAACAGGTGTGTTACTTACATATTTAGCAAAAAATGATCTATTCTCTTTTTTATTTGCACTCTCTCTGGCTTCACGTTCCTTCTCCAGTTTATTTATGTAAGTGGCTGTATCCGGTACGGGACCACCGTCCGGATATTTTACTTGGACATTTGTTGTCCACATTTTCGTCGATAGTCCATCCATGATGCAAGGACCCCGAGCAACAAGATTCACTGCAACCGGTTCTGCTGCACTGTCGAGCCATATGTAGAGAAAATCTTCCAAATCCGTACCCAATAAGTGGCACTGTAAAGAGTATTTCAAAATGTATACATATAATGTCAATTAAGGATATATAGAGGTTTTTAACGAGGAGTATCGTAGCTAGTTACATTCGACCGATTTATTAACAGAAAAATAATTTTGACGAATTTCTCGAAGATAACAGCAATACAGAAAGAGTTTAAGTATCAATTTTTCCGTAATATTTTTGTAATTACAATTATTATTTTACCAAGTACGCTATTAAATGCATAATTAACGGTCTCGACGTAGGAAAAACAAATACAACTTTTCACACTGTGGTGCGAAGGCCCAAGGCCATTAGAAATCAAAAGTTAAAATTTGTATGATTGGATATTTTTACTAAAGCAAAAATTCGCCATTCGTGCGCGATCTCAACACTTTCCTTGCTGAAAGAAAAATGATCTTTTCTTTTTTTGAAAGAAAAGTTTATTGTTTTGTTGCTTATACAATGCAATAGTTTGAATGGGAATTATTATCAGTCATCCAATATTTAGAGTCTTCAACTTTATATAAAATTTTTAATTTCTAAAACTTTGCTCGATAAACGATAAACAACAGTACGTAATTGTCTAGAATAATAAAGAACATAAAAGAGCATTGATATCGACTGCAGTACAATTTTTCTATCTGTAAATGAGATTGATGCCATTTATAAAGTGCTAAAAACATTATAGTTCTGATTACTCGAGGCGTAACATCAGACTGCAATCGAATCAAAAATGAAAAAACAAAGTACCGCAAGTACAGAAGAGAGGAAAGTCGTTTCACTTCCTGACGAAGATCGAACAATAGCCTTCATTCGATATTTTCCTCCATTTTGGGCAAGTTTTTTTAGCTGTGATACATGCAAGTCTTGCAAACCAATTTGCACAACATTTGCAGCTCCAAGTCGAATGCTTGATATAGAAATATTCCCTCTTTCTATGAAATTAGGCACGGGATCGTCGTCAAATGAGTGCATCAGTCGCATTTGTAACCAACCATCGTAATCTAGTTCATTCTGACAAAAAAAAACAAATATTATTTTATAATTAAATAGGTACAAGATTTTAAATTCTAGGAGTTAGAATGTTCAAACGCATTTCACTTCGTATGCTGGAAATTGGAATGGAATACATTTTAGATAACTGTTTTCGAAAATTCAAAGAATATATTTACAAAAGATAAGTATTTTTAACCTTCAAATTTAAAAGCATTTAAGTTGTTATAAATATTACAAATAAAATTTTTAATTTATTTGTATTTTTTAAACATTCACAAAATTAGTGATCTAAAATTATAATTGTGAAGATTGATAACCATTCCAAATTCCGTCTCAAGACAAGAAAAAGCCTAAAAAAACATACATAATTCAATTAGCAAGCAAGTCATTAATCATTTATTCATATCTTAACTTATTTTACTTACTCCCAAAACAAACGTAGGTAAGACAAGCAAACAAATTGCCACGTAAAATGCATGCATCTTATTTCGTATTGCAGTATTTTATATTATTGAAACAATTATTATGGCAACAAACTATACTTTCTTCATGTTAATATTTAAAGGCGACAAATAAAATTTTATTAATCGCAAATACTGTTTTAGTAATATGATTTCTACTAATACTTCATCACATGTACTTTATTAGGTATTCCCAGTCCCTGTCAACTCAATGGTAGAAATATGAAGAAGGATAATCGATGGTAGCGCCAACAGTTGGCCGCCCATCGAATTAAAAATACGTATGAGTACTATACATGTGATGCATATGTGTTATAAATAAGTGAGAAATATAAAAACCTAATTAAATGATCAAACCAAGAAGGAATAATAAGGAGACCAAACTGTCATGGGAAACTTTTCCGAATCTGGCAGGAGCAACGGCATGGTAAGTGCCCGGCTTGTAAGTTGGAAGTAGTGGAAAGGAGTGCGCAAGTGCGCAGTTGTCCTCTTCTTACTCACGAGTAAATGCGCGATTGAGACGAACTTGTCAAATTGATCTAAGCCAGAGAGGTTATGCACGTTATGCAGTCCGGTACGCGACACGACATTGCTAAGAAAAAAATTTATTATATTAAATGCATTATATTATATTACATGCGATCTTCAAAATCTTGAAAATTTCTCGGATTAAATTCCCTCACCTTTAAAGGAAGATACTATTCAATATTATTTAACACACGATTTAAGAAGTAATAACAAATACCATAATTTCAAGATTTACAATCTTATATTCGATATATTCTTACCACTTTTATAATGCACTCCTTTAGCTTTATAGGAATCCTGAGATAATATATATATTTTTTTTAAACTAAATTGAAATTGAAAAAATATCTGCCGCTTGCAAATGATCAAAAAATCAATCAACATAACCACTCTGGCTTAGATCAATTTGACAAATTCGTCTCACTCGCACATTTTCTCGTGAGTAAGAAGAGGACAACTGCGCACTTGCGCACTCCTTTCCACTACTTCCAACTCACAAGACGGGCGCTTACCGTGCCGTTGCTCCTGCCAAGTCGCTTACATGGAGATAGGTCTCCTTATTATTCCTTCGTGGATCAAACAATGCATGAAGCAAGAGAAAAAAAACAATAAAAATACATAAAGTATAAATAATTATTCTTTATGTTTTTTTATTTATTTTTTCCCTTGCTTCATGTATTATTTGATCATTTAATTAGGTTTTTATATTTCTCATTTATAACACACATGCTGCAAAAATAAGGCACATTTCTACAATAAATTAATACAAAAAGATTAATTATTCTGAGTATATTTTTTATTTTTATCTTTCTAGGTTGATGACTATGATTCATATTGTTAATTAAAATTTGGAAAATCAATAGAGAATTGAACGTTTTTCTGTGAAAACAGTTACGTATTCAACTTTCTTAAATTTAATAAATTTAAATTGATCAACATTATAATAAAAATAAATTAATTTAAAAAATTGAGAAAGCAAATTAAAAATCAAAGGTAGGCATACATGATTTATAATATGTTATTATAATTACATTTATTTGTAATTTTTAATCTTACATTCATTCTCGAACAAGGAAAAACAGACGTTCCAGTTTCATCAATTTTTAATTGTTTTCTATTTTGCTGCTTTTGCGGCGCTTGTTTCGAGATAGGCTTAACTACCTCTGGATTTGAACATTGAGGATCAACAACCGCCTGCTTGGTCGAAGAGTCATGTTTGAAAAATGACTGACGACTTCGAACTGATGTAAGTGGAAGAGGGGCAGATGCGACCAATGGCAAGCGGGGTGAGATGTACAAACGGGGTTGAAACACATCGCCAACAGTCTGCCGCCCATTGAACTTCAAAAAATAATAATCATAATTCGGCACATTGGCCTATACGAGTTGACGGGGCCTGGGTATTCCACCTTGTGACGTAAATTAAACATGGCGTCGCTGCTTGTGCTTAAACAATGGCATAAGATGCATGGGACTAAACTTTATTTTTTTAATATCTTAGTAAAAAATAATTTCTTCCAATAAGTGTAATTGGAGATTAGTTTTTCTTTTTCAAGGGTTATTTAATAAAATAATGAAATGATTTCTCCTTTTTTATATCAATTTTATTATTTCATTTAATGGTCCTTGAAAAATAAAAAATAATTTCCAAATACAGTTCTGATGTAAAATCTTTATTTAAAAAAATATTTAAAAAAGAAAATTTGATCCCATGCATTTGGGAGGTAGGTATACATTGTACCATAGTTTTAGTTGCCCAAAGTTTCAATTGTCCATAAAATCACCAGAAGTCACTATATTTGAAAAGCAGTGTTTGACGAAGATCATGAAAGGAATGCGTTGGCAAAAATTGCAAGTATATATCAAATATAGGCGGTAGAGAGCGCTTCAGGGAAATGTACAGGAATCCTGCATCTTGCAATCCTCGCAGTTTTTGCCAACACATTCCTTTCAAAATCTTCGTCTAACACTGCTTTTCAAATATAGTGAGGTCTGGTGATTTTATGGGCAATTGAAACTTTGGGCAGCTAAAACTATGGTACAATGTATATCTACCCATTTGGGGGATTTGGAGCCAATGTTTATGCACAAGCATACGGCCATCTTGGATCGCCATACTGAAAGGTGGAAGGCCTTATTGGAATGTGATAAGGTTAGGTTCTTTCTTTCTCCCTTTCTCAAGGCAATATCTTATATCGTGGAGGGAAGAGAGAATAGAGATTTGGCCCACAACAAACAAGCGCATTTGCGTGGCGTATTACGTATATACTAGTCGCTGCCAGTCGTTTTCGCTATGACGCTTAGGGCGCAGTTGACACAGTTCTACGTCGAGGAGAATCATTGATGTGTATTCGCGTGTAACTCGAGGTTTTTTTATAGAGATATTACAGATAGAGGAGACAAGCCATAGGCCGCTCTGTGAGTGACAACGTCAGTCTGGAAACTCGTTGAGAGCGAAAAAGAGCCGATGGGAGGTTTTTGTCTTTGTCTACGCGTACCGCGTTAGAGAGAGACAGCCTATCCCTCCATATCACTCCCTCTCTCTCACCCGAGCTGACAGGTTTCAGACTGGCTTGTCTCCTCTATCTATAATATCTCTATAATAATTCCTCCTTGAGACGGCACCCTAAGGGTACGTTTATACGGTAGTTATACATTGTACCATAGTTTTAGTTGCCCAAAATTTCAATTGCCCATAAAATCACCAGACGACACTATATTTGAATAGCACTGTTAGACGAAGATTATGAAAGGAATGTGTTGGCAAAAACTATGAGGATTGCAAGATGCTGGATTCTTGTAGATTTCCCTGAAACGCTCTCTACCGCCTATATTTGATATATACTTGCAATTTTAGCCAACGCATTCCTTTCATAATCTTCGTCAAACACTGCTTTTCAAATATAGTGACTTCTGGTGATTTTATGGGCAATTGAAACCATTTAGACTAGATATAAGGAGACCAATCTCCATATATCCATTCCCGAAATGAAGTTCTGCCACGTACATAGTTACAAAACTTCCCGATGAAAGGCATGTGTGTTCCCTGGGTGCAAAATGGCGACGTCTAATACACGATGCTTATAAACCGTGGATGCCGCCATTTTGCACTCAGGGAATACACGCGCCCTCATTTGGAAGTTTCCTATCTAAGTACTTGGCAGAACTTCATTTCGTGTTTTGTGAAGTACGGCCATAAGAGATTGGTCTCCTTATATCTAGTCTCCATGATTGAAACCACGAAGGAATAACAAGGAGACCTATCTCCATGTAAGCGACTTGGCAGGAGCAACGGCACGGTAAGTGCCCGGCTTGTATGTTGGAAGTAGTGGAAAGGAGTGCGCAAGTGCGCAGTTGTCCTCTTCTTACTCACAATAAAATGTGCGAGTGAGACGAATTTGTCAAATTTTCAAATTGATCTAAGCCAGAGTGGTTATGTTGATTGATTTTTTGATCATTTGCAAGCGGCAGATATTTGTTCAATTTCAATTTAGTTTAAAAAAAAAAAAAATATTATCTCAGGACTCCTATAAAACTAAAGGAGTGCATTATAAAAGTGGTAAGTATATATCGAATATAAGATTGTAAATCATGGTATTTGTTATTCCTTCGTAAATCGTGTGTTAAATAATCTTAATTAGTATTTTCCTTTAAAGGTGAGGGAATTTAATTCGAGAAATTTTCAAGATTTTGAACATCGCATGTAATGTAATAAATGTTTTTCTTAGCAATGTCGTGTCGCGTTCCGGGTTGCATAACCTCTCTGGCTTAGATCAATTTGACAAGTTCGTCTCACTTGCACATTTTCCCGTGAGTAAGAAGAGGACAACTGCGCACTTGCGCACTCCCTTCCACTACTTCCAACTTACAAGCTGGGCACTTACCGTGCCGTTGCTCCTGCCAGATTCGGTAAAGTTTCCCATGGCAGTTTGGTCTCCTTATTATTCCTTCGTGATTGAAACTTTGGGCAACTAAAACTATGGTACAGTGTATACCTACCCGTTTATACCTTTGCACGCATGAAGGTTGCCATGGTAACATACAAGAGAGAAAGAGACATTTTTCATGTTTCTTTCGTACTACATGTTACCATAGTAACATGCATGCATGCTAAGATATGAAAATACCCTCCGCTGACCCGAATTGTTAAGTCGTACGAGTTTCTATACTGGGAAAAAAAACATGGTGAAATCAACGGGAAGGAGTCCCGACGCCAATTTCACGTTGGCGTAGCGTTGCTCTCCCATTGAATCGCCGGTGCCATTCAACGTTGCACTGACGGTAGAGCCAACGTTAAATCACCCAAAAATGATCAGCTGTGGCAATACTCGCGATTGTTCTTTTCAGTTCTTTTGTTTTCCTAATTATAGGTATATTGGTATTTAAAAGAAAAGCACTGCCAATTTCATTATGGATATGAAATTGCGTCATCGTGTAATATTTTTAAATTACACGGCGTTCCAGCGTTAACATTCCCGGTGAATTAACGGGGCTGACATAGTTGGATTAACGTGAGTTTTCAACGCTACATTGACGGTGGCAGCACGTTAACCTAACTGTGATGATCGCACCTGCGCGCTCATCTATTTTGCGGATTGCGAATAAACTAGATCGAGCGTTCATGAACTCGATTCAAATTCACTTCTTCGGTACGTACGTAATTGTACGTAACAAAGAAATGCCGTGGGAAAATTCAATTTCGATTTTATTTAAAATACTTAAAAAGGCAGAATAAATCTTAAGGTTTATGATAAAAGAGACTTTTAGTATTAAGAATAAAAATAAATCTTTTAGTTTTATTGACAAAATAACAAGGGTTGGTTTATCCCGCGGATCTGAAGAACTCAGCGAACCTGAAAAAGAAAAGAAAGTGTTAGTGCGGGAGTGATAAAAGGGCAATTCCGAAGTGTTTAGCGAAAATAAAAGTGTATGGATTACAAGAATGCAGAATGAATGGTGAGTCTCTCTGAACATTGATATTTATTCTGCCTTTTCTGTTTCGAAATTTTATTTTGTGTGAAATTTAAATAGAATAGGAGACGGAAATTGATTATCTCCCAGTTTGCCACTCGATGATTTTCAAATAAAAGAAAAAATCGAATTCCGAACTTGACAAATTTCTTTGAAAATTTGATTAAAAACTTTTCTAAATGTTTCTATTAGGAGAAAATCACATTTTTTTACTTCACCTCTCTTGAAAATTATTCGCTATTCACCATCATAGATAGCGACGGTCTGCCACATCAATTTTTCATTCCTCGTGACTTTACTTGGGATATATTAATTAAAAACGAGCTTTGTTTAATTATTACCAATCAGTGCAAACCTTTTCATTTTTGTAAATTATATTCTGAACCAGACCGCTGGATAGTAAAATTTTTTAATGATTATGGAATTATGATCTTTTCTGCTCCATTTAACGAAACTTGCGAATATTACTAAGATAAAAATAATCGATTACTTATAGATTCAAATTATTATTTGAAGATAAAAAAGTTGACATTTTCAGTGGTTATGATAAAAAAAAATATATATATATAAATAAATAAATAATTAATAAATTAATTAAAAACAATAATTGAAAATGAAAAATATGTATATATCTAGTACATTTGCTCGATTAATAGTTTTGGAAATATCAGATAAAAAATTTATATATAAACGAATAAATAAAAATAAATTAAGAAAGTATACATATATAATATAGTAATAAACAATCGAGGAATAAATATAAATAATGTATATATGAATATGACTGATAAAAATATATAAACAATAATTAATAAATAAAAAAAAATAATAATTTTTAAAAAATCCCAGTTCGAAACTGAATAGATGGAGGCTACGATTGGGTGAATACGATTATTTCATGGTGTTTAAACCAGGTAAAGTAAATGCAAATTCAAATACATTATTGAGAAATTTGGTTAATATGAAACAAAATTTTAAGAAAATGGTACCGAAACGAAGACTCAAGGTTACACAACAATAAATTCACCTGACTTAAAGACTAATGACTATTGACAATACTTTCACCCTTAGAGATCAGGAGCAAATATTTGCTATTGATGGCACTGTATTGGCTCTTAATTTCGATCCTGATATCCTTACACGCAACAATGACTATTTTAATAATGATCTACTTGTTAAGGAAAATTTTCATTTGTTTACTATAGAAAATTACGACATGCACCTGACTAATAACACTAATTCGAAAAAATATTAAAGAAAAGGATTTGTAGGATCTTAAAATTGGTAGTGATGGATATGAGACTGCCAAAAAAGATTCATCTCTCCTCATAAGAGTAGTGTTGATAGAAATATCCTCACACTTCGGGAGAAGGAATCACTCGATTCATTGGATTATGAATCGGATAGTAGGGAACCTCCTGGCCGGGTAGATGCAACGAACGTATTGCCACCTTGGCCCGAGGTAAGAGAGGCACCTTTATCCTGAAAGAAAAAAGAAAATCCTATAGGTGGAATCGCGCTGGAAAGCGGATTGGTTATTGATCTGGATTCACAGAGTTGTGAATCAGGTATGAGCAAACCTCCTGGCCGGGTAGATGCAACGATCGTATTGCCACCTTGGCCCGAGGTAAAAGGTAAAGGTGCCGGAGAAAAATTTTAAAGGTAACAGCGTTAAAGATTTTACAAATCCATCGGAACAAAAAGAGAAGAAAATTCTATCTTGTGACTGTAAACAAAATCTTTCTAAAACCTGTGTTCGTTTCGATACTTAACACTTCTTGCATATAATGCAAAAAAGATATTTTTGAAACTAAAAGAAATTGCCTTATCCATTTTATCTATAAAGACTGCAAGTTTGTCACATTGATTAGTAAAAAGTTAAAAAGTGAAGGTCTGGTAAATTTTGAGGCTCTTTTCTAGATCCAACCTCAAAAAAGTCATACAATAATATTCGAACAAAATGATAAATATGTATTTCACTCTGTCGTAAAATCCACCTACGATGGAAAACCATATCACTAAAATACAAATATATGAAGCTCAAGTAACAGCTCAAGAAAATATTTTTTAGAAATCGATTAACGAGAACAAGTGGAAACTCGTACAATAAAAATAAATTAAAATTAGCGCATGCAAATTAGTTACATTTTATCATATTTTACAAATAAAAAAAAAAGAAAAGTTAATTTGAATAAAACATCTTTACTAAGAGGATTGAAAAATACAAATAAAAATTCAAAATAAAAAGTAGAAAATAGACTATCATAGAAACTTTACACATGAATACATAAATTTAAATAACCAACTATGATTTAGACAATGTTTATAAATTTTAAGCTAAAAGGAAATTTACGATATAGATTTGTGTATTAAAATCCTAACCAGAGAAACTGATATTTTCTTTATAAAACAAGGATAAATTCGTAAACGATCAGAGCTAAGTAATTACTCTTCATTCGCGATAAAAACTAGTTAAAAAATAACAAAAATATTTAGTTATAAATAAAGCTAGTAATAACAAGACATTTATGTGTAAAATTCGACAATTAAATAAACATATGATAAATAGTAGTAGTAAAAGCCATAAAGTAAGAATCTATCAAACTAAATAATAAATAATTATAACTTAATATATATATATATAGATATAATTCTAATCGTTTTAATATTAATAAGAATATCTTATCTCAACAGTATACTCACAAGTCTATCTTTCGAGAACTTTTCAACAAGGTCGTAATTTACAGTTGAATGAAGAAAACAAACTGACCTCCTAATTACCTTAATAACCAGCGAATATGTCGTTGAATCCTTTTTCACAAAAGCAGTTTGAAGGAATTTCCACGTGATTACTCTAGAAGTAAACCTCAACAGCACAAAATACATCATCTGAAAAAAAAAAAAGAATGTTTAATTTAGCCTCCCTAGATAATCTTGTCAGCTCAACAAATATGGAAGGGTTTATTTATACCTGAGCCTTATAATTTAATTTCACAGAAGCTACCAGAAATCCACGATAGCAATGTGCATTCACATTATTCATTGCGAAACTAGTCCTTATTTTCCTTGTTCATGGTGAACTTTAAATCTCAAAATGTCGCAAAAAGGTATATCCTTTGATGACTGTTAATTTTTCCTTGTCGTTAGAAATTCCATACATTGACTTTATCCAAACACTATAGGATACACACGTATACGTATAGGCATGTGTATATATACATATTCTTTAATAGCTACCGGCAATACCGGTCATAATTACAAAACCTAGAAACAAACTTGTCTCAAATAATCCTAAAGGATCAACAACTATAAAACCTACTTTGATTTCTTACCTTGGAAATCTTGAATCCATAATGAAGTAAAAGAAATTCTTACTTTATCAACAATCGCTGTCAAGGTTCACTTTACCTCATTTTTCACGATTCCCGCGCACGGTTCATAAGTTGCAAAATTTTAAATTGGCAATAGAAACTGAGTCCAATTTAACGAATAATCATCCATTCACTGTAGATTAAAATTATTTTTATATTCACTGGGACACAAAAACCGGCGTAAAACTTCACGAAAAGAATGTAAACATTCTTTTGAAAATAAGGGGTGAGGTGTGATGATCGCACCTGCGCGCTCATCTATTTTGCGGATTGCGAATAAACTAGATCGAGCGTTCATGAACTCGATTCAAATTCACTTCTTCGGTACGTACGTAATTGTACGTAACAAAGAAATGCCGTGGGAAAATTCAATTTCGATTTTATTTAAAATACTTAAAAAGGCAGAATAAATCTTAAGGTTTATGATAAAAGAGACTTTCAGTATTAAGAATAAAAATAAATCTTTTAGTTTTATTGACAAAATAACAAGGGTTGGTTTATGTCACTTTATATGTACGGACACGTGCAACCATCTCACGGTTCTTAAATTGTTAAAATGAATTTAATGTTAATTCACTTGCTGAAATTTACCAGATCAAGTTGACATGTAAGAGAAATAATAAATAGACCAGCCTTGTTCCCTAGAATAATTAAATTAAGAATTTATTTTCAGGATGACAGGTTGTAAGGAAACCTCGAGGAATGCCTCTAAAATAATTCATAAGTTTAATGTAAAGAACGTGTGAAAATCGATTTGGAGACTGGAAATATAACGCAAAAGGAAATCAAAATTAGTATTTATGCTTATTTTATGAGCATGTCTAGATGTCTAAAACCTATATCACTCGTCGCCTCAAGAAAACCTAAAACAAAAAGTTCCATTTATAAAATAAACACAAATCTCAAGTCTCCAGAACGATCGTTAAAAATTTAATTTATGTGAAAACTCTATATCCCCTAACTAATAAGGGCATAATATTACGTGACCAGAGACTGACCCCCCGAGGCGAAAACACATTATATGTATTTTGACACTTATGTGTATGCACTTGACAAGCTTAAAAGCGCACGTGGGCCTAACGCCCATGATTGGTCACTAATAGGCCTGCCTTTTAGTACTTTAAAGTAAATCCGGACCAATTAAAGACATGAAAATTCCTAACAAAGAATTTCAGAGCCAATGATATTAAAGTTAACTCCTTAAAGACCCAAAATCTCAAAGTGGGGAATTTATGTTTTAAGCCTCGGAGGATCACTCTCTGTACCAAAAATACTTTACTTGTTGTTTGACTTGTCTTCTTACTCGGTCGTTTTTCTGTACGCGGAAATTTTCTCCAAACACCTTTGTTAAAAAGATCACCAGTTTATAAAAATTAATGACAGTTTATTAAATTCATGTTTAAACTTATTCAAAACTAATAAAAATCCACATTCCTATCTTTATAGGATTTCAAATCGGACCGCGCAATAAAAACTTAAAATCTAGTTCTCGAAGTTTCGTGAAGACGGCCCTGAGATCGGGTCGTCACATAACAGTAACACGCGGAAGCGATTCAGCGCGCGAAACTCAATAAATTTAAATGAAAACTGAGTTCGTTTCCACAATTAACGGTTTGAAAACCCAACCTTGCGGTGAAATCTCCTTCCTCGTAGATTTTAGATCCTTGGTATTTAATTTGTAGTGAAAATAAGGAATAAATGGTAATTTTTATACTCGGTAGTAAGTAAATTTATTAAAGTTTTACAACATCAAAATCTTTACAATACCGAGTAGTCGCGAGCGCGTTCTAATTGAGTCTGATCTAGTCTAAGTTTCTAATTGCTCCGAAATCGTGAACCTCGGTACCACCAAGTGGTCCTTGGCTTCCCCATCCTTCCACTCTCTGTCATATCTTCACCAATCATATTCATTCTAATCCCTACCTTCGATTATAGAGAATTCATAATAATTACGCAATGGTTTACTACTGAGAATAGCGAACTCTTGTTTCATAGTTTTGCGATAAAGTCCGAGCGTGAAAGAATTTATAAACTTAACAGTCAATCCGCGACCAATACTCAGAATAAGTCTTATCTTACGTACAAATAGTGGTCGAGTCGGTCCTTGTCAAAAGCAAAGCCTTACAGATTGGCGACTTCATGTCGTCAGTTCTTGATATTGAAATCTAAATTACTCAACTTACAATCTAAGTTAATATTATTAAGTTGCCTATATAGTATTTCACATTCAAACCATCATCTTCAATCATACCGACATTCTATTCTAAATTGTTATGAAGAAACTTTATCTTCTATGTTTTGACGACGTGCCCAACTATTGCTTGCTAATCTTATCGCAACTTGATTTCTATAGATTAAAAGTTTAATCTCTCTTCTTCTTATATATATTTTTAATCATTTCCTCCCTTATTTCTATTAATTTTAACTTATAATTTTCAAATGAAACCGCGTATTGTAACCGCGATAGTACCGTTCCTAGCGGAAAAACTGTGCATTTACATGCGCTCGTTACATAACGTTGTAAAGGCGCCGATGCTCCTTCCCGTCAATGCAACGGGAATTTCCGGATAACCTGACGGTTTTTTTTTCCTAGTGTACTGTACATTATTTGTGTACTATGCATGTACAAGTGATTGTCTGCAATTGTGATGTATACATTAAGGTAGTACGAGCAAGGTACCGGGCGGGGATCGACCGCTGCGGGCGCGCGGTAAAGAGGTGAGGTTGATCACGTGACCCCAGCTGTACGTATCTACGTATGGCATCCAAAGCCAGCTAATTTTTCTAAAAAGCTGACCTTTTTTACATTCTCATCATGGATGAGAAGGTATTGGTTTTATGTGAAAAATGATTTTCGAAATTTTCATCAAATCTTTACGTTTTGAGACCCCCTGACTCAGAAAAAATGGTTTTTACGAAAGTGTCTGTCTGTTCTGTCTGTAGGTCGTGTGCGGCATAACTCTCGATAGAATTATCAGATTGAATTGAGCTTTGGTACACTATCGGACCGAAAAAGTAAGGACAAGTTCGTTAACCAGCCACATCCAATCAAAATTGAGGGATGGAGCACTACTTTTGTGTTTTTGAAAATAATTTTTTGAAAAAATCAAAAATTCCAATCCTGGTTTTTGATAGTGCTCATAAATCTCTACAAATTATCCTAATAACATTTTTTGATTAAATCAAAATTAGAAATGTTACAGCATATTCAAATTCGAAAAAAGTCAATATCAAAATTCCATTTTCCAGTTAAATTATACGAGATACGAAAAAACGTTATGATACAATATTATTGAATACATAAAGACCTACAAATTTGAATTATAACATTTTTTCATAAGATGCATATTTTTCTTTTTACTTAAAAAAAAAACTATTGAAAATCCAAAATTCAATTTTTTAACAATAATATTGGAAATACCAAAAAAACGTAAGAATACAAAGTTGTTCGTTTCAAAAAGATCTACAAATTTTGTCTGACACAGTTTCTGATAAAAGATATATTTTTCGTTTCAATTCCAAAAAATACGATAAAAATGAAAAAATTCCATTTTTTAGACAAAATATGTGAGATGCAAAAAAAACATTTAGATGGAAAATTGTTTGCTTAAATGAGGTCTACAAATTCTGATAAAGAAATTTCGGGACAGGATGTATATTTTATGTTTTGATTTTTATTATTGAAAAAATTCGATTTTTTTCACCAAAATATGTGAGATACGAAATAAGCGTTGTTCTGCAAAATCGTTTCCTTAAATAAAGTCTACGATTGTTTTTCCTTTTTAGATATGTGGAAGAAAGTAAATTCTTTTAATCATGTAATTTATTAAAAAGTTATACTGAAATGTATACAGAAAATCGAGCGCGAAGCGCGAGTGTCATGATGAGAATGTGTTCCTTAAGGCCGATAGAGCCTTAAGTAAATTGAATTTCCTGTTTCACTTAAATTCAAAAAGAAATTCAGTGACTTTGAGAAAATGTGTAATTCACATCATCTGTAATATTATTATAAAATTGGTTTGAGCTTCAGTATCAAAATATAAGAAATAAACTTAAATGTATGCGAAGAGCACAAGACCGAGCGTGAAGCGCGACGTTCAAAAATGCCGGAGCGCGAAGCGCGACGAACGAATCGCGCGCCCTAGGCGCGCTCAAACTTGCGCGCGAAGCGCGCGATGAGAATGTGCCCGCGAAGCGGGCAGATTTTTTAAATAGCTTTTTAATAAGTCCGCAACTACGGTTTTTTTTAAATTTCTTCGTTAAGGTCTTAGCTTTAAATTAAATAGTTTTTTTTTTCATTTTCACCGACAAATTTGGGCGAAAATTATTATAACATTTCATCTATCCACCACTTTGCCATAAGACCAATGTTTAATATGCTGACTTTTGAAGTCGATTATTTGTTTAAACAATCGGTTAACCCCCTCAAATTTTCAGAATTCGTTTAGTCGTATTTGAACTTCACATAAAATTAGACAATCCTATGGAGCTCTTATGCTGGACCATCTCTATAATCTTTCTTCACGGAATTTCACAAACATTGCTTGACTTATTTTTCCGAAAACGTTACCACTTTTCAGGAGCGAGTTAAATCCTCTTATACTCCTTTCTAGACAGACTTGACGATAAAATTCATCAATTTTTTAAAGTTTATTCACAAATATTATTATCTTATGAACTATTTTACAGAATTAGTACAAGATTTTGATCAAAATTAGTGATCAATGATCTTAGAAAAAAATATGAAATATGTCTTAAAATGATTTACTGGAAGAATTGAAAAATAATTTACAAAAAAAAAGAAGTTAAATTTGTCAATTTTTTGTTTTTGTCGTAGCTTTTTCCTACTAAAGATCTGTGTAAAGATCCGTAACAGTTTGTTGCTCGAATAATTCAGATTGCAATGCATTAAGAAACATAGGAACACTACGTTGTACTTTTAAACATCGCTCGATTAAATTACTTAGAGTAGCGGAATACGATGTTTCCAAAAGATTGACTCCGTCATTGCCAATTTGGAAAAACAAAAAGTCGTTCGGCGATTCTGCATACTGACTTGATAACTTGTACATTCCTTCCTTCGTTCTATCGATTCTCCAGGCAAAAAGTTGGTAACACGCTTGACGGAACTCCTGTGAAGAAGCTTTGAATGCCTCTTTTAATCGTGTGATTTTTAATTCGTGAGTTTGTTTCAACTCTGCAATTTCTATGGAAAAGAAAAAAAACCGTTTTGATCAGAAATTCCTGATGAGACTTGTTCAAAATTAAAATTTGGGAAATAGAAAACATTTGCAAACCTTGGCTTTGAAGCGAAGACATTCCAACCGTTCCTACGTTTCCGGAAGCTACTTGCGCCCTCAATTCTTCAACTTCTCTCAGAAGAGATTTTTGTTTCTCTTCGGCTTGTTGTTCAGCAATCGCCTTCGGATTCATTCGGTAGTGTAAGACTCGCGAGCTGCAATTAAAATCGCCCTTTAAGGCTCGGTGTTCAAGTTCCCCCTTCAATTTTTCCACCTCTTGTTGCAATTTTCTGTACTCTTCAAGTTGCTTTCCATTGGAAACAGCTTCCAAATCAGCTTCTTGTTTAGCAACCAGCTCCCTAGAAACAAATGTTATAAAACATTTTAGAATTCCCATTTATTAATTTTGAAAGATGTGTAATTTTTTTTTTTTTTTGAATATACACTTTATTTTTTAGATTCTGAACAATATTTTTTGAATAAAATTTAAAAATAAGGCCACGCAACGTAAAAAAATTATATTTGAAAAATTCCAATTCTGAGAAATTTTAGGCATGGCAAAACTGTAAAATCAGGAATTTTGACCATAAGAAAATGAAGGAATTGGAAAGTAGTTAATTTCCACAGAAAAGGAAAGAAATTATGAATTTTATATTTATTCTATTGAAATTGTTAATGAATTTTAATTTTTTATTGAAGTTCAATAAAATATATAAAATTTCCAAAGTTCAAAAAAATAAGGTTTATGAGTAAAATATTTTAGAACTTCGAAAATGTAGTTAGAACAATAGAAATATTCAAAATTCAGGAAATATGAAATTGCTCAAAGTGGATCTTATAAAATTAGGATGCAAAAATATTTAAAATGCTACATTTTAAAACAAATCACAGGGTTCTTTTCGATACAGACGACATCCCCGGAAATTTGTATGCAAGATATTAAATAATTCTACCAAAAATTCTCTGTATTTAGAATGACTTTCCTTAATCAATAAAATCCCCGTAACTTTTCTAGGTACGCCAGATTATTTTATGCTGTTTCATCACTATCAATCTATCGATCAGTCAAAAATGAACTAAAACATTTTTATTTTCAAATTTCACTTCATTTTTCTACGTTCGAATAAAAATTCAGAATTTTCAACGTCAAGAATCTTTTGAAACTTTGAATTGTTACAGATCTAAATTTAAAAGGTCATTCAAACTGAAAATATCTACCTATATCCTTCAAGTGCACGTTCAAGAGCAGGAATTCGTTCGGCCATGACGTTGGTTGACTCAGCGATCGTGATTTCCTTCTCATACAAGTCAAGCTGCTGCCTGTAGCTGTCTCTCTCTCTGGTCACGAGGAGCATTTTCTTCTGCGTTCTGCTAACAAGTTTAGTGATTCTTTCTAATGAGACTGTCTTATCCGCTAGGAGTTTCTTCGTTTCCTCCAAATTCCGTTGAAGAATCTGACATTCTCTTTGAGACGCCTCTACTTTTGAACGAAGTTGTCCTTCCTCAGAGGTTAATAGTGCTTCGGCTTGTTGCAGACGATTTAGTTCCCGTTTTAAGGCTGCAGGTCCACTAGAAAATCCAATCGATTCGTATTCTGAAAGACGGTCCGATAGCTCAGCGCGCTTTACTTCCAATTCAGTCACCATTTGTTCCATGGCCTCTGTGTTTTTCATGCTGGATTAAAATAAGCGTTTTTTAGACTGTTTTTTCTATTTTCACAAATTTATTAAAGCTTAGGATTATTGAAAAGTAATGAATCCTTCAAAAAAAAAACTCAAATACAGAAATATATTATTCATTCAAGAAAAAATGTTCATTTAACGTTTTTTCTTACCGTTGAGTCAGAGTAGAAATTTGCTCTTCCAAAAGTAACTTTCCTCTGACAGATTCTTTTAAAGCTGATATAGTTTCTTTCGCATGATTTAATTCCTTTTCGAGGTCACTAGCCCTGGCAGCTCTAGCAACTAACAGTTTTCCTTCTTCCCAGAGAGCACGTTCTGATTCCAATCTCTCAATCTGATTTTTCAAATTCTGTAGTTCTACGTTTTGCAGCTCAATTTTCTGCTCTGAAGCTCTCGATTCCTTTAATTTCTCTTCAAGTTCAGCAATTTTAGCTTCAGCCTCTTCCAATTTCAATTGAGCGTCAGAATTCTCATGATTTGACTCCACTGGTGAGGGGGATGACTGTCGTTCACTCACTTCTTTTAATTCATTCAATAAATCAGCGTTTTCATCTTGCAGAGACGCAATTTCATGTTCTAAACTCGATTTCATCTGAAATTTTTTACATAGATGAAGGTTTGAGAAATAATTTTAAGCACTATTTAAAGTCGTGAAAACACACTATAATTTCTATTTGGGGTATAATTTGGTATTTTGATATAAATTATTAAATCCCATTTAATAAAAAAACAAAGTACCTGAAGCAAATCACTTTCAGCTTTTGCTTGCATTTCTCGAGCTTCTTGTAATGATCGTCTGCCCATTTCGATTCGTAATTCCAATTGATTAATTATTTGTTTGTCTTGTTCTATTTGAACTTCTAAAATGTGTTTTTCTTTGTCGAAGACTTCCTCCATCTCTCGCCTCAACTTGTGCAATTGTTCGACTGTTGATTCTTGATGAGCTAATCTAGTCTTTAATGAAATCATCTATAATAGAAAAAGGAGGGGGATGTCAAATTCCAAATTCGGATGATATTCAACTCATAACTTTTGATATTGAATTTCACTTAAACTAATTAAATTTTTCATCTGCAATTTGCAATATTTTGATTTTTAATGATCCACATTACAAGATTTTAAAAATATGCATTTATAATTTTGTAAAATTAAATGGTAAGGATTACAGATTTAGATTTATAAACTGTCAAATTTTCGCTTCAAAATAATTTCAAGGGAAAAGGTAATAAAACGTATGATATTAAAATATTTTTGTCGTATAATAATTTCTAAAACATTGATTCTCCAAAAACTTTATTTCATGTGGATATTGTTAACTTTCAGACTTGTATATTTTTCTACTGGTGGGTCATAAAGAAGATTTTATAGACCCATGCGGGGCAAACAAAATCATTTTCTGACCCCCTAGTAGAAAAAAATCGTGTACGACACAGGAAAAAGATTAATTTTGATCGTGTGATTGTTACCCTCGCTTTGCTCGGGCACCAAACTTCACACTCGCAAAATAATTTTTTTTCCCTAGTTGCACAATATACTATTTACCTCCGCCTTGAAACGTTTCCATTCCCATGGGCTTTTGGGAATTGAATCCGATAAAGCTAAACTTGTGGAATCGTCAAATCTAGGACGCTTTGGAGTTGCTCTGGATTCTTCGTCCTTGAATGTTTTCGCCACAGAAGTATCTCCAGAAAGTCGAAGCGAAATTCCACTACTTCGTCTATAAGCTTCAGTTCCTGACCTTAAATCTCGCAACATTTTCACTACACAAGTTGGATCTTCATTAGACATCTGTGAAAAAAGGTCAGAATATTTAGGATTTTCAAGGACGTTGGAAAAATGTTTGAACCTTTTATTACAATTTAAAAGTTATTATTGAATGAAAATATAGTAAGAATAATGAACATCCTTAATGGAAAGATATTATCATTAATTGTGAAATGCCACCTTTAACAAAATATTTCACTTTATTTATTTGCACCTAAATGATTGCACTTTTGTTCAAATTGAATTGAATTCAACTGCTTTTACGGCTTTCATGCAATAAAAAATTAATAAATCTTGCCTGATGAATTATACTTGCTATTCTTGTGACATTTAAAATAAATGTTTATTTGAAACACCTTAGAAATTCTAAATCATAATCAAGATCATAATCTATTAAATAATTTACTGATAATGCATTTATTATGAAATGAACTTTAATATTGTTAATAACCTCAACAATGATTGCCACTGAAGAATTAAAAAAATGTACTCGCAAAATGGAAAGTACTATCAAAAATTCAAATTTTTAAATTATAACCTCAAAAAAGCCGCAAATCAAATTCTAGTACCCGATTCTATAATATCAGTTTATTTAAATAAGAATAAAAACATACTTTTTAAAACCTAAAAATAATAGAAGATTCTGATAAAGTAAATAAAATCGCAGAAAATACTCCGAATTTATAAAAACTTTTGTGCTCGGAATCGCTAGCGGGCCTATGCAGGCATGGTGGTGACGCGCAGAGTTGCACAGAGTTTAGCAGGGTTGGCCAGTTACACAAACGAAGTAGTATAGTGACCGATCGTTCGGCGGGAGGGGATAGAAGAATCGGTCGCCGCGCTCGCAGTGGTGAAAAGTGAAACTTATGGAGTAAATTATGTACGTGTTGTTATAGCAAAATTCAATAATAATGGGTTTTTCATGTTGTATAGTTGACTGTAAAAATACAGCTTCGAATAGCAATTATAAATTTTTTCGATTCCAAACTGCCGCACAAAAAATACAGCAAAGAGTTCAATGGATTTCTGCAATAAGACTCATATTGTTAAAGCAAAAACTTTAACGATACCCAGTCAGAAGAAGATAAAGAATAAATGATTTCAACGACCGGCAATCGAAAGACCTGGGCTCGAATCCCAGCGCAGTCGAAAGCGTCATTTTTTCCACAGAAAGATTTTCAAATTCTTTAAAATAAAGAATAAATGTTGCAGTACGGTAACCAAAGAGTATGCTGAGATAAATCATTGAGTGGAGAACCCCAAGAGTTGGGAACAGGAAGACGTTATTTTCAAGGCTACGAGTCACTGTAAAAAGAGGAACAACTTTTGGACTTGGCTGGAGTTAGTTATGGCACTTTTGATTTTTTGTTAGAAAGAACACTCGTACCATCAGCTAACTTTAAATGTAGTCGAAAGAATTCTAATCCTAAAATCCATAATTAAATTGTTCAAGTCTGGTCATATTTTTGATTAACTTAAAAAAAATCTTACCTACTGAATGTAAATACATATGCAGAAAATAATTACAGTACCGGTCAGAATTGTCCGGCCACCTGTTTTTCGATAATTGCTTAAATTATCCTAATTTGAATTATGTTAGTGAAAAAATTTGTTCTCTTAATTAAATTTAATAAGCTATCAAAATTCTTTATAAAATGAGCCCAGCATGAATTCGTTTTGTTAAATTTTGAAGAAGTTATTGCAGAAATAGTCAAGATTTCAATGCTTTCTTAAATTTTAAATAACTTTCAAAATAATCAACATTTTTTAATGTTCTTGGACTAATTTTAAAGCTAAATTTTTAAAAAATCGATCAAAATTCTTGGAATTGATGTGTAATTTTTTTCTTACATACTGCACGTGGTTAAAGTTCAAATAAAAAAGTTGGAAAAATTCCAATATTGCTTTTGCTTAGAAAAACATTTTTATAAGATATATAAAACATATAATCATGAATTTTGTATTGAATCCCCTTAAAATATATATTCATATGATCTTTATTATGATTTACCTACAGATGAAATGTTTTCGAAATTTCCCTACTTTTTTGTTACAATTTTAACTCCTTGCATTATGCAAGAAAAAATTTATAGATTCATAATCATAATTTAGTGCGATTCTGTAGAATCTTAGCTCTAAAATGAACCCAAGAACATTAAAAAATGTTGATTACTTCGAAAGTTATTTAAAATGTAAGAAAGCATTGAAATCTTGACTATTTCTGCAATAACTTCTTCAAAATTTAACAAAACGAATTCATGCTGGGTTCATTTTATAAAGAATTTTAATAGCTTTAAATTTAATCAAGAGAACAAATTTTTTTACTTATATAATTCGAATTAGGATAATTTAAGCAATTATCAAAAACCAGGTGGCCGGACAATTCTAACCGGTACTGTACGAGCTAACGACCTTGCAATCATCGTGTAAACATATCACGAACATAACCTTACATGATCGAGTCTACGTTAGTAAAATCACAATTTTCCACTGTTATACTTACTGTTTATAATTTTTATATATTGACACTCGATGTTTTTAATACGATTGAACTCTAATCGATGCTCTGTAACTGTTCTATTTTGATATACAAATTATTTTCATGCTATTTACCTGGTATTGCTGCAAAAACTTTACTCCATTAGTTTGTCTGTTTCAGTCACCAGATAGCGCGACATGCTTTTCTCGGTCCCTATAAGCGTTGAGTGAAGACTCAACGCTAGGGTTGAATTGACGAGGACTACATGACCCATCATGAATACAGCAGACTCACCAAAACAAGTTTGGGCCTTACTCCTACAACTTACTTCTTATCCATGAGGGTAGGTATACATTGTACCATAGTTTTAGTTGCCCAAAGTTTCAATTGACCATAAAATCACCAGAAGTCACTATATTTGAAAAGCAGTGCTTGACGAAGATTATGAAAGGAATGCGTTGACAAAAATTGCAAGTACATATCAAATATAGGCAATCTTGCAATCCTCGCAGTTTTTGCCAACACATTCCTTTCATAATCTTCGTCTAACACTGCTTTTCAAATATAGTGACGTCTGGTGATTTTATGGGCAATTGAAACTTTGGGCAACTAAAACTATGGTACAATGTATACCTACCATCCGTGAGATTTTGTCGACTTTCGAGTGTCGATCCCCGTGTTTGGTTTTGGAACTTTACCTACCCCTGGCGTCTTTCCGCGCAAGGTTTGGGACATTCAATCGCCCTTAATGTCTCCTCTATACCTATCTTCACTCAACGGTATAAGGAATACCAACTGTATGGACAGCTTCAAAAATTGTACCCCCATTTTTCCGAATCCACATTCTACCATAGATTTATTATACATAGAGTATGCAAGCCTGGTCGGAAGGCGTCCTCCAAATAAAAAAAGAAATAGAATCGAATTAGTCTATCTCTCTCTTTCATGACGCAATACGCATGGGCGAATGACTTGAAAAAAATACGCAATCTAATGGTGCTTTTATACATGTCCGCGGCTGCGGGCCCAGAAATTTATTTAGAATACTTTATTGTCACATTCCGTTGCTCAATAAACAGGATTCATCTACATAAGTTGATTGGTTAATTCTGTTGAATAATGTTTGTTGAGCAACGGAATGTATAAAAGCACGGTAGGGTGTACTTTGGACCTTATATCGATTCTCCAAAGCATTAATTCTCCCAGGCGCAGTACCATGGAGACTACATATAAGGAGACCAATCTCTTATAGCCGCACTTCAAAAAATACGAAATGAAGTTCTGCCAAGTACTTAGTTACGAAACTTCCCGATGAGGGCACGTGTGTTTCCTGGGTGCAAACGGCGGCATCCACGGTTTATAAGCATCGTGTATTAGGCGTCGCCATTTTGCACCCAGGGAACACACATGCCCCCATCGGGAAGTTTTGTAACTATGTACTTGACAGAACTTCATTTCAAGAATGGATATATGGAGATTGGTTTCCTTATATCTAGTCTCCATGCGCAGTACACTGGCTGCAAGTGACGGGAACCTGGATAATTCAATAATAAGTGCGCACGCGGTGTTGCCGATCAAAAGTTGTAGAAACCTTATGAAGTTCTCTACTTTTTGTTGCAAACGATATTTCACTCGAGATTAACTTCAGAGTGACAATGTCCGCTCGAACTACCTTAAGGCCATGGATCAATCGGACCACGTGACTAAATTATACATTTATTCGTTCATGTAAGATAACTTTTTTAATTTACAATGTATCTTTCTGATAATTTGGGAAACGTAACAAAAGATAATAAAGCACGTCTGTTAACTTCTTTTTAGTAAAAATTTTGAAAAAAATTCGAAAACTTATCGACAATTGCAGTTAACTGTAAAATTTTTTGCAAAATTTTCACTCATACAAAGTTGACAGACGTTCTCTATCGTGTTCTGTAGTATTTTCCAAATTTTCAGGAAGATATTTTGTAAAAGAAAAAAGTTATCTTGCACGAACTTTTACAGGAATTTGGTCACGTGATCTGGTTGATCCGTGGCCTTAAACAAACTGAATGGCTTTTATCGGGTCTCAATTTAGATTATAAAATATCTACGCCGCAGCGCTACTGTGACTTAAAAAGACGAATTCATACACTGGAAAAAAGAAAACATGGTGAAATCAACGGGAAGGAGTATCGTCGCCAATTTCACGTTGAAGTAGCGTTGCGCCCCTGATGAATCGCCGGTGCTATATTCAACGCTGCATTAACGGTAGAGGTAGAGCCAACGTAAATTCACCCAAAAATGATCAGCTGTGACAATACTCGCAATTGTTCTTTTCAGTTCTTTTGTTTTCCTAATTATATATTGGTAATATTGGTATTTAAAAGCAAAACACTGCCAATTTCATTATGGATATGAAATTGTGTCATCATGTAATATTTTCAAATCACACGGCGTTCCAGCGTTAACATCCCAAGTGAATTGGCGGGGCTGACGTAGCTGGATTAACGTGAGTTTCCAATGCTACATTGGCGCTGGCAGCACGTTAACCTAACATTGTAAACGCGCCGACGCTCCTCCCCATCAATGCAGCGGGATTTTCCGTATATAACCTGAAGTTTTTTTTTCACAGACAGAGGCATAAATGCACCGTAATTGATACAAATTTCGCGTGCTTGCCTGCAACGCCTGCACAAAGACTTACAGGAGTGAAAGAGATGGAGAACATTCGGTCTCTCTCACTTTTGTGAGTTTTTGCGCAAGCAGGCAAGCAAAATTTTTGCCACTTGCTTGCTTGTACGAGGTATGTCCTCACCTTTATGCGTACTTCCAACCACTGCTGAGAAGTTAGCATGCCAACAGCAATCAGCAGTTGTCAGCAGTGCAGGCAGCTCATCAGCCATCAGTGACCCCAGTGGAGTACGATGTCAAACGTGGTGAGCAATTTTTTTAATTTGACATCAAACCGCGTCATTGACGCGCTTTGATGTTTTTATCGTTTTATTCTGCATAAGATCTATTGTGTACTTTTAGGTTTTGATTTGACCAAGAAACAGCTTTTCTTTTTCTTTTATTCCTCAGCCGAAGGTAAAAGCCTCCGAACCAGAACAGGCCTATCGATCAAAGTATTATCATGGTGAGTTTATTTTCCACGGGTCAAATTTCTATTCGTAAAAAAACAAAAAATTTGGAATGAGAAAATTACGTCGATTTTAAAGTGTTTGATGGATTATGAATTCAATGTGTATAAAGTGTAAAGTATAGAAAATATTGTTAAGATGAGATCTGTTGTGTTTGGATTTTTTACTACGGATGTGATCGATATTCTAACAATATTAATAACACAACTGTGTGTCCAGAAATCTCCAGATAGTTGTATTAATACGTCAAACTTATTTTTCTAATTTCGGAAATACTCAAGGCAAGTGCTAGTATCTGACATAAAAATTTTAAAACTATTTTTCCGGCTTTATAAATGCAAGGGGTAAATCCGGTAAAAAAGTAAAAGATTTTTCTCCCGGTACTGTCAATGCTTAAGCGCGGTAACTTTGACCTTTAAAATGGTAATCTTAAATGTTTTCTTGAAACATCACCAGCCTCATTTAATGTAGCGGCAACATCATTTGAAGGTTAGAAAATCGCATGAATGTGTAAACTTAAAATTAACAGCAGGAAATTTATTTACCATTTTCAACGTAGAGAAATTATTGTCACTAGACCCTAATAGAAATTTGTGTTCACAATATTTAAGAATGACATGATATTTGTAATTTTTTGCAGAAATTTGCAATTGATAAATTTTGTAAAACTTTTTGAACTCTATAAACCCGCCTAGCATACCCTATTAAGTAAATGGTCAGCGAATTCATTCATCATTCATGTCCAGGAAGTTAGCACCGCCATTTTGTTTTTTCAAAAAAACAAAAGCTGTGCTGAATTGTGCTAGGTTTGTGCTGAATTGTTCTGCAAACGATTTTTGAAAAAAATGAAAATTAGGGCTACAATTTTGAAAAAACGATTTTTTTACCAGCACCGCCATTTTGTTTTTTTGAAAAAACAAAAGTTGTGCTGAACTGTGCTAGGTTTGTACTGAATTGTGCTGCAAACGATTTTGGAAAAAAATCAAAATTAGGGCTAAAATTTTGAAAAAACGATTTTTTTACCAGCACCGCCATTTTGTTTTTTTGAAAAAACAAAAGTTGTGCTGAATTGTGCTAGGCTTGTACTGAATTGTGCTGCAAACGATTTTGGAAAAAAATGAAAATTAGGGCTAAAATTTTGAAAAAACGATTTTTTTACCAGCACCGCCATTTTGCTTTTTTGAAAAAACAAAAGTTGTGCTGAATTTTGCTAGGCTTGTACTGAATTGTGCTGCAAACGATTTTGGAAAAAAATGAAAATTAGGGCTAAAATTTTGAAAAAATGATAATTTTACCAGCACCGCCATTTTGTTTTTTTGAAAAAATAAAAGTTGTGCCGAATTGTGCTAGGCGAGCACAATAAATCTCTTCCTCATCAATTATCTCTCAGACGCATCATTTTCAAAATAAATACATATTTGTCAATTTCAAAATTTGTTTAGACATACAATTTTCAAAAATGCGAATTTCGAAAAAGAAAAGTTGTGCTGAGTTGTGCTAGGCGAGCACAATAAATCTCTTCCTTATTAATTATCTCTCAGACGCATCCTTTTCAAAATAAATACATATTTGTCAATTTCAAAATGTGTTAAAACATACAATTTTCAAAAATGCGAATTTCGAAAAAAGAAAAGTTGTGCTGAGTTGTGCTAGGCGAGCACAATAAATCTCTTCCTTATTAATTATCTCTCAGACGCATCCTTTTCAAAATAAATACATATTTGTCAATTTCAAAATTTGTTTAGACATACAATTTTCAAAAATGCGAATTTCGAAAAAAGAAAAGTTGTGCTGAGTTGTGCTAGGCGAGCACAATAAATCTCTTCCTTATCAATTATCTCTCAGACGCATCCTTTTCAAAATAAATACATATTTGTCAATTTCAAAATTTGTTTAAACATACAATTTTCAAAAATGCGAATTTCGAAAAAAGAAAAGTTGTGCTGAGTTGTGCTAGGCGAGCACAATAAATCTCTTCCTTATCAATTATCTCTCAGACGCATCATTTTCAAAATAAATACATATTTGTCAATTTCAAAATTTGTTTAAACATACAATTTTCAAAAATGCGAATTTAGAAAAAAGAAAAGTTGTGCTGAGTTGTGCTAGGCGAGCACAATAAATCTCTTCCTTATCAATTATCTCTCAGACGCATCCTTTTCAAAATAAATACATATTTGTCAATTTCAAAATTTGTTTAGACATACAATTTTCATATATACTATTAAAATTAACATTGCGCAAAATGTAATGCTTATTGTCAATAATTTCCTGGAAACGAGCCTACTCTAGCGTCCTGAACTTGGCAACCACGCCTACGGACTCTTCTGCTTGCTTCCGGCTGTCGTCCTACTAGCTTCAGTGCGATAGTCTTTGAATTTCCCGGGCGCTTGAAACGCGTCGGCAATGCAAAGATTGCACGATTCTGTTTGACCGATTGAACTCTATCTTTACATCTTGCAACATTGGAAAGAGCTCGGTATTCTTACTGGCTGATCATCTGGATTTGGCTTTGTTCATTTTTCGATGAAAGGGTTTCGGACCAACGACGTGAATTCTACAAGTCAGCTGCGGATTCGGTGTTGCCTTTTCGAAAGAATTTTTATTATATTGAATAAATAAATTTTTTTTGCACTGTAAAAGGTTCTGGTGAGTTTTGAGGAAAATTTCACGTTAATATTTTCAACGTGATTGAGATATTAACGAACCTTGCAATTAAAGAGAGATACCAGTAACTTTTCCTCCATTATTAGCCCTCTTATTAAAATCACTACATAGTTTAATTGGGCAGAAGTTCGAGACGTCACCACAGACGAAATTGAAAAATAAATTAAAAAAATTCAAATCGGCACAGAAAAGTAAAATGACCATAGCTAACGTATATTTCATGCTTTTGCAATAAAAAAAAATTTAACAACAAATTAAGGCTCGATAAAATAATTCGAGACGGTCGTATAGGACACGTATTTCAAATTTATGAAAAAACCAAAAGCGTGTCTTATCTATATTTGGCACCGACTGAAAGAGTACACAAAGAGACATTACTAAAAAAATATAAACTATAAAAAACTACCCCGCGTGGTAACATTAGGGCTCAGGAATTGAAGTCGAGACGGACGTATAGGACACGAATTTCAAATTTGTGAAAAAACCAAAAGCGTGTCTTATCTATATTTGGCACCGACTGAAAGAGTACGCAAAGAGACATTACTAAAAAAATATAAACTATAAAAAACTACCCCGCGTGGTAGCATTAGGGCTCAGAAATTGAAGTCGAGACGGACGTATAGGACACGAATTTCAAATTTATGAAAAAACCAAAAGCGTGTCTTATCTATATTTGGCACCGACTGAAAGGGTACGCAAAGAGACATTACTAAAAAAATATAAACTATAAAAAACTACCCCGCGCGGTAGCATTAGGGCTCAGAAATTGAAGTCGAGACGGACGTATAGGACACGTATTTCAAATTAATGAAAAAACCAAAAGCGTGTCTTATCTATATTTGGCACCGACTGAAAGAGTACGCAAAGGGACATTACTAAAAAAATATAAACTATAAATAACTACCCCGCGTGGTAGCATGAGGGCTCAGAAATTGAAGTCGAGACGGACGTATAGGACACGAATTTCAAATTTGTGAAAAAACCAAAAGCGTGTCTTATCTATATTTGGTACCGACTGAAGAAGTACACAAAGAGACATTACTAAAAAAATATAAACTATAAAAAACTACCCCGCGCGGTAGCATTAGGGCTCAGAAATTGAAGTCGAGACGGACGTATAGGACACGTATTTCAAATTTATGAAAAAACCAAAAGCGTGTCTTATCTATATTTGGCACCGGCTGAAAGAGTACGCAAAGAGACATTACTAAAAAAATATAAACTATAAAAAACTACCCCGCGCGGTAGCATTAGGGCTCAGAAATTGAAGTCGAGACGGACGTATAGGACACGTATTTCAAATTTATGAAAAAACCAAAAGCGTGTCTTATCTATATTTGGCACCGACTGAAAGAGTACGCAAAGACACATTACTAAAAAAATATAAACTATAAAAAACTACCCCGCGCGGTAGCATTAGGGCTCAGAAATTGAAGTCGAGACGGACGTATAGGACACGTATTTCAAATTTATGAAAAAACCAAAAGCGTGTCTTATCTATATTTGGCACCGACTGAAAGAGTACACAAAGAGACATTACTAAAAAAATATAAACTATAAAAAACTACCCCGCGCGGTAGCATTAGGGCTCAGAAATTGAAGTCGAGACGGACGTATAGGACACGTATTTCAAATTTATGAAAAAACCAAAAGCGTGTCTTATCTATATTTGGCACCGACTGAAAGAGTACACAAAGAGACATTACTAAAAAATTTTAAACTATAAAAAACTACCCCGCGCGGTAGCATTAGGGCTCAGAAATTGAAGTCTAGACGGGCGTATAGGACACGAATTTCAAATTTATGAAAAAACAACAAGCTGGTTTTTTTTCATATTCTTTGGCGTGCACATATTTTAAAAACTGTATTAGTTTATAAACTTTTATTAGGAAAATTTTTAATTACATAAAAAATCTAAATTATGTCCTGCGTCTTGTGAATTGAGCTGGAAGATCGTATAGCATCGCATCAAATTGCCTCAAGCATTTCTGGATACTAAAGATGGCTTCTGATGCCTTCAGAGTGATTTTTGGAAATATTACATTATAAAACTTATTGCTGTGTAAAAAATTTCGTTTTGCACTTCCTCTTGTCTTAAAAAAAGTTTTATCTTCCACTGTTCTAACAAAAAGCACTAAAAAGTGGATTTTCGCACAATAAAATTTAATTAATATTTTCATATTTCCTCACATTCAAAGGTAGTGTCGCAAATGTTATTACATGAAAATTAGGGAGATAACTCTTTTAACTTTTCTTAAGTTTACTGGCCATTTCAAATAATTCTTTTTAAAAAACTTTATTACATACTAATGAATATTTCTTTCGCTTCGGGAAAGCGTTTACTCAAAATTCCCTCGATATACAAATCGATTGAACATTTTATAATACAGTTTTAATATTTCTTGTTGAAAAAATTAATAACATTTTTCTTACGTAAAAAGAATAATTTGAAATAGCCAGTCAACTTAAGAATATTTAAAAGAGTTATCTCCTAATTTTCATGTTAAAATTTGGACACTATCTTTGAATGTGAGGTAATATGAAAATATTAATTAAATTTTATTGTGCAAAAATCCACTTTCTAGTGCATTTTGTTAGAACAGTGGAAGATAAAGAATATGAAAAAAAAACCAGCTTGTTGTTTTTTTATAAATTTGAAGCAAGAGTTGCGAACGATACGTCTTTGTGTACTCTTACAATTCTTCCGAAATATACACAAGACACTATCTTCATTTTTTCATAAAATTGAAAGGTATTTTCCCCATGACTGTCTCGACTTCAATTTCTGAGCCTTAATGTTACCACGCGGGGTAGTTTTTTATAGTTTATATTTTTTTAGTAATGTCTCTTTGTGTACTCTTTCAGTCGGTACCAAATATAGATAAGACACGCTTTTGGTTTTTTCACAAATTTGAAATTCGTGTCCTATACGTCCGTCTCGACTTCAATTTCTGAGCCCTAATGCTACCACGCGGGGTAGTTTTTTATAGTTTATATTTTTTTAGTAATGTCTCTTTGCGTACTCTTTCAGTCGGTGCCAAATATAGATAAGACACGCTTTTGGTTTTTTCATAAATTTGAAATTCGTGTCCTATACGTCCGTCTCGACTTCAATTTCTGAGCCCTAATGCTACCGCGCGGGGTAGTTTTTTATAGTTTATATTTTTTTAGTAATGTCTCTTTGCGTACTCTTTCAGTCGGTGCCAAATATAGATAAGACACCTTTTGGTTTTTTCATAAATTTGAAATACGTGTCCTATACGTCCGTCTCGACTTCAATTTCTGAGCCCTAATGCTACCACGCGGGGTAGTTTTTTATAGTTTATATTTTTTTAGTAATGTCTCGTTGCGTACTCTTTCAGCCGGTGCCAAATATAGATAAGACACGCTTTTGGTTTTTTCATAAATTTGAAATACGCGTCCTATACGTCCGTCTCGACTTCAATTTCTGAGCCCTAATGCTACCGCGCGGGGTAGTTTTTTATAGTTTATAATTTTTTAGTAATGTCTCTTTGTGTACTCTTTCAGTCGGTGCCAAATATAGATAAGACACGCTTTTGGTTTTTTCATAAATTTGAAATACGTGTCCTATACGTCCGTCTCGACTTCAATTTCTGAGCCCTAATGCTACCGCGCGGGGTAGTATTTATAGTTTATAATTTTTTAGTAATGTCTCTTTGTGTACTCTTTCAGTCGGTGCCAAATATAGATAAGACACGCTTTTGGTTTTTTCATAAATTTGAAATTCGTGTCCTATACGTCTGTCTCGACTTCAATTCCTGAGCCCTAATGTTACCACGCGGGGTAGTTTTTTATAGTTTATATTTTTTTAGTAATGTCTCTTTGTGTACTCTTTCAGTCGGTACCAAATATAGATAAGACACGCTTTTGGTTTTTTCACAAATTTGAAATTCGTGTCCGATACGTCCGTCTCGACTTCAATTCCTGAGCCCTAATGTTACCACGCGGGGTAGTTTTTTATAGTTTATATTTTTTTAGTAATGTCTCTTTGTGTACTCTTTCAGTCGGTGCCAAATATAGATAAGACACGCTTTTGGTTTTTTCATAAATTTGAAATACGTGTCCTATACGACCGTCTCGAATTATTTTATCGAGCCTTAATTTGTTGTTAAATTTTTTTTATTGCAAAAGCATGAAATATACGTTAGCTATGGTCATTTTACTTTTCTGTGCCGATTTGAATTTTTTTAATTTATTTTTCAATTTCGTCTGTGGTGACGTCTCGAACTTCTGCCCAATATAGTTTACAGAACAATTTCGTTAAGGTTCCACATAACAGACGATTTTTTTCAGGCGTTAAATTTTATACAAGACAGCTAAATCAAAATCTACGTAGATTCCAAGTAGAAATCAGGTTTCAATATTTTTTTTACAAACATCGGATTTATAAACAACTTTTTTTGTGCAAAAAATTAATTTGTTGTTATTATTGAGTTATTAAATTTTTGTATGTTTTAGATAATTTCTCGTATATAATTTATGCACCCAGAAAATAGTTTATTTGAATCAAAGAAACTGTTTTCTCAGTGTGATACTCTGATATACAGTACCGGTCAGAATTGTGGGACCACCTGTTTTTCGATAATTGCTTAGATTATCCTAATTTGAATTATGTGAATGAAAAAATTTGTTCTCTCAATTAAATTCAAAGCTATCAAAATTCTTCATAAAATTAGCACAGCATGAATTCATTTTGTTAATTTTTGAAGAAGTTATTGCAGAAAAAGTCAAAGTTTCAATGCATTCTTAAATTTTAAATAACTTTCGAAATAATCAACATTTTTTTATATTCTGGGACTAATTTTAAAGCTAAATTTCTTCAAAATCGAACAAAATTTTTGGAATTGATGTGTAATTTTTTTCATACATACTGCTCAAGGTTAAAGTTCAAATAAAAAATTTTGAAAAATTCCAATATTGCTTTTGCTGAGAAATTTTTTTTTATAGGATATATAAAACATATAATCATGAATTTTGTATCAAATTCCCTTAAAATATATATTCATATTATCTTTATTATGATTTGCCTACATATGAAATGTTTTCGAAATTTCCCTACTTTTTTGTTACAATTTCAACTCTTTGCATTATGCAAGAAAAAATTATAGATTTATAATGACAATTTACTGCGATTCTGTAGAATCTCAGCTTTAAAATGAGCCTAAGAACATTAAAAAATGTTGATTTTTTCTAAAGCTATTTAAAATTTAAGAGAACATTGAAATTTGGACTTTTTTGCAATGACTTCTTCAAAATATAACGAAACGACTTCATTCCAAAAACAGGTGGTCCCACAATTCTGACCGGTAGTGTATATCTTAGATATATGTTACATTAGAGTGGTTCTTATTATTCGATTTTGGATTCTTCTTGGTCTCACCCCCCTATTTTGTTGTAATAACCAAGAAACTGATCTCCACTAAATTGTATGTTTAAACAAATTTTGAAATTGACAAATATGTATTTATTTTTAAAAGGATGCGTCTGAGAGATAATCGATAAGGGAGAGATTTATTGTGCTCGCCTAGCACAATTCAGTACAACTTTTCTTTTTTCGAAATTCGCATTTTTGAAAATTGTATGTTTAAACAAATTTTGAAATTGACAAATATGTATTTATTTTTAAAAGGATGCGTCTGAGAGATAATCGATAAGGGAGAGATTTATTGTGCTCGCCTAGCACAACTCAGCACAACTTTTCTTTTTTCGAAATTCGCATTTTTGAAAATTGTATGTTTAAACAAATTTTGAAATTGACAAATATGTATTTATTTTGAAAAAGATACGTCTGAGAGATGATTGATGAGAAAGAGATTTATTGTGCTCGCCTAGCACAACTCAGCACAACTTTTCTTTTTTCGAAATTCGCATTTTTGAAAATTGTATGTTTAAACAAATTTTGAAATTGACAAATATGTATTTATTTTGAAAAGGATGCGTCTGAGAGATAATTGATAAGGAAGAGATTTATTGTGCTCGCCTAGCACAACTCAGCACAACTTTTCTTTTTTCGAAATTCGCATTTTTGAAAATTGTATGTCTAAACAAATTTTGAAATCGACAAATATGTATTTATTTTAAAAATGATGCGTCTGAGAGATAATTGATAAGGAAGAGATTTGTTGTACTCGCCTAGCACAACTCAGCACAACTTTTCTTTTTTCGAAATTCGCATTTTTGAAAATTGTATGTCTAAACAAATTTTGAAATTGACAAATATGTATTTATTTTGAAAAGGATGCGTCTGAGAGATAATTGATAAGGAAGAGATTTATTGTGCTCGCCTAGCACAACTCAGCACAACTTTTCTTTTTTCGAAATTCGCATTTTTGAAAATTGTATGTTTAAACAAATTTTGAAATTGACAAATATGTATTTATTTTGAAAAGGATGCGTCTGAGAGATAATTGATAAGGAAGAGATTTATTGTGCTCGCCTAGCACAACTCAGCACAACTTTTCTTTTTTCGAAATTCGCATTTTTGAAAATTGTATGTTTAAACAAATTTTGAAATTGACAAATATGTATTTATTTTGAAAAGGATGCGTCTGAGAGATAATTGATAAGGAAGAGATTTGTTGTACTCGCCTAGCACAACTCAGCACAACTTTTCTTTTTTTCGAAATTCGCATTTTTGAAAATTGTATGTTTAAACAAATTTTGAAATTGACAAATATGTATTTATTTTGAAAAGGATGCGTCTGAGAGATAATTGATAAGGAAGAGATTTATTGTGCTCGCCTAGCACAACTCAGCACAACTTTTCTTTTTTTCGAAATTCGCATTTTTGAAAATTGTGTGTCTAAACAAATTTTGAAATTGACAAATATGTTTTTATTTTAAAAATGATGCGTCTGAGAGATAATTGATAAGGAAGAGATTTGTTGTATTCGCCTAGCACAACTCAGCACAACTTTTCTTTTTTCGAAATTCGCATTTTTGAAAATTGTATGTTTAAACAAATTTTGAAATTGACAAATATGTATTTATTTTGAAAAGGATGCGTCTGAGAGATAATTGATAAGGAAGAGATTTATTGTGCTCGCCTAGCACAACTCAGCACAACTTTTCTTTTTTCGAAATTCGCATTTTTGAAAATTGTATGTTTAAACAAATTTTGAAATTGACAAATATGTATTTATTTTGAAAAGGATGCGTCTGAGAGATAATTGATAAGGAAGAGATTTATTGTGCTCGCCTAGCACAACTCAGCACAACTTTTCTTTTTTCGAAATTCGCATTTTTGAAAATTGTATGTCTAAACAAATTTTGAAATTGACAAATATGTATTTATTTTCAAAATGATGCGTCTGAGAGATAATTGATAAGGAAGAGATTTGTTGTATTCGCCTAGCACAACTCAGCACAACTTTTCTTTTTTCGAAATTCGCATTTTTGAAAATTGTATGTTTAAACAAATTTTGAAATTGACAAATATGTATTTATTTTGAAAAGGATGCGTCTGAGAGATAATTAATAAGGAAGAGATTTATTGTGCTCGCCTAGCACAACTCAGCACAACTTTTCTTTTTTCGAAATTCGCATTTTTGAAAATTGTATGTCTAAACAAATTTTGAAATCGACAAATATGTATTTATTTTAAAAATGATGCGTCTGAGAGATAATTGATAAGGAAGAGATTTGTTGTACTCGCCTAGCACAACTCAGCACAACTTTTCTTTTTTCGAAATTCGCATTTTTGAAAATTGTATGTCTAAACAAATTTTGAAATTGACAAATATGTATTTATTTTGAAAATGATGCGTCTGAGAGATAATTGATAAGGAAGAGATTTATTGTGCTCGCCTAGCACAACTCAGCACAACTTTTCTTTTTTCGAAATTCGCATTTTTGAAAATTGTATGTTTAAACAAATTTTGAAATTGACAAATATGTATTTATTTTGAAAATGATGCGTCTGAGAGATAATTGATAAGGAAGAGATTTATTGTGCTCGCCTAGCACAACTCAGCACAACTTTTCTTTTTTCGAAATTCGCATTTTTTGAAAATTGTATGTCTAAACAAATTTTGAAATCGACAAATATGTATTTATTTTAAAAATGATGCGTCTGAGAGATAATTGATAAGGAAGAGATTTGTTGTATTCGCCTAGCACAACTCAGCACAACTTTTCTTTTTTCGAAATTCGCATTTTTGAAAATTGTATGTTTAAACAAATTTTGAAATTGACAAATATGTATTTATTTTGAAAAGGATGCGTCTGAGAGATAATTAATAAGGAAGAGATTTATTGTGCTCGCCTAGCACAATTCGGCACAACTTTTATTTTTTCAAAAAAACAAAATGGCGGTGCTGGTAAAAAAATCATTTTTTCAAAATTTTAGCCCTAATTTTCATTTTTTTCCAAAATCGTTTGCAGCACAATTCAGTACAAGCCTAGCACAATTCAGCACAACTTTTGTTTTTTCAAAAAAACAAAATGGCGGTGCTGGTAAAAAAATCGTTTTTTCAAAATTTTAGCCCTAATTTTGATTTTTTTCCAAAATCGTTTGCAGCACAATTCAGTACAAACCTAGCACAGTTCAGCACAACTTTTGTTTTTTCAAAAAAACAAAATGGCGGTGCTGGTAAAAAAATCGTTTTTTCAAAATTGTAGCCCTAATTTTCATTTTTTTCAAAAATCGTTTGCAGCACAATTCAGCACAAACCTAGCACAATTCAGCACAACTTTTGTTTTTTTGAAAAAACAAAATGGCGGTGCTAACTTCCTGGACATTCATCATTCACTAAACACTCGCTGACCATTCGCTGACCTCGTAATAGTATGAAAAAGAGAAGCATAAAAACATTTAAATTGTTGCTATTATGATTCTGCGGTACACTTTGAGTTTGAAGGTATCAAAGTTGATACAATAATTTTATGTCTTAGCGTTAAAAACTAAAAAAAACATAATACTTGTCATTGGAGGCAGTGCAGTGGTTCATTAATTGCTATATCTTCACCGTCATAATTGACCACTGATTGGAGTGAGACACAAATACTTTCGTCTCACTCTAACAAATGATGAATCCTGACGGTGGAGACATGGCAATTGAAGAACTACTGCACTGCATTCAATGACGTATTATTTTTTTTTAATTTTTCAAAGCTAAAAAAATTGTTGTAGCAACTTTTATACCTGCAAACTCAAAATATATCGCAGAATCATAATAGCAACAATTTAAGTGTTTTTTATACTCCTCTTTTTAATATTATTACGAGGTCAGCGAACGGTTAGCGAATGATGATCGAATTCGCTGACAGTTAACTTACCCGGGTCCGCTAGGACCAATAGGAAATTAACTATTGGCGTATTAATACACAGATAGTATACTGGTATACTACTAGTATAGTAAGGAAAGTGAAGCTAAAATACTTTAAAAAAATTTTAATCAATCATACCTAATTTCACATAAAAAGTGATCACAATAATCAAATTTAAATAGAAAATGACAAAATTTTCCCACACAAAATGCACACATTCTTATTTTATTGTTACTTGTTTTGTCCATAAAATGCATTTTTCTATTCTATTCTATTATGATACATGTATCGTTTTCCCTTTTGTATTTTTAAAATATATCCAATAGTGCAAATAGTTCTAATAATGTCTATAAATTTATTTATGATTTATAGAAACACACACAGAAAATCTAGTAGTAAGTTTCAATATCGGGATAAAATTTGTCCCTTAAGGCGGCTTCAGCGTTTATAAAAAAAATCACTGACGGCTCTAAAACTTAGAGATTATCTAAATAAAATTTGCTAGATTCTTTTGGAAAAAAGAAATACCATGGTTGACGATGTCATTTCCGAAAATATCGCTATCGAAAAAGTATCAGTTTAACACGTAGTCTTATGGGAATCCTCATCAAAATCGGCGAAACTCCGAAATAAAATCACGAGTCCTCATAAATCAATTATAATACAGTACGGAATATAAGAATCGCCTCGAAGTGAAACTAATAAATTTTTAATATCGCTTTTTTCTGGCGACATTTCCGCGATTTCTTTCTCTTCTACTTAGATGTGACTATAATACGTATGATTATCATTCAGATCAGTTTTTTAATAATTTGAGATGTCAAGAATTATAAAACTAGGATTGAAAAAAATATGACAGGCATAATTAATAATAATTTTGTTCTATCGCATCCTGTCTAAATCTTTATTTTTTAAATTTTGAAATAAAAACTCCATTTAAATAAAAAAGACAAAACGTAACCCAAAGTTACTTTGGATCATTTTCGTTTGGTGAAAAACTAATTTATAGCCTTTTTTTCCATTTGATATAGCAGGAAGGACAGACCGTTCATTGCATATGCTACTGTTCCTTGCAACTCGCTCTGTTGGCTTTATAACGACTCCCTCTCTTCCCCGTACCTTACCGCGTCCTCATCTAATTATCGAATACCGGGTTATACAAAATCGGCGTTCAATTGTAATTTCACTTATCTTTTAAACCTGTTAAGGACATTTGATACTTGAAAAATTGTTAGTAACTTCATATGAATATCTATGTTTAGTTTCGATATGTTTAAGAACAAAATAATTGAAATCATTGCACAAGAATTTGTAGTAAGTTACAATGCATGAAAATAGGCGTAGATAAACTATTTCTAGTTTTGATAATGGAAAAATTTTTGCGGAAGATTTTTATTAATATTATAAAATATTTAGGAACTTAAAATCAATCAAATTTTCTGATTTCGGGTAATGGTAAATGGCTTTAAGGTAGTTACCTCGCGGGAAAACAGGTCTCGGGAAGAATATATTTAATTATACTTTTAGAAATTCCAATATTATTATTGATGATATCCTTTAAAAGTGGAAAAATAACTTTTTATAAAAAAGATTGTAACATACAGAAATTTTCTATTTAAAAACTTTTATTCCTGACTGGACTTTTTTATGTAAGTAAACACCATTTTTTCCAAAAGCATGAGATTTCGATTAATGAGAGCTTTTTTCTCGAAAATAAGATTCCACAGAACTTGCCCGCGTCCACATTCAAAAATGTATTTTTTTCCAAATAAACAATTTGAAAAAATTATTTTATTTGTTATTAATTTCATTTTATTCCAAAATTGGACGCGGTCAAGTTGTGGAGAATCTTCTTCATGAAAAATGGGCTCTCGTTCATCAAAATCCTATTATTTTTTTTAAAATTTGCGTTTATTTATATAAATACAGATTCAGTCGGGAATAAAAGCTTTTTTTTAATCAATAATTTATATCTATTAGCATTTTTTATATCAGAAATAATCGCGTGGAACGCACCCCAATTCAACCCCAAGACATTTGAAAATTTACTAAAGACATACTCAGCTTCAAACCAAAAATTTTATAAATAATATTGGATACATGTTCCACTGCAATGCAGAAAAATTGTTATCTCTCTAACTCGCACGAAACAAACTGTTCTTTACCCTTATAATATTTAAAAATTCATTATTGATACGAGGTTAGTTCCAGAAGTATCCGGCCTGACGTATAGATGACGGTTGTTGTTTAAAAAAATGAATATGGTCGAAAGTACCAACTTTATAAAGTTTATGTTAGAAGTTTGAAGACGCTACGTTCTTTAGTATTTTTTTGACAGTTATTAAAAGTGAACACTGTAAGTCAATCTGTAAACATAGAAAAAATTGGTCATCGTTATGTGATATTGGATCTATAACTTAATTCGTGCGGTTTTTTTTCAAAATTTGAACGTTTATTTAAGAAAAACATGTACAATAGTATTATTCAATGTATTGCCCATCTGAAGCTATGACTTCTTCCCACCTTTCTAGCAATTTGTGGATTCCATTCCAAAATAACTGCGCCGGCTTGGCGGCCAAGAATGAATCAAGCCGATTTTTGACACCCTGTTCTGATGTGAACCGTATTCCAGTGAGGACGTTCTGCATCGACCGGAACAAATGGTAGTCAGAAGGGGCAAGGTCTGGGCTATAAGACGGGTGGGGTTAAACTTCCCATCCACTGTTTTCCAAATAGTTCTTAACCGGAATAGCAACATGGGGCCGAGCGTTGTCATGATGGAAAATTATTGCCTCGTGTCTGGTCGCATGTTTCGGGCGTTTTTCGGCTATTGATCTCTTCAAACGGATTAATTGTGTTCGGTAGCGTTCTCCGATGATGCTTTCATCGGGTTTTAGCAGCTCAAATTGACTTCTTTTTGTGGCGTTCCAGCAGCAAAACCGCCTTTCAACGCCTCTCGGCTTGAGTTCATGTGAAACCCAATTTCCTTGCTTTTGAATGTATCCGGCTGCTTTTAAACGTTTTGAAATGGCTGCTTGAGTGACTCCCAAAGATTCTGCGAGCTCTTCTTGTGTTTGGCAACAATCTTCATCGAGTAATGCTTCCAGTTCTTTATCTTCAAACTTTTTTTGGCTGGCCAGGACGTTCTTCGTCTTCCAAGCCAAAATCACCACTATCAAATCGTGCAAACCACTTTTGTCACGTTCGCTCAGCTAGAGCATGTTCACCACAAACTTCCACCAAAATACGATGACTTTTGGCAGCAGTTTTCTTCATATTAAAGTAATGAAGAAGAACTCCCCGCAAAAACACTTTTTTCAGGCACAAAGTTTGACATATTTGAGTGAAAAAAAATTATTGTTGTTTACGCTTCAAATGAATGACATATATTGAAAAAGGCGCACAATGAAAGTAGCTTTCCAACGCATATTCGGAATATTGGAAGAGGGAATAATAATCAAATTACGCCATCTCTTAGTAAACCGCACGAATTAAGTTATAGATCCAATACAATACTTTCATTTGAAAAGTACCAGTCCAACCAATATCAAAGCCGAGCTAGATTCTACTCTGGGGGAGTCTACTCTTTCGTTTACAACAATAAAGTATTGGGTGGTAGAGTTCAAACGAGGTCGTACGAGCTGCCAAGACGAACATCAGAAATGGTGAAGAAAATCCACAACATGGTATTGGATGACTATAGACTAAAAGTGCGCGAGCTATCAAACATGGTAGGCATTTCAAAAAGTGTTGTACATCGCATATTGACTGAAAATCTGGACATGAAAAAGCTGTGCACAAGATGAGTGTCGCCTTTGCCCACAATGGAACAAAAACAGCGTTGTGAGGATGTCTCAATCGAATCTGGCGATGTTTTCATAGCAAAAAAGCCGATTTTTTGCGTCGATTCATAACCATCGATGAAACGTGGATCCAGCACTTCACACCTGGGACGAAGGAATATTCAAAACAATGGACTGAAAGGGGAGAATCGACTACTAAGAAGGCGAAGACAGTTCCATGTGCTGGTAAGGTCATGGCATCAGTTTTTTGGGATGCACGTGGGATAATTTTCATTAATTATCTTCAAAAAGCAAAAACAATCAGTGTCGACTATTATGTGAATTTATTACAGCGTTTGAGTGATGAAATCGAAACAAAACGGCCGCATTTGGCGAAAAAGAAACTGTATTTTTATCAAGACATTGTACCAGTTTACACATCTGACATCGCGATTGCCAAAATCAATGACTTAAATTTCTAATTGCTTCTTTACGCACCCTATTCAATAGATTTAGCCCTCTCGGATTATATTGAAAAAACAAAAACATAAACTTGAAAAAATGGCTCGGTGGTCAAAGATTTGCTAACAATGAAGAGGTGGAATCTGCGGTCAATGGCTATTTCGAGGAGCTCGATGGTTCTCACTATAAACAGGGTATTGAAGCTATTGAACATCGCTGGGAAAAGTGTATCGAGCTAAAAGGAGACTACGTTAAGAAATTAAGGTATTTTTTTAAAAACAATTTTCAGGTTTTCTTTGTTAGGTCGGGTACTTCTGGGACTACCCTCGTATATACGAAGTTTTGCACCAAAGTTTTTACGAAATACATTAGACACATGTTCTACTCGGCAATTTTGGAAAAATGTTCATCTCTTTATGTTTATTTCATTCAAAAATAATGCATTTCTTTATTTTTTACGTTTATCTGAAAATTTTCGAGCTTTAGTTTTATTTAAAAACATGACCTTGAAGGGTTAAACGAGATTTTAACGGTTTTTTTTGAAGATGAAAACCCGAGTGAAACTCAGTGAAACTCAACAGAGTTTCATTGGGATCTACCCGAACCATCAAGGTTTATTAAGTTTAGTTTAGAATATGAATTTAAACTTTCCAAACATTTTTTGTGTTATTTGTAGCCCAATTTTGCCACGAAAGAAAACTATTTTTAAATTGGTCTATAAGATTTCCGGTAACAAATTTAACAATTTGACTTTTTTTTTTTTTTACAGATTATAGAGTAGTAAGCAAGCGACAACTGACTTGTGCTTCATGTGGTAACGAAGTTAGCTCCATTTCAGGAAACGTATTTAGTCATCCAATCCTAGGTGTTTTGCAATGCAAAGTAAGTACTCTAATCATTTTAATTTTGGATTTTTGAGAGTATTGATCTTCTACTCTCACCTCTTAATAATTATTTTTAAAGAAATTGAAAATTTGTAATTTTTTTGCCTAAAAAATAAATAGAAGTTACATGTATCAGTTAGGAACATGGACCTAGGAATCAGCGAGGCCAAAAATGTATCCTCTAATTGCGCATGCGTTATGCCTGCTATGGAATTGAATAAACAAAATCTATTATTTTTCTCATTTTATTTCATAGTCGGCTTTACGCATGCATAATTGGGGAATCATTTTTTAGCATATCACTGCAAGTTAGACAAGGAAGGTGGTGCTACGGAAGGGGGGGGGGGGGATTTTATGACTATGTAGGAGCCACCATTTTACGATAGCCTACTTTAATGTGGCGCGAAATTAGAATAACTTTCATAAATAATAACACACATTTTTAGCCAACGAACTGCGCATTGACAACTGTCGACGCCATTACTAGAGCACTTAGTAAGAAGGAGAGCATTTAATTGGATAAAATGGCAACGAAATTTTCGAATAAATCGATTCAGATAAATGCCAAACCAATTCCGTTTTTATCTGAATTCTAGTGAATGCATTTCAATGTAATTCAAATTATTTTGTTTGAATACATTTCAATGCGATAAAAATGAATGCATTTCGATTGAATGCTGTCAAGTAATCTTAAATATCGAATGCTTCTTAATGCGTTTTGAAAAATAGAATATCATATTTTGCAATTCTGATTTATTCTACTATAAGAATTTTCATATAAAACTTGTTGTTATAGTCAGCAGTCCTGATGCTGGTTTCATGCAGCTCTCTATCCGTTCCTATCCCTCATGCCTAAGTGTATGTCCAATCAATCTGTCGCATCGCGGCGCCTATTCATGCTAGCATATAAGCATCTCTTTTCTTTCACTAAGTTTAAAACTTCCTCATTTGTCACCTCACCTATCCAATTTATTTTTTGCAAAACAGGCACCACAGTAGTACTTCGAGCCCCTGTAGAGCGGCTGTAAAGTTGTCCATTTACGACCAGCATGTTCATATTGTATCTGTTTTCTTCCTTAAGTCCTACTTTCGTTCCTTATGTCCTACTTTTGTTCCTTACGCCCTCTGCACAGTTGCGAAAAATGGATTATATTTCTCCCCAAGCAAATACTTGATCGGACAGCAAGATGGCGACAGTAGGGATTAAGCTAACTCCTTCATTGCTCAGCAGGGAGACATCTTGCACCTTCTGGGCTCAGTGCTAATGCTTAATTAATCTAACCAAAGTTTATACTTTTCCATACGTTATTAAATTCAATCAAATTTGTTTCTTGAAATACTGAATACCCCAAAAATTGTACCTAAAATTTTTTAAACTTGAAGAAAAAACATTTTGCGTTCCAGAAAAATATTTAATTAATATAACCAAAGTTTATACTTTTCCATACATTATTAAATTCAATCAAATTTGTTTCATACTATGGGGGGGGGGGGTCACGGCCCCCCGAACTCCCCGTCAGGGGCTTTGCCCCCTGCACCCCCACCGGGGCTCCGACCCTGGACCCCTCCTCCCTACAGCCCTTTCCACCACCTTTCGTGCCATATTTATCAATATTATTGTTATAACTTGTTACTATTCCACCGAGTCGTAATTGGACACTCTCAATACCATTCTACAGACATTCGAAATACTTCTTTGGGACGTATTTTGCAAAAAATATTGTGTGCACCACGGAGGTTGGTCATTTTGGGACTCGGCCTGAATACATTGGTCCTCGCCCCAAAAGACCTACTTTACCTCCTAGATACGCAATATACTATTTAATATTATAGTTTCTTATAGCACCACATTTTGAGAGCCTCTGATCTTCTTCTTTCTTCTTTATCTATAGTCCATGCTTCACGACCATAGAGTGCCACGCTCTATGCATATGTTTTAATCAGAAACCAATAATTTTGTTATTTTTGCAAAGGTTTTCTTAGCTTGTCCTATTCTAGAACGAATATCTGCATTACAACGGCTATCCTTTTTTATTTTTCTCCTTAAATAACAAAATTCGTTACTCTCCCCAATCTCTCCATTGTCTATTTTAATGTTCAAGCGCTTCTTTGCTGATTTTGTTCTACACGCCATGACTGTAGTTTTTCCTATGTTTATTTTCATATTATAATTGTTATAAAATGTCTCTGTATATTCAATGCCTCCTCTAGTTCTTTTTCCGTATTCACTAGCAGAGCAATATTATCCCCAAAATGTAACATTTTGATTGTTTTCCCTGAACTTTCACACTCAAATTCTTAGTTTTTTCTTTAATTTCGTTAATCGCTTACTCTGAGTATAAACTAAATAGAAGTGATAATAAGGAGCAGCCTTCATAATTTTTCTGTCCTTGTACTTTATCCCTTTGTTTTCTGATATTTCAAAGAGTTTAGGCTTGCTAACCTTGTCGAATGCTTTTTCTAAGTTGACAAATGCAATAAAAGTTGGTTTTCCTACTCGTAGTCTATCGTTCTGAATCAATCGTAATGAGAGTAATGCTTCTCTGGTTCCTCTTTCTTTCCTAAAACCGAACTGATCTTCGTCGAGTGAGCTTTCTATAGTCTGTGCTATTCTTTTATAAATGGTTGTAGTTAAAATTTTAGACGCATGTGTCGCCAGGCTAATAGTACCATAGGTCGTTATACACATTAATTAACTCGATTGAGTTCATTAGAATGATTTGGTTACTTATATTAATACAAATTTATTTTTTATTAAGTGGCTATTCTACTTTGAACGTCAAAAACAGGCTATTTTTGGGAATTTTTTCTGAGCATCCTATGAAAGATATTGATATAAAACTTATTGGGTGTGATGAATGAAGTCTTAACATACACGAAAACAATTTTTTTATTTATTTTATTTCATTTTTGTGTACAACAATTGTAGCTGAACGTAACTCGTCGCAAAGTAGGTAGGTCGATGGTGAAGGTAATATCTTGATAACGGCTCATCTAAAACAAAAAATCAAATAGCTTTAGATTCAGTTAACCTGCGCTGCCTGCACCATATGCAGTACCTTCTGCTTCTTCAAAATATACTACATATAAATTCTTTCGAAAAGTGCAAAAAAAAAATCTATTTTCGAAAGTGTCAAAGTAGAATAGCCCCTTAATTATACTCTTTGTGGTAAGTTGATTTGTTGGTACACGTCCAAGTATATATAATGTTGAAGGTAAATAAATAAATAAACCAACGACTTATTTCAGACTATGTATACATTTTAATCCGTAAACGGATTACAGCTTCCCATGTTTTATCACCACGAAGATTCAATTCACTAGCGAGAAACTCAGCTGACTGGCGAACCCTGGTGGACTAGTTCTATGAAATTTTACGTACAAGATGCCATGCAAGATCACGTATACGAACCTGCATATAACTAATCCACCAAGGTTCGCCAGTGGGTTGAGTTTCTCGCTAGTGAGTTGAATCTTCGTGGTAATAAAATAAGAGAAGCTATAAAAGATATATTGTTGATAATATATGAAGTAATATGATGAAACCGATACGCGTGAAACTGTGCTAGATCCTTTATAAGTTCCCGTTCATGATCCTTGGTAGCCATTCAGGACGTCCATGAGCATGTACAAGTTCCCATAAGGGTTCCTTTAATGTTATATGATGTTCTGCATGTTTCTTTATGGTTTTGTGTTTCATTTTCTTATGCTGAACTTTAGCTTTTCTTGTACGCGACCTGGTCATATCGAGGGACTGTTCACTCTCGAATGGAGCCGATAATATCAGATAATTTTTTATAATTTATAAAGATTGGCGATGATTTTGAGTAACTCGAATATTCAAGTAAATGACCAATAATTCTATCGACTCTGATATAATTAAATAGAATGGAATGCAAAGAGTGGGACTCGCGTCGACTCTCCATGAAATTCGAGCGGACTCCCGTCGAATCTCTAAGACTCGTACAGACTCGCGTTGATTTTTCATGACTCGTATGGTCATGTTTATTGTGCAAAAACTGATACATGATCAGGTACTGGGTTCTGAATATGTTTTTTCAGTAGGGCGGGTAGACCATCGTAAGATGACAGACTTCTTTATTGCAACCCCCCCCCCCCCATCCATTTTCCAAGTCCCCTTATTCCTAGGTCCATGGTTAGAAAATATTTCTTTTAACGAAGCTTTGATTTGAAATATAATGTTCTTATAATAGCGTCTCATAAATGACAATACAAAGTCTTCAATAGCATATTGTATAAATTACACAGGTCTGCCAGGTTTTGTTGTTGAAAAGCTATGGATCGTTTCCGAAGTAATTTTTGACGTAGAATCTGAATCCGAAATCAGAATCAGCCTATCACGTCAGGATTTTGAGATATTTAAGGTTATGTGCTCGAAAAATGGGGGTTTTCGCTACTTTTGAGGTTATGTACAGGGCGCAAGAAATTTTTTTGGTTTTTTTCTCGAATGTCATCATTTAGCACTACACTTTCCCTCCAAAATGAGCTATTAAACAGTCACGAGCGATTTGTTCTCACAAAGATACGGCCATATCAAGTTTTGACATTTATCCGAACAACCTTATGAGCATTCACATTGACTCTTTGGTGCATACCATTCTGCATTCGAAAATTTATCTTGAAAATTTGTGCTTGCGGGTTTTGATGGTCTGTGAATAAGAATTTACAGTCAGAAAATTGACTTTTCAATTTCTTAGATGGCGGATTCAAAATGGCGGATCGAAATTTACGAAATTAAATGATTTCGCTCTCTAAAAACTCGTACTCGGGGGTTTCGAAATTGCTGATTACGAAAATGGGTTCGCAAGATTGACATTTTCATTTACAAGATGGCCGGCCGTCTTAAAAAGGCGAACTGAAACTGAAATTTATACTATTCATCACCTTGAGCAAAAAATTCTTCTTTTTTTTTACATGAAATACTTGACGACCGTAAACCCCCGAATGCAGAATTTCAGATACCAATACTGTGTTTTCTGTCGATTTCGATCCTCGACATTGAATCTACCATCTTGGAAATGAAAATATCAATCTTGCGACCCCATTTTCGTAATCAGCAGCTCCGAAACCCCCGAGTAAGAGTTTTTAGAGAGCATAATCGTTTAATTTCGTAAATTTCGATCCACCATTTTGAAACCGCCATCTTAGAAATGGAAATATCAATTTTATGACTGTAAATTCTTATTCACAGACCATCAAAACCTGCAAGCACAAATTTTCAAGATAAATTTTCGAATGCAAAATGGTATGCACCAAAGAGTCAATGTGAATGCTCATAAGGTTGTTCGGATAAATGTCAAAACTTGATATGGCCGTATATTTGTGAAAACAAATCGCTCGTGACTGTTTAATAACTCATTTTGAAGGGAAAGAGTAGTGCTAAATGATAACATTTGAGAAAAAAAAACAAAAAAACTTCTTGCGCCCTGTACATAACCTCAAAAGTAGCGAAAAGCCCCATTTTCCGAGCACATAACTTCAAATATCTCAAAATCCTGACGTGATAGGCTGATTCTGATTTCGGATTCGTATTCTACGTCAAAAATTACCCCGGAAATGATCTTTCGTTTTCCAACAACAAATACAAACCCATTATTTGCAGACCTGTGTTATTTAATTATTTGTTATTCTTTCTGAATTAAACTTTAATTTTACAAATAACGCCAATAATGTATGATTAAATCAGATTAAATGGAGTTGTAAATTTCACGGTTATATTAAATCGGTTAATCTTCTCAAAAATAGACGGAGAATATTCTTCTTACGGAAAATTTAAGCGATTTTCGATTTTCAACCTTGCATTACGGTTTCAAATAGTTACAATGTTACCCCAGTGCCAGAAACTAGATTAAGCGCATATATAGTGATTCCGGTCGTTGGCACTCTTACCTTAATACCATAATATGAAGTTATGTGATGTTTTGATTTCAAAGTCGAGTCTAACCAGTACCCTGCATCTTACCACTGGACGCGTGGAAAAAAAGTGTTATGAGAGTTGCCTGCCGCCGAGTGGCTGCACTGATTTGTTTCTGAAAAACACGCATTAAAGAAGTACTTTGCGTCTCTGTAGAGCGGTAGTAACGATGTCTATTTACGACCGACGTTTTTATATTGTATCTGTTTTCGTTTCTTAGATCCTAACGTCCGCTTAACAGCTGTGACAATATGGGTCCCATTTTTTTAATGAGCATCGTTGGCACGTGGCCTACATTTTTGACATGGCTAGTATTCATGTACGCAGTTTCAAATTTACGAACGAGTGAGTACTATACATATTATTGATATAAATTTTTCGTAGTCCACCGAAACGTAAATAAACACTCTTAATACCGCTCTACAGACACTCGAAACATTTCCACACTAGTGACGGGAAAGTTTGGAAAAAATTCGAATTCTAACCTCAGGCATTAGTTTACCGTGATCTGCGTAAGAGAAATGCCATGTATAATACTTGCTGATGTCGTGGTTGCATCAATCGATCGTCGAACCGATCATTTTTGCTGTTTCGCGTCAGGCCCGGAAATCGCATTTCTCTTCACGGTATGTAAATAAAATAGTATGTTAACCGAGTGGGGGTCCAGTCGATTCCCAAATTGCACAATCCCTCACTTGGTTGACAATGTATTAGGTATACAACTTTGCTTTCGCCGTTTTTCCCAAAATTTGAGGATTTATTCTTAAAAAGTGAATAGCTATTTATGATTCAAAGTACTGTCCGTTGCTATCTACTACTTTTTCCATTTTTCTGGCAATTGTTGGATGCCATCTTGAAAAAACGATGCGTCTTTTGAGACGATTCACGAATCGATCCATTTTTTTACTTCTTCATAAGAGTGGAAATGCTGATAAGCCAGGCCGTGTGCCATCGATTGAAACAAATGGTAGTCGGAAGGAGCAACGTCTGGAGAGTACGGCGGGTAGAGTAAGACCTCCCATTTCAGCGTTTCCAAGTATATCTTAACCGGTCTTGCGACATGTGGCCGAGCTTTGTCATGCTGGAGGATAACTTTCCCGTGTCTCTCTTGGTACTGTGGACGTTTCTCCTTCACTGCTCGGCTCAAACGCATCAATTGCGTTCGATACCGATCCCCTGTGATAGTTTCACTTGATTTCAACAGCTCATAATACACCACATCGAGCTGGTCTCACCAAATGCAGAGCATAACCTTGACACCGTGAATATTTGGTCTGTCCGTCGACGTGGAAGATGTCCGGACATTCGCCATTATTTTCTAGGCTTGGGATTATCTTAGTGGACTCATTTTTCGTCGCTGGTCACAATGCGATGTAAAAATCCCTTCCGATTCTGTCATTGAAGCAGCTGTTCACTAGCAAAGAAACGCCGTTTAACTTCTTTCGGCTTTAACTCGTATGAAATCCAATTTCCTTGGTTCAGAATAATTCCCATGACTTTAAGGCGTTTCGAAATGACTTTTCGGATCACTCCCAATGATTCTGCCAATTTTTCTTGCGTTTGGCACGATTCTTCAGCAAGTAATGCCTCCAATTTTAAATCTTCGAAAAATTTTCTCTTTTCCACCGCCATGCAGGTCCTCGACATCAAAACCACCGCTCTTGAAGCCTTCAAACCACTCACGATACGTTCTTGCATTAATAGCAGCCTCATCGTAATTACTTGAGAGCATTTGATGAGCCTCAGCCGCAGTTTTCTTCAAATGAAAACAGAAAATCAAAACTTCCCGCAAATGACGAGAATTTGACTCGAAAACTAACATCTTCGATCGAAAATAAATTTATGATGTAAACACAAATCCACTAATGTGGTGCTGTCGTTATGTTGACAGATGTCCAAGCTTTCTGTGTGGCATTTTTGATCTGCCTATTTCGACCGGCACTTACTGCTGCAGCCATCTATCGAAAAACGACGGAAGCAAAGTTGTACACCTAATACTACTTCACCAAATAAAAAGTATTTATTCGCATTTTTCTGTACAAGACAGTAATATCATAAATTTCTAATATCAAAATAGAAATTTATTTGATCATATAAAGTAAAGTACTTCATTTTAAGCGAAAATCTGGATTCTAATTTCTGTCGGGAATTGCATTATTTAAATTATACTCTTTATTTTAAAGATGCTTTGTGTTACTTTAAATATAGATACTAATAACACTGGTCAACAAAATATGACCTATCTGTTCATGGAATAAGATAACACATGGATCAATAAGTCCCGGGACTGACACATAGATGGCGTTGCCAACAAAAGTTCTGTATGATTTTTCATGAGTACCAACCTTCAAAAGATACCTGTCAAAATTTCATGACATTCTGATGTTTGGTCCACGAAATACAGTGATTAAAGTGACGCTAGTAAAACAATGGATTCGAAACAATTTCGTGTGTTGATTTACCATTGCTTTTTGATGAAAAAAAACACAGTGCAAGCTCAGCAATGGCTTGAAAAGTGCTACGGGGACTCTGCTCCATCAAAAACAACCATTTGTCGGTGGTATACTGAGTTTAAACGTGGTCGTACAGACACTGAAGATGCTGAACACTCCGGCCGGCCAAATGAGGTAGTTACACCGGAAATCATCAAAAAAGCCCACCAAATCGTTTTCGAAAACCGTAAATTAAAATTGCGTGATTTTTGCATGAACATTTGTCTATGAGGAAGCTGTTGTCAAAGTGGGTGCCACGTTTGCTCACGGTGGATCAAAAACGACAACGTGTCGTTGATTCCGAGCGCTCTTTGGAGTTGTTTCGCCGAAATAAACCGAACTTTTTACGTCGGTATGTGACAATGGACGAAACCTGGATTCATCACTACACTCCGGAGTATAAGCGGTCGTCAGCCGAGTGGACTGCAGTCGCTGAGAAGCGTCCAAAGCGGCCAAAAACATTGGCCAATTGATGCATTTGAAGAACGAAATCGGTGAGAAATGGCTCCAAATGAAGAAGAAAAAAGTGCTCTTTCACCAAGACAATGCGCCGTGTCACAAGTCGCTCGCTACCATGGCGAAATTGAATGAATTGAGCTTCGAATTGCTTCCGCACCCACCATATTCACCGGATCAGGCCCCCAGTGACTACTACCTGTTTTCAGACCTCAAAAAAATGCTCCAAGGAAAGATATTCTACTCCAACGAGGAAGTCATCACCGAAACGAACGCTTATTTCGAGGCCAAAGATAAATCGTTCTACAAGAAAGGTATTGTTTTTCCTAGTTAGTCCCGGGACTTATTGATTCACGTGTTATATCATTTCCAGAGTCGTTTTCTGTGCACGAAAAAAATGGTTTTACAAAAAACCCTATATTTAACTGAACATAATTTATAATATTATTATATATTATTATAAAGAGCGCTTATTCTGCCTATTTAAGATAAAACTTCTTTCGCAAGTTTTTTATTGCTTAGTGTACGTAGAACTTTATTATGAATGAACACTAACTCTTGAATCTGTTCTGCTTTGTTTAGATTCTTACTATTTAATTTTGGATTCAGCTAATGGCTGCAAAGTAAATCGGATGCAGAGATTATTTTCGTCTATTTTTGAGAGATTTTCGAATTTTTTCACCTTTAAACGTAAAGAGTGGCGAATATTTGATAGACGTTCCATGGTTTTTTTGATTTCCAAGAGGGCCATCGCAATCAAGCACAAAATAGTTTTAAAAATTTTCATTGGGCAAAAAAAAAATGAGACACAAAAAAAACGTAAATTTCCGGATCTCTTTTGGGCGTTAATACCACGTTCGAAGTGGTTCGATAACGGAGGACTTCCACCTGAAAATAATGTTTATTTTGAGCAGAGAGCGTTGCTATTAACCTTCACAAAAACAAAATCCCACGTCCTGTCGGCGCGAAACCACCACATGTAAACTTCAAAGTTCTACAAAAAAAACTGAGCAGAAATATCAGTTAAGACCAGCGTATTTTTAAACAACATAGGAGCAGTCGTCCTGGTCAGATATCACCATTTATCTCTGCTGCAGTATTCCCCTGAATGCGATCTATTTTCGATAGCTTTTTTCTTCTCCAGATATGGCACTTGGGTATAGGTAGAAAAAAAACCAACAACTGCCAGCGATGTCCCTTTTCTTAAAGAAAAGGCTTCAAAGCGGGCTTGTTGCTGAAAAGGGCGGGTTTGGATTTTTAAAGATAGTCCTACGATGCCTCTTAAGAGTACAAAGCAGGACAAGCTCTCAAAAGGTACCGACTTGGTAGGAAGCAGCGTGAATTGCAATGTCCTCTAAGGCTTCAAAGCAATCACACTATCGGGAGAGGAGGTTTTACAACAGTTCCGATGTTGCGAAAAATCGCCTTCAAAGAAACTGCTGTTGAGGAATCTGGAGAGTCAAGAAACTAGTCACACGCGCACACTTCACTTGAGGATTCTAAATTGAACACGAAAACCGCGACTTTTAATTTTTGAGTACTCTCTGCTCCCTATCTCGGAGGATTGGGTCGCATATGTTGTGAAGATTCTCTAAGTCTATTGCCCAGGTGATGCTATCATGCACCCAGGCAAGAAACGAGCTCTTTACTTAAAGTTTTAACGCGCACGAAAGGCCTGGAACCTATTTCCGCACTATCGCCTCGATGCAGATGTTCCACCTCCCGATATTGAACGCATTGCGTATGTCAATGCCGATCAACGCGCAGAATTCCTTACGCTTACCAGTTCCTCTTCATGCTTTAGTGGCCCCGCTTTCGACCTGGGATAGACCCGTTTATAGGGCACCCTTCATGCACTAGGGAAATGCCCGACTAAAGAGCCCCCTGCATTTTTTCACCGATTCATCGGAACACTACAACCTCCATGGCCAGGACCGTCTGCTAATAGTAATTCACTGATTTTATACGGAAACGAAGAAAGTAATTGGTTGATCCCATTAAAAGCATTGTATTTTCCATAAGTTCAACCAATCAAGTTCTGCATACGATCTGGATACAGAAGGTATTACAGAGACCTAAAAATTTTTTCAGTATATATAACAAAAATCTGTAGAAATCCGTAGTAATTTTTGAATCCGTAGGAAAATCCGTAGTTTTATTACAGACTTTTAAAAATCTGTAGACCTACTGGGATTTCAGTTGGCCTGGCAGCACTGAACAAAATAAACGCACTGGCTAATGCTGACCGTCATATAACAATACGAGAAATCGCTGAAAAATTAAAATTATCCAATGCGACAGTTCATGATCATTTGAAACGCCTTAGATTTGTTTCAAAGCTTGACACTTAGGTTTTCCAAAAGAAGAAAGAAATTGTCTTAGTTCGACGCTTTACCATTTGCGATTCACTCTTGAAATGTGAAGGAAATAATCCATTTTGAAGCGAATTATAACTGGAGATGAAAAGAAGATTGTTCACAACAATGTTAAGCGAAATCAATCGTGGTCCAGGCGAGAGAAACCTGTTGAATCAATTGCAAAGGCAGATATTCATCAAAAGAAGGTAATGCTCTCTGTATGGTGTGGTTCAGAAGGAATTATATTTTTTGAGCTGCTACCAAACAACCAAACCATCAAGTCGGACGTGAACTGTCGCCAGCTGGACGAACGAAACTTTTGCAGCTTGGATGGGATATCTTACCGCACTCACTATACTCTCCTGATTAGGCACGATCGGATTACCATTTGTTCCGGCCTCTTTAAAGTTCTTTGAACGATGTAAACTTCGATTCAATTTTAGGCCTCAAAAACCACTGGCACATTTTCTTCTTTAAACCTCCTGAAAAAACTCTACCTATTTGATTTTTTAAATAATCTCTCATTTTCTAACTGTTAATCAGAAATGTTAATAAATTAGTACCTTTCGCATTGAAACACATAACATCAACCCTAGAAAAGTTAAAAATTGTGGTATTGTAATATTGTTTAAATAAACGGTCGTCGTTGCTGCATGGTCAATTAGTATAAGTGATTATGGCAACTAGGCTGATCTGTAATAAAAAGTGAAAAAATTTCAAAAATTACGACAATAGCAAACTGTAGAAAAAAAGTTCGATTTTTGACCAAAAAAAAAAACAACTTCGACCATTTGTTATTGACAAAATGCATAGAAATACCGAAAACCATTCAGTCATTCTATAAAAAATGTTATAGACTATGCTTTGTCCAAATTTGAAACGAGTCAGGAGAATGGATTTTAAGATACAACTTTCATCATTTCATAAAACTCAGTTTCGAAAATAACGCATAAGAAAAAAGGGTATCGCAGCGCACGATCAAAACCTTCATAAATTTTCTCATGATTCAGTCAATTTTTGGAATTTTCACGAATTCTTTATTGCAAATTAAAGTTAAGACCCTAGGCTATGGAACTGTACTATGAAAAATCGAATGTATGAAATTTCAAGCTTAGGCACAACTTTTAAACACCAAACCTTTTTCGACAATATCTTGTAAATACTTTTTGTTACATTTATTTTAAGCGAAGGCTTCAAATTCAACATGGTATCAAATTAAAAAGGATTTGTCAATTTTATTTCTTTAATATCAATTATTTTATTACTTTTTAGACCTGCGTGGATAAATATAAAGATTTTAAAAGCAAGAAAGGCAGGTGCATTCTTTGCGGCAGCCACAGTTTATTTAAGTGCAGAGATCATTCTTGTGCTTATGAATACTGCAGGGTAAGTGATAGTTTATGGCAAGTTATTAAATATTTGTTTCGAACCCGTCAGACTTGAAAGCTAGCAATTTTACGGATTCAACTGTTAAGGGGGTAGACCTGTGTCAAGAGCGATTTCCGAGCGTTTTTTAGGATCAACGTGTAGGTAAAGTAATTGAGATTTTTTAATTATTCCTTCACGATTTTCTCGCTTTATTCTTAAATATTTTACATTAATTGTTTCAAAGGTGTTATTAAATTAGTAAATAATTGATCGAAGCGGGAACAAGACCTTCTCAAAATGGCAGACCCAAACGGTGTGCAAGACACAGTACGCATTTGTCTTCTAAAACGAAAAACGAAAATACTTCGTTATTCGTAATTAAGTTGCCGAGGTACTGACGTAGAGATTTAGTACATTTTTGGAAATCGACAAAATGACGCCGGATCGATTGAATAGATTTCCCGCAATCCTGCACACCAACTTGAAAAACACGGTTTTGAGAACAACGGGCTCAAAGTTTGAAAACGGGATGAATCATTGTTTTGATCAACCGACCGCGGGAGCCTTTAGGTCCTGCAGCTCAAAAACTAAGCTGGTTTCGAAAAAACCCTTTTAGAAAAGTCTTTTTGACAAGTTTTGGATTAGAAATAAGCAATAAAAAAAATCGATTTTTCGAAAGTGACACACAGGTCTGCCCCCTTAAAGTTGTAATAAAGGTTTCAATTCAAATTTTTTTTATCATTTTGACCGTTTTTTTTAGCACTATCGGATAAAATGGTCAACTCCAGTGAATCTACTTTTCAATATTTTTTTTTCATCATAGTTGCTAAAAGTACTATAAAATATAGCTTATAAAAAAAATTTCTTGTCAAAATAAAAAATTGAGAACACAACTTCAAAAAATGAAGTTCTCCTGCATGAAATAATTAAAAATTATAAGGTTCTATGCAATAACACCAAATCTGTTTTCATCTGGCATGACGCGTATATTAGAATAATTCAAATAAAATATATGCCTTTTTTCCTAATATCCTTTTTTTATTTCAGATATGCATAAAAAGAAATGTAAATCATTGTATTAAAGAAGCCGAGAAAGACGACTGGGAGTGTTTTGCCTGTAATCCAAAACCTTTTTGGGAATTAAGAGGAGTTTGTGCAGCCGTCATGTCTTCACTAAGCAAGTAAGAATTTATTATGCAAATAAAACCACTAAAAACAAAGCAAGATAAACGCAATTCATTAAATTTTTCTTTTGTCGACTTCATTTTCATGGTTTTAATAAGTTTTTGTTTTATAAAAGATTAAAGTTTGCATATTAAATTTATAATTTGATTATGGCAATAACATAATAACTTTTTTATTTCATTAGATGTTTCTATTTAGGAAAATAGTGATATCTTCAATATTTATTTTCTATACAAGTTCATTTATTTATTGTTTCTGCGCTAAAAATCGGCGGGATTTGGGAATTCGCTATATCGTTTCGATGCAACTTTCTGTTCCCTCTTTAATCGTCTATTTTTCAAGAATTGGTACTTAAATTGATCAAAAATTGCCTCGTCGAAGAATCAAGATCTCTACAGTATTTTAAAGCAACGATATAATTTAATTGTTTCAATATCAACAAATGTCAGATCGCAGATTGAAGAATGCATAGCAACGTTTCGAAACAATGCGACAGATTCTCGACGAATCCTACAGAATTTGAGATAAATAAGAAATAATATCGCAAGAATTTATTTTCAAGCTTAAAGAAGTGGTCGAAGAGATTTATAACATGTTACCATGAACAAACGTAATTACTAACTCTTTTCAATATCGACTTTTTGGAAGACTCGTTCCAAATATTCTAATCCCAGTTTCTTTTAACTTATTTTTCTACTTTTTTATTTAAAATTTAAAGAACATGTATAAATATTATAAATTTTTACTTAATTTTATAGGGTGAACAATGTGGAATAAATTTTTTTTTTAATTTTCTGACAGTTCTTTTTATCTTCAATTTTTAAATCAAACATTAAAAATCACAACATTAAAATCAAAGAATATCAAATTCAGAGTGTCTTATATTTTTAGAATCTTTAAAAATCTGCAACGATTCTGCATTTTGTTTCACCTCAAAACATTGGCAATTAGCAAATTATACGTAAAATCTAGAAATATCTACGAATGGGAATTTGAAGGAATTTCTTCAAAAATCCTTATAAAATTTATTGACTCAAAATATAATATAAAATTGAGAAAAAATCGACATTTTGAAGTTCCAACAAAAGAATTTTAGAATTTTTGTGAGATTTTTATATATTTTATATAAATTTTTTTCCTGAATTATATTTCCCAATATTTACTATTTTTTAAGTTATTTTGTTGGAATTCATCAGTGCAATATTAATTTTTTTTTATTCCTAATTTTATTATTCTCCTGAATACAACATTTTTTGATGTTTATAATTTTTATATAGTCAATTCCATAATTTCGATCTGTTTTGTTTTTATTTTCTTTAACTGTCAAAAAAAATTGGATTCCCAAAAGATAAAAAGGCTTTAAAAGAGAATAATTGAGAAAATATCAAAGTTGGTAAAATAAAATATTCAAATATTCTGATATATTTGTTATTTGAATTGTTTTTTAACAAAGCTTTAAATCTGAAAAATGAGATTTGAAAATATTAATAAACAGAATTTGAGAAAATTGAAAGAATTATTTTCAGAACATGAAGATTTATTTTCATTTCAAACCAATCGTTTAATTCATAGAAAATAGCTTTATTCTAAATCTTCTGAATTTTATCGAAAAAATTATAAATTTGTCTTAGAAAAATCGTGACAAATGTGAGAAACGAAAAATTCTATTTGTTAATTCTGAATGAAACTTAGAGTTATCTTGATTTTCGACACGTTTTTGAATAAACGCAGGACACTCTGAATTATCAAATCAAATACATAATACTTAATGAAGACTGCAGAGTAAACATAATTTTTTACCAATTGCTGTTAAAAAAATCGTTTAACCTTTTAGACAATTAAGTTCGTTCCTAAGTATTTAATTTCAGGCGTCGAAATGCATAATCTTCTTCGCTTTTCCTCCTGTACTTCTTTCTGTAATATTCCCCTCTACAGATTTAATAATACTTAACACAAAAAATTACATCCATAGTATTTATAATTGAACTAAGCCGTTTCTTGTGTTCGCGAAACTGTAATATTTACTTCAAGAAATCACCCAGCTATTGTTTTGTCAAGACACCGACCGAAATCTGTCGACTTCTCAAAATGTTTCGAGCAGAAAGAATCGACACTCGAAGAGCGAATAGAAGATGTGCATACAACGTTCGACGCCACCAGACTATTCAGGACTGAAACTTTGTTTCAGAAGGACGAAACCGTCCAGGCATACATCCCGAGAAAGAAGCCAGGATTTCACATCTGAGAGAGTGAAGCAATTAAAAAAAATGTCTCCCTTTTTAAATAAAGAGTTGAGAAAAAGCAAAAGAACTCTCAGGACTCTACAATCTCTCTGTGATGACAGTGATGATAACAGAAGAGAAGCTTATCGTCCTCTTTTCCACAAAGGAATGCGCGACTTTGAGGAAGCTTCTGACGATAGTAGACTTTCTTCTTCAGCTGGCAAATGGATGACAAAATCCAAACATTTATCTTCCAGAAATATCATAAAGTCTCCCACCTCCAGCAGCAATTCCAGTTCTTATTTTCAAAAATCAAAATGCGAGCGTCGAGAAAAAAGCAAACGGAAACTCTACTCTCAGCCAATGGAGGATCTAGAAGTCACACCTGCTGATACTTCCAGTGACGAAGCTCACGAAAAGGAACAAAAAATAGCATCTTTAAGGTTTAAACATCATTTCTCGATCATCTTTGAGAATACAAAAGCAGCTCTTTTAGAAATGTCAAATGCTGTTGACAAATGTGAAATGCAGTGTCTGAAGAAAGAAAATATAGAAGACGAAGATGCTCTCGAATTGAAAAATCGGTTCAAAAAAATTCTTTTAAATCTCAGAATGGAAACAACTGAGAAGTGCAAAGAAGTTGAAGAAACCTATAAATCCTGGCATAAAAACTTTGGCTCGTGCTTTAAGACCAAAAATGGGTTCAGTGAGAAGAAAAAAAGGCTTACCTCCTCTTCTTCTGGTGAAGAGAACGCAGAAAAAGAGATTGTAAATAGAAAGGAAGTGGAAAAAGAGATCGAAATCGAAAATAACGAGAATGGAATTGTTTCTGAATGTGATAGCGATGCTATTTTTTCATCAAATGAAAGTAGAAAGAAAGGCAATCAACAGAAGACAGCTTCTGAGGATTCCGAGAGTGAAACATCTTCGAAGAAAAGTTTATTGAGAGTTGGAAATTCAAGGTCGAGATCATCAGACTTAAATTCCACTCCATCGGCAAAAAGAAGTTTAAGAAAATCGTCAACGGAAAGAAATACATCAGAATCGTCTCAGGACTCGGCGAAAGAAAATTCTAATAAATTTGCAAAAACGAATTCAGAGGAAAAAGAAAAATTGAAAACACCAGAAAAAAATTCTTTGAGGGATTCGGGCCCTGAAGAAACAGTTCTGGAAAATAAAAAAAGTTGCATACAAAATAACGTTGAGACGGAAAAACGGCCTGAATCAGAAATAGAAGAAGAAGAAGCGAAGAAAAACTTGCTTCTTTCAGATTCTGATGATGCGCAACAAAGCATTCCGGCGTCTGAAGCTGCTTCCATCAAAAGCTGCAGTACTATTTGTACAAATGTAGGTTCTCCACTTGGAGGAGATCCACCAGAAATTAATCAATCAGCCAGTGTTGATTCACCAGAAATTAATCAATCAGCCAGTGTTGATTCACCAGAAATTAATCAATCAGCCAGTGTTGATTCACCAGAAATTAATCAATCAGCCCGTGTTGATTCACCAGAAATTAATCAATCAGCCAGTGTTGATTCACCAGAAATTAATCAATCAGCCACAACTAATTCACCAGAAATTAATCAGTCAGTCAATGCTGATTCGACATCCCTTAATGATTACAACGTTAAAAACGGGAATAAAAATTTGACAAATGATTTGAGGGAGAAAGAATCAAACGAAAATAAAAGTGAGTCTGATTCTGGAGAAATAAAATCAAATTCTAATAGTTCTTCTGATATTTCTGAAAAAGTTTCAAATGCAAAAAATGCAAATGAGAAAGAAAATACCAAAGAAAAGAAAACCTCGAGAAAAATTCATTCTTCAAGCGAATCTAAATCGGAAAAAGCGAAGGAATTAAATATTTCAAATAGTCAGAGCGACAAAAGTTTGAATGAGAGGGCGAAGAAGAATTTATTGAATTCAAGCAGCGATTTGAGTTTGGAAGAAGAAGAAGAAAGAGTTTATAATTCGGATGATAATAAAAGGGCGAAACGTAATTTATTGGATTCTTCTTCACCGGAAGAAAGTCCTGATTTGTTTACCTCTTTTGAAGAGAAACCGTCGAAACGAAAGCGGAACAAATCAGATTCTGAGAATTCCGAATCCTGCCGGTCGCAGCGTAGGAAAAGATTTAAGCTCTCGAAAAATCCATATTACAGGGCAGACAAGAAGCTGAGAATGTCCTGTCGCGTTGAATTGAAGAGACTGAGCAGAATGGTTCTGAGAAAACACGCCAAAGCACTGCAAAGGTCAAAGCAACATTTGGAGAAAGAGAAATTAAAAAGGTATCCGGATTTTAGAAAAAGAAACGTTAGTTATAAATTGAGGTCGTGAATGGAGATCCAATTTTTGGTACTAGTTATTCGATTTCTTTATCCATTCAATTCTTTCTTCAAATAAGAAAACGTTTTTACATGTTTTAATTTTTTTTCTCGAGTCCGAAAAAGCTCTTTTTTTTGTAATTTGGGAAATCACTCAAAATTGAAATTTCTAATTTTATTTCACTTTAGATTTATTTGTTTGGTATTGAGTTTCTAAACCACAATTTTTGTTTAAAGGGGACTTCCACCTTGTGACTCGGTTTTCGGGCCAAAATTCAACATTTTTTCTCTACAGAATGGCATAAAATATCACAATGATTTTTTCTTCATGTTGTTCGTTTATTCCTCAAGATAAAAAATGTATTTACATGAAAAGTTCGAAAAAAAATTGTCGCGATATAGTCGTCCTCAAACGTGACCTTGTCGGAAAGTTGGAGCCAAAATGTGACCATGATTTTAGCATCCCAGGTCGACTGAAACAAAAAAGCGCAACATAGTTTTAACCAGTAGCGTGTTGGCTTTTGTTCAAGATATACGTTTTCCAAAATTTTGAAATGAAGCGAAATGGCACCTATTTGTAAAAAAAAAAATGAATTTTTTAGCCTATTTTCGATAGTTCATTTAGTTATAAAAGTGCGAAAAATGATAATAAAATAAATCTAGCATTCCGAACGGAAGAGGCATGTTCAATGAATATTCAGTCCAAAAATCAGCTTGATTCACCAAATACTTTTCTTATAATCATGGTCACAGTTTCGGAAAAAATAGTTTTGAGAAAAACGCGAAAGTTTAAAGCCTAGTCATCTTTAAAACTTTGTAACTCTGGAAGCGGCATTTTTTTCATAAAATCACTTTGGGAATCCATTTTTGATAGTTCATAGATTCGAAAAATGCAAAAAAAAATTCGTTTTTCTGGAACCTACAAGGTGGAAGCCCCTCTTGAAAGCACCTACACACAAGTTTAAATTTCGGATTCATTTGAAGTTGGAATCTTTTAAAACTTCCATCATTAATGTTTTTCAATTTCTGTGAAGAACGTTCATTAAATGTTCATTCACTTTTTCTCTAATTAAAATTACATAGTTAATTTTGTTATACGATAATAACACTTCTTCGCTTATAAATTTATACTATTAACATTTTTACCAAAATTTTGGATCCCCAATTTAGAAATCAAAAACCTAATTTTAAGGATTTTGGTTGCTAAAAAAAGAGGAGAGTGCCAAAGCTGGAAACAAACAAATTTTTACGTTATTTTTAAAATTTTTATCATTGTTATTTATTTTTTCATAATCAATTTGTGATAAACACACGATTGCATTATTTTTTTCAGTATTTATAAAATGATACGTGAAATGCAATGTTGCCCTTTTATATTTGCGTTATTTCAAAAATAGGGATACGATAAATACTATCGAATAATTTGCATTAAGTCTAGATATTTTTATTAAAAAAATCATTATATTATTTTACATGCAAAATTATAAATATATAAATATATAAAATTTTGAACTTTCATGCGCTTTTAGAAAACATTTCAATGTAATTTACATCTGCTTTGAACTCACAAGTCCATGAAATTGTGACATTTCCAATTCAATAGATTTTTACTAATTTGAATTTGATTGTTGATTTTTAAACATAATATATCTTCTTATCAATATGATAAAATTGACCATTGAAATACATTTGTAATTCGCGAATTAATTGTTATTTGTCATTTACAATTTCCATTCATTATTAAAATTATCATGAAATCAAATTTGTAGTATTTTTAGGCAGTAATTAATTTGACATCTCAAAAAATTAAAAATAACTTCTTACATTATATTTTCATGGGAACAAAGCTTTATAAAGTTAATAATTTTTATTCACTCATAAATTAATTTAGACTTCAATTCAAATGAGTAATGAATTGCGAATGAATTCAAGATCCCATTATTTCCAATATAAATCAATTAAAAAACTACTTTGTTCACATTTTTATAATTTTTGTAATTTTTGTATTCTCTGAAGGCCATGGATCTACTGGATCACGTGACATCGATAATCATAATTATAGTATGTAAGATTATTTAAAATCTAATAACAAAAATTAATTTTCTGTACCAGACAAACCTTCTTTTTTCTTTTTTACATCTATTTGGTATAGAAAATCCACTTTTGTTATTACTTTTTGAGTAACTTTACAAGCATAAATTATAGCACTGGCTTGCAAATTTTATCTTTTTATCTACGACTGGGTAGCGACATAGTGTTTAAGATAGATTTTAAGCATTTTTGGGGAATTTCTAACATGAAACATGATGTACTAGAATCTTCGCTCATATCAGAAATGAAGCCCGACATTTTTACTTCAAAACCAACTTGCCGAAAATTTGATCGCATATGACCTTGAAGCCCCGTTTGCGTTTGTTTTTAGGGATGTAATTATATCAGCGCTCTAAACTCGTACACAGACAATCGCGGAAACCAATATTAGGTAAGGTAAGATTCATTGTTAAGTTTAGAGCTGATACAATTTTTTGAATTTTTTTATTCTAGAAACTGAGAGGGGGCAAATTGGGGGTTGTTTTTCAAAGGTGCATTGTGCGTATATTTATTCAAAGGTTGCTTGATAGAGTCTTTACAGTCTGTTTAGACAAAATATACAAATATCTAGTACGTCATGTTTCATGTTGGAGATTTCTCAAAAACCAGACGTGATGGACAAATATTAGCTCCGGATTCGTATTCAGCGCGAAAAAATTTATCAGATACTATGTCGTTATCCGGTTGCACGGCCCTTGAAGACCAGTGTAATTGCCGGTCACTTGGACTGGCTGATCTGCCTAAAGACCAGGAACAATCATATATTATATTTTTAAAGAACGATAATTATTAATATAGATTAAAAATTAGCAAAAGCATTGAAGCATGATTTAAAATTTGAAAAATAGAATATGATTTTTACGAAAACTTACAATAAAAGCGTGTTATTTATTTTTTATAAAGCGTTTATTTCAAATACTGTAAATCACTCAGTAAACTATGAAATAAAACAAAATTACAAACAACTATGTGTAGTATTTATTAGTCTATCCTAATGAAATGAAAATGCGATTGCAGTCTGGTATCTTTGGATAATCTCGAAAGAACTCGAAAAAAAGGCCCAATTGCCGATTCTTCAGATGAAGATTCTAATACAGAATCTAAAAGTCGAAATCGTAAGAAAAAATCTCAAAAGGAATGTAACGAAACGGTGCTGGATCACTTAAAGAAAGTTGGAAATGATGATGTGGATACTCAGGCAGATTCAAGAGATTCAGAGGAGAGGAGTTCTGAGAAAATTAAATCCAAAAAAGACATGACAAATGATCAACTCTTTTCTGAGGCGAACAAACGCGCAAAACAAATGCTTTTGAACTCAGACAGCGATATTGGTGAGTTTTTATTGGTGATTAAAAGGAATGTTAGATTAAAATTATTTTAGCTTAATTTAATTTAATTTTACGTGCTATAAATTCTGAATTTATATTTCGCATTTGAAAATTTTAAAAATCCCAAATCCAAATAACCATTGAAAAACGTGTTTAATTTTGTCTGATTTAAGATTTGAAAATCGACTTTTTTTAGTGTTTGAAATTTGTGTTCCGAATTCAAATTTTAATGCTTTTCAAGTCAATATCTAGGAAATTGGATTCCTTGTTTATTTTAATTAAATAATTATTATGAATTTAAATTCAATTTGTATTACTGCGATATAAGAGTTAGAAATTGTTTATGAGGACACCTGTCGGGAACGTATCCTCTCTGATACTTAACTAGTGATCCTCCGATAATGTAGACAGAGCCAAAAATTTCGAACTCAACCATCTGATTTGAAATTATCATAAATTACTGCCTTCAATTAATTTCAAACTCCTGCATATATTTCAATTAATCGGACATCTCAGTTGATTACAAAATCACCAAAACTTATCATGATTTACTAAAGTTTAAAATCACTATGAAGCAATACTTACCAATTAGAAATTACTACTTTCTATTAAATTTAAACTCCTTTATACATTTTTATGAATTGTGAATAAGTTTATGTATTTTAATTAGGGGAAGAAAATGATCTAGTGGACGATACTGATTCTGAAAATAAAAATAAAAACCAAACGGATAAAGAAAGTGAAAAATCCGAAGATAAAGAGTCTGAAGACAAAAAGAAAAATCCAGTGAAGATAAATGACAGTGAAAATGATTTTGAGGATAAAGAGGTATTATATATAATGTTGGCAATCTTTTGTATTAAATATAAGCTGATTCTTGATCCATAACTGATTATTAATTTCTTGTGTATGCAGGAAAAGGAGAAGAGAAAGGAAAAGTTGAAATGGAAGCAGGACAAAATTCTTCAGTTAAGAATATCTGATTCAGACTCTGAAAAGGAAATAGAAAAGATTGAAAAACGCCAAAAGAAATTAAAAGCAAAAAATATAGATACAGGGTAGGCTCTCACCAGTTATTTTACTTATTTATTCATTTATTATATACCTTCATTTTTTGTATAGATAAAATGTATTTAATTGTAATTTCTCGATATACATTCTCTCTTATCAAAGCCCCTCCAAATAGCTTTACTTTAAATATTTTATCTTAATGATCATTTTTTATTTAAGATCGAGTTCAAATGAAGATGAACTCACGATCGTAAAAGTGAAGAAAAAGCGAACCAAGAGAAAGATTTTGGATTCTGATTCAGACGTTAAAATCACAGATCTCAGCGATTCTGAAAAGTCTTCAGGTTCTGATGTGAAAGTCAAAAAAGAATCAACCTCCCGGAAACGAGGTGCCAAAAAGACCTCCGACTCCGATTCTTCTTTTGGAAATAAAAAGTATTTTTTTAATTGACTTTTTGTAATAACTAGCATTTAATATGGAGAAGTTTTTAATAATTTCTTTTTTCCAGGTCTAAGGTTAAGAGAAAACGCATTAAAGCAGCGCGTGACAGTGACAGTGACAGCGAACCCGCTACCAATTCTCAAAGTTCGCCCCTGAAAGGAGGAAGGAAAAATATTAGAAAAGTGCTTAAGGACAAGCAAGTTGCAGAAGATACAAAACAAGCCGCAAAAGAAGAAGAGGAACGACTTAAGAGGATAGCAGAGCGGCAAAAAGTGGTAAAAAAAAAATTCAGCTGAAAATGAATATTTGTTGCATGACATATTTTCTATTTCCCATAGATAATGATTAATTCATAGTTTTTCAACAATAATTTATATTTTTAACTGAGGATAACATTAATTTAATTAAAAATAGCACATAATATCTACAATTATTCGTATGGTAATACAAATATCACATCTTAACAGTTACACAGTGAATTAATAGTCATTCAAGGCCACAATTTTTATATTTCAAAAAAAAATAAGTCTTTTTTCTAACGCCTATTATGTATTTTCTCATTAATAAGAGTGATTCACAGAATAATTTTATTTGACTAATTCATCCTAGCAAAATAGATAAATTTAGAAATGTTGATCCTCAAATTGTATACTGCGTGAAGAATGATTGATTTCTTTTTGTTGTTTTTTAGTACAATGAAGTATACGAAATGAGATTAGCGGGTGAGGAAAAGGTGCAGAAACTAGTACTGGATTTTGACGAGACAACAAAAGAGGAACTGGTTAGCGTTCACAAGGACCTAGTGAACCGTTTGAAACCACATCAAGCGCAAGGCATAAAATTTATGTGGGACGCTTGTTTCGAGTCAGTCGAACGCGCAAAGACTTCGAAAGGCTCTGGATGCATTATCGCACATTGCATGGGTCTCGGAAAGACATTTCAAATCGTCACCCTTGTTCACACACTTCTTACCCATGAGGAAATTGGAGTGAAAACTGTGTTGGTTGTCTGTCCACTGAGCACGGCTCTTAATTGGGCTGGCGAGTTTGAAATGTGGCTTAAAGATCTGGATAATTATGATGATATCAATATTTACGAACTTGGAAGGTAAGAGGTGAAGTAAAATCTAGATATCGTTGATTTTGCAAAAAATTATGGTAAAATCAAGGAACTTTTGCTTGAGTCTACTAATTTTATATTCTTGACTCTAACGTATTTAAGGGCATGTGATACTTAAAAAATTAGCAAATTTTATTGATTATGGGTCTCTACATTTTTGTGTCCAAAGTACATGAAATTTTGTTTTCAAACTTTCGGAAATAGTATAGAGAAGATAAAAACAGGTGTAGATAGACTACTTTTGGTTTCGAAAATGAAAAAAAGTTCAATTTTAGGAAAATATGTCGGAAAATTTTGTTTACTATTAAAACCAAAAGTAGTCTATCTATGCCCATTTTTATCCCAATTTATCCCATTTCCCATATTTTGAAAACAAAATGTTATGTATTTTGGACACAGGCATGTAGAAACTGGACCAAATTGTCCACATGAACTTGCTACTTTTCTCAAGTATCACATCACCTTAATCTCTTAATAACTGCAGTTTTAAAAATTAATCATTCAGGACATTTTTAGAGCATTTTTACCTGAAATTTATACATTAGAATTTAAAAAAATTCTTTAATTCATAATTTAAATTATGAAATCTGCTGATTGAGAAGATTTTTCATAGTCTTTGAATTTAGAAAAAAATTTAGAAAATAACAGAAAAAAGTCAAGTAAAAAACAGTGAAACTCAAGCTTTTCACACAAAATTTAAAATCTGATTTGAAAAAACTCAAAGTAATCTTTTTAAATTAATTTTTTTCATAAAGTCTTCAGAAAACTAATATTAAATTATTCTTTAAAGGTATAAACAAAACTGCGAGAGAAGATATCAGCTCGAACATTGGCAAAAACATGGAGGCGTATGCATTATCGGTTACGATATGTTCCGAAATCTGACTGGAAATGGAAAGAAAATGCGAAAATCTATGCGTGAAACAATTTTAGAGTGCCTGGTAGATCCAGGCCCTGATGTGATCGTCTGTGATGAAGGGCATTTATTGAAAAATGAAGACACCGCGTTGAGTAAATCGATGAGAAAAGTGAAAACTTTGCGTAGAATTGTTCTAACAGGAACACCTTTACAGAATAATTTAGTTGAATGTAAGAGATAATTTGATTTTATTATACTTTATTATTTACTTTTAAATGAAATAAGTTTTAATTTAAACGCCAGAAGTATTGAATCGAAAGAATTTGGAAATAAATAATACTTTATTTTATAGATCATTGCATGGTACAATTTGTTAAGCCGAATCTCCTTGGTACGAAGAAGGAGTTCTCAAATCGATTTGTCAATCCAATAAAGAATGGTTCGACAGCTGATGCGACTGCGTACGATGTAAAATTGATGAAGAAGCGCGCTTTCATTCTCCACAATTTGTTGGAAGGCAGTGTTCAAAGATTCGATTACTCCGTACTTACGCCCTTTTTACCTCCAAAGCAGGAGTACGTTATTTCTGTAAAACTCACTCCACTCCAGATTCAACTCTACCAACATTACCTCGATAATTTCTCAAGGTTGGCCATTATTTTATTTATTTTTCTCTCTTTCAGCTAATCTAATGCTGGGATTAGCAAAAATGAAATTTTTATTGAATTCTTTAGAATATCAAATTAGGATTAAATATTTTTATTCGAATTTCGAAATACATTTATTGGTGTACAAGTTATGTCAACTAACACATAATTTAGTCGGATCAGTAAACCAAACCAAAATTCACTTTATTAAATAAGATATTATGTGTGTGACCAATTATTTTCATGAATAGTAAAGATAAGAGTTTATCAATTTTTGTTCTAAAACAAATTTAACTAGTGCGATAAAATTTCAAGTTTGTTTTAATTTCACGCACATTTGAAATTTTATCGCACTAGTGCGGAAAAATAAACTTTCTGCACGAAAAACGACACAGCCAAGGCTAACTTTCGGTGCACGGCGGACAAAAAGTATTTTGCCACACTTACTATAATATAATTTTAATCAAAGTAAGGGAAGTGTTACATTTCCTACTAGTGCGGAAAAATAAACTTTCTGCACGAAAAACGATACTATTCTGTTAATAATATTTGATAAATTTCATATATAAAAAATTAGTTCCTAATGGGTAAATGAATAGAGAATAAGAAATTATGAAAAATTCCTCTTCTAGCATTATGATTATTTAATTTCGGCAATTTTTTGCACACATTTCGAAATATTGCAAAAATTATATACATAATATTTTTGAGACTGTATAATTGTGTACGAACTACTTTATTAAAAAAAAATTGCGATCCTCTGGTGTTCAAACTTCAATGACTTGAAAGTTCATTGGTCCTTTCTCTTAAATGAATTTTTTTCAGGGGCACCACTGGAGGATCTCGAATTTTTCCTGATTACCATGCACTACAACGCATCTGCACGCACCCTGTTGTTATGAAAATGAATGCTGATAAGATGGAGAAGAAAAGGCAAAATGCAGAAACAGATTCAGAAGGTTCTTTAAAAGACTTCGTTGTCAACGACAGTGATAGTTCAGAAGGCAGCTCTGAAGAGGGTAAAACTGGAAGCGACGTTCAGTGTGTGGATTCTGATAATGAAGTTTCAGCAAAAAAGCGCAGAGGGACTCGAGCCAATCCTATCGGTGAGATTATTATTTGCATTTTCTTTAACAGTACATTTAAAAGAAAACGTCAACTAAATTCTTTTTCTTGTAATAATTTATTACATTCGTCGTGTTTGAATTTTAGTTTTTAGATCTTAAAAAGCATTTTGCATCCTTTGAAAATTTAATAAGAAACTTAATTAATTTTCTTAATTTTTTTTTTTATATTAAAGGCGACAGATACTCTTACTTTTTTTCCAAAAATTAAGCAAGGTACTAAAGAAGGTGAAGAGATTAAGTTGTTTGTGTTAAAAATGCTTTCAATAATTATAGCTTTCATCATTTTTTTACATTTGGAAACCTTTGATAAAATAAAAAAAATTTAATAAATTTAATTAACAGATGAGCCAGTTGATGTCGAACCGGAGATTTCAGAACCAAGAGAATGGTGGTCAGACATGATTCAGCCAGAACATCTTGAAGACATGAGAATCTCGGCAAAGTTAGTTCTTCTGTTTGAAATTTTGAAAGAAAGCGAACAAATCGGTGACAAAGTGTAAGTATTAAGAAGAAAAACCTCTCAAGATAAAACTATCCTAAACTTTTAATTTATTTGAATCTTTTTATAATTGTTGTGTACATACCATTGTGTATTATTTTTTATATCTTTTGACGAAAACCGAAGTACACAAATTGTATTTTCTTTCTCTTTCCGGACCCAGGGCGTATTTCAGTGCGTATTTTGCAAAAAATATTGTGTGTGCTACGGAGCTGGGCCGTTTTTGGGACTCAACCGATTTTTCAGTCCTCGTCTCCACCTAGGGCGCGCCATCGGTTTCGACTTGGCCTGAAAACATCGGCCCTCGCCCCAAAAACAGCGCCTCATTCCCTAGCTACACAATCTACTATATCTTCATTTCTAATATTTTGTAATCTTATACTTTTCAGTTTTCAAAAAATCAATACAAAAAAAATACTGAGTCTAAAATTTTTAATTAATTGTCTTGTGATTTTTTGCAGGCTTGTCTTTTCACAGTCGCTCTATTCTTTGACCCTCATCGAACAGTTTCTTTCTAAAATAGACGAAGCGACGCAAAACAGCAACACATCAGAACTGCTCGAAAATCACACAGGAAGTTGGTCCTTAGGTTTGGATTATTTTAGACTGGACGGTCAAACTTCCGCCGAAAACAGGTCACAATGGTGCAAAATTTTCAACAGACCGACTAACACAAGAGCTAGATTATTCTTAATATCGACTAGAGCTGGAGGATTGGGAATAAACTTGACTGCTGCCAATCGAGTGATTATTTTTGATGCGAGCTGGAATCCATCACATGACGTACAGAGTATTTTCAGGATATACAGGTGCATTTCTTATCATTTTTCATAAAAAGTTGAATTAGGATTATATTTATTTATTTATTAGTTAATTTTTTTTTACTTATGCCTTCATTTTCCAAAGTATTTCAATTATTTATAATTTGTAAATTTTACTTCTGACTTTATTTGTTTTTTAATTGAACCAAAATTCCAATCATCTGAATATTTGGTAAAACTTCAGCTTTCATACAATGGGAAATTTAAATGCCCACGCCTATGCTCTCTAAAAATATTTTGTAAAATATTCATCGTTACTCTCCTAACATATATTTTACGTACATATTTCAAAAATGTATGTTTTTTTTTATCAGGAACACACCGCCCCTTTTAGAATTAAAAGTGATCTTTAAATACTTATTTTGCCATAACAATTTTGCTAAGTTTTTATCTTGTTACGCCTATCTAATATTTTATTTTCGTTCACGAGAACTAAATACAGTATTAATTACTAAAGTTAATTAGTATAAAATATATTAAACAATTCCCATATTGTATTACTGTCTTCTTTTGAACGTCAATTATAATTACCATTTTATGAAAATCAAGGAAATATAATTTGGAACGACTGATCTGGCCCATGCCTTTAAAAATTATCATTGTCAGTTTTCTCTTTGAATAGTGATAAAATCATTAATTATTCACAGATTTGGACAAAAGAAACCATGTTATATTTATCGGTTCCTGGCAAAGGGAACCATGGAAGAGAAAATCTACAACCGCCAAGTTTCGAAATTGTCTCTCTCATGTCGTGTAATAGATGAACAACAAATTGAAAGACATTTTAATACTAGCGATCTTGCTGAGCTTTACTCTTTTGATCCAAATCCTCCAAGGGAATCTGAGACACTGAAATTGCCCAGGGATCATTTACTAGCTGATATTTTCCTTAAATACAATAATTTGATCCACAATTACCACGAACATGATTCTCTTTTGGAAAACAAGGTTCTTCAGCTCAATAAATTTTTATTTAGAATGCTTTAATATTTTTTACTACTTACCTATTTTAAAGTTAAGATCTCTTTATTAAAAATCTGTTCATTTTTTTAGTTGGACGAAGTTTTAAATGAGGAAGATCGAAAAATTGCTTGGCAGGAGTACGAAGATGAAAAGAAGGGAAGACCTGTTATGAACTTCGCCCAGGTAAACCCATATGGATTGAATCCGGCGTTCTTCAATCAAATATTACTAAACGGCCAGACAAATTTTAACCAGGAAATCGAACATATGATCAATTTCTACATGAAAGATGTAAGTTAAAACATTAGTTACATCTACATTAGATAATTTATTAATTTGTCCCTGTAATTTCCATTTTTCAACCATTTCTCAACCCACATTGCCACAATTAAGCTGTACTAATTTGCGTTAAAGAAAGTTTTAAGAAAACTGCTCATAGAGAATTGAATAAATATTTTGTATTTTTCAGTTTCCAACGTTAAATATGGATCAGTTGCGTCAAATGGCGCAGAATAATATTGCAGGCATGTATAATTACGTGGAAGGACAAGCATTTAACAGGAATAATCCGAATCAGTATTTAGCACAGGTAAAACACAATAATAATATAAATTAATGATAGATTAGAATTTTCTGTTCTAACTTTAACTTTACAAAAAACTCATGCCACTTGAATTTTGAAATTAATGCTAAACTACCAGTCTTAATCACTAAAATTTTAACAATCATTAGTTTCGCAAGAAAAAAAGAAGGCAAATATTGTTGCGAGAAATAGTTCAATGTATTTATTTATAAGAGAAATCATTTTAAAAATCAAGGATTTTCAAGTAGTTCCCATATGCATATGTAATAAAACATTCCGGAAATTCAAGTGAAAGTTTTCATTATTATAAAAGTTTTACTACTTGCCCAATTAAGGTCTCAAACTTTTTCTATTGCAACTGGCTGTTATTATGTACTTTGAAGAATCTAAAAGATGATTTTCATACCTAAATATATATAAATATATATGTACTTTTAGTTGTGATTACTTTGTTTTGCTACTTTTAATAACCTTGGAGGATCCTCTAAACACTTTCTTTATTGTCTGGAATAATTTCGAAGGCTAAGAGCTATTTAAAAATAAAAATTTAACATTTATTTAATTTTTTTTGCAGCAGTACGCACCTTTGCTACATCAGCATCAACAACAACAGATGCAGCAGCAACTGCTGAAGCAGCAACAACAACCACAGCAAGCAGCTGCACAACAAACACAGCAGCAATTTTCACAACAACTGCGACAACAAAATATGCTGAGATTGTTGCAACAGCAACAAGAGCGATTTGCGCAGATGCCAGTTGCCGGCATACCCCCTGCTGTAATAGATGTGAGTTTGTGAAGAACCTTTCTATAATTATTTTTTCACAATGAAGCCATCCATTAATTAAGTAAAGGCGATTCCAAGTCATTTAAAGATTTTAAGAGATTGCAATGGAATTCTACAGATTACATGGATATATTTATTTTAAGAGATATTTATTCAAGACTGTTCGAGAAGTGGTGATTCTTACGAGTGAATAGAAACATGTATTTTGAACTTGAATTTAAATTTTCTGGGAAGTTCATTCAGCCACAAATTTCAAAATTATTGATCAGTCCTTTTTCAATCTCAAGTTATCAAGTTGGTATTTTTATTGTGGTTTTAATATACATTGGACTTTACAACTTTTTCAATTTAATTTAATTTTTAATTTGATTTACAAGTATTGAAATGTATTTTAACTTATTACACTCATTAAAAAGAAATTTTCTTTTAAAAATACGAGAATTCCGACCCAATGGCAAGATAAAAATGTTTATCTGCATACTTTTTCAGTTTTTCCTTAACCTTTCGTTACCAAACATATGAGGGATTCCTTCAGTGGGGTCAGTTTTTTCGAAATAACTTCTAATTTACGCTTCACACAGTCTGGTCCGTTTGAATACCTTTCCACGAATTATTCCTGAAGCTTTTTGTAGCAATAAAAAATGTTCAAGTAGAATACTCATTCAATAATCACTTTTCAAAACCAAAGGTGACGTGAATTCTGAGGGAATCTCTCCATAGTTTGGCTTTCGTGCAATGGAAATAGCTTGAGTTCTAGAGTGCGGTGTTGCCATATTTTGATGTTGCACGTTCAGCCAAGTAATCGCCACATTTGGCAACACTGCAGATGTTCTAACACGCAGAAGGAAATCCTCTAGGGTTTGGTAACCGTATAACAATTTTTAAGTTTGGTAACGGAGGGTTAAATTAACTTGATAGCTGTTTTAATTGCAGTAAAATAAAGTATTAAAATACACTTTTCTTAAAAAAATTGTCGATGGAACGGTTGAGAGAATAAGAATAGCCATTGTAATCACATTTTCTTGCTGGCTTTCCTTTAACATGATGGTTGCTAAGGCCACGTTGTCCGTCCGCAAGGAACACCCTGGGAAGATTTGAATTAATATCACATTCTTCATTCGGTACTCTCAAGAAGGTTTTCCGAAACAGATCAGGGGGGCCGTTTTCTGCTGTCCAGAAGAAGAACATAGTGAGTGACATTTGTAAGAGATTATTTTTGCGAGTATGAGTTCCAAAAAATAGGCTCTATGACAAATGTTACTTACTAGGTTCTCCCTTTGGACAGCAGTTTTGGGATTTGTGAGCGAGTACAGCCAGCTTTCGGGTGTTATTATTTGTTAGGACCAAATTAAGGTTTGTGGAGGCCCCGTGGAAACAAAAAAGTTGAGGCCCCTTTCTTTATGAACATAAATTTTTCAACGTTCAAATAAATGAAATATTTTTTTCTTAACTAAATTTTATCCTAGCTAGTTCTCAACAAATTAGGCACTTTTGGCAGGCAGAATTTGTTTTGAAAAAAAAGTTGCAAAACCGATTGATATGGTTAAAAAAAATCAATTGATTGTGTTAATTATGTTTAAAGAAGATAACTTCTATATAGTATTCACGCTTAAGGTATTACTAACAAAAAAGTCGTTTTCCTCAGTTTCTGAAAATTTTTGACGTGAAAGTTTATAAAATTCTATGCACAGTCAAATTTTTTCAGAATTTTTCACCCTTAGTTTTTTATAAATAAATTCGAGAAATATTATAAATCCTATACGTTCTTATGGGGAGATTTTTTGTTACTTGATAGAATGAAAACTAGTCCTCAAAAATTTACGAAAATATTGCACATGACGCGAATATCAGTAGCAATTCATTTCCGTTGAACTGCATCCAATTTCACTATTTAGTTTTCCCATAAAAAAATAGGAAAATTGGAATCTGACACTTTGATCACTCCACTATTTTGACTTGGCAACGTTGCAAAACTCACTTCAAAACATCCTTTTTCTTTCGCCACTTCCTTTAAAACGGAATCTTTCTTTCGACATTTCAGGGAATAAAATCCGAAACGTCAAATATTTGGTTATGTTTATGCTTGGACTGGGACGGCAAAGGGAAAAAATATATAGATATATGTAGAGGTGATCCGCTGTTGCCATACACTGTAAAAAACTTCAGCGGAATTTTACATCGCCAGACAAGGGACATAAAATGACCTTCGTTGGACAGTGTAAAATTACGGATGGAATGAAAATTACAGATATTTCGTAAATTTCTATCCTTGTAGTAAGCTTTGTTTTCCTGACTCCAAGTTAGCATGAGCAGCCTGCATCCGCCCAGAAGCAGGTTAAAGAACCATGAGGTTATATTACACTTTACAAATAAAATTTATTCAAAAACAAACGTGCGTTGCACACACAGAGAGTGACGAGGTACTACGTTTTGTTAGGCTAGTTACCGACTGTGTTGTTCACGCATGAACCAAATTTTTACAAGCTCGCCATGCTATGACTCGACCGCGCGCACGAAAGGATAAGCCGGGGCTCTAGAGCACTGGGATCCTACAGTACTCCCCCCCCCCCCCCGAATGGCGGAGTGCAAAGGAGCGATAACTTGAGTGACAAGGTACGACGACATGAGTTTACATCAATTCATGCGCGCGAACATACAAAAACTTAATCGAAACGCAAACGCTTGGACCTTATTAAGGAATAGTTTTGATTTTTATTAAAGTTTTTATCAGCTTAACTACTAAGTAATTAGTTTCGATGACATATCACATTCTTATTCTAATTTACTAATTTACTAATTTAATTTATTCCTTTAATTAAGGATCCTGTGAGGATCTGTGTTCGGTCGCTCGAGTGACTTCCTGGTTGAACCCACTCGTAGGAATGCATGGGAACAAGACCTTAAGTCTTTGAAAACGAAAGCTTTATTGGAATAACGGTGAACTACCGGGACAGGCTTGACCTTCCGAATGTGTTCGCGGAACTCTTCCAGGAATACCTGCGGGTTCGGTACAAAGTCCTCAGGCAGGACGGAACCCGCCGGGAATTCTGAGCGTTGTGCCGTATATGAATTCGGCGGGAGATGAACCGATGTCCATCACGTCAGATCTCAGTCCGAGAAGTACGGTGGATAACGAGAGTGACACATGGCATGGCACATTAGGGCGGCTTTCAAGCTGCGATGCCAACGCTCGATCATGCCATTCAAGGCAGGATGGTAAGCGGTGGTTCGATTTCTCTGACAACCGACGAGTCGCAAGAGCGCCTTGAAAAGTTGAGACTCGAACTGGCCGCCCTGATCGGTCGTCAGGGTTTCCGGAGTGCCAAAGCGAGAAATTAAATGGTCCACGAAAGCCCGACAAACGGTCAGGGCCTCCATGCCCTTGAGAGGAACAGCTTCCGGCCAACGGGAAAATTTATCGATCATCGTGAGGAGATATTTATAGCCTCCACTTTCAGGAAGTGAACCTACGATGTCCATGTGGACATGTTTGAAACGCCCATCTGGGGCGACAAAATCCGCTGGAAGTACGTGGTTATGTCGTGATATTTTGGACTGTTGGCAATCCACGCAAGCCTTGCACCATTGTGCTATGTCTGATTGTTTCAACACGAGACAAGGAGTCCGCCACAACGTTATCGGTGCCCGGTTGATATTGGATGTTCGAGGTGAACTGCGAGATGTAAGTGAGTTGCCTCTGTTGACGAGGAGACGCCTTAGAAGAATTTTGGGACAAAGCGTACGTAAGAGGCTTGTGATCAGTGACCACAGAAAAATTTTGACCCTCAAGGAAATGGCGGAAATATTTGACCGACTCGAAAATCACCGTGAGTTCGCGATCGCAAGTACTATACATTCTTTGCGCAGGTGTGAACTTTCTAGAGAAGAACGCCATGGGCTTCCATGAGTTGGAAATGCGTTGTTCCAGGGCAGCGCCCATCCCCGTGTCAGAAGCATCGGTGAAGATGCGCATCTCGACACCGCTTACAGGATCCCTCCAGGTATCGATTGAGGGGGGCCTGCACCTCAGCTGCATGAGGCAGGCAGCGCTTGTAGAAGCTGACCATGCCCAAGAACCTGCGCAACTCCTTGACAGTCGGCGGACGTGACAATTCTGTGATGGCTTTGACTCTATCGGGGGAAGGTTTGAACCCTTCGTTAGTGACCAAATACCCAAGAAATCCAAGCTCCGACTTGCCGAATTCGCATTTGCTCAGGTTGAACCACAGGGCGAACTCCTTCAGCCGTTAGAAAACGAGTCTGAGGTGACATTCGTGCTCTTCATGATTCGAAGAAGCAACGAGGATGTCGTCCACGTAGGCAAAAGCGTAATCTAGATCACCTAGTGCTCGGTGAATATATCGCTGGAACGACTGCCCTGCGTTACGAAGACCGAAAGTCATCATGGTGGATTCAAATAACCCGAAAGAGGTTATAACGGCTGTCTTTGGGACGTCTTTCTCCGCGATAGGAATCCGGTGATAAGCTTTGTGCAGGTCTAATTTAGAAAAGACAGTTTTTCCTTGAAGTTTACTGAAAAATCGTGCAGATGGGGAACAGGATATCGGTCCGGAACCGTCACGGCATTGAGCTTGCGGAAGTCTCCGCAGATGCGTCACTCACCGTCCTTCTTTTTGGTCATGTGAATGGGTGAGGCCCATGGGCTGGAGGAAATCCTACAGATCCCGGCCTCACACATCTGTCGAAATTGGCGCCAATTCATGCCACGTGAGTTAGATCGTGATCTTCTTCGGGGAAATCTAGCATTGGAAGTTTGGTTACGGTCCAATAGTTGATACATTTGTTTGGTTAGCTGAGCTACCTGTCTTTCGATAGCATCAAGCTTACCATTTGGGGTCGTCGCCATGACACTCGGTGCGTTATGCCCAGCGTCGTGCGCGATGGCTGAGACCTGGGAACCGCTAGGACCAGCTGCTTCAGTCACTTTGCCCGCAAGCTCGGCAAGGGCTTGCAGATCATCTACATTGGACATGGCCAAGAAGGCCCGGACATGTGACGGAAGTTGATCCAGAAGGATCGTTTTGACCACGTCATCACTGCACCTGTTGTTATTGAGGTTGCGAAGTCTGTTTAAAAGAAGTGAAGGTTTACCGTCCGACAATACCTCGCCTTTAAGAAGTTGCCTTAGACAGCTTGCAGCAGCAACAGAAAAACCGGAAATCAAGCGATTTTTGATAAGCGTATAAATGTCTAAGTGAGGTGGGTCCGCGCTGATGATATCGCTGACTTATGCGACATGGTCGCATTCCAAGTTCATAATGACATAATCCGCCTTGGTTCGTTGATCAGTAATGCGTGACCGATCAAAAGATGCCTCGACTTGGATGAACCATAATGATGGTTCTTTTGCGAAAAAACTTGGAATTTTAGGAATCCTATTGTTGTCGACACGCGCTAGGTTCAGCAATTGCTCCATAACCCGACCGTTCTGCTCAGGGTTAAGCCCGGCCGGATCGCTCTGCCCAGGTGTCTGTCCGTTCATGATCGTGAAATTTCGAAGTCAAACCCGAAAAGTGAAAGGAAATTAAATTGAATTACGGGTGACCGTCTGATTAGCTGACACGATGGGGGAAGCCAGTGGTCCCCTCGAGCAACCGCGGTTGATCTAACGCTAACACACTGCTGCGCACTCACCAAATCATAGAAAGAAAGAAAGAGAGCCCGCTGCTTCTATAGCGAAAATTTCAATATGCGAGTTGCGTGTTGTAATATTTTTAAAATAAGAATTCAGCAGCATGAACGCGAGTTTGTTACTTATAAAAAGGCGGACAGTTCGAACTATGCACTTCCACGCCCCACAAGAATATAAACTAAGTTCGACTACAAATACGAGTACAGAGAGTACCTTACAGAAATCTTTAAAGATGTTCGGAATTCCGAGTGTTGACTTTGAATATCCCAGACAATCTGCTTGGCTTGAGTCCGCTACTCCCGTGTACTAGCAGGATAAAAGGGCGGCGCCCAAGCTGAACCAGGAAATCCGACCTTTCGAAGTTGAATCCGTATGGAACTCGTTTAAGAATCGGATCTATGTTGAAAGTGAGTCCTTGACTAGCAGTTTAGGTCTTTGGAGATACACATCCTGGACATTTCGGCTTGCGGAAGCAGCGAGAATTGCTTTTTAGCAGCTTGATGTCATCCCACGTGACGATGTAATAGACTCGTCCGTCCGGAAATCCTTCCTTAAAACAAAGAGAATGTTTCTTTCCTTTTTTGGGTGGAAGGATTAGGATGTCGGTAGCCCAGGGCTCGTTGGTAATTTAATCCTCGAGCATTTTCCAATTTGGTGTTGGGATGCGTTGTCTCTGCTTCAAGCATTAGTGATTGCCTAATAGCGTCAAGTTGTACCGCCGACGTATATCACGTCGGAGTCACCAGTTGTAGGAAGCTTTGTTTTCCTGACTGCAAGTTAGCGTGAGCAGCCTGCATCCGCTCAGAAGGAGGTTAAAGAACCATGAGGTTATATTACACTTAACAAATAAAATTTATTCAAAAACAAACGTGCGTTGCACATACAGAGAGTAACGAGGTACTACGTTTTGTTAGGCTAGTTACCGACTGTGTTGTTCACACATGAACCAAATTTTTACAAGCTCGTCATGCTATGACTAGAGTTCTAAATTTCTCGGACATTTAAAATCCGGTCACGTTCTCGTGACTGTGACCGTCATTTTAAGACAACTTGAGAATTTAAAGAGAATTTAAGGGAATTTTACCATACAATCACCAATATTTTCTTTATCATTAAACCTTATAATATTGTAAATTTATTTCCAAACAGTATGAATTGCAATAGTGAAGGTTTCATAAAAATAAATTACGAAAAATGTCAAGTTTTATCGGAATTCAATATAAAAAAAATTTTTTTTATAGCCATTGTATTAAATTCAAACATAAAGAACAAGTAATTCAAGTTTTCTTCGCACAAATTACGCTTTGATTTAAATAATTGTTTGACAGTTTCGGGACAGTTTATGCACTTTTTCAAGTGCTCTATTTGTCGAGTGGCATGCTTTCTGTACATCTGATCACAGTATTTGCACTTAAAAGAAGCTTTATTTTGTTTATCAATAATTTAAGAAAAAAAATTCCAAACTATATTCTTTTTTTTTCCACTTTTATTGCGCACGTTACACGAACTTCCAGAACAAAGCATTTATCAAAAACAATTGAAAGCTTGAACCGTTACGGAAAAATATTTTTAAATTCTCATAAATTCTCGAAGAGCACATTCATTAGAGAAATTCTCAGTCATATTCCCGTGCTCCCAGACATATTCTCGGTCACATAAACTCTTTAGAACTCTAGCTATGACTCGACCGCGCGCACGAAAAGTTAAGCCAGGGCTCTAGAGCCCTGGGATCCTACATCCTTGATCGTAAAGCTCCATCTAGTGGTGAATTTTACGAACTGCTACTGTATTATTCCTAACCTTGTCCGTAATTATACGTAACGTGGAACAAGAAATTCAATTAATGGGTGGAATTTTCCATCCACATACTGGATTGTTTTTTTTTTAATTACACTGTAAAAATGATCTAGGGAAAATTATGGAATTTCGTAGAGTTTGATGTCTGTAGTGATGTAATCCACTAGAAATTCAGTTTTTTACATTCTCATCGTGGATGAGAAGGTATTAGTTTTAAGTGAAAAATGACTTTCGAAATTTTCATCAAATCTTCACGCTTTGAGACCCCCTGAGTCAGAAAAAGTGGTTTCTACAAAAGTGTCTGTCTGTCTTTATCGGAGCCGAAAAAGTAAGGACAAGTTCGTAAACCAGCCATATCCAACCAAAATTGAGGAAACTAGACTATTTTTTGTGTTTTTGAAAAAATCAAAAATTCTAATACTGGTTTTTGATAGTGCTCATAATTCTCTAAAAATTATCATCATAACATTCTTTAATTAAACCAAAATTAGAAATGTTACATCATGTTGAAACTTGAAAAAAGTCAATAGCAAAATTCCATTTTCCAGTTAAATTATACGAGATACGAAAAAAAGTTTTCATACTAAATTATTTTCTACATTAAGATCTACAAATTTGAATTGCAACATTTTTTCATAAGATGTATATTTTTCTTTTTAATTTAAAAAAATACAATATTTAAAGAATTTGATAATCTTTCTGTGGAAAAAAAGACGCTTTCGACTGCGCTGGGATTCGAGCCCAGGTCTTTCGATTGCCGGTCGACTGCTCTAACCAACTGAGCTACACAGGCGTCCGACATCTCCTTCTCCACAGGAAGATCTCCTTATATCGCCTAGTGGCTCAGCCTTGTGGCTGTAAAGATTTCAAATTAATTAGTTGAGTTTGAAATTTTTGTCACTGCCTGCATTATCGGAGGATCACTAGTCGCGTCTCAGATAGGCTACGTTGTCGACAGGTGTCCTCGTAGACAATTTCAAACTCTTATATCGCAAATAATGCAAATTAATTCAATATTTAAAGAACTTGAAAATCTTTCTGTGGAAAAAAGACGCTTTTGACTGCGCTGGGATTCGAGCACAGGTTCAAACTCATCTAATTAATTTGAAATTAATGACATTGGTCATTATGACCAGATGCTATTTTTCTCTGTGTGTAATGAAATTTATATTTTTGTCGGCAGTTTTAAAAATTTTGTACAAGACGAAGCAACATAACCTCCAAAATGTTTCTTGAAAGTACTTATTTTGTTATTTTATAGATCAACCAATTTATCAACTAATCCATTCATTTAATGCAAATTATCAATTATAGGATCTTAGAGGTTATGCTAGTTTGACTTCCGACTTGTACAAAATTTTTAAAACACTTGACAATTTCTGAAATGCTCACTTCAAAGCTACACATTAAATTCTTATTTCTACTAAAGATATACTTTATATTAGAAGAATTAGAATCATTATTATAATTGTCTCAAAAACAACCAATTAAATAAACTTACCTTTAAAAAGAATTTCTAGTGGACCACATCACTACAGACATCAAAGTCTACGAAATCCTGACGCTCTGACATCCAAAATGTCAGGTTTATAATAATAGTCTAAGCGCTGGCTACAGAGCAAGCAACATGCCTCGGTTCATGAAATTTCTTACCTGGAATAGGTTCGATTGCTGCCGACAAAGCGGTATACCAATTGTCAGAAGGCGCACTGGAAACTTAATGCGTGGGCGGGCGTTCAAACTTGTAAAATTTCCGACCCAAAAACAGTTTCAGAACACGGCTGAAAATTTGCATACGTATTGAAGAGTATGAGAGAAAGTAGGGAAAAAATGTTCAGAAGAGTAAGTGGAAGCTAAAGGGTTGTCAGAAGCTGCCAAAGACGCGAAAATTTTTGGCAAATTTACATATCTAGGAACATTTCTGACAATTTGCATTTTTATTGTGTTTTCATGAGAAATTCGGGTGCAAAGTATACGAGAGCGTCTTTTGGCGCCCGGCGTAACGTCATCGCTTTCCTCTTGATTTTCACACCCTACATGTTTTGGATCACTTCTGAGAATTAATATGAATATTTATAAACTACTTAAGGAACTATTATTAAAATATCAGGGGTAAATTGAGAAGAATTCATAAAATTGATTAATTATTAATCGTACAATTGGCAACATTTCGCGTGAGTTTCATTTTTTTTAAAGCATATTGAAATCTTGAAATATAAATGAAGAATAAATTTTTAAAGCAAAACTTGAAAATTTAGAAAAATTTTCGACGTAAGTACTCCTACAGTATTGCCAAAATATATATATATATATCTGAAGAATATTGAAATATTGTTGATGTTTTTAGTAGGCTTTAGGGTCCAGAAAAAATGTATCTCAAAGTTTCACATTTTAAAACGTTTCGACTCAGATTGGAGTCCTCATCAGTGAGTATTTATTTATATAAAAAATACTAAGGTGAGAACCTTAAAAAATTGCATGTGTGACAAATAAACATTGTGGTAAAAAATGTATAAAACAATTGCACGTGTGAAACTATTAAATTAGTCTAAAAATAACTAAATTCAACAAACTAAAAACTGTGCAAATTTTTTATTATAAAAGTACTAAGGTGGAAACTTAAACATTTTACACGTGTGACGGATAAACATTGTGGTAACAATCGATATAACGTGTGTGTATGTGTGGAAGCTATAAAAATGGTCTCAATAGCTGAATTCACAAAAACTGTACAGAAAACAATTTTCAATCTACCCTGAGAAAGATTTTATATGCAGTAAAATTGTAAAAGTTAAGAAGAATTATTACAGAACAAAAAAGTGTAAAAAACTGTGATCTCATCACAATAAAATATCACCAAACAAAAACTGACCTATGATTTTTTGTCCGCCTGCTTAACAAAATAACAGGTCAGTTTTTGTTTGGTAATATTTTATTGTGATGAGGTCACAGTTTTTTACACTTCTTTATTCTGTAATAATTCTTCTTAACTTCTACAATTTTACTCCATATAAAATCGTTCTCAGGGTAGATTGAAAATTGTTTTCTGTACAGTTTTTGTGAATTCAGCTATTTAGACCGTTTTTACAGCTTCCACACATACATACACGTTATATCGATTGTTACCACAATGTTTATCCGTCACACGTGCAATTTTTTAAGTTTCTTCCTTTATACTTTTAAGGTATGTTAAGTTGTCGTAACCACATCGTTCAATCGAGTTCTCACCTATATCAGAATTTAGAGCTCATTTAAGGCTAATTTAATGTCATATTGCTAAATTTAAGGCTCATTTAGGGCTCTTTAAATATCTCATCTGAATTTTTAATTTTATTTGTTTAAACAACTTATGTTAAAAACTTCTCCTTGAAAGATTGACCGTTTAGATGGTTTTTGTAAAGACAGTCATACATGTTCCTTATATTTCATGTTTTATTTTCTCATCCATGTTGTAATAAAACTATTACCAATATGCTCTCAAACAAATAGAAGCACATCAATATGTGTGGTTATACAAACAATGCTTTGCAGAACATTTTTTTTTATAAAATTACTATTTTAAACAATAATTTTTAAATTTACTGATTATATTGAAATGAATGATCAAACATTTGAATTTATACCAAAATAAGATTTCTATAATCCCTAGAAAAGACTTTGAAGTTTACAAAAGTTAATAGGAAAGTCATTCTTCCTATCGGAAATAGAAAATATGCCATAGTCGGAAGGGGGAAGCTAAAATAAATCCACCCTTAAAGGTCACACGCACGCCATCTGCACTCAAGCAAAAATGACCTCTAAATTCTGCTATAGGTGATAACTTAATATAATGTTATTTTTCCCTAAAAGCATTGTTTGTATAGCCATACATATTAATTTGCTTCTATTTGTTTAAGAGTATATTGGTAAATAGTTTTATTACAACAAAGATGAGAAAATAAAACATGAAATATACGGAATATATATAAATCGATCTAAACGGTCAATCTTTCAAGGAGAAGTTTTTAACATAAGTTGTTTAAACAAATAAAATTAAAAATTCAGATGAGATATTTAAAGAGCCCTGAATGAGCCTTAAATTCTGGTGTAGGTGATTACTTTTTTAACTGTTATTTTAACGTGTGGTTACGTCAACTTAACGTTGAGCCAGCATAACCCCGTGTTTTTTTTTAAAATAATGGAGCATTAAATTTAGCAATATGGCATTAAATTAGCCTTAAATGAGCTCTAAATTCTGATATAGGTGAGAACTCGATTGAACGATATGGTTACGTCTACTTAACATACCTATACTTTTATAGGCAACAAATTTGCACGGTTTTTATTTCGTTGAATTTAGTTATTTAGACTAATTTTATATTTTCACACGTGCAGTTGATTTATATTTTTTTTACCACAATGTTTATCCGTCACACATGCAATTTTTTAAGGTTCTCCCCGTTGGATTTCTTATATAAATAAATTCTCACTGATGAGGACTCCAATCTGAGTCGAAACGTTTTAAAATATGAAACTTTGAGATACATTTTTTCTGGACCCTAAATATATATATATATTTTGGCAATATTGTAGGAGTATTAATGTCGAAAATTTTTCTAAATTTTCAAGTTTTGCTTTAAAAATTTATTCTTCATTTATATTTCAAGATTTCAATATGCTTTAAAAAAAAATGAAACTCACGCGAAATGTTGCCAATTGTACGATTAATAATTAATCAATTTTATGAATTCTTCTCAATTGACCCCTGATATTTTAATAATAGTTCCTTAACCCTAGAACGATCCACTGAGCTGGCTCATCCTCTAATGATTCACTGGGGTTCTACGGCACCCCAAACTTGTAACGTGGCACAATGCTTTCTATTTGTAGTATAACAATTTTTAGGTAGGCCATTTTCTTCGTTTTTTAGTGCAGAAAACAATGATTATGATAACATTATATTAATTTACCAATAAATGTTGAATAATTTAATAAATATGAGAAAAAAACCTGGAAAATCCTCAAAATTGCCGTTTTTTATAAAAAATAACGCAGTTTCCCAACAATATGACCGATTTAAAAAAAAACGGATTTCAAAAGAAGATTAGTCACACTTCAAGAGCATGATAGGCGCTTTTCCTTTTTTTCAAAAAAACATAATTATTTTAGTATACAAAGTGGAGGGAATTAGCGAAATCTGACAAATGGCAAAAATCTCAAAAAATACTAGTAAAATTGATTATTAAAATCCAGATTTATTATAAGTGATACAAAATTTTTGTAATTACTTAGAAATAAATAAATAATCATTTAAATGTGTATATTCATTCCACAACGGAGCAATTGGAGCACAGGACGGCCCTGTGCTCCTTACAAACTGGGCGATGACACCGTTCACATGCAGTTTTTTTTTTCTGTCCGCAACTCGAGGACACAGAACACATCGCGCCTGTTTTTCCTCTGTCAGAGCACTTCCTCCTGATACAGGTGCCTGTTCTTCGAGGATGGCCTCGATTGAGGCACGCAAATCCCGACGAAGGATCGGAATAGCGAGTAGTACTCGCAAGTGTGGTTCGACGAGTCCTCGCATAAGCTCTTTCAAAAAGTCGCGCCGGATCATATTTGGATTTGCACTGTTAAAATTGTGCAAAATCATTGAGTTGATCCCTCCTTGATCGAGCATTGCAAACTAATTAATGCTTAAAACCTCCAACTGAAGTCGTTATACTATTCGATTCTCAAACTTTTAATGACGCTTCAAATTCAGAAATTTATTATACCTAATTTTTTGCTATTTTCAATCTAAAACTTTTCTCACACTTTCTATTTTCAAATTCATACTCAAAACATCTATTCAAACCGATTTAACGAAAAAACTGAAATTTACTTACCGAGACAATTCTCGAACGTAAACTGTCCACTGGGGTGCAGCGTAACCCCACACGATATACACTTTCGCACAAGAATCACAGAAAACACTAATGCGCTCGTTCATTGACCTAGACCGAATGACGAATAGTGAAAGTGAATTATGGTTAAGGTCCTAGACCAAAGTGCAACTACACTTAGTCAGGAGCGTACCTTGAACTTTGACTGGGGTGTCGTGGAACCCCAGTGGATCGTTCTAGGGTTAAGTAATTTATAAATATTCATATTAATTGTCAGAAGTGATCCGAAATATATAGGGTGTGAAAATCAAGAGAAAAGCGATGACGTTACGCCGGGCGCCAAAAGACGCTCTCGTACTTTGCACCCGAATTTCTCATGAAAACACAATAAAAATGCAAATTGGCAGAAATGTTCCTAGATATGTAAATTTGCCAAAATTTTTCGCGACTTTGGCAGCTTCTGATAAACCTTTAACTTCCAATTACTCTTCTGAAAATTTTTTCCCTACTTTCTCTCATACTCTTCAATACGTATGGAAATACGACAGACGATGCGATTTTATATCGCTTAACGAAGGTCATTTTATGTCCAACGCTGGTCGAAGTGATTTTGCACAGTTGCCGAAACATCACATCCTCCATCAATATAAAATTACGGAACTAAGTAAATTTACACAGAGAGGCGCTGTGATTTTACGAATCTCTCATAATTTTCCCTATATCATTTTTTTCAGTGAGATATTGGCAAGATTAATATTTCATTGTTTGTCACGATGTAATACGATATGGAATAAATGATAAGAATTGCTAAAAATATTTACATTTTTATGTAATTTATAAATATTAACAAAATTAGAGATAGAAAATGAAGTATTTATAAACTTTTACTCGTATCTTTTTTTAAAATTTTGAACATGACTGAAAAAACGTGAATATTGAATTCATTGCAGGTACGATGTAATTTAACCCATTAAAACCCAAAATCACAGACTTTTTAACTCATTTTTGGCCCTTGTTGACAAAGCGAAAAAGGGAATATATCATGACCAAACCTTGTCTACATAATGTTTTTGGATCTCCTCTTTCGATTTATGAAGTCAAAATTACATTATCGTGCACTGGGAAAACAATATGGCGGATTTTATTAAAAAAACTACCGAAAATTTGAAATTTTTTTTTAATTCTTTTTTTTTCAAATGGATAAAGCATATTGATCTATTTCAAACTATGGACAAAGGTGGACAAAATAGTTGTAGTTTATGAAAAATATTTTTTGGTCCAGCTCCTTATGTTTTATCTTTTCCAAAATGGCGGAAAACTATGGAAATTTGGAAAAATACGCGTTTTTAATGACATTTCTAAGATAATTGGATAATGCACTGAATTTTATTGATCAAAATATCAAAGTTTAATTGATTAATTATGTACAGACCTTTTCTAGTATATTTAATGACCTGATTAATGGCGAATTCAATTTGGCGCTTGGAGAACTTGGGAAATACCGAGTTTTTTCAAGATTATCGTTGATGCAAATTCCTGAACCTTTATTAAATTCAATTTTTCTATGTTTCTTGGCACATTATATGAAAATCCGGTGACAGTTTACATAAAATACGAAAATATTTTTTTCATTAGCATATTATTAAATCTTCAATATTCGGACCGCCATATTGGATCCGCCATTTTGAATTTTCTAACACTGTCACCGGATTTTCATATAATGTGCCATGAAACATAGGAAAATTGAATTTAATAAAGGTTCAGGAATTTTCATCAACGATAATCTTGGAAAAACTCGGTATTTCCCAAGTTTTCCAAGCGCCATATTGAATCCGCCATTAATCAGGTCATTACATATACTAGAAGAGGTCTGTACATAATTAATCAATCAAACTTTGACAGTTTGATCAATAAAATTCCGTGTATTATCCAATTATCTTAGAAATGCCATGAGAAAACGCGTATTTTTCCAAATTTCCATAGTTTTCCGCCATTTTGGAAAAGATAAAACATAAGGAGCTGGACCAAAAAATATTTTTCATAAACTGCAACTATTTTTTCCACCTTTGTCCATAGTTTGAAATAGATCAATATGCTTTATCCATTTGAAAAAAAAGAATAAAAAAAAAATTTCAAATTTTCTGTAGTTTTTTAAATAAAATCCGCCATATTGGTTTCCCAGTGCACGATAATGTAATTTTGACTTCAAAAATCGAAAGAGGAGATCCAAAAACATTATCTATACAAGGTTTGGTCATGATATATTCCCTTTTTCGCTTTGTCAACAAGGGCCAAGAATGAGTTTAAAAGTCTGTGATTTTGGGCGTTAATGGGTTAAATTATTCTAATCAAATCGATTTAAAATACTTACAAAGCTCACAAAGGAAACAAACATCGAGTCTTGCACTATAATCCGATAACACAATCTAACACACCACATGTATTTATTGGAGATCACAACCTAGAACGTGGTATTCAGTATCGCAACTACGGCTCATTTTAAAATAATGTCTTTGTCAAGAAATGCCTAACTTTGAAAAAGTTTCTCGTCCCGCGATCGTATTGTAGATTAACTACGTTATGTGAAAAAATTAAACCATATATTGCAGCGCATTAAAATTTAAAAAAAAAATAAGGCCGGCCTCCTGGGTTCCGGCTCTGTTCTTGCCAATTACTATTTCGTATTTATTTAATTTTAGAAAACAATTACAACTATCTTTACAGCACGACCATCGTTCAACATCACACTTTAACTGCTTCTAAAATTTAAATTTATAAGAATCGAAAATTATTCAACATTTATCTTTTTCGCTAAAAATGTATTCTATTTTATTTGTAACTTTCATCTTAAACTAGGCGAGAACAAATTGAAAATATTACAAAATTCATATCAAAATATTTATTATTCCTAATTTTTTAAATTTTTTATACTTGTGAAAATTTTTATATATGCATAATCGTAGTGAAACGTGGATCACGCATATAATATTGAAAACTTATTTATTGCAAAATTAAAAACAAATTCATTCTGTAAAAACTCGGTACTTAATTCGAGTACAGCCTATAAATCAAAATAAAAAATCGTCTAAGAATAATGAAGCAAAATTCGTGAATATTAATTTGCCAGACTCGATATCCTAATTATTGTTTTTTTCAATTTAATATTATTCGATAAAATGAAATTTAATTATTATTTATTGATAATTAGTATTGCTTTATTCATTGTTTTTTCTTTTTCTTTCAGCTTGCGTCACCACCAAACAATCAAGAGGAGTAAAAATTTGGAAATATTTTCTACTTTCAACAAGGACAAGAAAGAATTTTATTTTCCTCCTTTATTTTTTTTCGTTTAATTTATTATGCATATCCAGCATATCGCGTCTCCATTCTGTGTACAATTAGAATTAAGTAATTAAAATGGAGGTAATATGCTCATGTTTTATTGACTGCATTTTATTATTAGAAATTTTCAATAAATTAACGTTTCAAACTATTCGTCTCCTATTTATTTGTTAGACTTAAGTTCACGTGAACACAATTGCCCTCCCAGGCAAGAACGTTCTTAACTCAATTTTTAATGAAATTGAGTTTTTATTTGAGTCTGATTTATCGGAAAAAACTGCATTTCATTGCGTATTCGAAATTAATACACAGTTATCAGTTTTTTTATGGTAATTTTTTTCTTTCAACGGAATAGTAGAAAGTTGAAGCGGTTACCGCTTCTTTGGTCAGTATTGTCAACTACCAAAAATCTTGACTCTATTTTCTACTTGTTATTATTATTAAATATCTTGGTTTTCCTTCACGGAATCAAGTGAAACATACCATTTTTCCCGCAGATTTGAGCAAATACTGTTAGAATCTTTATTCTTCCATTCACAAAGAAGATTCATCTGAATTCAATAACATTTCTTTGATTCAAACAAAATATCTTTGGGCCAAATAAATATTTTTTTAAATCAAATAAATTTTTCTTCAAAACAAAGAAACTAATGCATTGATATATGGTCGAAGATTTAATTTGTACTTGTTAACAATGTACTATTGTAACCCTGTGTTATACAGAATTGAGAAGGAAGGATGGGGGGCCGAATTTCCGTCTTGATTATGATTAGCAGGGTTTATTTATCCAAATTTTAATTAAAATTAGTCATTTATTCAAATCAAAGAAAGTCTCTCAAACAAATAATTTTATTTGATTCAATTAAATCTTTTTTCTGGATGAAAGCTTATTTTCTCGATAACAAGATTCTCGACACATAAACTATGTCCAATTTTTGGAAATTAATTTTCTCTTTCCTTGAATCATAAAAAAATAATTATTTGAAATGGAAATGTTGAAAAAATACAAATATGTTGCATTTATTTACAGTACAGCAGTTTAACCTCTTCTGACCGATGTCCACATATGTAGACACATATTGAATTTACAATTGAGACGTGCCCTAAGTTTTTTTCATGAAAACGCCAGCAGCATTAACTTTTCCAAATGAAATGCTACGGGCATCAATCGCTTACTTTGATCAAAAATTAATTTTTGCCTCTTATAATTGAAATAGGAAGAAAGTAAAATGTGTCAAGTACGTTATTAAATAAAAAGTGCTATAAAAAAATATTTATTAATATGAAAAATGTAGTATTATAAAATTCGCATTTGCAAGACAATTTATGTTTCTTCACATATGTGTACACCAGGCCTTCGCGCCACTACGTCACTAGAGAATCGGTTACTGACAACAAAATTAAACGAGCAAAAAAAGATAAGAATAATACTTTAGCATGGGTATACGGAAAAGCGAACAAACACATCAATAACTTTCTTTATATCAAAGGAAAGTACGAAATAAATATAAGAGGTTCAAAACTGTATGCTTAACCCACCTCCGAGTGGGAGTTTTCCCATGAAATTAGTCCAGTTTTACCTGCCAGAGGTGCCATCCAGCAAACGAACAGTTGGCGCACACGCGAAGGCGCGGTGTAACGGTGAGCTCGAGAGAGCGCCCAATATCGACGTCACGACATACCTGTCCTTTTTGCGTTCCTCGGCATGGTCGAAGTAAACCAGAGAGGACGTGGAGAGAGGCACAAACCTAATTTTCCGATTTCCAAATCGCCAAGTGCAGAAGCGATTTTCACGCTTGCTTAAAGGCTGTCGGGCTTGAATTCAGATTTGTTTCGAGTTCCCACCCGCGCGAAAGCGTAGGTTGGACATTTTTTTTAAATTTCATTTTACCGAACATAGAAATTTTTTAAAATAATAATAATAATTATTCCGAGCCTACGAATTAATCTCAAATTCACCGAATCTAGCGCTATTTAATTTGGAATTAATTACTCGAATCGTGTAAATCAATCCAACTCACCGAACCTGGGAACTTAATGATTTCTAAATAATTATTGCATCACTGGTGCTTCGAAGTCTTCACCCGCAGCGGAGTTAGGATCACTGATAGGGTTAGAGCCTCTGCACTTTACCGTCGGCGGCCTGGAGAATTAGTGAAAACACTAGTACAGTGATTTAAAAAAAGCTGAGAACTACTGCACATTAGACGAGTCAGTGACCATCTCGATGCTGGTCTGGGAATGCTTTGACTTTAAAGCATTAAATAAACTAGCGGAAGACAACCAAGTTACACTTCTCTAGATTCTTGGACACAGGGGTATCAAGGCCAACGAGATAGCCATTAATTTCCATTCTCGGTATTTCATTTGTTTTTCGAGCTCAGCCCTTTTTAACATGCCCCAACAATTGCAAGCTGCAAATTATATTCGCAATAAAGAAAATGAGGTCTTAAAAGCTAAATTAGTTGCCTGGAAAGTAAGTGACAAGGTAATTAAATAATATTATCTATATATATATATTAATAATATTAAATGTAACCATGTATTTTTTTTTCGATGACATTATTACGGATTTTAAGACGAATTCAGCGACCTACAACACAAGGTCATTCTAGTCACGCAAAGTATGAAAGTAGCCGAAAAATCATTTTAATTTCTTTCCATTTCTTACGATACCCATGACAATACACATCGATACGGTATTGTTGACATCATCAGAAAGTAAGCATTTTCTGTTGACACATCAGGTAGTCATGCATTACCTTCTAATGTGAATACATCGGAACGCGAAAATGAACGATTTTCAAGAAACACGAGTCAAACGTCGACCAATTGTTAATGAAAATAATGCGGCTGCTATCTTAGCTTTTGCTACACTAAATCCACATGCGAGCAGCAGGCAAATGGAAAAAAAGAGTGGAATTAGTCAGCGATCTGTATTAAGAATCTTACATCAACACAAGTTCCATCCGTATCGTATGCCAGTACATCAGGATTTGTAAGGTAATGATTTCCTAAAACGCGTCAATTTCTGTAATTGAATTCGTAGAAAAATGCGCACAGATGTCTCATTTCTGAGTCATGTGCTTTTTTCTGATGAAGCTAACTTCGCAAATACGGGAAATGTGAATAAGCATAATATGCATTATTGGGCAAATGAGAATCCTCGATGGATGAGAACCAGCCGTATGCATCAGCCCGTATTTCACGATTTTAACTTGACCCCGTTAGTGTCCTAAGTTGAATTCCTGAGTTAGTTTGCCGAATCGTCACACGCGGCGCTAACTGTACCATCACTCCCGGTTTTTCTGTTGTCCTTTATGGGAGAAGTGACAATTTTTAATTAATTTTTCAATAAAAGAAGAAAATAAATGTAGTAAAATAGTGCAAAATTAAGTGATGTGTAAATTTAAATAATTTTTTCGATTTGAAAATGGGTGGAACGAGATGTATAGCTCCAAAATGCAACGTAGGCTATGACAGCAATAAAGAAAAAGTCCACAAATTTAGTGTTCCCAAATGTCCGGAAAAACTTAAAAAATGGCAGAGAGCTATTAAGCGGGACGATATTGTTCTAAAAGCCGGACAAGTGGTCTGTCAAAGACATTTTCTTCCTGAGGACATAGTGTGGGGATGGGATGCTAAAAAATTCCACTTACATTGTATACAGAGAAAAATATCATTGTACTTATTTAATGATTTAAAATGCCAAATCGCTAAACAAATTTTAATCAAAATAGTCTTCGAAGACTGGGGCTAGATTTTCTACGACATAAACTGCCGTGCAAAAGTATCTGGTCACCGATTTTTTAGCAATCACGTTAAAGCTCATAATTTTAATAATAGATCAAATAAACTACATTTCTAGGAATCACGTCAGACCATCACTCCCTGAAAATGCACAGTAACATACGAAGAATTTAATAAAAAAATTTTTTAAATATATTATTCAATGCCATAAACAAATAAAAGAGATCAGGCTTTAAATATTAATATTATTTGAATATTTTAAATTAAACTTCCCCCTTTTTATTCATATTTATTTCGTACAAAAACTATTTTGAAACATTCAGCTGATATTAGAATTTGAATATTAATATCTCTTTTATTCCTTTATGGCATTGGATAATAACTTTTAAAAAATTTTTATATTCAATTGTCTACATATCACTGCATTTATATTATTTTTTTGAGATAAAATTAAGTTGAAAAATGGAAAAAAAAATGAAAAATTCTGAACAAGGAACGAAGTTGATGAGAGTTGTAATTAGTTGGAAATCATTATGAATAATTAAAGAAAATAGAATATAAAATAAGGTGAATATTAATTTATATTTTTAAAATAGTTAACTAACATTAATAAAAACAGTATAATAAGAACAATTAAATTTTTTTTTCATTTTCAAAACCAAAAGTAGTCTATCTACGTCCGTTTTCATCCTCTCTAACATTCACGAAATTTTGGAAACATTTTATGTACTTTGGACACAAACAAGTAGAAACTGGACCAAATTATTCATATAAACTTGCTACTCTTCTCAAGTATCACATGCCCTTAAAGCTCATAATTTTAGTAATAGATCAAATTACATTTCTAGAAATCACGTCAGAGGTAATGAAATTTTGCATTTAATGACCTAAAAATGAAGTGTTTTTGTGCAGCACTGTCAAAAATAATGCAAAAAGAGTCCAAATTTCATAGTTTTTACCATTTTTCAATAACACCTAAAGCAATGAACATTTCAAATTTTTTTTTTATCTGTCACAAAGGTAGATTTACGGAAAATATCCGATGTATATGAAAGAAACTAATTATTTTTACCTGGATACTGTGAAAGTTGAAATTTAGGAAAACAAAGTTCACGAAATTTTGGAAACAACATTTTATGTACTTTAAACACAAACATATAGAAACCTAACATCAATAATATTTGCTAATTTACTAAGTATCACATGCTCTTCATTTGATTGCTAAAAAACTCTGTGCCCGGATACTTTTGCACGGCACTGTTGTTTATTTCGTTTATATTAAAGTCGTTAATGAATGTAACAGGTGAAAATTTCCACATGGGTATTCCCACCTGGGGTTTTTTATTGTGTAAGGTAATTAATGGACAGTGTTTTATTATATTTTTTTCTTTTTCAGCATGAGTATAAAATACCAAGATTAAAACACGATGCGTTGCCTTCGCAATTTCCAGGTTGCCCACAATATGTATCGCAAAGTAGGAAACGTCGAAAGTCTCCGAAGAAGAGAGATTATTCTTTGCTTCCGAGTACTCCAAAAATTAAAAAAACCTTGGTATCCAAAGAGGCTAGAAGGCAAGTCGATTCTGAAGAGGCTGAAGTTCCAATTCCTTGTAAAAATATTAGAGTATCAACCGTATCAGCAACAACTTCTTGTGAAAATGGTTTTGCAATGGTTAGCAGTAATAATTTTTCAATAGCTTCTGAGAAAGGAAAGGATAAACCAAATATCAAAACTGATTTTGTGATAAAATCTGAGACTGATAAACAAAAGGATGCTGATAAGACTGATTTTAAAGAAGTTGGCGATAAAGCCACCTCCTTATTTATATCTATGTTTGAAAATGATACGCTTATAACTTGTCCTCTCCCTTGGACTCAGCAAAACATATGTTAGGTGATGGCAATAAAATCCAATTTGTCCATTGGGACAGTAAATTTGTAAATGGCAAATGCAGGCCGGTATGTCATAAACAGCTCGTAGTTTCAAGTGATCTGTCGATTCATTTTTTTGTAAATGGAGCGTGTTTTGAAATAGAAAAAATTGGTCTGAAGAAGAGTGTATCGTCGCCTACTGAACTGAACACTATTCTTAATAAACTAAATAGTTTTAAAGTATGTCTTGGGTGTGCGAATCCATCGGAAGATATCAACTTCGCAAATTCATTTGCATCTGTAGACGAAAATGGATATTTACGGCACAAAGATTGCAGTTTGTTAATTGCAAGAGATTCAAAGTTGACAAGATGCGACACATGTTACAAAGGTCGAAATACTCTTAAGAAAAAGAAAAAAGATTTAAAGACCGAAAATGTGCCCAACGATTAAATAAGTTGAGTCCTTTAAGTAAAAAGAGATACCAGTTAACACAGGAACAAAGAAGACTTGAAAGAAGGCAGAAATTAAGAACGAAAGCAACGCTTCATATATATAAAAATATGTTTCAGAAAACTAAAAAAGAATTACTTGATGTCAAAAAAGAGTCATTGAGTGAAAAACTTGATCAACATAATTTAAAAGAACATGAACGTGTTGCTATTGATGAAATTCTAAATGCAGCAAAAGTCTCAGATAGTAAAAGGCGTCGATATTCTGATCAGTGGCTTACACTTTCTCTCCTACTTCACATGCGATCACCGGCTACGTATAGGTTCCTGAGAGAGAATAATATCTTGGCTTTACCTTGTACTCGGAGCATTTGTCGGTACGTATTGTCTCGATAATGGTTTTATTTATTTCATTTACCTTTATGTTCTCGTGATAAATCGTAATTTCTCCCTGTGTTTCAGATATTTGAGTTTAATAGAGACACCCTATGGATTTGACCCATCATTTTTTTCTCTTTTGAAAGACAAGTTATCATCTTTACCTGATATGGATCTCGATTTTATACTAGCGCTTGATGAAGTGGGTACACGGAAAAATATTGCAGTTGATCCGCAGACTCTCATATATAAAGGACTTGTCGATTTTGGGGATGGCGACGAACCAGTTGATATTAGTCAGAAGGCAGACCATGCACTAGTCTTTATGCTGGTACCATTGAATAATGACTCCGTTCAACCAATTGCAGTGTTTGCTGCCACTGGATCCACTCCAGGGTCTACATTAGCTCGCTTAGTAGTTGAAGCAATTGTTCTTTTGGAAAGGACAAGTGCCAGAGTGCACGCTGTAGTAGCAGATGGAGCCTCTACGAATCGAAAATTTTGGACCGAGTTAGGCTGCAGTGGAAAAATGAATGGGTTTCGAAATTGGTTTGAACATCCCTCTGGGGACAATCGAAAAGTATATCTGTTTTCTGACACCCCCCATTTGATAAAGTGCATCAGAAATCGCTTACTTAGTAATGACCTGAAGGTTTGTGTAATAAGTTGAAAATTAACAACACATTGTAATCGTCTTCAAAATTTGATTTAATTATTGCATTTTAATGTGTATTTTTTTTTTAAATAGTTCGATCCAGATGGACCTCCAATTTCTTGGCAGCATATTAGGACTCTCTTCAAGCATGATCGACATAATACTGGGTTAAGAACATGTCCCAAACTCACTGATAGCCACTTAGATCCAAACACTTTTGACAAAATGAGAGTTTATTTGGCAGTGCAGGTACTTTTTTCAATTCTCTACAACTTAACCGTTTCCAATTTTTGAAAATGAATCAATTATTATCAAATACAGCAATTTGTTTATAAAAATTTTGTTTTGGAAAATTGATTTTTAATGATTTCAGCCATTAAAGAATTTATTTTCAAAAATTGGAAACGGTTAAGTTGTACAGAATATTTTACCCGAAAAAATAAGCTATGATTTAAGAAACTTCAATCATTTTCAAAAAATTGCTAAAAAGCGATACTATGGAAAAATCCTATTACAAAAAACATTATTAAAAAATTATTTCTCGTAATTTTCAAATTTTTTCATTAAAAAGAGTGTCTTTCCTGACATATGACACGGCTGATGATATAATTTCCAGTCTTGAAATCATAGAAAAACTTCTTTTTCCAGAGACTGATTTTTGGCACGACAACTACCTTAAGTATAATTAAATTTTTTATGGACATGGTTTATTCAAACTATTGAAATAAAATTTCAGATATTCAGCAAGTCAGTAGCGAAGGCATTACGCGAATATAAAGACTTCATTAAGGAACTAGAGGATTGTGAAAATACAGCGATGTTCTGTGAGAAACTAAATAACTTATTTGATGCGCTCAATAGAAGAACAAATGAGACAGGACTTCGTCTAGATTCTACAGATTTTCAAGTAAGTACTATAATTATTGGTATGAAGGATAAAAAAAATCAAATATTAAACAATAAGGTAAAATGCGATATTTTCTTGTGAATTCGGCACGCAGTTCTTCATGTATAATATTAATAAATATATAAAATGTTCCTTTATCTGTTTCAGGTCATTTACGACTTTCTGTCGTGGCTTAATGCATGGGAGGAAAAGTTAAACATCGGTCTGATAAGCGAAAAAGAATTTTTAACAGCGAACACATCCGAAGGTTTACGTGTCACTTTGACCTCTACAATTGATTTAACTACTTACTTAATTCGAAAGCGCAACTTTGAATGTGTTCAAACTGGGAGAATTAATCAGGACCCTTTAGAGGTACATTTCAATTAAAGTTTACATTTTAAATAATAAATCATTATTTCAATATAATTACTATACAACTGAAATTCATTATGAATATTATTAGCATGTGGATAGGCTAGAACTCATTTCAGCCTTTTCGCTTGACTTGCGCAATTTCAGGCTAATCAAATCAGAATATTTATCCATATATTCTTGAATAATATTGGAAACAGTTTTATTTATTTTCTCCTGCACATTGTTTTTGTAATTTCATTTTTCTCTTCATATTCAGAGATTTTTTGGCACTGCTCGATTGGCTTGTGGTACAAATGATCATCCTAGCATGCCTACCTTCCTGCAAGTTTATAAGATTTTGAGTGCCTTCAGTATCCTTAGACCTCCTAAATTTGGAAATTGTTCTCCCCTTCAAGACAAGCCTTCTCCACCTTTAATATCCATCTCAAGACTCAAAGAACTTTATTCCTCTAGAAAGAAAAGTGCCATTGAAGATATAAAGAATAAGCTTCAGATTGTAATCAACGATGATAACTCTGATTTCTCAGAATTTGTTAATGCAGTCGACCATGACTATGACTTACCTCCTATTGCAGACTGTTTGATTTATTATACTGCTGGAATTGTATGTGCTAAGCACCTAAAAATGTTAACCTGCTCCCTTTGTAAAAATGCTTTCATTAACACTGCTGATTCAGTTAAAAATATAGAATCTTCAGTTATAATGAACCGACCTGATGCTCGACTAATTAACGCAGGTAAACTTGTTCATCCTAATTCTGCTGTTTTTAACATTATTAAAAAAGTTGAACAATTATTTTCTAAATATTGTACGTCAAAAAACGTGTTTGAGTGCATTTTAAATGAGTTATCTACAAACACTGTGTTCAATTTTCCGTGTACTGAACACAGCAAAGAAATTTTGGCCCGTATCATTCAACAGTATTTGTTAACACGAATGAGGCAATATGCTAAAGACAACTTTTCTAATGAAAAAAAAGAAAACAGACACAAAAAGAAACTAGCAAAACTCGCAAAAACCTAGTATTTATTTATATAATAAATTCCTATATTTTCTAAACCGATATATTTGTGAGTTTATTTTTCCCTTAAACCAACATAATACTTTTAATTGTTCTTATTATACTGTTTTTATTAATGTTAGTTAATCATTTTAAAAATATAAATTAATATTCACCTTATTTTATATTCTATTTAATTTAATTATTCATAATGATTTCCAACAAATTACAACTCTCATCAACTTCGTTTCTTATTCAAAATTTTTCATTTTTTTTTCATTTTTCAAGTTAATTTTACCTCAAAAAAATAATATAAATGCAGTGATATTTAGACAATTAAATATAAAAAATTTTAAACAGTTATTCAATGCAATAAAGGAATAAAAGAGATATTAATATTTAAATAGTAATATCAGTTGAATGTTTCAAAATAGTTTTTGTATGAGATTAATATGAATAAAAAAGGGAAAATTTAATTTGAAATATTCAAGTAATATTAATATTTGAAGTCTGATCTCTTTTATTTGTTTACGGCATTGAATAATATATTTAAAAAAATTTTTATATTAAATTCTCCGTATATCACTGTGCATTTTCAGGGAGTGATGGTACAGTTAGCGCCGCGTGTGACGATTCGGCAAACTAACTTAGGAATTCAACTTAGGACACTAACGGGACGCCATTTTCTTTTCTGATGCATACGGCTGATGAGAACTGTACCATTTCAACATACGTGGTCCGTTAATTGTTGGTGCGGCATTGTCGGCAATCACATCATTGGTCCATACTTTTTTCAAGGTCGCTTGACTGGGCAAGTTTACACGACGGTGCACCACCCCATTATGCTCTGTGTTCAAGACAAGTGATAAATCAGATTTTTGACGGAAAGTGGATAGGACTAGGCGGCCCTGTAGCTTGGCCACCTCGTTCGCCAGATCTAACATCACCAGATTACCTTTTATGGGGTTTTGTCAAACAACGCGTAATGGCGGTAGCACCTACCACGCCTGACGACATGAAAGAAAGAATACGCCGAGCATGTACCTACATTACACCACAAATGTTCGCTGAAGTTAGACGGTCTTTTCATTAGCGAATTAACAAGTGCTTACAAAGCGAGGGTCATCACTTTGAGCATCTTCTGTAGGTAGACCCAAACCAAGGTTAGTGGATCCTTTGAAAGTGATTATTCCGATATGTTTCGATTTTTCGACTATTTTCATACTTTGCGTGACTAGAACGACCTTGTGTTGTAGGTCGCTGAATTCGTCTTAAAATCGGTAATAATTTCATTGAAAAAAAATACATGGTTCCATTTAAAAAAGTGGAGTTGACCTTGACGTAGCTTCAGCATCTCCACCGATAAAAAAAATAGGGTGGTCTAGTATGACGGCCTTCTCGAACACTGAAACTTTTGTTTATATTATTATAGCACAAATTTTGGAATAAACTTTACACAGGGTGAAAAAGTTTTGAAATATCTCAAAACAGTCGCCCAAGATCGTGCGGCTATCCAAGGTGTGCGCAGGTCGCGTACAAAAATTTCTAATTTCGTAAAAAATGCAATATAAGTTCCAACGGAGCTTTAAAGTATCCCTACCTAGTAGGTAGGACTGGACTGACTAAGGGAAACCTCCTGCTTGGAGGTGAAGTCTGGGTTACAGACGGATCCAACAAGAAGCGGAGATTGCAGCTTTAATGAACTGTGCACTGAACCTGTTAGAGGAAGGCAGGGCCAGTGAGCAGATCAGGATATATGTAGACAGCCAGGCGGCGATAGTTGCCCTGGCTAACCCAGTCTTCGAGTCCGTATTGGCATGGGGATGCATAAAAGTGTGACAATCTAACCCGTGGTAACAATTTTACTCTTATATGGGTCCCGGGGTACTCTGGAATCGACGGCAACAGAAGGGCTGATCGGCTGACCAGAACTGGCTCGGAGATTCCACTGACAGGACCTGAGCCGGAGGTGGGTATTTCCCGTAGTACGGCCACAGCCCCGGTGCTTTAGTGGATCCAAGTGAAACAATTTTTATTACAAGTATACACGGAGAAAAATAGTTGAAGTAATTTTACTCAACTTCCGATCAAATTTAGGACATAAGGACAAGTTAGAAGTTATTTAGTATCACTGTATTTATTTGTGATATATTAAATGTTCGAAAATGAATCAAAGTTGAGTAAAATTCAGAAGTGTAGGGTGAAGTATGAAAGCGTGCATTAAAATTTTGTAAATATATATATTATTACTCATAGTATAACTATAAAAAACTAATCTTTTATTAAATCACAAAAATAGTAGAGCTTTCCGTTCATTCTACTCTACGATTCAATCGAGAGTTGAGTAAACCGTGAATCACAAGATTTATTGCAACAGCTACATCTATTCACGCAGGAACGAATGAAAGTAATCTGCGCCTTGGGCACACATAAAAAATGTTTAATTTCAAAAACTTAAATTCTTAAAATTAAATTGATATTATGAAAATTTAAACAAAAAAAAGTCGATAAGTGTATTACATAAAATATGAAATATCACATAAATTACTCAGGCAGAATAATAATTTGGAATTTGCAAATGTAAAATCCATATTTTGAAAATATAAAACACAGAAAATAAAAGAAACTTCTTTTAAATGTTTTTATACAAAATACTTTTTAATAATAATGCAATTTTTTAATGTACATTTGAAAATTTAGTTTCACTAAAGTTCATACGTCGTATAATAAAAATGTATACTAAATGTAATTTAATAATTATATTATGTATATTAATCATCATAATTATAATAATTGATTAATTATATTAATTTTTAAAAATATTTTATTGATCATTTATGAAAAAAGTTGATTTATTTTTACTTGAGTAAGGCTAAAAAATTTTATTGACAGCACTTACTTTCACAAGCTCTGAATAACTCATGCAGTCACTATATAAGAAAGTCCCAAGTTTTATATCTTGGTATTGTAAGCGAGCGTGTGCGTGATTCGACGAAAGCGTATCGTACTATATATAAGTGTAGTTATTAGGTTTACATATGTAAGGTTATATGTTTAAGTGTATTTGTGATTTGAAATGTGATTGGCTACGTCTGGATGGTGTGAATGAATTTGTATGCTGTTTATGTATGTACCGGATGACTATTGGCAGGCTCGAGGTAAGAATTTTTTTTTTTATTTAAGAGAACCATACCATTGCCAGTTCAAATAATACGCCCGATGCTCATTTTACCCAACTACGGTTTAAAGCACCTCAAGCGTCGGTGATATACTTATACATTTCATGTTAACCCACTGACGCATGTTGGTGCCCTGTCGTCGATAACGTTTTAGTCAACTCCTTACTATTCCCTGTGTAACGCTTATTGTTATTCACTTTGGGTGAATTAGGTATATAACAAATTGATTTTACCCGACTAGGATTTAATAGATGTTCAAATGTCCCAAGTTTAATCGACAGAATTGGGTAAAATTACTTCAACTATTTTTCTCTGTGTACCTATACTTTTTGGACTTATTTCGTAAATATTATTTGAGTGCACTCCGTCCGTTCAAAGAAATCAGCATCTAAGAGTCAATGGACTGTTGCTCTGATGGATCAACAGTTTCGTGCAAAATATCAAAAACAAACCTTACTCTAAAATATCTATTAGCTTTTGCATCGTCCGGAACATCATTCAAATTTATAAAGGGCAAATATTATTTTAATAACAAAAAACGATCTTGCGGCACAGTTTCAGCAATAAGAGGAAATTCTAAGCCATTCATACCTTCAAGGTCTTTACAGAATAGGATTTTAGAAATCGACGTAGCATCGACATGACATGAACATAGAGTTTACGTCGTGCGTACGCATCTATTGCCAACTGCAGAACTTTTATTCCGTTATTCCCGCAACAGAAATGCGAACGCGATAAAAGTTCTGCAGTTGGCAATAGATGCGCGCGCATGACGTAAACTCTACACGGAGAAAAATAGTTAAAGTAATTTTACTCAACTTCCGATCAAATTTGGGACATAAGGACAAGTTAGAAGTTATTTAGTATCACTGTATTTATTTGTGATATATTAAATGTTCGAAAATGAATCAAAGTTGAGTAAAATTCAGAAGTGTAGGGTGAAGTATGAAAGCGTGCATTAAAATTTTGTAAATATATATATTATTACTCATAGTATAACTATAAAAAACCAATCTTTTATTAAATCACAAAAATAGTAGAGCTTTCCGTTCATTCTACTCTACGATTCAATCGAGAGTTGAGTAAACCGTGAATCACAAGATTTATTCCAACAGCTACATCTATTCACGCAGGAACGAATGAAAGTAATCTGCGCCTTGGGCACGCATGAAAAATTTTTAATTTTAAAACCTTAAATTCTTAAAATTAAATTGATCTTATGAAAATTTAAACAAAAAAAAAATCGATAAGTGTATTACATAAAATATGAAATATCACATAAATTACTCAGGCAGAATAATAATTTGGAATTCGCAAATGTAAAATCCATATTTTGAAAATATAAAACACAGAAAATAAAAGAACCTTCTATTAAATGTTTTTATACAAGATACTTCTTAATAATAATGCAATTTTTTAATGTACATTTGAAAACTTAGTTTCACTAAACTTCATCCGTTGTTATAATAAAAATGTATACTAAATGTAATTTAATAATTATATTATAGATATCAATAATCATAGTTATAATAATTGTGTAATTATATTAATTTTTAAAAATATTTTATTAATCATTTATGAAAAAAGTTGATTTATTTTTACTTGAGTAAGGCTAAAAAATTTTATTGACGGCACTTACTCTCACAAGCTCTGAATAACTCATGCAGTCACTATATAACAAAGTTCCAAGTTTTATATCTCAGCATTGTAAGCGAGCGTGTCCGTGATTCGACGAAAGCGTATCGTACTATATATAAGTGTAGTTATTAGGTTTATATATGTAAGGTTATATGTTTAAGTGTATTTGTAATTTGAAATATGATTGGCTACGTCCGTAATGGTGTGAATGTATTTGTAAGTTGTTTATGTATATACCGGATGACTATTGGCAGGCTCGAGGTAAGAATTTTTTTTTATTTGAGAGAACCATACCATTGCCAGTTCAAATAATACGCCCGATGCTCATTTTATCCAACTACGGTTTGAAGCACCTCAAGCGTCGGTGATATACTTATACATTTCATGTTAACCCACTGACTCATGTTGGTGCCCTGTCGTCGATAACGTTTTACTCAACTCCTTACTATTCCCTATGTAACGCTTATTGTTATTCACTTTGGGTGAATTAAGTATATATCAAATTGATTTTACCCGACTAGGATTTAATAGATGTTCAAATGTCCTTATGTCCCAAGTTTAATCGACAGAGTTGAGTAAAATTACTTCAACTATTTTTCTCCGTGTATGTTCATGAAATGTCAATGTTACGTCGGTTTCTAAAATCCTATTCTGTAAAGACCTTCATAGTCGAAAAATACATTCGAACATGAGGGTACTTTATGTAAGTTATGATAATTTTGATGCCTGAAAACATTTCAATGTCTTTTTTTCGACTGTAAAAGTAATATCGCCAAAGTCCTTCAAGTAACTATTAGTCTCTCTACTAATCATGTCAATCATATTTCCTGGGAAATAATGCACAAGATTAAGCGTAACGGATATTCATGCTAAAGTATTATTATTATCTTATTTAACTTGTTTGTTTTTGTTATTACTTTCCAGATTTGCTTTCTCTGGTCTCTTTTTTATTCAAATTTACATATATCTCTGTCAATCCCCTTCTCCTAATCTCAGCCTATAACTCGTATATTGACCTATATCTTTTCCTAACTTTTTGCGATTCCAAATTCACGGCTATATCTTTCAATGTCCTTTTTATTTCAATCTATTTACCTTTATCCCTTGTATATCTCTTTGTCAATCCCAGTCAATCCAGTTTCACACTTATCTCTTTTCATCCCTGTCCCCCCTCGTAATTAGATCTTACAATCTTGTACATATTGTATCATTAATTACAAATAATTACTTTTATTCGAAGATTGGATTTACGAAGGGATAGAAATAGTTGGAAGGGGATATTCGAAGAATAGACATGGATAGCGAAATATATCGCATGAGTAACATCGAGATTTTTCAAGGTTATTCCATGTTTTTCTTCAGCTCAGTAGGCAATATATCGGTGCGTGCGTGGTTAGGGTTCGTGTCTTGGTACATAATGATTTTTCAATTTTATAGACGGAGAAAAAATTTGAGCATGAGCGCTCCGGATATCATGTCCATGTTTAAAGAGGTAGTCCGTCGTGTCCAAACTAATGGTTTGTCCATTTTTACTTAAAGAAATAGGAAGGAACATTTAAATGATACAATTGTCATTGATGGTAGAGAAATTATCCGCTTGTTCGATCCTCTTCATTTACTAAAGTGCATACGTGATAATTAGATAACAAAAAATCTATCTTTCGTCTATGAAAATCAATCACGGAGAGCTTCTTGGACACACTTGGAAACTGCTTACGAAATAGATAAAAGTCACGTCCTTTTTCAACTATTGAAAAGGTTGTCCAACTCTCACGTCATTTAAATTCGCAAATTTGCAGAGAAATATTTTTGAAAATTATGTCAATTTCTTTGCCACAAATTATTTTGGATTTCTTCGAAACATATTGAAAGGAAGTATTAATCTTCCTCAAAAACACGATAATTTGCAAAAAAAGTGTATTATTTATTAAAAAGTTATTTTAGAGAACTTTAATTTACTAAAAGTGCTTGAAAAAAACATTTGCGAAATGTATGCGTAGAAATGCTTGTGTTTAATTAACAAATTTGAATAAAAGATTAAAACTCTGTTAATCTAAAAGATATTTTTGTTGATTTATAGCATACTCAAATAAAAGACAAAAGTACATATGCCGTTTACTAACCATGTAAAACAATAATGTATAAGAACATGTACATAAACTGCAGCGAAATAAAACTTATTTCCTTCTCACAAACGCTTATTTCTTTTTTATTTCACAAGCTGTTCGAACTAAAACCGCAAACAGTATATTATGCAACTAGGGAAAAAAAATTTATTTTGCGAGTGTGAAGTTTGAAATCTAAAGTCTTTTCTGAAACATCATTTAACAATCTTACAAACATAATACGGTTATCGTCTTTCATAATGTTAGAGATTACCATAGTGCCTTTTCTTTGCATCCGTTACTTTCCATTAAACTTTATGTACAAATACTTACTTTCTTTAAAGTTTTCGCTTCACATCAGTCATTCGTAACTTTTTTAATACTCTTCTCCTCGATGTAAATCCTTGACAGGAACCGGGAAAATTCAAGTTGGAAAGTTCGTTAAATAACCGACACACACTGATTTACGGAAATTGATCTTTGATAAAAATAGTTGGACTACACATTAATTAAATTTGGACCAATACAAGTAATTAATATAAACTCGAGAATGTGACGGATTACGGAAAATCTACAAGTTCGCCAAACTACAAGTAGATGACAAAACTTGACTCTGTAACTTCCAAAGGGTTTCGACTATTCGAAAGCCCAGTTCAAAATCTAACTATTTTTATGTGCCTCCGGCGCGGAAACTCGTTTTTCCGTTACAGCTGAGAGTAACGGAATGTTGTGTATTCCGTTACAGAAAAATATAATCTAAAAATTAAACAGCGCATGCGCATATAGTCTTACAGCGGAACAGAATCTCTTATTATTCTTATTCTTCTTCGTACAGCGTTAGCACCCTACTGACATAGCCTTGTACATTTGAACTACGCATGCTCTATTACAACAAGCTACTACTACACAAGATCGATAAAATCAAAATGGCTGGAACTAGTCGCGAAATATCAAGTGTAATGACTAGCGCCGCAAACAACTACAATACTAGATTAGATTCGAGTGTACGCATAAAAACTCGTATCCGCACCGAAGTCACATAAAATAGAATACGTGCCAACGTGCCAATGCAATGCTCGTCACGCAATAACCCTCATTATGCGCCTAGGCACGTAATATATTATTCTCTCCAAACACTCACAACCCCCGTACAGCTCTTCTCCACGCATCCCTTCTCTCCATTTTCACACCCTGGCTTCGCTTGGCCCCAGCCGTAGCCCCTTCGCCTCGGTTACATGTTTTATGACCTTTAAGGTACAAGCGCAAAGAAAGTTTGTAAACCGGTAGATCTCAAAGGATTACTTTTACTTCTTTCTGGAAACCAGATGTACCGTTTTCAATCGCTTTCAGTCTACGTGGATAACTAGTTTCTGAACCTATTTACCTTGCTGTTCCATCTAGTTTTTTCCCTGTTTTAAATAAATTTATATTACTCTTGTAAATTCCTAGCTCCATCTTAGAATTCATTTATTTAAATCCTATGGCCCAGACTTAATCTTGTCATCCTTAAACCTAGTGTACAGTATATAAGTATAAAGCTTACAAAGGAATCTTAAAACTTATTTTACAATGTTGAATTTCTCGTTGAGTACATATGTCAAACACCCAAAGAATAATCTTAAGTTTATTATTTAAAAATGATAAATTTAGCTAAGGAATTTATACGCTTTCCCCAATGTCTTTTATGATTCTCAGCTGCATTCTGTGGGAGATACATTTCTCCAAATTGTTACGAACCAGCTGAAAATAAAACGAATATAGGGCAGTGACTCAACTCTTCAAGTAAACATGAAAATTAGGGTATTTGAGTAATTAGTACCCGAAATACTCAATAATTGTCCCAGAAGATGGGACAGCTCATTTATTTAATCCTTGAAGGGTTGATAATCCACAATAATTTTTATCAGTTAACAAGTATGATTGCCTGGATGGATCAAGTTACTTTCTTGTCACATGTGAATTCCAAATGGTGAAGTAAGAATGAATGTAGCAGTGTGAGAATAAATAGAATAATATAAGAAAGTCAAAACGAAGGAGAGAGGGGGGATATAGCAAACACACACAAGGGTACGTAAGCCAACATTGATAGCTGGATATGCACGTATGACGCCTATAGCAAGACTATAAGTGCCTTATATTTACCTTAAGGGACTTCACCATGATTTTATATGTATCAGGCATACCTCAGAGCCTAAAATTAAACAACAACAACACATCATCATTATCATAATCACGTTAGCGTCAGTTGCAATTTCACTTTATTCGTATTTTTTTGCGGAGATTTTGTGGTGTGGTTTTTCTGAATGTTTTTTCCTTGTGAATCGCAATCGTAATTACAGAAAAGTGACTCTAATGATATTGCTGTGGCCTTCGATGGATCATGGCAAAGGAGGGGGCATGTGTCTTTGAATGGAAAAGTATCTGCCACTAGCGTTGAAATGATGTAGATGTTGCTATATTTTCTAAACACTGTCGGTGCCCAGAAAAACTCAAAAATGAACATATTTCATCGTGCATAGCTAATCATTCTAGAACAAGCGATGGGATGGAGGTGCAGGGGGTGGAGAAAATTTATAATAGGTCTGTCGATTTTGGTGTAAGATACAAATATTACCCAGGAGACGGTGATTCAAAAGCCTTTTCTTCCATTGCTGCTACTCAGCCTTATGGCCCAGAGTGTCCTTTAGGGAAACTAGAATACGTCGGACACATTCAGAAGCTCATAGGGTCTCGTCTCAAAAAGTTCTAAGCAAAGTAGGGATGCAAACAACTTTTTGATGGGAAAACTATAGGAGGGCGAGGAAGACTAACAGATGACTGTATCCTAAAAATTCAAAAATGTTATGGAAATGCCATCAGAAATAATACAGACAGCTCTTAAAACATGCAAAGAGCAGTATGGGCTACGTATTTTCATATGAGCTCATCTAAGGCAAATCCACTCCATTTGTTTTGTCCTAAAAGGCCAGATACTTGGTGTTTATACAACAAACCAAGAGCTAATGGCGAGTCTTATGACCACGATGACCATGAGGAAATTTGACATGGACAGAATTAGAGTGTACTGAAAGTTTGATGTCAGACAGAAAGTCACTCAAGAGACTAGCTATTACTGAAAACGCTATTATGAAAACAGAAGTTAGACAAAATATCCTACACTGAGAGAAAATTATCAAATAATTTTACTGTTTTCGGAGGTAGCGCAAGGATATTCGTTAAAACCGAGAACTTTTACTGTCCCGTAATTTTTTTTACTGCCATCATCCTTTAAATTCACTTGTTTTCACCGGCATATTTTTTTCCGAAATTTTCACAGCACATTATTTTAAAAGTTTCTCTTTATGTCTGTAATAAAATACAAGCCTAGCGGGACGATGTGAATTCATATGTAATCATAATGACAATATGCGAACACGTGTGTATATGTGTGTGTAATGTACGCATACACGCGTGAGTACACCTGACGCAATATGCGTGTGTAGCTGCAGCAGTTTAGTGAAGAAAATGATTGAAGATACACGTGCTTGTCTCCGTAGGTAAGAAAAACCATTTTTAAGTTATTTTAGAAAATACAAATAAACTTTTTTTAATGTACAACAATATTGATAAAACTTTCTATTGTGATTTGGTACATTTGGTATAAAAATTCGCTGGCTTTTCGGTACAATCACTTAACCCCACTTTTGCATTTTTCCATTTATTACTATTCTGACCTATTCGTTAATTTATTTATAAACATATCGAAATTGTAGTGACACAGAAACAACAAAAGTTAAATTGAGTGATTTTATCGGGGAATTATAGAATTCAATGTTGTTTCATTAGGAAAAGCAAAAAAAATGTTCAATTTGTTTTCGGAAAATCCGGATTACTCATTTCTGTAATAATGATTCGGTAATTTTTGTACAGAACCACTTTTCTTCATTTCCCTAAAACATTAAATTACTGTAAATTGTGTATTTTTATTTATTACACAAATATCGTCGAATCAACAATTTTCGATATCAAACGACAGAATGAAATTCACAAAGTATATAAATAAATACAATTGTCATAATTTATAAAAATTTAAATTATCCAAGCTTATCCAAGGTTACTATTGAAGAGGAATGTTTTTACACCGTTGCTACTCGTATGAGCATAGTGCTATGCCACTCATTCTGACCACAGATCACCATACGTTATCGCCTGTCCAAATGTTTATACAAATATTTCTCAGAGGCGACAATCTACACCATGGTCCTCCAAGACAAAGAATTTCGATGCGTGAGGTCGACATCGCTGATGTCGCCAACTCAGGAGTCAGTAGTCCACAGTGGGTCCACTCATATAGGAGAAAAGGGGAACGAATTATAATGTTTGCTATCAACAAGTGGTGGCGCTATTGTCGCTACCGATGTTATTTTTAAACTGTTGTAATCATAGCAACCATATAATTTCCATTTGAAATAATACAGCCGATGCTCATTTTACTCAACTACCGTTCGAAGCACCTCAAGCGTCGGTGACATATTCATACATTTCAGGTTAACCCACTGACGCATTGCGATGCCCTGTCGTCGACAACGTTTTACTCAACTCCTTACTGTTTCCTATGTAACGCTTATTGATGTTTTGATTTGATTGATTTGATTGATTTTTTATTGATTTTGAACCCAAGTTTAATCGACAGAGCTGAGTAAAATTACTTCAACTATTTTTCTCCGTGTAATAGTACAGTATTTAAGGTGGCTTGATCGTTTTTGAAAAAAATTACAGACTGCTCTGAAACTTAGAGATTATCTTAATAAAATATGCTAGATTCATTTGGAAAAAAGAAATACCGTGGTTGACGATGTCATTGCCGAAAACATCGCTACCGAAAAAATGTCAGTTTAACACGTAGTCTTATGGGATTCCTCGTCAAAATCGGCGAAACTCCGGAAAAAATCACAAGTCCCCATAAATCAAATATATACTAGTACTTTCGATTTCGAGGAATCTATTAGTATTATAAAAACGTAGGTTTAACGATTTCAATCAAGAGAAAATTGCGAAAAAGGTACAGAATATAGAAATCGCCTCGAGGTGTAACTAATAATTTTTTACTATCGCTTTTTTCCGGGGACATTTCCACGATTTCTTACCCTTCTACTCAGATGTTACTATAATACATATGATTATTAAAAAAATAAGTAGCAATGAACATTCATGTAACACGTGCCCCCACGGTGCCCCTCACTTCATACGACACCAAACGCTCAAGCCACCTTAACTGTTCATTGTGATTCATATTTAAAAATTCTTGTTGTATTTTTATTCTTTCACAAATTATTTTCAACTTTAAATCATTTAAATTTATGAAATGGATTTCATACAATATATTTCAAAATCTTCCGCTCTTTAGAATACATCTGGTTGGGGGGACGGGGGTTTCGTTTGCATTGATATTAGTTCTTGCTATCAAAACTTGGCGACGCTGATGCTCATTTTTACTTTTTTAAGTACCCACCTAAAATACATGGTAGTGGCCGCACTGTGCAGTAGTCTTAAGGACACGAAGGGCTGAAGACTAGAGCTGCCTCTGAATGCTCGATATTAAATACAAATTGCATTGTAGACTTCCCCGTGACTGTGTTTTTATGAATTTTATGAAATTTAATTCGAGAATAATAATAATCCTTACCTGCAGCATGGAGAACGATGGCATCCTTAAATTTATCCCCAATTTTCACTTTATATTTCTGATTTTTGATATATTGTAGAGGAAGTCGTTTGAAATTTTCTAGCGGTACTTTCACTTTTTCGTTACTATCACATAAACTGGCATGAACAACCTTCATTTATCTTCTATAAAATGAAATTGTAACCCAATTTTAACTTTTGCATATAATATATTCACTTGTCTTATTCACTTTCTTAAAACATTTTCCGGTCGTCGTTGAATTTTCCTCGAACATGAGGTCAGAAACAGAGAAAGGAAAGAAATTGAAGCAAACGTGGAAGGACAGAGATATGATCAAGGTATTTTCATCTTCGTCGGATGATTTCCAAAGTGGTGGTAGTGGGAGAGGAAAAACGTATAGGATAAGGGATGGAGGTGATACGTAGTCTATTTTTTTATGTGTATGGTCGGAGTGTCCCGAACAAATTCCGAAGATTACCGAATCAAAGTTGCACGGGTTTAAGTGCAGTGTGGAGTGGTGAACAGTGAACGTCTGTTGCGTATAAATACAACTTTTATCATTTTACACAGATTAGTGAAAATAAAATATTTCATTTCAGGAGTTAATTAAATTTTTTGTAAACGCAGGCAAGTTATATGAATATTTCATTGCTTAGTTACTTTTTCTTTTATATTTAGAAGATTATTTTATACTCAGGAACGTTCAACCCAACTTAAAATTTGTATTCATGTGCAGGTGTTAAGCAATTTAACACAGTTTTCCAAATAAATAATCGCAAAATTATTGATACACTTAAAAAAGTTTGAAATATTTTAAAAAGATTAATGACTTTCGAGTCAAGGAAGCTTAAAAGGACAAATGTAGCTTTTACTTCTTGTCTTTCGAAGGTTATGAATCTTTCTAAATACATTTTCTTAAAAATTGTAATAATTATATATGAAAAATCTTTAATATCAAATAAAAAAAATTTTCAAATTCGTACAAATTATTTATCAATGGGGCAATATTTACTGCAAAAATATATAGACACTATTTAATTCTAGGTAAAGTTCTTGTCATGGAAGACAAAGCGCGAAAGCGGTACAAAATGCTTTTGAACCCTACTTTCAAGAAGCGAATGGTAACCGAACAAACACGTACGAATTGGATTAAAAAACGAGATGTTCGACAGTAAAAGGTATGTGTTGCCAATAAGTATAACTTTGTTTACCAATAAATAGGATTATTTATAACTGCAAATTTAAATTTAATACAGTTCACTATAATTGGTATATTTTTTATTGTCTCTATTAGTGAATAGAAGTTCACCACAATTCATAGAAATAATTATTATTATATATGAACGTGGTCTTCTAAGGTCTGCTAAAAAGATGTTTGGAGCCGATATGGCCGATTGGATCTTACAAGAAGATAACGACCCGAAACATCGAAGCCGTCTCTGCACCGCCTGGAAAACAGAAAATGGCATCACAACTTTGGACTGGCCATCACAGTCCTCCGATGCGAATCCAATCGAAAATGTCTGGAGTGTTTTAAAGAGGAAGCTTGCGGGAAAACGTGTGTTCACCCTGAAACAGCTCTCGCAAAAAATCAGGAAGATATGGCAAGAATTACCAACGGACTACGCTGAAAAATTAGTGGAAAGCATGCCGAAAAGGTGCCAGGCCATCCTGGACAACAATGGGGACTGAACTATCTATTAGGTAGTAGCGCCGTAGTCTTTCGAAAGTACTTTTATTTAAAAAAAAACACGTTTTAAAATCTCTAATAATTTTCGAGAAATCGAGGACTTGCTCTTGTGTAGTTTACGCTTCTAATGAACTGTCGAAAAGTGGAACAAGTGCGAAAGTTTTTTCTGGTAATGTGATCCAAGAAGTAGATAAAAATAGTGGCTGCAACGAAGTTCTCCAAAATAACACCACTGATGATGTTCGGAGGCGTTTAATATCAGAAAAAAGAATTATGTTTGAAAAATCAAATATAAAAGTCGGTGACGTTGTTGAAATGATTATGGGGCTCGCATATCGATATAGTTTAGTATATAGTTTAGTCTTGCGCGACGTTACATTAATTCTCAATCATAGGTTGGTAAGGTCGATATGGTAGAGTTCCGTTATCACGTAGAGTGATACACTCTTCTAATGATCGACATAATCGACTGAAAAATTTAGAAATATTGATTAAAAAATCATTTGAATGTTTCCAAATTTGCGCTGGCCCTGAGCTTCAGAATTTCAGAATTTCTAATTATATGCTTTCGAAAATTTATGGTCCTCCAAAGGAAAAAATAAAACTACATTTTTATTGTCTTCAATGCACTACACCTTTGCTTATCACAAGCAGACAGTCTTTTGCGAAAGAGAATAGTAAGGAACTTTTATGTATCAGGTTTCTTTGAATTCTTCCAATTATTTTCAGTCTATCGATTTGAAGTATTCAAAAAAAGAATTACTTAAAAACAAAAAAATTGCTAAAGCTCTTGTAAAAAAAGTAAATTCCCGAAGTACTCATGGTTTTCGTGATAAAATTTCTGATGTCGATGATGGTCAACTTCATCGTAAAATTGTTCAAAAACATCCCAATGCGTTGAACTGGTCCACGGACGGTGCCGCTGCTAAAAACCCATTAAAATGCAAAACAACTTTCTGGCCATTCACAATTGTTTTAAATGAATTGCCTTTGTCAAGGAGATTCATATATTTCATTCTGGCTGGTATAATGATTCTTTCTCATGAACCAAGTCCTAAATTACTGAACTTAATTGTTCAAAGTTTCGTTGATCAGTAAAATACATTGGTTGAGATTTGTTCCTTTATGTTCTTCAGTAGACTCCGTAGCCCGTGCATTGCTTCAAAACCGAATAAAATTTAATGGGTATTCTGGTTGAAGCTACTGCTATATTCGCGGAAAGTATGAAAAGGGATCAGTGCGATATCCGTGCACAGATTTGCATTCTTGGTTACGTACAAACGAATCTCATAAAAATGATGTACAAGAAATATTAATGACAAATTCTTTATTACGCTCGAATGGTGTGAAAGGGCCTTCAGCTTTAACTACTCTTGACAATTTCAATATTGTTTGGTCGTTCTGTTTCGATTATTTGCACACTGTTCTTCTAGGCGTGATGGAGGATATAACTGCAAAATTTTTTCATTTTTCTCGCGAAGCTATACAAAAAATTGACGACCGCTTAATGGTTGTTCAGCCTAGCCACGATGTTTACAGATTGCCTGAAAAATTCAAAGATAAATCAATATGGAAAGCAAGCGTGTGGAAGTCGTGGTTCTTATATTACAGTTTACCAATATGTGTTGATTTATTACCAGCAAATGTTCTGCAAAATTACGCTCTTTTGGTCAAAACTATGTACGTTCTTCTGAAAGTCGATATTACTTATGATGAACTTATAGAATGTGAAATAAATCTTAAAGCCTTTCTTTGCGGCTATGAGGAATTGTACGGTGTACAATCTATGAAATTTAATGTACACATGATATGCCACATTGTTGAGTCGATAAAGTTCACTGGCCCAATTGCAATAAATTCTACTTTTCCTTTTGAAGAGTTACATTGGCGTTTTAAAAAATTTAGTTAATGGAACTACAGACATAGCTTTACAAATGGCAATGAAATCTATGCAATTACTTTCTTATCGAAGTAAAACACGTGACTTTTCGTGTTCACCAGTTGTAAGGACATTTTGTGATAGTCTTTTTTCTGATACACAGTTCACGATTTCTGCGAAAGTCAAAAACGATGTTGTGTTCTTTGGAAAATCTGAACTCTCTTCTGAAAAAGACACTCAAGGTGCTAATGTCTTTACTAAATGTATTTATAAGAAGCAAAAATACCACAGTGTAGATTACGATCGTAGGAGTAGATACAACGACACTATAATTCAGCTTGAATGTGGATCCATTGCGCAAATATTAGAAATTCTCGATATGCCAAATGATGAAGACTGCCTTCTCAGTGTGTGGAAATTTGAGGCTAAACCAATGCTTGTCGAAGATATCGAAATTCCACATATATAGGAAATAACTGGCATTATTGATAAAATTGTTGTTTTTTTGAAAGACGTTTGCTCTAAAATAATTATCCTACAGTTTGAGGATAGAAATTAGGCTTGTTAACCACCGAACGTCATCGAATGTAGTTGAATATTCAATACTGAATTTGTTTTATTCATTTTTTATTTTCAAAGAGGTGTCAGGAACGCATCGGAAAATTGACTTGTAATTCTTTTCCCAATATTATTTTATTTGCAGAAATAAAATAATTCAAAATATGGGAAGGAAGGCGCTCTGTTGGTTTCTTTCCTTTTCCCTTTTTCACATAAAATATTGCAGGGTACTTTTACTGCTGTACTTTGAATCAATTTTGTAAGTGTGCGAAAAAAGAGAAGGGAGAGATCATGATATTCTCTTCATTTTCTTCCATCTATAAAATTGTATTGCAGAGTATTTTAGCTGTTGTCAGATTAATTTAGTTATTGAAACGGTAAATTCATTCATCACTTTAGCCTTCGAATAAAAAATACACTTGTAAATTATGTTCATATTTCAAAAACAAAGGTTTTTAATATCTGAGTAGTGTATTCTTTACTTATTGTAGTTAATATAAATATTTTGCCTACATGAAGAATAAGTCAACTACTTATATTTGAAAAATATTAAATCATCATCACTGCTGGTAAGGGTTCAATTTGTCTTCTCTGTACCATGTACTTCAAAATTTCTTTACGCTTATAGTACATTTACTATAGCTATTTATTTAAGTATTTTTTATTTACTTTTTTTTTAAATTAGAGAAACTAAAGTTATAAAATCTGATCTAATTTGCCTGAAAAAAATTGTTTGGTTGTGTTCTTAGTGTATTTATAATTAAACTGAGATTCATTAGTTGTGACTTATATTTCACAACACATAATATTCAATTCAATCTAAAATTGTTTAGGTTCACTTATATATTTATAATTACATATTTTATTTATATCATATATTATACCACAATATTTAGGTTTTTTTTTTTTGGTGAGGAGGAAAAATGGCGAAATCTTTTATAGACGTTGTACAGGACTCTCCTAAGACGGGTCTAGGCATACCTGTTAAAACCAAAAAACCCCCTCTCACGAACCAATACACCGCCCGCGGAACCGCCTTTCGGCTTTAAACTTCGCGGGCAGTTGGTTCCAGCTTAAAGTCGCGTACGACTCTTCCATCGTCCGTTCGCCCGAGACTCCCATCCGCGGGCACACGCCCGTTAGGCAGGCCGGCTAACCGCGCCAACCAGGAAAGGAATAAGAAAATTCCTCCCCCGGTCGACGCGAACGGCAAAGTCCGCCCAAGACGCAGGACCGCGGGTGTAGGCCCCGATGCGATTTCTACTGGCCCCCATTGTTGCCGCGCTCTGCACGCCCATCGAGCTCCCTCGTTTTCATCACCAGGGTGACGAATGACTCGATAAACATCCAAATCTGTTCAGACTGGAGCATGAGAGAGACCATCGTATCAGGAGTGAGCTCGGCACCCACTGCCTGACCGAGGGCCTCCCTTGCCGCGCCCCACTTTGCGCAGACGAAGAGTGCGTGCTCTGCATTATCCACAAGGGAACCGCAGTAGCGGCACGACTCATCGTCTCTTTTCTTGAAGCGCTTCAGGTACGCATTAAAGCAACCATGGCCCGAAAGCGCTTGCGCCAGGTAAAAGCCGACTTGACCGTGCTTTCTATCCAGCCAGGTGGCGAGCTCCGGGATCAGACGGTGTGTCCATCTCCCGGTTTGGTCACCATGCCATCTCGTCTGCCATTTCTCAACGAGTCTGCGCCTTCCATCCTTGCGGATGGCCTCCTTCGCGCGAGCGATTTCCTGCAGGTCTGCGCAGGTAAGCTCCTTGCGAAGCTGAAAGGTCTCCTGCCTTTCCTCCGCCAATAAATCTATTGGCGGGACGCTCGCCAGGACCAGCACAGCACTCGTCGACACAGTTCGGTATGCTGAGACAATTCTCATCACCACACCTCTCTGTGCCGATAACAGCTTCTTCAGGATAGCATGGTTGTTAAGGGCACTTGTCCAGATCGGAGCTGCATAAAGCAGCTTCGAATTTACCACGCTCGCCACCAGCCTTCTCTTAGCTTCCCTAGGACCACCAATGTTGGGCATGAGCCGAGTCAGGGCGGCCCCACACTGGATGGATTTGGCAGTCGCGATCTTATGTGTTCGACAAAGCTAAGCCTACGATCCAACTGAAGCCCCAGGTACTAAATACTTGTTTTCCACTCGACCTGATGCTCTCCGAGAACCATCCTCGGGTACTGAAAGGATCTCCTGTCTGTGACGAGTAAAGCCTCGTTCTTCTCAGGGGCCATTTTCAGGCATCTGCTATCCAACCAACGCTTTGCCCACCACAAACTATCATTGATCCTCAGCTCCAGGATTTTGACGTCGTCAGCGGCGCACACGACAAGTGCGTCATCCGCGAAGCCGATGATGCTCGTTCCAGCAGGCAGGTCCATGCGCAGGAAATCGTCGTACATGACGTTCCAGACGAGTGGACCTACCCGCGACCCTTAAGGGGCGCCACATGTCATCTCTTCCTTGAGAGACCATTTGTCGCCCTCGTATATCACCCACCTGTCGCTCAGATTTAGGTTTTATCTTTCATTTAAAATGGATTCGAAATATTGATTACTATATGGTAACGTAATGAATGTTACTTCACATATATATCTGTATTTTACGATTAAAATTGACGGCTTATCACATCCGATTGACTACAATTCAATAATGAATCATTTCATCTGCAAAGCGCAGTTAATCACACATAACCTGTGCAATGTTGACTCGTTTACATTTTACCATATTCAAAGTTTCTCTTAAGAAATATGCACTGTCCGATTGAATTTGGCTTCCTCAAAACTCCATTTCATTATCAATTTTGAACGGTTCATATCCTCCTTCACTTAATCGTAAAGTACCGATTGAATATTTTTGAGGTTATGTGCATTTTTATTCCCCGTTCAATACAATAGAATGGTTATCTCCACTAATGCGAGTTGGCAGATTCAGATCAGTCGGAAAATTTTTACAATTCATAATGTCGCAAACCAATTGGAATTCAAACTTTTGAATCTGCCATTTGAAGATACGCAATTCAATGAAGCATGCTACTAATCGTTTTTTTTCCTGGGTTCCTTTCCTTCCCTTCCTTCAATGAGCAGCCTTCGGTCGCAAACTTGGCACCCAACCTAAATAACCCACAAAATCCTCCAGCCGAGAAAACGCGCAAAAGTGAAAATTGCCAAGTGACGAAAGTGTATAATTTGCAAAGAAATAAGCGAAAAAATAAAATAATAGGAATAGCAGACATCACGAGTGAGCAAAATAAAAATTCATGAATTTAAGATCCGGGAAAATAAAAGGTGATAGGATTACTAGAAGTTAGAAATAAGGATGTAGAGTTGAGGAAAGATAAGAAAATAGGATTAGAGGACAGAGAGAGAGACAGTATGCCACCAAACAGGTACAATACTTAAAGCTACAATACCTAGTGTTACGTCCAGTATGAATTAGATAGTTTAATGATTAAATAAACTTTTGATGGTAAAAATAATGAAGTAGGTATAAGCCACAGAATCTTCACCACCCGGTAGATTGAAGAGAAGCCTTTTTAGAATTCGTAAAATTCAACTTTGAAACAAAATAGCAAATATAATTTATATATGTCATATAAAAATACTACATGCACACGAAGGGAAAATACCTGTATTCTGTACGTGCGAAAAATGACATGTTAGATATTAACCCTTTGCACTCCGTTGTCGCCGTATTTGCGACATTTATCCTCTATGAGTTACTAGGCTGAAGTGCAAAGGGTTAAACCTAATCATATACACAAAATGTGAATTCGAGTGATAAAAGTTCTTAATACATGTACTGAGAACACGCTTAAATTCATAGATCGAAAGCGTGGAAATTACATTCAAATCACTCTGCTTACATGCTTTTTTCATCAATTCATTTTGTATCAAATACCAAAGAGTCCACATGTTTTGAATGTTCGGGCCTCACGTGCTCAGAACGTGAGCCCATGGATTCGAGAAAAGACCTCATTTGCGCATGCCTGAAAAACAAGTGCGCGTAAAAGCACGCCTTTAATTATTTCGTTATGAAACGTACGGTTTGTGACTTATAAACAATGTGGGTCATTTTTTTATAACTCGTGCAATGTTTCTGAAATCGCCTTCGGCTTATTTGAAAAGCATTGCACTTGTCATGAAAAGGCCTCGATGATCCCTATCATCCCTATCAGCACGAAATGTCCTATTTTTTCTATTCATGGAGATGAATGTCTCTGAAGAACAAATGCATTTTGACAATAGATTCGATTTCAATTCAACATTCATATTATTTAGATTCTTGAAAATAATCTACCCCAACAAACATTTGTAACGAGTGTGATTTCGTATGTGATTTTAAACCCTGACAACGCAGTTTTATAAAAATTTGATCATGACTGCGTCCACAGATTTGATCAAAGTTTTATCACAGCTTGAATGAAATTTTAACACAATGTTACCAAACGATTTGATTAAAGTTAGATTGAAGTTTGATTAAAGTTTCACCAAAGTTTGAATACAATTTTAACAAAATTTTACCATACGATTTGATCAAAGTTTGGATGAAATTTTAACCCGATGTAGAGCCAATGGTTTATTGGCGCAACCAATAACGGAGGACGCCAACTCCTACCGTACGCCCAGCCAACCAGAAGAAGGTACTCCACCTACATTAGGACGACGTCTACCCGGGCCCCTGGGAGTGGAAGCATAAGCGGCCCACCCCTCCACTGAGACGACTCCCCAGCGCATACCAGCCAGCAGCAGGCTAACACCCTTTAGCGAAGGGTAACATCGTATCTATCTTTATAATTATTCACAACTAATTTCGTATTGGAAATTGAACATATGGTGATTGTTATCCATCAAAAACAAAATAATTCCATTCTTCCTCTTTTTCTCCATTTCTTCACTATCCATTTATCAATAAATGAAAGATTCATTTGACGAAGCCCAAAAAAATATCTGTATTTTGATTCGTCTTTTCATAATACGTAATTATTATTTTCAGAAAATTATTATGAGGAGCACGAAAATGATGCGAAAAGACGTAGAATCGTCAAAGAAGGAAACCTGGCCTCCCTACCTGAATCTTTGAACAAATATTCATACCATCCGTGCAATTATAAGCAAAATTTATTCGGAGATGCTTTCCCTTATTCTCCGATCAATGAAAATTACATTGGATATGAACCTGTTGTTCAGGTTAATCAAAAGGATGAATTTCCTAACAACGATTCGGAAGCTACTCTTACTGATATTTCCAATAATAGAGTCCTCATAATTGATTCTAAGAAACAAACATTACTGACTAAAAAATCTGTTGAGACGCGAAATGAGCCAAAAGGTATAAATCAGTGTTTCAAAAAAAGCTAATAATGATCCTGCTTCTCTAAATTTTGAATTGAATGTCTTCTTGTGTTAGGAGATAATCTGGGTCTCTATTGTAATCGTGGTTTTGCTGAAAGTTTTAACGTCAACCGATTTTGCAGGATATGCTCTGCTACTTCTGCTACAAGTCAAATCAGGGCTTATAAAAATGAAAATCTCGTGAGAACTGTAAAATCATATGAATCTGACGTAGTTAAAAATAATCTTAAAGAGACAGGAATAAAAGAGAGATTCATTTTCAACAACTTGAACAAATTTCACATCAGCGATAATATTACAGTTGATATAATGCATGGTCATATTGCATCATAATGCATGCATGAAAATATTATATATGTTCCAACGAATTTCTGAATCTTTTGTAAATAGTTAAGACTAGAAACCTTATAAGATAAATTCAAAACGCAGCTGCATCAATACGAATACTGAAAATTTACTTAGACTATCATAAAATATAATAAACTTTATGTGCCTCCGGCGCGTAAACTCGTTTTTTCGATACAGTTAAGAGTAGCGCAATGTTGTGTATTGCGCTACAGGGGAATGTAATATAAAAATTGAACTGCGCATGCGTCTATAGCCATACAGCGGAGCAGATTCTCCTTCTTATTCTTCTTCTTCTTCGTACAGCGTTAGCACCCTACTGACAATGCCTTGTACATTTGAACTGCGCATGCTCTATTAGGACACGCTACTACTACACAAGATCGATAAAATCAAAATGGCTGGGACTAGTCACGAAATATCAAGTGTAATGACTAGCGCCGCAAACAACTACAATACTAGATTAGATTCGAGTGTACGCATAAAAACTCGTATACGCACTGAAGTCACATAAAATAGAATACGTGCCATTGCACACAATTCGGGAATTTACGAGAATTATTATTATAATTATTATAATTATTATAAGAATTATAACATCTTTACCTACAAATAAAAATATTAAAACAAACTAATAAGAATAATTTGGAAAACTAACTTCGAAATATGTGTTAATCTTAAGTGATAATGATTCTTTTGAATTTGAAGTAGAAACATGACTAATTTATTGTAGATTAACGATTTTGTAAGCAAATTTAGGATATAAATGAAACATAGCATAGTTTGACTCTTCGATTAGTTAAAATTCACGAAATCTGTAAACATAATTGTTTAAATAATTAATTTTCAAAGTATTTTGTTTCAGAATATACATGTAGCTCCATGTCTTGGGAAATCGATGAATCTGGAAAAGTTTCGAAACTCCTACAAGGCCCAACCCATTGGGTCAGCCTTTGAGATTTTCGTCGACTATTGCGGGGGCGTAACTATGTCACTATAGGTATTCAACCACTCAAACAACTAAAACTAGTAGTTTCAACTCCCCTAAAAGATTTTCAAGTAGAAAGGGAAAAGATGAGAATACGTAAAAGCTATGCATTTTCATTTTTTAAGTCAGTTCTCCTCTTACAAAGCTTTTCTTCGTGCAAAAGTTTTAGTTCCTTTCTTGCACTGAGTTTTTAATACAGTTCACTTCTCAAAAAGCACTTTTTACAAATACTCTCGGCTTCAATATCTTCAAAGTTTTTCTATTATCAAGTTTTAAACTTTATATTCTCCAGCTTAGTATTTTCAAAGTTCTTTTTCCTACGCAAATTATATACACGGTCACCAATTTAAAAAATATTAAAAAGGAGTTACGGGTTGCAGTTCCAAGTTCCACGACATATCGATTTCTCCAAGGATTACTTAAGGATTTTATTATAACAAACAAAAACAAAGTAAGTAAAATAATAAATTCAATGTAGTTTATGTATATTGGCATTGGGTCATAATTTTTCATTAAAAATCAATGTTCAAGAAAACATATCAAAGATTTTAAGAGGCAGAAAATATATTATAGGGATGAAAAAGGCAAACGTTTCGGCCAAAAATGGGGGCCCTCTTCAGTGCCAACAAATTTAATGTACTTAGTGTCTAAGCTTCCTTTTTGACACCGAACAGAGTGCGCGACTACTTCTATCTGCCGCCTCTGTGTCTTAAAGGAAAAATAGAAAATTAAAAATTGAAATAAAAACTATTAATTTTTAATTTTTTGCCCTTTTACGAAAAATCTGTTTCCTTCCGGGTTCGTGTGTTGTGATTCTGTAAAGTGCTTACTTCTCGTGGGTGTTGTGAGCCCCTTGTGGATGGTGATGTTTTTTCTGCAGGATCTGTGCTTATTTTGTAGGAGATATCAGTGTCCATAGGTGGTTCTTGTGTGTACCTTTGAGGAGGGGCAGTTTTACGGATTCACTCTTTGCGGATCTGCCAGATAGGAGTTCTCACACTTTTTTTGAGGGCTGTGTTTTGGAGCGGTCTCGTTCCTAGATGCCTTGGAGCTTGCCATCTTGCCTTCTCACATAAGTTTTGCATGTTTTATAAAATATCATTAAAAAAGACCAAAAAAACAAAAACAAAAAAAATCTAATGTTAGTGTTAATAACTTTTTTTGCACGTTTACAGCTTAGACACTAAGTACATTAAATTTGTTGGCACTGAAGAGGGCCCCCATTTGTGGCCGAAACGTTTGCCTTTTTCATCCCTATAATATATTTTCTGCCTCTTAAAATCTTTGATATGTTTCCTTGAACATTGATTTTTAATGAAAAATTATGACCCAATGCCAATATAAATAAACTACATTGAATTTATTTTTGGGTCAAGATAAAAACTAAAGACATTAATACAAACATGTCTCGAAATTATTAAAATAATAAAATTGCTGTCTAACTATATCTCAATCTTTTAATTGAATACTTTTGTATATATCTGTTTTCCTCCATATGAATATCTGGGTGCCAGTAACCAATCTGGTATCGATATTCATATCTATCTTTCCTTAAACCTATACCTGTGTTTTTAAACAATCTGGTATGCTCCTTAATGCAATGTGCAATTTTGTTTAAACTATCACCTCCCTTCTTTCAATTTTGAATAACTCCCCTAGGTTTAGAAGGAAATTTTTCACTTATTCGGACTATACTTGGTAAAACATTCTCTCGAGACACAATATTAGTAGTTCGAATCGTCGAAAAAAACCCAGAATTCGGAAAGCTCACAAATAATTTGTATTTGCCTCCAGCGCGGAAACTCGTTTTTCCGTTACAGCTGAGAGTAACGGAATGTCGTGTATTCCGTTACAGAGGAATATAATGTAAAAATTGAACTGCGCATGCGCATGTAGTCTTACAGCGGAGCAGAATCTTCTTCTTATTCTTATTCTTCTTCATACAGCGTTAGCACCCTACTGACAAAGCCTTGTACATTTGAACTGCGCATGCTCTATTACAACAAGCTACTACTACACAAGATCGATAAAATCAAAATGGCTGGGACTAGTCGCGAAATATCAAGTGTAATGACTATCTCCGCAAACAACTACAATACTAGATTAGATTCGAGTGTACGCATAAAAACTCGTATCCGCACCGAAGTCACATAAAATAGAATACGTGCCATTGCACACAATTCGGGAAATTACGAGACTCGCGACAATGCTCGCAGGACTGATCGCGCTTCGGCTTCGATCTCCTGTTCGCATTGTCGCTCATCACGCAATAACCTTCATTGTGCGCCTAGGCACGTAATATACTATTATTGTAATGAAAGCCACGTCTATTTGGAAGTTTTTTTTATATATATGTTTTCTATTAAATTTTTTGTTGCATCATAGTCAGTTTTATTATATTTACCTAGTAGTTTTTCTTATGTTAGTCACTTTATAGCAACTTTGATTATATAGTAAAGTCAATAGTATATTATGAAATATAAATTATATGTTACATATAAATTATATACCGTTCAATGCATGTGCACGCATTTCTTACGAAAAAAATTCGAGGCATGACGTCACAGCTTCTGAATTCAAGAAACTCCACTTTCTCAGTACGTGAAGCTCGAGCGTTCGAAGCGTGAATAACGTCATGTGCTTCGCGCGCGATGATTGTATACTTCGACCATGAGATACTAATTTTACGTGCTTGAAAATTGTATTCATGTCATATGATCATTAGCTACTACAAAAAACTTGAATTCCTGTCGGGAGGGGAGGTTCTTCGTAGACTGGAAGAACCAGAAGTTGGTCCTGCTGAGGAAGGGCAACAAACCTCTAGGGGATGCCTCGTCTTATAGACCAATAGGTCTATTGGATACGATGGGGAAGCTTCTGGAGAAGTTGATTCTACAACGGCTTCAGACTTTTTTGGTCGGGGAGAACGGTCTCTCGGAAAACCAGTTCGGATTCAGGAAAGGCAGTTCTACTGGGGACCCTATCCAAGCTGTGGTTAACATCGCTACAAATGCGAGAAAAGGAACTGGTAAGGGTAAGGGATTCTGCGCGTTGATCAGCATCAACATACGCAATGCGTTCAATACCGCGAGGTGGAATATCTGCATCGAGGCGATTATTGCGGAAAAAGGTTCCAGACTACCTGTTGCGAATGATAGATGACTATCTGAGCGACAGGTGGGTGATATACGAGGACGACAAGTGGTTTCTCAAAGAAGAGATGATATGTGAATCGTTTGGAACTTCATGTATGACGATTTCCTGCGCATGGACCTACCTGCTGGAACAAACGTCACCGGCTTCCCGGATGACGCACTTGCAGTGTGCGCCGCTGACGACATCAGAATCCTGGAGCTGAGAATCAATGAAAGTCTGTGGCGGGAAAAGCCTTGGTTGGATAGCAGAGGCCTGAAAATGGCCCCTGAGAAAACCGAGGCTTTACTCGTCACAGACAGGAGATCCTTTCAGTACCCGAGGATGGTTCTCGGAGAGCATCAGGTCGAGTGGAAAACAAGTATTTAGTACCTGGGGGTGCAGTTGGATCGTAGGCTTAGCTTTGTCGAACACATAAGATCGCAACTGCCAAAGCCATCCAATGTGGAGCAAACTTAGCTCGGCTTATGCTCAACATTGGTGGACCCAAGGAAGCGAAAAGGAGACTGTTGCCGAGCGTGGTGCATTCGAAGCTGCGTTATGCAGCTCCGGTCTGGGCTAATGCCCTGCAAAACCATGCTATCCGGAGGAAGCTGTTCTCAGCGCACAAATCTATCACGCTGAGAATAGTTTCAGCATATAGAGCAGGAGACCTTTTAGCTCCACAAGGAGCTTACCTGTACCGACCTGCAGGAATCCGCTCACGTAAAGGAGGAGATCCGCAACGATCGAGGGCACAGACTCGTCGAGAAATGGCAGATGAGCAGACCGGGAGATGGACCTACCGCCTGATCTCGGAGCTCAGCACCTGGCTGAACAGAGAGCACGGGGAGTCGGCTTTTATTTGGCGCAAGCGCTTTCAGGCCATGGCTGTTTTAACGCGTACCTGAGGCGTTTTCAGAAGCGAGACAAGGAGATGTGTTGCTGCTGCGATTTCCCTGTGGATAATGCAGAGCACGCACTTTTTGTCTGCGCAAAGTGGGGCGTGGCAAGGGAGGCCTTCGGTCAGGCTGTGGGTGCCGAGCTCACTCCTGAGACGATAGTCTTTCTGATGCTCCAGTCTGAGTGGATCTGGACGCTCATCGAGTCATTCGTTACACTTGTGATGAAAATATAAACATATGACATAACTACAGAAATAACAATATTTTATAGCAAATATAATTCAATGATTTCCACAATTTTGCAGATGATAAACCAACGATTGAAGAAAACATTGATGCTAGGCCATTCCCATGTACAGCAATCATGGACGCTGTCGACAGTTTCGATGACGTCGATTCATTGAATAACGACGGATTAAAACGTGATAAAAGTCGAGCACAAATGTCAAGCACTTGTTCTTCTGAAAATGAATACAATTCCGGTTCCATTTCTAGCTCAAGTGATGAAGAAGGCGATCTAGATGATAATGTTCTCTTTCTTCCAAAAGAAATAAAAGATTTGAATGAGGGAAACATCGAAGAAATACGACAGTGGGTAGTAAAAAACAGAATTTCTCTTTCGCAGTTGGATGATTTGCTGGAAATTTTGCGAGCCAGATTGCTAGCAACACTAACCAAAACAGCAAAAATTTTCCTTAAGACCGTAGATGCCAGATACAAAATAGTGGAAATGGAAGACGCCAATGGAGGTTTCGGTGAATTTAGATATTTCGGCATTGAAAGCGGCTTGCTAGAATGTGTAAATGTAGATTTATACAAAGATAAAGTAATCGAACTGCAATTCAATGTTGATCCCGTGCCATTGACTCAATCTGGTACACAGCAATTTACACCAATTTTGTGTAAAGTCCATTACGATCCAGACATTTATCAGGTATTTCCGGTAGCAATATACCACAAAAAAGCGAAAGTTAAAAACCCCGAAATATTTTTGGAAAAGTTTGTGGAAGAAATGAATAAGTTACAAACAGAGGGCATGATTGTTGAAAACGAAAACTTCAGTGTTCGACTGAAATGTTTTATCTGCGACACGCCTGCAGGATAATTCTTGAAAAATAACTTGGGCTATGGAGGTAAATATTGTTTTGAAAGATGTGAAGTGGAGGGTCACAAAGTCAACAATAGAATGGTTTATCCATCTACGGACTCAAAGGAACGAACTAACTGAATCGTTTATAAATCGATCACAAGCTGAGCATCATCATACTGGACCGTCTCCATTGCTGGGAATCATCGGAATAAACATCATTACTTGTTTTATATTGGATTTTATGCACCTGTGTTGCATTGGAATAATGAAAAAGTTATTAGAATATTGGCTTGCTGGTAATTTAAACTTTAGATCAGGTCAAATAAGTAGGCAAGAATTAGCCAAGAGAATGAAATCGTCCTTCCGCGATTCACTCGCGCACACACCCTTTTTACATTCTCATCATGGATGAGAAGGTATTGGTTTTATGTGAAAAATGACTTTCGAAATTTTCATCAAATCTTTACGTTTTGAGACCCCCTGAGTCAGAAAAAATGGTTTTTACAAAAGTGTCTGTCTGTCTGTCTGTCTGTCTCTAGTAGGTCGTGTGCGGCATAACTCTCGATAGAATTATCAGATTGAATTGAGCTTTGGTACACTTTATCGGAGCCGAAAAAGTAAGGACAAGTTCGTTAACCAGCCACATCCAATCAAAATTGAGGGGTTGAGCACCACTTTTGTGTTTTTGAAAATAATTTTTTGAAAAAATCAAAAATTTCAATACTGGTTTTAGATAGTGCTCATAAATCTCTAAAAATTATCCTGATAACATTTTTTGATTAAATCAAAATTAGAAATATTACAGCATATTCAAATTCGAAAAAAGTCAATATCAAAATTCCATTTTCCAGTTAAATTATACGAGATACGAAAAAACGTTATGATACAATATTATTGAATAAATAAAGTCCTACAAATTTGAATTGTAACATTTTTTCATAAGATGCATATTTTTCTTTTTAATTAAAAAAAAAAACTATTGAAAATCCAAAATTCAATTTTTTAATAATAATATGTAAAATAAGAAAAAACGTAAGAATACAAAGTTGTAAGTTTAAAAAATATCTACAAGTTTTGTCTCACACAGTTTCTGATAAAACATATATTTTTCGTTTCAATTCCAAAAATACGATTAAAATTCAAAAATTCCATTTTTTAGACAAAATGTGTGAGATTCAAAAAAAACTTTGAGATGAAAATTGTTTGGCTAAATAAGGTCTACACATTCTTATCGATAAATTTCTCGACAGGATGTATATTTTATGTTTTGATTTTTAATATTAAATAAATTCGATTTTTTTCACCAAAATATGTGATACGAAATAAGCGTTGTTCTGCAAAATCATTTCCTTAAATAAAGTCTACGATTGTTTTTCCTTTTTAAAAGATTTGGAAGAAAATAAATTTATCAATAATCATGTAATTTATTAAAAAGTTACAAAAATGCATACAGAAAATCGAGCGCGAAGCGCGAGTGTCATGATGAGAATGTATTCCTTAAGGCCGATAGAGCCTTAAGTAAATTGAATTTCCTGTTTCACTTAATCTGAAAAAGAAACTTAGTGAATTTGAGAAAATGACTAATTTACATCATCTTTAATATCATTAAGTTGGTTTGAGCTTCAGTATTAAATTATAAGAAATAAACTTAAACGTATGCGAAGAGCACAAGACCGAGCGCGAAGCGCGACGATCGAATCGCGCGCCCTAGGCGCGCTCAAACTTGCGAGCCAAGCGCGCAATGAGAATGTGCCCGCGAAGCGGGCAGATTTTTTCTATAGTTTTAAGGTGAGAAAGAGGTTGATGGCTTTTACTCAGAAGAGAGACAGTACTTTTAAATTGTCTGCCCTTCACCACTCTTATCTCACAATAATTCTATTTATGGTTTTAGAAAATAGACTCTTCGTCGTTTTGAGATTCGACGAGGTGTAGATTTTCTTATCTAGTTGGTGCTTGGCTTACTAGATTTTTAGCTCCAGATCCCGACATCCTATTGGTACTTGCGACCAATTGTCCACCGGCGAGCTTCTATATAATAAATATCCGAACTTAGCAGTGAGAGTATTTTTGAATACGCTCAGTGTCACTATCCCGCGTTTGGCTTCCGTCGGAGAGAAGATTTTTTTATTGTTAACGTCAGCCCAATTGCAATCCCCAATTGGTAGCCCTGTCTAGGTCTTTTTACGAACCTAGGTCAACTAGCCAGGTGATAGGACACACTTGTTCCGAACCGTGGACGAATTTGACTGGGAATTTGATTGAATTTAGATTTGCCTCGAAGACTCGTATCGATGATGCTTAGGTAGGATATTTCGATGATTTTGGGATTTTTCTGGGTGGCCTGATTCTTGGAAGGACTTCATGCTGACCGGTAATTTTGCAATTACCGATTGCCTAAATGCCTGGTAGGCTACTTGTTATTACTTGTTGCCTAATTACTTGGTAGCCTACTTGTCATTACTTGTTGCCAAGTGAAATTTGTGAGTGGTATTTTTTTATTTTTATTGAGTTGATATTTTTGGATCATATTTCATGACACCAATAAATTAAATATCGATATAAAATAATTAAATCGATTCCTTTGATTATTAATTTTGATTCGTACGAACTCTCGAGATCATAATCTCACCAAACCCTTTAGGTTGAGTGACATACGTGTTACTAACGTTGAGATATGCTAAATGATTTAGAAATCACCGTTGCTGAGACCATCATTCTCGAGTCCATTTTTTTCATAAAATTCCTCTTCGTAAGACGGTCAAAGGAAAGCTCTTCAAAATTCCTGTCTACTGACCTTTTGAAAGATTACAAATGCGACATACATTGCCGAAATGTTAAATGACTTAGAGTTGGCAATATCTGAAGTCATCATATTTGAAAATCTCAAACGAACTGCCGAGAGATTAACCAATTTAGAAGAGTTAGACGAAGATCGGTGGTCAACTGTAACTTACTTATGTAATAAAATTGGAAATTTGGAACGAAATTTCAAAGATTTGGAAAAGGAAAATCAAAACCTGATTAAAACAAATAAAATTTAACAAAAGTAATAGACAAATTTAAATAAAATATCTAAAAATTGCTGAAAATCTAAAGGAAATATTAGTCGTTGGAAATTTTAAAATTTTTGATCTAACAAATACCCAATGTAATTTAATTGCTTAATTTCTTTAAATATTCCGCCAATTTCAATCTTCTTTCGATTTTTTAATTTAGATAAGGTATATGAAAGATTTAAGAATAACGCGCAGTCTAACTTATAAGGTCTTCCTTCAGTTATGAGCCAATTAGAAAATTTTTATTAAAAAACAGAAAAGCAAAATTTGTTTTTCCAAAGCAGTTGTTGGAATAATACTATCTCTAAACAAAAGCTTTAAAAATTTTCCTTTTTATAGAAATTTTGTTTTTACAACTCGTCTATTCTATTCTCTCTTACATTGTTAATAATTTTGGGAAACTTACAGAATTTTGTGTTACAAAGGTGATTTGAAAATTTTGACGATATTTAGGGTGTTTCTGAGTGAAGATGTTTTAAAGTTGCAAAACAATGTACTGAGTTTCTGAAATTTTTATTGATGTTGTGAGGCTCAATTGGATTTTCACAAAATGCATCTTAGTAGAAACTACCAAATTACAGGAGAATTTTCTCAAATTTATTATAAAATTACGAAACTGAAACAAAATTTTCAGTAACATGTATTTGTACGAAACTTCGGTTAATCAAAGCGTTAACTTGCTACAAGCTTGAGAATTTCCAGATACAAGTATCAGAATAAAACGACACTTTGTAAGAGAAAATCAGGAAATTCTTTCGTAAATCTACTAAAAAGTAACTGAATTATTTTTAAATATTTCAAAAACTAGCAAAATTTTAACATTGAATAAAATCATAAAATCCTAAATTCAGATATTTGGCGAAAGATTAAGTATTCTATACTAAAATACAAAATTCCGAATTCTAAATTCAGATACTTGACAAAAGATCAAATATTTTATTCTAAAATACAAATTTCAAATATGTCTAAATCTCAAAATTTCAAAAGGGATTACAAAAATGCTAAGTAATAAAATTCTAAAAAAGGAATACAAGAATCCTAAATTTATTCAAATTTTCTATGAATCAAAGAATCCAAATTCTAAATTTTTCTAAATCTCTAAATTTTAAATAGGATTGTAAAAATCCTATATTACAAAATTCTAAAAAGGATCACAAGAATTCTAAAATTAAACAACTTTTCTTTAAATGGATCAAAAGAATAAAAAATCTAAAAACTATCCAAATTCTGCCTTGCTACACCATTACCAAATGCCTTAGCAAATTGATCCAGAAAATAGCAGGAAGATTTAAGATGAGAAGAGTTAAAACCACTGCATTTCACCCTCAGTCTAATGGTTCTTTAGAATGCTCACGTCATGCAGTAGGCGAATTCCTAAAACAATATTCTCAAAAAGATTGCGACTGGAATCAGTGGGTAGAAATTGCTATATTCAATTATAATACGTGCATACATGAAGGCACGAAACATACACCTTTCGAAGTGGTTTTTGGTCGTTTAGCCAGATCACCTTCATGTGAACCACTCTGAGAAGACGATTTATTATCATCATATTAAGGGTACATAAAAGACTTGGTCACTCGCCTTACTGGTATAAGTACAATAGTGTATAACAATCTTGTAGAGGCTGAAACCCGGTCGAATGGCTACTATGGCAAAAATGAAAACTGCGCAAATTTTAAGGTGGGTGATTATGTCTTTTTGCTGACGGGACCAAAACCCAGTAAATTCGGGGATCATCATACTGGCCCTCATAAAATTTTTGAAGTAATAAACAAGAATAATGTAAAAATTCAATTCAAAGGGAGCAGCAAGATAGTCCATGCTAATAGATTGAATTAATAGACTGAATTAACTGCGAAGAAAAAATTAAAGGAAAAGCAAAGAAAAACCATTCAGAATATAAATAATAAAATTCATGTTCTGATTACAGATGTTGCTCAAAATCGCGTTCGCCTTGCTGGTCTAATGCACAACAGCGTTAGTTGGGTATAACTGCGGATGTCGAACACTAAATATAACAACAATATCACTCTTAGATGTGGGGCAATGTCAAGTACCATCGAATTCACTCAAAGTAACTAGAAGATACGTTCAATTGTTACAGGTTAACGAATTCATGGAGTCGAGCAATACAATGTAAATTTGAGGTACATCGGACAGTGTATCATTGGGGGATGTATTCGCATATTTCAATTGTAAAGCATGGCGAACGAGATTATATATACGATATAAGTAGAGAAGCTTGTTAAAAACTTCATACCACCGGAATCTTACAATTTGATAACCATGTAATAAGTGGAATTGAAATAAATAGCACAACTACTCACCCCATGCTTTATGCGGGTTATTTAGGTAACGATGGCAGGTGTAACGGAGCGGCATATTCAGATCCTTACGGAGATTGGGAATCTGTGGTTGTACATGGTACTTTAAAAATAACCTTACAGGAACAGAGTGCAAGAGTAAACCTTAATACTGATTTAATATATTTGCGCTCCGGTACACCTTGCACCCTCTCAGATGCAACATGAATAGACGTTGAGGGCGGACATACCTTTTGGAATACTATTCCTACGACTAATTGTAAATTCTATCAATATAGCATCCTGTATAAAGGCTACGCGAATAACGTGGAGGATTTAGTTAATAGTCGCATACAAACTATATATTTATTGGTGACAGAGGAAACGACTTTTGCATTAATAATTAAAAACGCAGTAAGCGTTAGCGGGTATACTGTATTATGCACTGAGCATTCTAAACTTCAAGTTTGTATACGTAGAAAAACACATAAAAAATCATATTAGGAATTTATACAGAGATGTCCTCCTACAACGATGCAATTTAGAAAGGGAAACATTGAAGAACGCACTGGCTATTGCTACACAATCATCGGACGAATTTGCTTACAATTTGATGAAGGGACCTGGATACATGGCAGTAACAGCCGGAGAGGTCGTACACATCATTAAGTGTATACACTGTCCAAACTACTAAACGAAGACTCCATGGCCAAGATTGTAGAAGCAACTGGAACAAGGCTCTGGGAAAAATTCATGACGTTTGGCACAGCTAGCGCAGGAATTATAGCAATTCTTGTAATCCTCCAAGTTATAAAAATGGTAATAGATATTATTATCAACGGATTTCTGTTACATCGTGTATACGGATGGTCAATCCACATGGCCGGAGCTGTTTGGGACTCGCTAACTCAATGCATCATTCAACTTAGAAGAACAACTAAACCTGCGCCGGCAAAACGATACAAATTGCAAAATGATATTGAACTCGGACAAATAGAGGTACAAGCAGAGTTACTGCCTAACCCAGCCTCAAGTATAACACAAAGCGATACTACATCAAACAATCAAGAAAGCGAGAGAGAAAATTTCATTAAAACTCATTAAACTGCGTAGTTAAGATAAGCGCAACGAACACTGTATGTGCTATTCCGTAAGATTTCTATTTTCGATGAGTCCAGAATCTATTTACTTTCGAAATTATTTAAAGGTAAATATCATGTTTACAAAAATAAAACTTTCCAATTCCTGACTTATGTTAAAATGCGAAATGTGCTATCACCAAATAAATCTAAGCATATAATATACATGTATATGCACATGTATATTAATATACACGTGCATTTACATGCATAGTAACGGACAATTTATAATTTTTAAACGATTTAAGTTGTTCAGTTGCGATCCAGCCTTTTCTAAACGTTTTTTCGAACCAAACGCTCAACATCGTTTACTCAAATTGTTTATCAACATATATTATTGAAATTGTCAAATATAATTGTTTATTGAAAATAATTATCAAAACTCATTTTAACGTTTATTCGAACCAAACGCTCAACATCCATCAGGTTGGTGTAGGTTCGAACCTTTAAAATTGTTTATTTACATGGATTATTCAAATTGTTAATTTCAATTGTTTATATAAGATATTGATCTAAACTCATCTAAACGTTTATTTGAACCAAACGCTCAACATCCATCAGTTTGGTGTAGGTTCGAACCTTTAAAATTGTTTATTCTATAACAGGTGACCTCCACTGAAACGTCAAAGAAAAAAAATGTATTTAACAAGGCGGACCCGAGGATTCGGGATTACTCTCGGTGTCACCGTCGTTACTCAGGCGGCTAGTATAATGAGCGCCTGGCGTATCCCGACGCCATATTTATAAAATGAAGAGACCCTAAAAGAAAAAAACTTAGCAAGCACAAAGAAAAAGCGAAGCCAAGCAGGGGTTCCGGCTAGGGTGATTTGAATTCGGGAGTTTGGATCAGGCTGGTTTAGATTTGGAGGTTAGCAAGGATTTAGCCTATCATTCTCTTGCAAAGCAAGATCGAGTAAAATGAGTCAACATTCAGAATAAAGTTAAATACATTGGTTTATTAAAAGATTTGCGGGCGGAGCCCTGGCTCCCTATAAAAAAAATAGTCAACAAGAAAAAAAAAGGATCAAAATTTTGTACGGCGCGCTTCGCCTATATTACAAAAGTGACGAAGTGGCTTTAAAAAAGCCTGAGAGTCGCTGGTGTCATTAAAGACGGAAGGGGGAAAAAGTTGACCGCGAACTAATTACAATGGCCAGGAATGTAGTCTTAGAGACTTACCGGGCTCCTGGCAGCGATCTCGCGCCTAACGGCGTCAAAGTTGAAATCCTCAGAGTCCAAGTAATGAAATAAAGACCAAAAGAAAATTGCGAGGCTGGACGCCTAACCTCTCCCGATCAACAACAGGAACAAGCTGCGCGCCGAAAGTGTCGTACAGTTTTATTATATCAGCTGGAAAGGCTGGCGCACGCGCATGGAGATAAGGTTTGCGCGGGCGACTCGTCTTCTGAGGACGACGGCGCCAGGCAACCAATAAGCTGAAGCGTCTACTGGTGAGCTTGCCCCATTGGATTAAAACGTAGAAGGGTGCGTTTAAATTACGTATAGTTTGTACTGCACAACACAGCAGTTACAAACGGCAATACGATTATGTATTATTATGTAATAATACAAATTATTTTATACATATGGTATGGCGATCCCAATTAAATGTGCGCTTTATGTCTTATGCATAAGAGCAGCGTCGTGACGGCGTTGGAATTTATGGGTTGCAGCACGTGGTTGGTTTTAGATGCGATGTCTGCCGGGTGATGCCCTCTGTGGCTTGCCTGGGAACCCCTCTGCGTGCGATGGTAACACGCCGACCTCCTAGGCGGCGAGTTTCAAGCTGGTGTTATTAAATGAAACAAACAAAAGAAGAAAATGGCCAGAAAGAAAATAAAATCAATTTTTCTAGAGCAGCTCTTATACTTTCCTTAGCATTACAAAATTTTATAAAAGAATGTTATCTTGGACTCGATCCTGTCGTTGTCGGTCGAGGTAAACAAATGCAACGTATTTGTTACATCCCGTAAAAATTAATAAAATTTAAAATCGCGCCTACAGTAAGGCAACCGGGCATACAACCAGGCGATTGACGGACGTAAATCACATCACTGCGATGATAACTACTTGTCGATAGGATAATTACCCGAAATCGACAAGGCATTTGAGTTGCATGAAATAAGAAAACTACCTTACCGTCGGTAATATAGAAAACCAAGCCAATAAACATTAATTATTTAACGAAAATAACAATAACACTCATTATTGTTAAGAACAGTCGTTAAATGATTAATAATAATAATCAAACACTAGCACATGATAATCAGCGATAACCAATAATGGATAATCAATCAATAACATCAATAACATTATTGGAGATCCGCAAACTAACTTAAATAATATCTCAGAATATAAACACTAAAAAAATCATGTATTTCATAAATACCATAAGAAAATAAACCAAGTTATAAAATAATAGATGAGTCAGTGCAATTATGACCTAGTACAATTGCACCGACCTGTCAACATATATATATTAAGAAACATAGCTGAAAAGACGAGAGAAAGATGTACCGCATAGAGCGTCAATGGACTTTGATCCCGATAGTATGACCTGCGTGTGAACTAGCGGCGAGTTCACGAGTTTACGCTACTGTCAGCAAGCATGGTCATCGACATTGCCGTCAGACGCGTGCCGATCAACAATTTATCATTGTACGTGCTGATCTACAAATCAGCAATGTACGTGCCGATCTACAAATTAGCAGGCACTCTCCCACTATAGACATAATCAATAATATATAAACCCCAGATTTACCTCTGGAGGTTGTCTTTTCGATAGTAGCTGTTCAGTCTTCAAGATCTTAACGTCGGTAATCACTCCGTCCGCAAGTCATACTGTCGGTGTCACGAATTGACCCTTCGATATTCGTAATTTTATCGCTATCTTATACAAGGATTACCTCGGTACTTGGTAAATATAATCCCTGGTCCTTAAGTGGTGCAAGTCCGGTGGTCGTGAATTAATAAGTGCCGTTAGATACGTGTATCGTCGTATTAAGTCGAGTTCTGAGAGTTAAATCTAGGGAAAACGAACTTAACCAGTGTTTAGCAAGCAAGTTGGATTGTCTGATACGCTTCCTGTACTACTTGACTAGCATTACTTTACTCCAGCCAGGATTATGCCGTTATCCAGCTATCAACAAGGAGAACTATACGACAAAACCCTTTCTCTTGCCTTCTCAAGCAAGGAAAAAGCGTAAGTTATATATATATAAGCATCTCAAAACTTATTATATTAACTATAACGCCAATTGTAGTGCGTGAGTTGTATACCTAGACATCTCAAAACCTAGTATATTAGCGTAAAACGTACACAATCAACCGCGGAAGTCACATATATAGGCATCTTAAAACCTGTATTTTTCACTTATAGACGCACACACTTAAACGCGGAAGTCACACATATAGGCATCTCAAAACCTGTATTATTCACTTATATAGACGCACACTTTTAATGCGGAAGTCACACATATAGGCATCTCAAAACCTGTATTATTCACTTATATAGACGCACACTTTTAATGCGTGCGTTACATATATAGGACTCTCAAAACCTGTATTATTGACTCATAAACGCATAAAATTCTTAACATTGCCTTCTCATCTTGAGAAGTAGTATAAGTCATACACATAAGCATCTCAAAACTTACTGTATATCTATCTTTTAATTAATAAAGCTTGTACACCGCAATATAATCAAATTTGTTATTACTGTGAACAACTCGAGCCGCATAGGTTTGACTAGTGACAGGATAAGGGAATCGAACACTCTATCTACTGGATCTATACATTTATTCAGGCGCATTGCGCCGACAAGCCATGCGGCCAAGATTGACAAAGCTGGTGTCTGTGAGGAGCGCCAGCGTCGAAGAAGCGCTGCTTCGCGGCGTTCGCGGACTCGCCGCCGACTCCTCCCTCGATGTTTTCTCCTACGGGCCGGCTGGGCCTCTTCTGCCTCCTCGTTACTCCTTATTGGGAGCTCGTCCTCTGATGGAGTTGGCCAATCCAGGGCCTCGTCCCGGAAGGAGGACAGCCACCTGACTAGTCGGTCCTCTGGGTCGCTTTCCTCGAGGTAGGTCATCATAGGCAAAGATATTATAAGCCTAGATGCGGTGCAGGCCTAGTTCCCCGCGAAGATTGTAGACGGCGCGTCCGGCGAAAATGTTCAGGTCCCCCCGTACACCTCTGCCCGCCGATTTGGCCTATCGAAGTAGTTCGCCAACTAAACCTTAGGAGCGCTGTCCACAACTCTCCCCGTACCCCTCAATCCTCTCGAATACCGACAAGCTTACATTTGCTTAAGCTGTATAAATTGAAAATATTCAAGTCCAGCGATAAAACGCAAGATATGATGTTGAACATTTGGGCGTATAATATGATGAGTTTGATTTTGAATTTTTTATTGATTTTAATATCAGAAGCTTATTGGTAGTCATTAAACATTAATTAATTAATTATAATATTAAATTATAATTAATTATTAAATATTATATTATAATTAAATATAATTTAATAATAAATTATTAAATTTTAATTAATAAATGAATAAATTTAAAAATCAAGTATTAAATTTTAATGAATAAATAAATTTTAATTTTAATCAATCATTTTAATAAATGAATATAAATAATATTTAAACATATATCCACATTAGACTCCCTTTCTACAAAGCTGAATTTCGGAATTATAAAAAATAACAAGGATTGTCTAGTTTGTATGTTGACTCTAATTTACAATCAGAATCAATTTCCTCAGCAAATAAGTACTTGTAATAATGTTTCTTCAAATTGAATTGAATTTATTGTTCATTATTTACATTTTTTCGTATTATGTACATAGAAATATATCCGGAACAGAATACAGGAGTACGTGAAAAAAATCCTGTACTGAAATAATACTGATTCATACCTATAAGTTTAAATGAATTTGGGTCAATATAATAGTAGACATGTTATCAAACATGTCACTTTGAAATTCCTAATTAAACTTTTGAAATTTTTTGTAAATTAAAAATATTCAGAACAAAATTAAGTATAACATTTTTAAATATAATTACAATTTTATTTAAAATTCATAATATTTTAATTCAATTTTTATCATTATACATACTATTTTCTTTAGGTACACGGAGAAACTCTTTATATCAACTTCTACTGTAGTATTTTTCAATTTAGGGAAAAACGTATCACTCTAAGACCTTTTGTCAAAAAAAATACTAAACTTTAGGAGAAAGATATGAAACTATAGCATAGTTCATAACAAATTTTAATATAATTCAGACTAAAGTTTCATATCATTCTTCTAAAGTTTAGTATTTTTTTTGACAAAAAGTCTTAGAGTGATACGTTTTTCACTAAATTGAAAAATACTTTAGTAAAAATTGATCGGAGCCCTTATTAGTGATTTTTATTAAAACCTGTTAAAACCTAAAAATACACAGAAAAAGTGGGAAGCTGAATTGAGATTTTCTTGGAATGAAATATTTTAGATTTGAAAAGACGCAGCTTTTTTACATGGAAAATATATTATATATTTGAAAACGAAAGGCTTGAATATACAACAATCCTAAAAACATTTTTTTCAAGAAAAATATTTCAAAGAAATTCTTTACGTGACATTTTTTGCACGGCAAATTGAGTATGTATTGTATGGGTGTAAAATACATGATTTATATTTCTTGGAATAAGTATACTTAGTAGACCCCAAAAACAAACTATTACAATTGTCATATAAAAAAGTTACGTCAATTTAACAACCGACTTTTTCTGTATATTTTCATAATTTAATAAAAAAACCCTGATGAGGGTTCCGATCTAAACTGAAATGTCAGATTGATATTAATTTTATCATTTATGGACCTCAAAGCAAATCTTTTCCAAAAATATACTACTATTAATTTCTACTTATATCTCAATATGGTATTCAAATTAATCGATTAATTATAAAAAAAATACAATAATAGAAAAATATTTTTTAAACCCTTTTACAGACAATTTCAAAACAGCATTTCAGAAGAGATATCAAAATATTGAAATAAGACGATAATCTTAGAAATTATAGACTTTTTTTACCTTTGTAAAAAACAAGATTCAGATATTTTTTCAACTTAAAATTTTCGCGTAAAATGTCTTATTTTTTTATTTAAATTTAAAAATTGTTGAACTTCAAATAAAATTATTTAAGCAAAGAAGTCGAGGCATATCAATTTTATTTTCTAAATTTGGAACGTTTATGACTTTATAGCTCCTCTTTATAGCTCTTAGACTTCCTTTTTTACAAAAAAATTATATACAGAGTATAGAACAAAACTTAAAATTATTAGCAACCATATCCCGCTCAAAAATGCAACAAATAGCATCTATGTGACAAATTTCATTATACAGAAATTCTCGATGAAATAATCAATGGGAAAAGTTCGTCAAAATATCTCTCTTTAAATATTCTACACTTAACATTACTTGATTGAAATTAAAACAATAGGAATAAATTAAGTTAAATTTATATTTAAGACCATTAATGTACTGAATAATAAACCAGCAATATTTTTATGAATTTTTTTCATTATTTTAATGGCAAGAAAGAAATATATATTATGTATTCGCAAAGAAAGACACTAACCAAAAAGAAAATTATTCAAACCATAGAAAATATGTTCTCGAAATTGGAAGTTCTGATATTTTGATATTGGAAGATATTGCGAGTTGTTTTATTAAATAATGAAAATATTTTGAGTTACGATGGAATAAATATAAGCATTGTTATTTATAAACCATATTTATACTTTCAGATAAAAAAATGCAGTAATATCGTATGAAATTTAATACTTCTATTTTTTACTCAATTTTTTTGATTTTTTAATTTAATTTCCCCGACACTCCAAGTTGATTAAAATTATTGTCAAAAGAATTTATTTACGTACTTTCATTTTTAAATTTTTACCAAACTTTATTAAATTTATAGTTGAGGAAAAGAATTTGCAAAATAAAATAAAGAGGGTATAGAAGTGGTTTGGATTATAATTATAATTATTTTAAAATAATTTATTAAATATACATGAATTGCAAGAATATATGGTGGGTTCCATGACAAATCGGACGGGTTCAGGACTCCATGTTTCCGATTTACTTGAAATTTCAAGGATTGATAGACTAACATAAATAATGAAGAAACCCAAAATTTGAGATTATTTCATGCATTATTTAAAAAGTTATGGGATAAACAAAACAAAAAAATGTTTTTGTTCTTTTTCAATTATTTTAAAACTGAAACTAGGAAAAATTCTGAAAAAAAACTACACAAACGTATCATTAGATGGCCGATGTAGCAGTATTTTTTGGGAAAATTTTTACTCCAAATTTAATGATAAAAAAAATGTTTTTTTCAAACAAACAAAATGTTCTATTACTATCTGCTTTTTCGAGAACGTTATTATCAAAAAGTGATGGTTAATTGTTTAATTATCGTTTTATACTCGTAACATATGAATAATGTAATGAGTTTTATGATTATTCATAAATTTTCAAAAAAATAATTTTTTCTATTATCATGAAAATAAATGTGTTCGTAAAAAAAACACGAACAAATTTTTTACGTCAGAAAGTATAAAGAGTGATTTTTTGAATTGTACGTTGATGAGAATGTGATAAATCGCAAGGACTCTGATTTTTCGTCAATATTATTGTCTTAGAGAGATTTTTGGAACCGGATGGTACCTGGAGGCCGTGAGAAGGAAGATTTTGCGAGTCATTCACCGATTTCTGGTAATTTTAACAATTAAGAAAGAACTCATAAATGCTAGGAGGAACAAATCTTATTATTTTCTATCCTTCTTCTAAAACTTCATCTTTTATAACTCTTATCCTGTATGTGTTGCAAAGGAGAGCATTTTTTTTGACATCTTTGAATTTATTGAGAAAATGCTCTGGGAATGCCCTTAAACTGCTTTCATTTGAATCTGCCAGTATAATCTATTAAGAGGAAAATGATTTTTAAGCTGAGGCTTGATAAATTATTTATAGATCAGCACGTGATGATATCACTATATTTCTATTTGTATCGAGAGTGAAAAATCACTTAATATTCACTTACGGTTTTTTTTGTATGGATTACAACAATATTTCCTTTTTTGTCGAATCATGTCAACTGCTCTTTGAAAATAAACTCTCGTGGATTTTTTACCAACTAATTTATTTTCATGATAATAAAAAAAATTATTTTTTTGATAATTTATGTATAATTTTAAAACTCATTACATTATTCATATGTTAAGAGTATAAAGCGGTAATTAAACAATTAATAATCACTTCCCATCACTTTTTGATAATAACGTTCTCGAAAAAGCAGATAGTAATAAAACATTAGTGGAAATTGCGCCCGACGCCGTCGATCGAAGATCGTGATTCCACGCGCATCACTTTACAAAAAAATTCATATTTCGCACAATTTTTGAGTGCGCACCTTAATTATATACCTTAAATTTGCGTAATACTTGCGGTTATCACTATGAATTTTTAAAGATTTTTCAAAGATGGCGTTTTTTCAAAAAATCAATTTGTTTGAAAAAAACATTTTTTTTATCATTAAATTTGGAGTAAAAATTTTCCCATAAAAAACTGCTACATCGGCCATCTAATGATACGTTTGTGTAATTTTTTTCAGAATTTTTCCTAGTTTCAGTTTTTAAATAATTGAAAAAAAAACAAAAATATTTTTTTTGTTCGTTTATCCCATAACTTTTTAAATAATGCTTGAAATAATCTCAAATTTTGGGTTTCTTCATTATTTATGTTAGTTTACCAATCCTTAAAATTTCAAGGAAATTGGAAACATGGAGTCCTGAACCCGTCCGATTTGCCATGGAACACGCCATATATAGATTTATGTAGATTTATTAGAACCGCTGTTACAGTAGCCGATAAAATACCCCCACCACCTATATTCTCTGCCTATATATGTAGGGGCACAGGCAGGCCTCATCAGTCCCTTTCAGTTCCTTCTTCGAGTCCCTTTGCGAGCATTGTACTTAAACCTTACTAAATAAAGAAAAAGGTGACATCATCTGACGCCACTCCCCTTTTAAAAACTTAAAGTACTTATTTTACCTGTAACATTTTTGGCGATCCTGCCAGGATCCTGCAAGTACTCTCGATTTCGAGATCCACGGAAACCAGAGGAAATCACATAGAGTGCAGGGTGCCTGAAAGTGAAAGACTTCTACGGAAGTCAAAAAGAAAAGGAACTCCGGATTTTGCTACGGCAACAACCCGTTAAAAGAGTAAGTAGGAACGATTAAAGATAGAGGAGGAACTAAGTACTCCCTATACTACGTAAAATTGTTTCCGAAAAACTATCAAAATTGTACGAGGCCCGTAATCAGGCGGAAGACGCATCTGCGTAGCAGCAGGAAACGACCCACCGAAGTGACACGGTACCGGATAAGCAGCAGTCTACGGACTCAACAGGCAGAGTCGGAAGATCAGAAGAATAAAATCACAGTAAGTGTTTTAAGAAGAAAATTAAAAATTGTACAACGCTTCTGAATCGATCCTGGGTCATAGAGTATAAATCCTCTTTGTGTACGTTGCACGGCAACTGTACTACGGTACAGGTGAGGTAAAGTTGTGACAGGATCGGGTTGGCTATACTCCTGGTGCTCCAGAGCACTGGCCATCCTTAATAAAATTCAACGAATTTACTTGAAAATCAGGACAAGTTTGCAGCAACTCGTGACTGCATTTTCTTGTATTAAACCAAGAAAATACTTAAAATTGTAACGTGACATTTTCACCCGAAACACAAATAACTAAGATAAGTACACGACTATACTGGTGTTTATTAATCATCGTAGCCCGGAAAATTACTGGACCGACTCCGATACGACAGATACTGACTCATCCTTCCTAAACCTTCCATACGTAACCGCTATCATGTCACGTGCCCAGTCTCCCACCCGAGGTCAATCCCCTCTCAATACTACGAATGAAGAGCTCTTAGCACGGGTTCTCAACCAGATGGAGGTCATGACCATCTCATTCAACACGCTAAAAAAGGAAAATGAGAACAGGATAGAAGAAAGAAGAAAGAAGAATGAACGCGAAATTGGCAATAGAAACTATCAAAACTCTTAACGGACAGGATGATATGGGAGTTGAAGACTTTGTAAAAACCATTAAAAAAGCTAAGTTTCGATGTAGTGAACCTGAAATATTATTAGACCTAATATTAGCAAAGAAAATAATTGGGAATGCCGAAAAAGCAATTAGATACATTCCTATTAATTCTTATGAAGATCTATTCATTGCATTACGACAAAATTTAAAACAGACAAACTCACTAGTGTCTCTAAAGTCTAAATTAGAAAGCTGTAAAGAATGAACGACAGAGACAGTACAAAACTTTACATTACGATTTAGACAAATTACAAATGAAATTTATTACCTAGTTCCATCTCAACATGTTAATCCTACAAAGAGGAGATTAAAAATTGAATTAGAAGAAGAAGAAGCAGTCAACAGATATATGCTAAATTTACGGTGAGAAATAGGAATGCAAGTTAGATTATTAAAACCAGCAACGATTAGTGAAGCACAATCACACGCAATAGAGACAGAAACATGGTTATTGCATCAAGAATTTTAAGCCCCTCAAAACGGTTAAAGACGTACAATCCTTTTTAGGACTAGCCGGATATTACAGAAAGTTTATTAAAAACTTCTCTACAATTGCAAGACCATTGACAAAATTAACACAAAAAGAAACCATCTTTGATTGGACACCAGATTGTGAAAAAGGTTTTTACGACCTGAAACACGCATTGATATCCGCACCTGTATTAAAATTCCCAGACTTCTCTAAACAATTTGTACTAACAACAGACGCATCCAATGTTGGATTAGGAGCAGTACTCAGCCAAGACGGACATCCGTGTTTATTTATATCACGTACTCTGAATAAAGCGGAAGAAAAATATACAACCTCTGAAAAGGAACTATTAGCCATAGTATGGGCTATGAAATGTTTGAGACAATACTTATTAGGAAAGAAATTCAAAATCCAAACAGACCATACAGCTTTGGTATGGCTACACAACGTAAAAGACCCAAGTTCTAGACTTTTAAGATGGAGACTCAGAATGGAAGAGTACGAGTATGAAATCGAATACGTAAAAGGGAAAGAAAACAAGGTAGCAGATTGCCTTTCCCGACTGTTCCCCATAACTAAGAATACCTTAAGAGAAGCTATGAAAGATGCAGGAATTCAATCTGAAGATGAAGACAACGATTTAGAATCATTACTACCAGACATAGAAACATTTGACAAACCTAGAATTACAAAGGAAGAAGTATTAATAAAAAAGATTAAATTACCGGAAAGAAGGATGCGAGAACCTTCAGAAGACTTGACCACTGAAACAGAAGGAGAACCAGAGCAAACACCTAAAAAAAAGGAAGATTTATACACTGACTTCATAAATTGGCGATTACAACCAGTCACAGGAAAAGTAAAACCAAACGCCATAGGAAAACTTTGGAAGAGCGTCAGCAAGGACGAATTGCCTCTCTTCAATGACGAAGAATGGTTATACAAAATTAGTTGGTTCATCGAAGACGTCATTAATAAAAAATTATCAATCATTAGATTAGCCTTTGGAGACCCACTACTGACACCATTAGAAAAGGAAATACTCCAGGAAATAGTTGAGTTTCTATCAAATTATTATCCTGACAAAAACTTTCACATATGTTTTTCTAACGCTAGAGAACTAACAAAAGAGGAAAAGAAACAAATTATTAAAGAAGCACACCGAGATCACATGGGAGAACAAAACACAATCGATAAAGCAAAAAGAATTGGAGTTTGGACCAATATGGAAATCGGTACATCTTGAGCATTCAAGACCGATTAACAAGATATACTGTTCTAATACCACTGGAAAACGAAACGTCAACTTCAATAGTAAATGCATTAATAGAAAACTACATATACATTTATGGCTCACCAAAAACAATACTCACTGATCAAGGAGCAAACTTTTTATCAGAACTGGTAACTCAGTTTGAACAAGCATTAAAGATAAAACATATTAAGACAACATCCTTCCACCCACAATCCAATGGGAATATAGAAAGAATGCATTCAACGTTAGGAAATCTGATCAAAACCAGTATAAATGAAAATAACAATGAATGGGACGAGAACGTTAAATTTATATCATTTGCAATAAATTCAACAACTAACCAAACTACAGGATACACACCCTTTAAATTAACCTTTGGAAGATTACCAAATATACCTTCTGAAGTAGAAAATTCACCCAACCTAACTTACCAAGACCTTATAAGAAAATGGAAAAGGAAGCATGAGGAAAATTTACAAAAGGCAAAGGAAAGGATTCAAGTAGAACTAGAGAAAACTAAAAAGAGGTTAGACGAAGGAATAACTAGAACACACCCACTATATAAAACAGGAGATTTAGTTAAGATATTGAACAACACAAAAACAAATAAACTAGAACAATATTGGAAAGGTCCTTATGAAGTAATCGACTATTTGAACAATAATAATTTAAGAATTAGGAATAAAGAAAAAATATTACGGGTCCACATAGATCAATGCATGCCGCATTTTGCAGATGTGGAAGACAGTGATGACAACAGTCCTGGCCCTAGCGACGGTCAACGCTAACTATACATTGACGCCCATCACCAGTAATGTGATCATAGAAGACATCGCTAAAGTTCACCTATTTCATGAAACAAGGATCTAATGAGCAATCAAAATCTCGAAAGGGAAATGGCCAGAAATCTGAGCAATGGATTGAACGCCGTATCAAGAGATAGTTTTGTCAACAGCAAACTATTAATTGCCGCAATTATGATCGATGAGACCAGCGAGGATATTGATACTGCCATAAACTCCATTAACGATGGTAAGCATGGAATCATACACCCTCAAATTCTAACACCAGCTATGCTGAAAGAGACACTAAAAGAATTCGAAACTACACAAAGGACAAGGTACCATTTTGACACTGAAGAAAGCAATTACCAACATATAATTGGTATTAGCCAGCTATCTGTAGCAATAGTAAAGGGACATTTCACCTACATTCTCAAGATACCAATTTTAGAACAAGAGGAGGGAACCATAAAACATATCCTACCTATTCCTCACCTAATCCAAAATTTATACTTTAGTATTATCCCAGACCATGACTACGTTATTAAATACAGAGACTCGTACGTACCAATTGACAAAGACGCAATTAATAAATGTACTGTAATAGACGAGTACAAAATTTGTGAACGAAATCAACCTAATGTCAGACTAACAACTAGTGATACTTGCGAAGCAACTATCTTTAAAAGATACGAAGAAACGAAATGTAAATCTTCGCCTTTCGTGCTCCATAAAGAAACATTTGTACCAACAACCAATGGTTACCTGGTAATACCTTTAAGACAGACTAGTTTGGACATAAGTTGTGAGAACAGAATAACGAACGAAATTATTAAACAACCAACTTTGTTAACGGGATTTAACTGTAAAGTTTATAACGATCAAGACATATTATACTTAAAGGAAAATAAAAAACAATCTTTTAGAGAAGAGTTCAATATAACTTATCCTATAAAATATCCCAGGGAAGACTTGTTAGCCCTAGAGAACAAATTGATTCAGTTACCAAAATTAATAGATAACCATGAATTACAGCAAGCTAGACTTAGCTTAAACGATGCCGAGTCAATGATAAACTCTATAGCAATTGATCGACGTACCAAAACCTGGCAGAAGATAGCTTCTGGCTGGGCAAAATAATACACATTCTTCCAACATCTTATTATTAAAGCACTTTTTATAATAATAGTAGACTAATGAAAAAAAATTGTTATTTGCTAATAAACCTCTAACACGGTTTACTGCTGAAATTTTTGCAAAATATTTTGCGAATTTTGGTTGTTGCGAAAAAACGAAATTTTTATATGCATTCTGAACAAATGGTTGATTGTGATTATTTGCAAGTCAAAATAGTGTTGCGAAAAATATCTTTTCGTATTCTTGAATATTTTTCGAATATACAGGTGTGACGTCTTGGTCACTTACCCTTTATTATTATATTTAATTTGTTCTCCTCGTTTAGAACGATAGAGAAATCCAGAGGATTTCTTAACCGAAACTGCGTGAGGGAAGCCAACAACAAATAATTACTCAAATATTTTACAATGATCCACTTTATTCAATGAGGCTTTTTCATATTTAAATATAAATCGTGTGTGGGAGATTGAGAGAGAGCGAGCGAGAGAGAGAGAGAGAGAGAGAGAGAGAGAGAGAGAGAGAGAGAGAGAGAGAGAGAGAGAGAGAGAGGGGGGGTAAACTAATTTCTAAATACAAATTCCTTCCTTGCTAATTATTGAAAGGACTTACTTGTTGAAGGATCCTCTCAGGAACCATTGATAATCCGAAATTTGTCCTCACTGATAATCCAAACTTGTGACCGGTATGCTCCGATACTTGAAGATACTTGGGGAGTATTATAAAGTTGCCGAACTGAACAATTGGGACTTGAAGAATTTAATACTGAAGACGGGTCGTTGACACTTGATGACAAAGAGTACTGGTCGAGGACTGAAGAAGACACTGCCGAGTGCCGGGCGATGGTTGAAGAGACACTGGAGAACTTGTTGGTAGCCGAGTGCCGGGCGAAGATTGAAGAAGACACTGACTTTTGCCCATTGGCAGCTAGTTTTATAGGCCCTCATCTGGGGCGAAAATCCCCTCTATTACGAGTCACGAACAATACGTTCACGTGTTTTCCAAGAATTGTTTTGTTAAATGCTAGTTCTGAGTTCGGTGCGTGCCAAACTTGTCGTTTCCGGTGGTCAGGTTTGCCATATTAGGAAAAGATCTAGAGCAGTACTCCTACTCTTTGGTTTCTCCGATTTTCCTTCTTTCCGTAGCGGCAGACCCCCCGCTTAATCTTCTACCTGTGCCTACCAGTCTGGGAGGTTTGTTGACTTAACACGGCGAGACATGAAAAATACCCTCAAATTGTCCTTCAGTTAGTTTACTTCTTGAAATTTTAATGAACACAAATGATAAGGAAAGCTCGTAAATTAAATAATTGATTAACTTGGATTTCTGGATAACAAACAATTTTTAGCAGCTATTTTGCATTACATTACTTACATTTTCGTTACATTTCTTTATGAAGTTTTGCCCGTTAAAAATTTAGTCCGTTCAAAAACTGTTCGTTTTAAATCAAAGTGATATATAATATGTAAATTGGTTTTCCTACAAAAATATATTTTTTTGCCATCGAGTTTGTACAAATATAGACGGTTAATTGTACTTTCATAGCAATTCATACTCCATAAGTGGCTGAATATTTGCCAAGCATACATATTTTTTTCAATTATAAATTTTTCATCATCGCATTTATTTTCGCAACACTATTTCGACTTGCAAATAATCACAATCATCCATTTGTTCAGAATGCATGTAAAAATTTCGATTTTTCGCAACAACCAAAATTCGCAAAATATTTTGCAAAAATTTCAGCAGTAAACCGTGTTAGAGATTTATTAGCAAATCACAAATTTTTTTCATTAGTCTACTATTATTATAAAAAGTGCTTTAATAATAAGATGTTGTAAGAATGTGTATTTTGACTGAGTAATTACGCTCAGCGGCTGATAGGGAGCGGCTGGCGTAAGCGATTACGCGCTCTACGCCTTCTATCGTCTGGGTCAGTACTGCTCCATCTCCAGTGGAGCTTGCGTCCGTTTGTAAAGTGAACGGATGCGCAAAGTCTGGGCGAGCAACTACTTGCGCTGTAGTTAAGGTGGTTTTAATTGCCTCAAATGCAGCCTCCTGCTCTGCCTGCCAATCAAAGGTCTGCGTTTTCTTCAACAACCGGAAGAAGGGCTCTGCTACGGTCGCAAAGTTCGTTATAAAACGCCGATACCCACCTGCCGAGCCTAGAAAACTCGGAAGTTTACGAATATTCTTATACCTCTTTTAACCATTTGAGGTGATCTTCGAAGGTTTCGCTCACTATTATAACGTCGCCTAAATAGGCGAACGCATAAGGTTCCAATTCCGGGCCAATGACTTTATCGATTAAACGCTGGAACTTCGCAGGGGCGTTGGCAAGTCCAAAAGGCATACGAGTAAATTGGAAAAGACCGCGTCCTGATACCGTGAACGCGGTGAGTTCCTTACTCTTCTCATCTAATGGTACCTGATGGAAAGCCTGGTCCAGGTTAATCGTGCTAATATAATAAGCTCTCTGGAGTTTATCCAAAATGTTCGTCACTGGCGGAAGAGGATAAGCGTCCTTTTTAGTGACTCGGCTTATTTCCCTGAAGTCTATGCACAAACGATAAGTACCATTCGACTTCCTTGCCATAAGAACCGGTGAGGACCAAGCACTATTAGACGGCTCAACTAATTTTTGTTCAATTAGTTTGTCCATCAGCTTGTTCATCTCGTCCATCACAGCAGGATACCGAACATGGTACTTCTGCTTGATGGGCGGATGGTCACCCACATCAATGGTATGTTTGGCAAGGTGGGTAGCACCCAGTTCCTTTTTTGAAACCTTTAGCTCGTGCTTAATAAAATTCTCTACCAGAGCCATTTGTGTCTTGGTGAGTTCCTTAATCACGGCGCACCCATCGTCGTCTATCCGCGCCAAGTTGGACAATAAGTCTATAGTGGCTGTGCGGTAAACTTCGTCGTCGTAGGCCATACGGATAACGTTGGCGTTGCCATCCACAATTAATCTAAATTGTCGAATGGCATCCATGTCCAGAACACATTGGTACTTAAAATTCGGCACCACTTTGTATTCTACACATTTATGGACGACATCTAGTGCTAGGGTGCTTGCTTAACTACAGAGGGTTTAATTTCTTGGTTAAATTCTGCGGCTAATTCTATCCCCTCTTTACCCAGAATGGATTTAGTGGAACCCGAGTCCACTAGCGCGTCGAGTTCTCTGTCGGCGATTTTTAATTTTATGAAAAATCGTGTACCTTGTTCATAGTATTTTAAGGCTGCGCAATCGTTTTTCGAGAACTTATCGGAATCGAGATATACGCGTGATTCGCCAGGCGACATAAGCGCCCCCTCCCGTTCCGGCGCAGGGGGTGGTTTGTAATCGCGGATGGTTGCCCATTCCGCCTCCCGGTCTTTACCCAGCTGCGCGAGTTCCTCGAAATCGGCTATATCTTTGTGTTTTATTACGTGCCTAAATTCCGGTCTCAACCCCCTATGAGCATTATCTAACTGCTCTTCGACCGAGTATAGACCGTCCAACTTGTCGTATAGACCCAAAAGACAAGTCAGATAATCTTCGAGTTTCTCTTTCGCGCCTTGAGTGCGCACGCAGATTTGGTCTCTTACGCGGCGGTCGAAATTATCGTAGCCAAATCGACTTCTGAAGGCCGTTCTAAATGTGGACCATGATGTCCATTGCGACTTCTTAAGCCGATACCATTGTAAGGCGACACCTGACAACAACAATGAGAGTGCGCTAATTAAGTCTATATCCGAGAGTGGAGAATAAATTCTGCACGCAGTCGCGCCTAAAATGTTCGAAAAGTCAGGTGGTTTTTGAGATACCGTCTGATTATCGCGTATTTGCGGTTGTGACGCGTCCAGTGTGTCATCTGCTTCCCACGGTATATTATTGACGCCTGCTCTCTTTTTAATGTATTGAACTACGCGATCTCTTAAAATTGGTACCACCCCCGCTGCATTTATATTAAATGCATTCGCGAGTCTACTCAGTTCTGTTTCGCCCAGTGTATATACCCACGATTCGGTTGCGTTTGAATCCATTATCGAGCTATTAGAAATTATCAATAAGCAAATAATTTCATTAAGTTAAAATAATTTTTTTTAATTAATAATAATTAATAATTTAAATCAATTAATCAATAATAAATTCAGGCAATCCAGGAGAAATAAAAGATCAGACGAAAGTTTTATATAATCTAAGTATTTCCTCGCGCTGTGGTGTCAAGTGACAGTTCAGCTACTAGAGAAGGACCGCAATAGTACGAGAATGACCGAGCGTAGTCACGAAGTCTAAGCGCGCATCGACGAATCGAGGCATGAAGCCAAGATGGCGAGAACTAAAATTTACCGCTCCATAATAACGTCGGTTCTCGCGAGGCACGAACGCGAGCGAAGATGTACGGAGTTTGTCGAGCCGTCGAGCTAGGTAAGATGGCGAAAACTGAGAGAGACCGTCAGCTAGCAGGCTGAAACCGCGTCACGCGAGATGAGCCGAGCTGTCACGAGTAGTACCGAAGGTGGTCAAGCGTCGTACGCTGTGTACGCAGGCTAAGTCGAATGACAGGTGCAAGAGAATTACTTTAATTCTCTCGAACGTTTTACTCGATTTTTATGCTTTTCAGGTTCCTATTCATTATCCAAATTTTTGGAATGGTCTCATAAATAGTTCTACTATTTAATGAGGCTAATTAGGATACATGACGAACGTGATTTTAATTGAAAAATAATTTAAATCGACCGAGCTGTCAACCGAACAGCTGTATAAACGCACTGCCGGAAAAATACAGGCAAACACTTCACTCGCGTACACGATTTTTCGCGACCTAACACCGCCTACCCGCACTTTTAGCTAATGTTGTAGCTTTATAGTGCAGAGCACTTTTATTCTTGTATAGCCCTTTGGCGCTTTTGTTCTTGTATAGCGCTTTAGCGCTTGAAAAAAAATACAAGATATAAAATGTTATACATATAAAATTCAAAGGAAAAAGAAATAACAATTTCTAAATAACTTAAAATTAAAAATTTGAGTTTTTGTTCATTTGAGTTTTAATCAGGTAAATAATTGATAATTCACCAGAATGTGGAGCTTCCCTATATACAAAAGGGAGCTTGTGGGAAAAGTAAGTAGAATTTTTATCCCGATGATCCGATCTCCTTTTAGCCGTTGGGCGCCATTTATAACGGGTGACCCCCGCTGAAACGTCAAAGAAAACAAAATGGATTTAACAAGGCGGACCCGAGGATTCTGGATTACTCCCGTTGTCAACGTCGTTATTTAGAAGGCTAGTATAATGAGCGCCTGGCGTCTCCCGACGCCATATTTATAAAATGAAGAGACCCTGAGAATATAAAAACTTAGCATGCAAAAATAAAAAGCGAAGCTAAGCAGGGGTTTCGGCTAGGGTAATTATGGATTCGGGAGTTCGGATCAGGCTTGTTTTAAATTGGAGGTTAGGAAGGATTTAGCCTACCATTCTCTTGCAAAGCAAGATCAAGTAAAATAAGCCAACATTCAGAATAAAGTTAAATACATTGGTTTCTTAAAAGAATTGCGGGCGGAGCCCTGGCTCGATATAAACAAAATAGTCAACAAGAAAAAAAAAGGATCAAAATTTTGTACGGCGTGCTTCGCCTGTATTACAAAAGTGACGAAGTGGCTCTAAGAAAGCCTGAGAGTCGCTGGTGTCATTAAAGACGGAAGGGCGAAAAAGTTGACCGCGAACTAATTACAATGGCTCGGAATGTAGTCTTAGAGACTTAACGGGCTCCTGGCAGCGATCTCGCGCCTAACGGCGTCCAAGTTGGAATCCTCAGAGACCATGTGTTACATCCCGGTAACATTAAATTTTTAAATTTTCATTATTGCCCCTGTATATGAGCAATACTTCATACATGGAAGTGAATAATTAGTTATACTCTTTAATTATTATTACTACCTAGGCCGGGTAACTATTCTGCAGAGGTAAGTTAATGCACTACCTCACATCGATAGATCGGTTCAACACTTGGTAACAAGTGATAAAGAAGAGTATCGCTCGGTCTATATGGTAATTACCCACGCGGTAATGAGTCAGTGAGTCACACCGCGCATCGATAATATAGCAATGCGGCGTTCGTAATCTAGTGAGACGGCAACATGTAACTGGCATGGCGCTATTAACATTGATTCATTATTGCCTTAATTAATAAGTAGTATACCATCCTTGCTAGTTACTAAGCATAAAATTATTATTGATATAAATAACAATTAATAATAATTTAGTGTTTGAGCTTAAGATAAGTAAATACTGGTATTGGCACACTGGTATTTATTCGTCACTTAGATATAAGCACAGGCAAAAGAAGGAAAAGAAGGGATGCAAAGCAAAGATAAATTCACCCTTGATTGAGACCGTAAGTCGGAAATTAGAGGGAGTCGCGAACTTTGCAACGAACGTGACTTCAATCGATTTTACAATGAACGTGACTTCCATCACTTTTGCAACAGACGTGACTTCCATCAATTTTGCGCGAATCCATTTCCACTTCAGTCACTATTGGGAAATCAATAGTATATATACCCCAGATTTACCTCTGGTGGTTTGTCATCAAGTTCCGAGCAGTTGTACGGTTATTAGGTTCGGAGCGGTAATTCAACATCGTGAGCAGACCCTTCGATAAACGTAAGTCTCAGTGGCTTTCTATGAGCAATTCTACATTCGGTACTTGGTAAATAAAATCCTTGGTCCTCAAGTGGTGCAAGTCCGGAAACCGTCGTGCTAAATAGTTCCTTTGGATTACGTGTATCACCGTATTTAGTCGTGTCGGTTAATAGGGATTCATTTCTGAAATCGGGACGAACTAACCTATCTTGTTAACAAGTGCATGTTTGATCCATTCCTCGCGTACTTAGCAAGATACGTAAGCGGATAATTGATCACATCAGTTTCTGGTGGACTTGCATCCCTTACACCATACCTCCTGCAAGATTTATCGTTGTTTTGCTACTTCACGGAGACTCAAACGAAACCCAACTATCCTGCAAGGATTTGTGCCGTTGACTTGCAATAATAGGAGTAAAAAACGACAATTCTCTCTTTTTCCCTCTAATCCAAGAGGTAGACAAGTAAGTTAACACCTAAGTATCATTATGTGTGAAACTTATGCAAAATCCTATTTATTTATAATAAATTATCTCATATATTCATAAATTCAGTGTTTTATTATCATTGTGAACAACTTAGGGCCCATAGACCTGACAAGTGACAACGTACCCACAAACAAAAATAAATTATCAGGCCTTACCAACCTGATATAATCAGCTAACCGCCTCCCTTACATCCAAAATCCAAACTACCCTCGCCTCTTGCTCGTGACGGAACAGCTCATTTGGTGGCAGCGGTGGGATTGTCACTTTTGTTGTCACAATTGATAATAATTTAAAAATTATTTAATTCAAGCTATTCAAGATTATATGTGCAATTTATTTCGAATAAAAATTGTGTATATAAAAGCTTCAAAATTTAGGAATTTTCCAAATTACAAAATTATAAGTTTAGTAGAAATAATTAGATAAGATATTTCTACTTGTCAAAATTTAAATATTTGGAATTAAATCTTGAAATAAATTATTTTATTTTAAGCGTTGGTATACTTCGCGTGATCGCAAGCTCTGCCATCGTTAATAACATCGTCCAATTACCCCGAATAAACCTTGCATGTATTCTTTGTAGCAAGATTATGCAAGTGAAGGGTTTAAAAACTATAGAAAAATTATATCATGATTTATTGACTTGAATTCATTTAAAATTCAGAGCTTTTTCTACTTCAAGTTTACGCAGGGATTGTGTTTAAACATTACCTGAATAAACTTACGGTATTAAAGCATTGAATATTTAAACTGAAAATATTAAAATTATCCGAATTTCTGAAAGTACTAAAATTACACAAGGTTTTGAGCTTGAGCCTGGCTTGTCTAATTTTGTACTACTGAAATTATCAAATTGTTAACTAAGTTTGAATTTAAGTTTAAAACAAAACAAGAACAGCACACGAGAGTATAAGTCCTATTCAGATTCGTTGAACGGTTATCATCGATTACGATCGACTGGGTAAGGCAAAGTTCGAAGTGTTTGCATTGTAATTGTTTATAACTTTCATTTTAACTTTGTTAACTAACAGAATATTTTTGATTGCAAAGATTTCCAAGAGTCTGTGCTTGAGTCTAGCTTGTCCAATCCTGCATCTCTAAAATTTTGTGACATTAAACAAATTTTTTTTGTTTATTAACAATAAACATTTTCTGTGATTTTAAAAAGTAATTAAGGGTTTGTGCTTGAGTCTGGCTTAATTAATTTTGTATCACCGAAAACGCAAGTTGTTAATACACATAATCAAATTATAAATTCAACTATTGCAAAAAATTGCTCAGGAATTCACGGTCGCGGCTGGCCTGACCCGCCTTATATCACTGAAAACATATAAACCAAGGTTAAAGGCTGCAGCGACTGCGCGCATCACAGCAAGAATTTACAGTGCAGTAATAGCTAGGATAAATCATTGACAATAGTAATTCAAAAATTAAAATTACCGCATTCATTTAATAATAAGCAAATGCGGACGAATAAATAAAGAAATTTAGCAACAAATAAAATTTTCTAAATTAGCAATTAAAAATAAAATTCAAAGTAACTACGATATTACAGTATATAATAATAATAATTGGTTTCTAATAGTCTTTTAAATTCAACACTTTGAACAGATTTTCATACAAAAACGATAAAGGATCAATTTCAATATTACAACAGCTTATTCAAACTTCGAACCTTTTTACAGCCTTAAACAGTCAAAAACCGCGACCATACGGTCAGGGCAACAAAGAAAGAAGAAGTTAAGGTCCACAGAATAATTTATCAAAATTTAAAAAATCAAAAAATTCTCAATTTTACTCACAAAAGGACAAAATTTAGGGACATTGATATAAAGTATTATATATCTTGACTAATTTAACAGTTAATTTTTCACTACCATTACAAAAATTGCATGGCACATAAAAACTCACACATTGTGTTTAAACACGATTCAAACACTATAATCTCAGTCTATTCCGAATTATTAAAAAACAAAGTAGGCGACTTTTTATATGATCCAAAATTGAGTATTAATTTAATCCAGAAAACAGAATTAGCCTCCTTTGATAATATCAATCATCTCAAAATTTACATTATTCACAACACCACCCTTACAACAAGTGGTGTAGTAAAAATTCCCATATTAAAGCAAGAAATCGAATTTAACATTATAAATCCAGAAATAGGTACAGGCATATCCGGAGTAATTGGAAAATCGTTTCCAACTCTTTTCAAAATAAATATTTAGACATATATATATTTATAGACAATATATTTAGACAGTATATATTTAGACAAAGTCTAAATATTTCTTAGGAAATTACAATATTGGAAATAACTATAATCATTACAATAAAAATTTTATATAGGGCAACTTAAGTCTGGAAGGACTAATTTCTAGTTTCGAAAACAAATTTTGACATTACACTTCCAATTTAAATATCGAATAATAAACGAACAAAAAAAAAGAGAAAGGTGAGATAGCATCTATAAATTATTTTAAGAATAAAACAACAACAAATTTTTTTGGAAAAACCTAATTCAGGATTTTCTTTGGAAAAGTCGGTTTTCTAGCAATAATCGAATTGAGGTATTAGATACTAAATTTGTAATAATTATTTTGCACATAATAAACGCTCAGAACTTCCGTTTTCTAGAAAAACTAGATTCTAGGAATCTTATTCAACTTTCCGAATAACTATAAAATCCAGATGCCTCACGACAGCAAGGGGTGATGAATATACCCACCTTTAACGGAGAAAATATGCCAGTTAGAGACTTTATTAAAGATGTGTTAAACGGAGAATCCAGTGTACCTGCAAATTGCGAAAGGCAGTACATAATGGCGGTACTAGCGCGATTAAAGGGTGCTGCAAGATATAGTACTCACGGAAAAACATTTTCCTAAATAACTGATTTAATACAACATCTTAAACAGCGTTTTGCCCCCCACAAAATTTACTCGTGGTATTTGCCAATAGTGCCTAATTACCCAAGTAACTACGTACCCCCATTTCAATACCCACCTTATTTACCCTATCAACCTTATCCGTACTATCCAGGTACGCACACATCAAAAAACCCTTACCCCAATCACAATTACCCATATAAAGGAACTAATTTACCCCCGAGAGCACAATCACCCGCTCCAGCTAATAAAAGTGATTTAAACTTCGACTCCGCTCGCCGAACAGACGCGACGACGAGTGTGGAGAAGACAGAGCGTCAGACCAGCGTGAGATTTCTCAAGAAGCAAGAAAAATCTTCTGTACCAAACTCAGTCGAGAATCCCCAGTAGTAGAGCTTTTGTCGAATGAACTTTTACAGTCAAAGGCAAGGTTTTTAGTGGACACAGGTGCGGACATAAATGTTATTAAATTAGATGCTTTAGATGAGGATCTACTGGTCAATGAGAATGAAGCAATAGAAATCACAGGAATTACACAAAGTCGAATTTCAACCATAGGTAGAGTAAACATCGAATTAATGAAATCTAGAATCACTTTTCATGTTGTACATTCTAATTTCCCAATAAGCACAGATGGAATACTAGGTCGAGAATATCTTCGACAAGAAAAAGTAGAAATATCATTTTGGCATAACACCATTGTGACGCATTCCAAGCCCACAAAACCTATACCGTTCATAGACAATGAATCTAGGGTAGCTTTAGAGAATACCACGGATTACAAAGGACCTCTACTAGGACCAATCAAGGTAATAGCCGGGACTCGACAAGCTATTCCAATAGCAGTGATAAATTCAGAAATAAAGGAAGGGTACTTACCCTTCATAAAAACTACAGAGGGCGTGCTAGTAGGCGAAGCAGCCGCAACCAACTTGAATGGAATTTGCCATGTATTCGCTATTAACACTACAGATAATGACCTTGAAATAAAACTACCCCCACAAGAAATCATCCCCTTTGAATATGACAAATTTCCAGAAGAACATTTCGACGATTATTCTGCAAACGAAGAGTGTTCACCCCCAGTAAACAAGGCTGAAGAAGTGATAAAACACCTTCGTCTAGATCCTTTGAACCCCGAGGAAAAATAACACGTACTGGAGATAATTAGGGAATTTCCTGAAAATTTTTACCTACCAGGAGAACCCCTAACCCCCACTCATTTAGTACAACACAAAATTCACACCCTGGACGACGTACCTATTAACACCAGACCATACCGATTTTCACCCTCTCAAAGGGAAGAAGTTGAGAGAGTAATACACAAAATGAAGACAGAAGGAGCAATTCAAAATTCAAAATCTCTTTATAATTCACCCTTTCTGATTATACCTAAGAAAATAGACGCCAAAGGAAAAAAGAAATGGAGAATAGTAATTGACTTTCGGCTCTTGAATAAAAAAACAATTGGGGATGCATACCCATTGCCAAATATTGCAGATATTTTAGATCATTTAGGTACTACACAATACTTCTCTATTTTTGATCTAGCCAGTGGTTTTCATCAAATAGAGCTAGACCCAAATGATAGACAAAAAACAGCATTTTTATCATTAAATGGACATTATGAGTACGTCAGAATCCCCATGGGATTGAAAAATTCACCGGCTACTTTCCAGCGTCTAATGGACCAAGTTCTATTAGGGCTACAGGGGACAGAATTATTTGTCTCTCTGGACTACATAGTAATATACGCTAAAGACTTAGGAGATCACGGAAAAAGGTAAGACGTCTTCTCAAACAACTGAAAGAAGCTAACCTGTCACTACAACCGGAAAAGTGCGAATTTCTTTTCAAAGAAATAGCAAATTTAGGGCATATAATTACAGACAAAGGAGTAAAGCCAGATCCTAAAAAGTTCGAGGCTGTTCAAGATTTTCCCAGACCAAAAACACCAAGAAACATAAAACAATTCCTAGGACTAGCTGGATATTACCGAAGATTCATTAAGGACTTCTCAGCAAGAGCAAAGCCTCTATCAAATTTAATAAAAAAGGAAGTGTTATTTGAATGGGGACCGGAGGAAGAGAAGAGCTTTAAGGATCTACGACAGGCTCTGTGTGAAAGCCCCATATTACAATACCCTGATTTTCAAAAACCCTTTACAGTAACCACTGATGCCTCAGATTATGCCATAGGAGCCGCTCTGAGCCAAGAAAAGGATGGAATGGATCTCCCTGTAGCATATATGTCGAGAGTGTTAGTTGGACCTGAATTAAATTATTCCACAACGGAGAAGGAATGCCTTGCAGTTCTTTACGCGGTACAACAATTTCGACCCCACATTTACGGAAGAAAATTTACCCTTATGAGCGACCATGAACCCTTCAGGTGGATAGATTCTGTAAAAGATCCAGGCCAAAGACTAATTCGCTGGAGAATAAAATTAAGAGACTATGAATATGGATTTAAATACAAACTAGGTAAATTAAATACTAATGCTGATGCCCTATCAAGAAATCCAATCGTAGAAAATTCTGACAAAGAGGGTGAAGAAGAAAAACAGCCTGCCAGGTTGCTGCCAGTGCTGACTTACTTCTAGGATTGCAACCGCTAAACCATCTACTTCAAGACCTCAGAGCGCTCAACTGAATTCTTGCCAGAAGATCAGAAAGAATTAACCCCTATGACAAAAAAGCAAGAAGCAGGACCCATTAAAATGGTGAGTCCGCCACCTAGCGACAGCGATGACAGTACAACAGAAGAAGAACAGGAAAATGATCAGATGGAACAAGAAAAGGCTAATTCTACTAAGAAAAATATAGAAAAATCATTTTCACGATTTGAACAATCCTTAACACGTTGACTGCCGGACGGATTTTCCATGGTTTGTCCGTACGCCACGATGAATTTTCTATTATGCAATGCCGGTCACCGGTGGCCCCCACGGCGCTGTAGCAAAGTCGAGTGCCGGTCACCGGTGACCCCCACGGCAGTCAACGTGTTAAAGGCACATGAAGACTGGCTGGGAAAGACACAGGTGAATGAAGAAGCCCCGCTTCTTGAAGTCACAGCAGTTTCGGAAGCAGAAAATAATCAAGAGCTCCTTGATTCCATAGAAGAAATGGAACCTGAAAGCGAGACCGAATTCACGAACAGGATTGAATCAGCTATAAAAATAGCTGAAGAATTATTAAAAGGGACTCAGAAAAAGAGAAAGGTGATAAACTCTGAATGTAAGGAAAATCTGGACCCCGGTATTTCATCTTCAGATGAAGAAGCCCCTACCAGAAATCTACACGCTCACACCAGAAAAACCGTTACTTTTGACCCAGGAATAGCTTCAACCCCGGATGCTTTAGGGAAATATACACCCTCAGCACTAAGAAAACCCAAAGCTATTTCCACGCCATTTCCAGAAAAATTTGATAACTACCCTAATTTCAATCTATCAATTGACAAAAATATTAATCGCAGAATGGGAATAAATATACCTACATACTCAGACGAACTTACTACGGATACCACTAGTTTGCCGTCTGACCATTTGCGACCGTCAATCACTTGCATCCCTCCGGCACTGCCTAAAGGCTGTGAAATGTCCAGTAGAACGGAGACGCACAGTAGTAAAAACGTGCAGGTCAGACTAAGTAGCTGTCGAGAGAATCTCACTTATTTAAAAAGTAACTATGTACATTTGTTACGTACGGGTATTATTAATTTAAATAAAACCCATAAGAGTAAAAAAAATCACCCTTAATATATTTTATCAATTAGTAAAATGAGTACGCGGATGTCGTCCAAACTGCCGAATTCGATTAATGTGAATATTAACTGAATTCGTTTATTATTATGTGGGGTCGTTGGTCTTCTACTTTCGGGCTGAGAGTGTATTCTTCACGTCTACGCTGATCACCTTTAATTTTGAAAAAAATAAGAGGGGAAAGGTGCCTTGAATAAGTTTTAAATCAAGCTGATATATAAATAAAAAAATAATTTTATTTTTGAGGAAAAGAAAACCCGTGTGAACATTTTTGTGTCAGGAATAATAGAGAGGTGAATTGGGATGATACAGTTGTACTTTACCTTATCCTAGATTCTATTCATAGTTTCTTAATCCTACCGGATCCCTGGAGAGCAGGAGCAAGGAAGAGAGTGCGTTCCCGTGGCTGAAGTCTTCAGTTATCCGGGCCAAACTTGATTTTATGTATTTGTGATTTCCAAAAGAAACCACTCTGGTCCTTTGCGTGATGCACACACACACTGTTTTCCACTTTTCTTTTAGGTTTAATAAGAGAAAATAACGGTGGGCTTTCAACCAGAAAAGAGTCGAGTGCTTTTAAACTCGCTCTCTTCACTGCTAGAATTTCCCTATTAAATCTAATTCAAATATTTTATGAAAATTATCACTACCGTTTTGAAAATGGCTCGCCGAAGATGAATTTAATTTTGATTTACTCAAAATAAAAAGATTGCTTCCGTTTAGATGAAGACTTTTGTGTTTTACGTCCGCCCGACACGATTCCTAATAAATAATTTCGTTAGATAAAGTTTTACGGCTTTAATCAAATAACGAGGATCTAGGAACTGTCGATCTAGACCACAGACGGGCAAAAGTAGAAAAAAGTATATTCCCTACTGTCCAAGTAGTTCCGGATAGTACCAGGTTGCTCGAGTAACTGCAAATTTTGGCTTGGCGTTGAACATGGTAGGGTTTTTTGATGATTAAGAAATCTATGATTGGACAAGGAAATAATGGTAGGGAGGTTTTAGGAATTTAGATGGACTTTGCGCTGTGCTGATTCAGTTGTGCACCATTTGCTGATTTTTAGATGTCAAATATTTCTCCCCTATTTCCACACTTATCGTGAGAAAGGAAATGCGCTCATCGATTTTTAAAATTTGATGCATTGTTATCAAATTGTAGAAACGATTTTAGTTTCTAATATATTTCGTGCTAAATTAAAATATATATTTAATTGGTCTAGGCTTATAATCATTATATGAATTATAAAGCCTTAACATAATTATTTTAAATGTTCGGATGAGGCTTTAGGTTTTAATTACAAAAAGCATGTGGCCTTTGTCGTGGGAGATCGGCTGGCTAACGCATCTAAGCAAGGATAGGCGCACGAGAAGGAAGTGTGAAAATGGAATGTATGCTAGCCTCGCGATATACAGCAGAGCAAATCAAAAGTTTCAAAAAGAGACGGATATATGGGGCATGTGCATGGGCGAACGAAGAAAGGAATTGACAAACGGCAGAAAACTATAGTGGCATACAGTGCATGAGTGTACGCGCGCTGGATATCTCTTCCTCTTCCTCTCTCTTATGCTTTCTCTTCTTCTCTCGCGCTCTCTCCTCTTTCTTCTACTTTCCAGTGAAAATATTTATAATAATTTCTTGGACTTACATTCATTTGAACATTATTTTAGGTATTAAAATTACAATCTATGCGATCATGTGACAGGCCATTCGCATGAAACTACAGTTATAGTTATTCGCAATAATATTAAAGGTCTTAATACTTAATAAATGAATTAACATTATATAAAAGCAATATTAATATTAATGGTAATATTAATATTAATAAAATAATACATTAGGAATTTCCTGAATTTGGATACTCTATGCGATCATGTGACAGGCCACTCGCATTAAAAATTGTAGTTATAATTATTCGTGTTCACCTGAAAACATAAACCCACATTCATACGCGGGTGCACGAGCCTGCACGTACATCAATATATATATATACATATTAACACATACATTAATATAATGCATAATATAACGCAATATGGGCGTGATATATAACATTAATAATATAATAGCAATGATATTAATGGTGATATCAATATTAATATAATAATGTATTAGGAATTTCCTTCCCGAACCAACCACTTGCTAAAAGTTTCTTGACCTAAGCAACGATAAGCTGCATCAGCGACCTTGTCAAGGTGCTCGGTTACGGGCGCTTCAAGTGGCATGTGAATTTATGTGGAAGTTTATATTATAATTCTGGAAAAATTTGTCCGCCTTAACACGCTCGTAACAAACCACCCCTGGACTTTGTTGTTTTCGTCCCCGACAAACTGGAGATTCGGGAATGAAATCCCAAATTCACGTTGTATTTTGTCTGCTATTTGATGCGTCAGGATTTTCCTATAATGGCGTGCCCCTGCCTATTTAGAATCTGACTCCAGGTTTTAACAAAAATTCTGAAGCTTCCCAGGAGGCGGGTGCTGTATAAATTTCTAAGTTTAACAATAAGAGAAGGAGATGGGAATAGAACACCTAAGTTATCATATTCCTAGTTTCTGGAACAGAAAATCATGTAATTACTGCTGAAAGGAAAATATAATTTAGTTATTTAACGATCCGCCTCAGATTTCAGCTGGAATAGTATTAAGGTACATCCCTGTTTATGCTATAAATTTATCCAATACGTGTAGAAGTTGAAAATATAATTTTTGAAAGGATGCTATCAAAATAATTTTCAAAACTTTGTTGAATTCTAAATTTCACAATGAAATTTATAGTGCGAATTTTTCTGGTACTTTTAAATACAGACATATTTTGAAAGTGAAAAACAATTGTTCATTTCATAGGATAAATACACGCAAAACTATTTTGCATGTGGTTATATCCTAACTAACCATTGCAAATAGAATCATAAGATGATGTTTTAGGATTGAATATACGATATAAATATCCTACAATATTTACTTACAATCATATTACGTACAAAGATATACGAAAAATATGAATATTTTGGTTTGTATAGTATTTTCAGAATTCATTTCACAACACAAAAAGGAATGTTTCTATTTAAATTTATCAACTATCAGCATGAATTCTCATATGAACCTTGATAAAAATAATTCCTTTATGATAGGGTTAAATTTTGTTTTGTTTTGTTTGAAATTATTTGATGTTATTTTTAATTCGCATTATTGATTATGAACGTGTTTTGGAATTATTAAATTCTGGTTATAATTTGGAATGATGTGAAGAGAGTTGAACTTTAATCAGAACAAGGTCATTTAAACAGCTGTAATAAGAATAATTTCCACCTTTCAATAAATTTTGAAAACATTATTATAGTCCAACAAAGAGAAATCAATTAAAATCTATTACTGTTTGAAGGCTGCTCAATCATGAATGCATATTATTCCTTTATATTATTCGAGCAAACTATTGTTATATTGAAATATATAACACATACATAATTTGAGAATAGCCTTAGAAAGAGAAAATATTTCGGAGTTTCTCCTCTCAAAACATGGAGATATTAGTGACACATTACCAAAAGGAAAATTGCGCGAGTTACTAACTCAAGAATTCGTTAATTCCAAAATAGAAATAACGATATGCTATGGCAACGTAAATATACCCCCAGAGGAGTTACGTACTCAAATTATTTCTGAAAATCATGAAAGTAAAATTGGGGGCCACAAAGGGATAAATAAAACATATCGAAGAATTAGAGAAAAATACATGTGGCCAGGACTTAAAGATCAAGTCACTGAATTTGTCAGAAAATGTGACATTTGCCAAAAACAAAAAATTGTACGGGCTAAAATTCACAAACCCATGTTAATCACCGATACACCTCTCGACACCTTCAACAAAGTATCCCTAGACACAGTAGGAAAATTGCCTACCACCCCTGATGGCAATAAACATATTCTTACTATGCAGGACAATTTATCTAAATATTGCATAGCCGCCCCCATACCCGATATTTCGGCAACCACTATCGCTCATGCAATAGCAAATCACTTATTCTCATAATATGGAGCCCCAAGGGCAATACTTACAGACAGGGGAGGAACTTTTATCAATAATTTACTCAGAAAATTATCAAAAATTTTCGGGGTAAAACAGATTACCACCTCAGGGTAAAGACCACAATCAAACGGATCCCTGGAAAGGAGCCATGCCGTATTGATGGATTACATAAGGACGTACGCAGAAACCTACGACGATCGGGACCAACTTCTACCCTTCGCGATGTTTGCATACAACACCTCAATACATGAAGCCACTGTATTTACTCCCTTTGAAATAGTGTTTGGTAAAATCGCACGCACCCCCAGTTCATTTCCAGACCCCCAAAAATTAGAAACCTACGGGACCTATCTGCAGGAATTAATATTAGGACTATCGGAAATTAAATTAATAGCAGCAAAAAATTTGATCACCGCGAAGGAACATTCAAAAGAAAATTATGATCAAAAGGTAAAGCCATTTTTAGGGAATGTAGGAGATCAGGTATATGTCAAAAGGGAAGCCAAAACACACGGAAAATTGGATAATAAATACCACGGACCCTACACTCTTACAAAGATATTAGACAAAAACAACGCCATCTTGGAAAAACCCGAGGGAAAACTATTCCAGAAACATTTCAATAAATTCAAGTTAGTACACAACTAAAAATAAAAATTTATCAACCGCAGTTTTCTTTTACAGGAAAATCATGTCCATCATTAATACTCAACCACCTAAGGGAAAGATATACCCCGCTACCCTCCATCCAAAAGGGGAGATAAAAAACCTACGGTTCGCTAAGGGGCAGCTGGAGGAGCTAGCGGCAGAGTACAGTTTTTCCAAACCGAAATATACCTTAGAGGAAACCGCGGGAGCCGATAACGCAAAAAAATTCGTCGTTAGATGCGAAGTAGAGGACCGCAGACGCGAAAATAAATTTAGTGCCGTAAGCAACGGGGAAGGTAGAATACGCAGCGCAGAACACGAGGCCGCGAGAAAAATGTTAACGACCCTTGAAAAATTGTATTTTTTCAGCGAAGAGAAAAATACCTGTAATAGTATAGACGAACAGTATGTAATTTGTTTGGACAACCCCGCGATGACATTAATCAAATTGTACAAATGGGAAACTTGCTGCGAGTACTGTTATTTGAGGGGCCATACTATGGAAAATTGTAAAAAACAAATTAAGAGGAACAAGCGGCTTCTCGACGAACAGGAGACAACAGAAGAAGACTTCTGGGGTCCTCCAGAAAGAGACGAAAATACAAATTTAATCTATCTCACGCCCTAGAGAAGTCAAATCAGTAGGATACCCTTACTATATATCGACAGATACATTAACATTAATATTGTGACCATTACATATCGTCATTCTTATATTTCAATTTATAAAGTTTATAGGTCATAAGTTTAACCAATTTATAACAAATTATCACTGATTATGATTCATATCATATATCGTTATTATTATCAAATATATTCTTAGATACATGTCATAATTAGGTTAAATGTACACTACTATTATACATATATTGATTAAAAACCATGAAAGAACTGTAGCTTTATACAGAATCTGATAAAATAAATTAGAAAAAGTTTAAACGTAAGACGTTCAATCAATAATTCAAATCCCAAAACACCTATAGTATTTTATAATATTTATGCATTTATATTGTAGTTTCAAAACCTCATCAACTATTTCATACTCATACATACAACTATATCACATTTATATTAACTAATTTTTGTTGTTTTACATCCGCATATCTTGATTTCACGAAAATAAGGGAATAAAGAAATCAAGGGAGAGGATATGGAGGTTGCTTTTTTCTTTCTTCCCTTATCAACACAGCAACATAACAGGAGATAACATCCCTGATAAAACATTAATGAAATTCTAATAAACTACCTTGTTTGTTTAGTAGACAACAGGATGATTACCCAGATCCTAGGCCAAGCAACAATGATCTGTAGAGGAATGCTACTCATCATGGCAGGCACATCAGGAAAGCCACGGAACTATGAAGTCCAACCTTTCAATAACAATCCAGGACTATTCTACGAAAAACTAGAAACTATCCGCACCACCCAGAGCCATTGGAGGTTCGTTATATTCATGGACCCCGAAAAACTACAGGAATATCTTTAATTTGACAAAATGAAGTCAGAAATTCAAAAAATTTACAAAACATGCCCAAATCGCTTGAAAAGTACTAATTGCAAGGATATGATAAAACTGGATCACCTCAATGAAAAGCTACACCAACTCGAGGATATAAATGAAGATCTAACTGAAATACTGATGGAACTACACCAGGACATACCCCAGGAAATAATCCCTCCAAGGACCATACATAGACGTAGAGCACCTCTTCTAGGATTTATGGGCAGTATTCTTGGGCCAGTAATAGGGGTGATGACTTCCGACGACGCAGAAGAATACAACGAAGCAATAAATGACATATATGAAAAGCAAAATAATATCAGTAAAATAATTGGAAAACAAACCCACATAATAAAAGCAGAAGTAAATAATATTCATCAGGATTTAAACAAGAAAACTAAACAAATTCAAATCATTCAAAAAGAATTAAATGAAACCATTCACAAAATAGAATCGAAAGAACAATATTGGAATGACTACATGTATTACGAAAAAATGATTCAATGGTCAACACATTTGGAACTAAAATTAGAAGATTTATATGAAATAATAAAGCAATTCATTAAAATAACAGAATACGCAAGAGAAGGCAAATTACACCCTTCGACAATTTCCAAAGCCCAACTACAAGAAGTAATCACCAAAATACACACTAAAATGGAAGATTACGAATTTCAGATTCCCACTTCACACCTTAGAGTGGAATTACTTTCACAAATTGACAAAACGGACCTTAAAATTAAATCTAGAAAATTACTAATATCAGTAGACATTCCATTGCTAGATAGAAAAGCACTACAATTATATAAAATTTACCCATTTCCTGTGTTCCAGAACATTTCAGAAAATCATACAAGAGCTGTCTACATTTTACCCAAAAAACAATACATTGCCCTGACAGAAGACGAAAGAAAATTCTTCTCGGCAGATAAAGAGTACTATGACACCTGCCAGAAAACAATCTATCACACAATTTGCGAAAGCACCCAACCAATACACGAGACAGTCACAACTACGTCCTGCGAATTTCCAATTACAAATTTTTTTACTAAGCGAATTTTGATTGTTCATACGATACTGTTGTTCTCCCCCCCCCCTCTTCCGAATTTATTACAGTAAAACCTCATTTATCGGGACGCCCTTGAAATGTAAACACCTCGTTTATCGGGATTTGGAGGGGCTCCCCACTACCACCTACAGTCTCATGGTGGGTTGCCATGGCTTGTTGTATGTTGACATTTAGTAATGGTTATGTACATAAGTTGTAATGTATTTGCAAATTGTGTGAATTTATTTGGTTTTTCATGATGGAAAATGTAGATAGAAATGCAAACGAAGGTATGTAAAAAAATTGACACAATAAAACTCCTGCAAATTAAACATCTGGAAACTGTCACTATGTCACTATGCACAAGGAGTGGTGGCTGGAGGAGAAACAAAATGTCCCGATAAATGAGGTTGCGAGATCTCGATAAATGAATGTCCCGATAAATGAGGTTTTACTGTAATTCCAATGCCTTACTTTGCTCGGTTCACTTATTAACTTCAGTGTGATGGTCTTTCCTAAAGGCGGGAGATGCTGAATATCTTGCTCTCTCCTCCTTTTTCTTCCTTGTTTTCTCAAGATTATTTTTTAATTCTATGTTTTGTGCCAGAATATATTATAGTTTTTATTAAGAATGATGGAATCGATGTTGCTAATTGGATATACTCTTACATATTTTACACATTATAAGCAACGATTCTTAACTGTGACCAGTTAAGTTTTATCAACATTGACTAGCCTCATTACTTGACAATGGTGTTTCACTATATTGGTTTTGATTTTACTAAATGTGTTTTCTAATCTACATACTAAGGTAATCCATTTTCTCTATTTTAATTTTTCAATTTTACAATTTTTTAATTGTTCTATTTAAAATTGTTTAATTATACGTCTTTTTTCCTTATCTTAAATTCTTATATTGTTATTCTTAATTCAGTATTTCATGTAATTTCTAATTAGTAATATTAATAATGTAGGCCCTGAAGAGGAAGACGGTGTTTGTCTTCGAAACTTTGGCCATATAATAATAAACTTTGACTTCTATTTAGTCCAGCTCGGTCATTTTCCTTATATTTTTGAAAATTTAAACATAAAAGAAAACCAAGAGGAAATAGAACTACAACCCCTTTCGGAAGACAATCAAGCAAGCACAGATGAATTTCACCCCCTTCCAAGAGTAATAACAATTCCAACAACAAATGTTAGAATTTCATAAATAAATGCAAGTCGTTGAGGTCAACGAACTCTTAAGGAGGGAGGACAAGTACCCAAGTAGACAAAATTTTTGCCGAAAATAACAATAAATTACTATACATTATTATGGATACCACAATAAATATATAATAATTAAGCACAATATCTAATGACAGCTGTGATAAATTAATAATTAAAACAGCAGAGGAAAAAGAATAAGGATCATAGAAAGTACGAGGAGTTTAGCCGTAGCAAGCTAACAAACCATCCCCACTTAATAAAGATATTAATCACACCCACCGAGAGCAACCATAATAAATTATAATCCAATCATATAAAGAAATGCAATGTGACACCTTGCAGAACGCAACGTATCACCAGCAGTCGAGACTCCCGACAACATGGTCAGAGCGTAACTCGAACCGCCCAGCGATAAGAAGACCCGCGACCGCCTGGAATGTTTCACGCACGCTAAGCAGTTCTCCTGTATCCATATGAATTCTTAATACAATTTCAATATTGGACTTGCCAAAAATTCATATTGCGGCGCGCCTTACATCAATAGATGCACCTACAACATGGCTGTCATCATTAAAAAGCTCCATGGCGGACCCGTAACAATGGCCACCTAATTTACAAGGATTAGTGGACAAACAACTACCATGAAGGCACGAATGAGACACATAGGTATGCAGAACAGCGAGCTTCACGTACGGTATGTTATCCGTTTAGAAATTTATAAACGGACAATCAAATTCGGGAGATTCCACTAACAATAATTGAATAATAATCTCGAAGAATAAAAATGTACATTGCTACGTATCCATAAACCTTTAATTATGTGAATCAATCAGAATTGAGCCGCATAACTAAGGGTCTCCCAGAACCATAATGGCACATATCTCCATTGATACCACCGTACATAAACTAACGGTGACAATGTTTTAATTAATTAATTAATTAACTATCTAATAGGATAACACCAACTTTTGCTTTAAATATGACAATTAAGCTGTTTATTGGAAAAATCGGGTAACGCAAAACTCAACCCCGAATTCTCGAGTATAATTTAACCGATCTGGCCAATAAATATGCTTGTGCCAGCTCACCTAACCTGAAAATAAATAATAATGGGAATCAATAAAATACCAATTATATTGGTTCCCAGAATTTGGATTATAGTCAGACTATAAATTAACAATTGAGACAGAACTTCGGAAAATGCTGTTACTTTTAGTAAATTGAAGAAAATGATTTTAATTTTTAATCAAACAGATGCAATTTTGGGCAACTGAAGTTTCGTACAGTTGCATGTAAAAGGAAATTCTGTCACAGAATTATAATTTTATAATAACTTTTATAAAAATTCTGTTACGGTTTAATAATATTGAGTAAAAATTCAAAAGGTTGATGCATGTTCCGCAATTTTAAGATACCCACATTCAAACGCCTCGAGAATACCGTCAAATTTTACATAGAAAATTGATTAATTTCGAGAGTTCCTAGCAGTGTAATAAATTAATAATAAGAAACAAACATTGATGTGTCTTTAATCATAATCAAGAAATAATGTCGTTGAAATTGTATAAAAGGTGTATGATTTTATACAATTTCGGCATGCAAAAGTGAAAGGGGAAAATCTCATGACTGCCCCGTAATAATGGCTACCTAACGAACACACAACTAGACAAGGCGTGGTTATTTAAACCACTACCATGAACGCTTCAATGAGATATAACAGCATGAGTGCTCCTCAAGCAGTATGCTACTCTGCTAAATACTTACTAATCCAGCAGCCGAATTCGGGTGGTCCTGTAGCAAAATTTACACAATTTACCAGGCAATCTGAAAATATTTACTAATCCAAAGTCTACAAACCCCAAATTGTGTAAATCAATCAAAATTGAGTTACATAATTTGAGGTTTCCCGGAATAGTAGTCAATCTTAAATTCCATCATGGCAGCCTAAGTATCTTTAAGGTGAGGTTAATTACTCACCAGGTGTAACAAGCTTGCGAAGGCCGAAAACTACAAAGATGGGAACACGCAATGACGGAATCTGACCCCCCCCCCCCCTTCCATATCAAAATAGGGAACAATAAAAATACAACTAATGACTATGAAATACCTTTACCTCAGAAATATTCAGTTTCCCCGGGACAAAGGCTCAGATTTAGCTAGCGAGCAAACCTCAGGTGGATTGATTGATATAACCAATCAATCCACAACGTAACATCCGCAACATAACATAAGGCTGTTTATTTTACCTATTTAACTCTATTACATAGGATAATCTTAGCATGATTATAGATACGTACACAAAAAAAGAGGCATAGACATATCTCATACAATTGTACTAATAATAACTAAAATAAGGCTACAAATAGACTACACGTGTAAAACTAAAACTGCAGCGGATCACCCAGCGGACCACCCCGGGAGGCGCCTAGCGGATCTTCGGTAATCCAGATGCATTCTGGAGACGGAACTGCAACAACAAAAATTCGTTAGTACTAGAACAATCATAGCAAAGCAATCCGATTTTTAAACAATTGATCACTTACTCTGGGGATCGGCAGCAACGGAATCGCACCCACAATAAGACGCAGAAGTTAAGAAACGCCCACAAGGACAGAAGCTGCCCCCATTTCCGGGAGCCCTAAAACAATAAATTAGGTATCAGCCCTAAAAAAATAGTAAAGGACATGGCATGGAAGAAAGTAAAAGTAGAAATAAACCTACCCCAAACAAATTGAATGCTGTGACGACAGATGGGAACAGGAAAGATGTTGAAGCAGGTCACAATGCGCAACCAGCAACGCCTGGAGTCGCACAGTGCGCAGGTAAGCCAACTCCAGCGCCTGTATGGACTCCTGCCCCATCGCGACAACAGAGGTATCTTCAAATTGTTGGCGTGGCCTCCCACGACCTCTTTCAGGAGTCAGGACACCTCGCCGGGGCGGATGGGCCTTCAAACTCCTAAAATAACCAATGCCCGAAAAATGGGCTGCTCCTGTCGCCAAGTCCAAAACTTTCCGCAATAATTGTGGCGGGGAGCATCTTTTAAGCAACTTAGGCAGTCCGATGACACTTGCACCAAGAAAAAAAAAGAGAAATTAGTAAACAATGACTTCAACCCTAAGAAATTTAGTAACATGATAGTACACCTAAGCTACGTCCACCGAAAGCCCTCGGAGTCTGAAAAAGGCCTTGATATCAAGAATCCCTCGCTTCAAAGTTAAGGAAGAAACCCTTAAAAAAACCCCGTCCCGGCGCACGTCTAATTCCCGCACGACCGAAAAGTCATTTATGGATGGTCCGGGAAAAAGTAATTCTTGGCAGAGAAGAGTCACTCACGACACGACGAGGTGACACTCTCCACACCGCCAAATAAAAAAGACCTGACTGGTTTTCGATTTCGGACACCCGAAGCTTCAAGCTGTCACGCACACCCGCGGAAGCTAGAACACCCGAGTCTAACGCGTCACCTGAGGGAGTCTCGGACACTTGGTTAAACAGGGATAAGTCAAAGTCCCGCACGGTACTATCGTAACTATCTGCAACTATGGAATTACTCGACTCAACGGACCCTGCCGAAACATGGAGAGCCTCCTCCAATACAAGGTCGTACATCGATGGCTCCTCGACAGGACTGCACATTCCGGGCACATTCGGTGACACCAAAAACACAAATGAATACTCACCAGTGCGATCGGGTACCGCAGTAGCCCCCTTCTTCAAACAAAGAGGGATGCTGTTCATGTTGCAGAAGTCCTCATACAACACGGTATCGACACTGGAGTTGCTGCACTCTCCTTCCATGATTAAAGTACGACTAAAAGTTGCTACTGCAACTGCTCAGTGTTGACGAGATGACATCATGTCAAAATTCTGCAACCCCAACTCTATTCCCCACTACTACGACAGACTCAAGGGACATGTGCAGTCGAGGGCCAAAACGCCAAGTCAACTTCTACGGGAAATTGACTCACGACAGCCACAGCATGGCATCACTATCGAACGTTTCTGAAAAATGACATCATTCCACATCAGCTGAATCCTCGGGTAACACAATTCTCAGGATACAGTGAGCCTGAGTGAAAAGAACAAAATACCAAAAACGCTGCGTCTAAGTAGGAAGAAAATTATGTCATCCAATGAGACCATCCCTGGGCAGCTGCGATATAACGTTACTGGAAGTAGAGGTGAAAAGTTAAAAATTAAAATAATACTTTTATAGCAGCAAGAAATCAGGAGCGGCTATTGCACTTACCTGGGATACCTGGAGCTTCCAGGCATCACACGCACAACAAACCATCGACACAAGACATAATCACTAATCGAACACGGAGTTCAATTAACCCGAAAACCTCTATAATTTTCATTGAGGACGATGATTGTTCTAAGGAGGGAGGACTGTTACATCCCGGTAACATTAAATTTTTAAATTTTCCATCGCTTTTGCAATGAACGTGACTTCCATCACTTTTGCAACAGACGTGACTTCTATCAATTTTGCGCGAATCCATTTCCACTTCAGTCACTATTGGGAAATCAATAGTATATATACCCCAGATTTACCTCTGGTGGTTTGTCATCAAGTTCCGAGCAGTTGTACGGTTATTAGGTTCGGACCGGTAATTCAACATCGTGAGCAGACCCTTCGATAAACGTAAGTCTCAGTGGCTTTCTATGAGCAATTCTACATTCGGTACTTGGTAAATAAAATCCTTGGTCCTCAAGTGTGAAACTTATGCAAAATCCTATTTATTTATAATAAATTATCTTATATATTCATAAATTCAGTGTTTTATTATCATTGTGAACAACTCAGGGCCCATAGACCTGACAAGTGACAACGTACCCACAAACAAAAATAAATTATCAGGCCTTACCAACCTGATATAATCAGCTAACCGCCTCCCTTACATCCAAAATCCAAACTACCCTCGCCTTTTGCTCGGGACGTAACACATTAAATCAAATAAAGACCAAAAGAAAATTGCGACACTGAACGCCTAACGTGGTAGATTACGTTGCATTTGTTTACCTCGACCGACAACGACAGGATCGAGCCCAAGACCACCTTCTTTTATAAAACTTTGTAATGATAAGGAAAATCTGAGAGCTGCTCTAGAAAAATTTATTTTATTTTATTTTCTATCTGGTTTTTTTCTTTTTTTGTTTGTTCCATTCAATAACACCAACTTAAATGGCGCAGCCAGTGGTGCCGAAAGAGTGTAGAAATTCTGGGGTTTTTACACTCTTTCGGTAGAACTCACCCTCACTTAATTTTCTCCTTCTATCATCTTCTTCTAAGTCTGTCCTCTTTAAGAAACAACACTCCTTAACATTATGGTACAGTTAAATCTAATGGAATATATCGGCATGTGCATAATACTTAACTGTTAAATTGCACCTGAACTAAACTTTTCTTTGTGAAGTTCAGCCGCCTCGTGGATGTGCAGGGGGCACCTGACCATGGAGTATCAAGAGTATTACAAGAAAACACGACCAGACATGTGAGTTACCTACATCCACCTAAATTCTTAGTTGTCTTCTTTTGCATAGCAACACTTGTAATTTTATCGGTGCTAATTGCGATACTAGTCACCTTACACCACATAAATAACGTCGACACCATATTACGAACTATTTGTCCAATGCTTGTGCCGATGGACCGTTGTGATGTCTGAAGAAGATTCAGAAAAAATGACAAATTCGGAGACTCAAAAAGGTTCACTTTTCCAAGGCCGAAGATGCAACTGAGTGCCGAACTTCAGACCTTGTCCGCGATGCTCATGCACCCGATATCGAATGTCGGGTCAAAAAACTGTTCACTAAAAACGCTTAACAGGGGCAATGGTACTGTATCACAGACGGGAATAAGCAGCCAGAACATCACCACATATGCATGCCTAAGTTCACCATATTTAGGAGCAGTTAGAATAAATGCTTCTGACGTGGCCACAGACGACCAACCTGATGTGGCGCGAGGTGGTGATGAACAACAGCATTATCTGGTGAGGAGAAAAGCCCTAATGAATATGGACCTTACCCCCAAGCGTAGACAACAAATCGAAGACGGAGAAATATGGGCGATTATGAACCGCAACGGTGTTGTCAGTTTCATCGAAGACAAACCGAAGAACTATATTCATGTCAGCGGTCCGTCAGATATCGTGCATCATGAGAATAACAGCGCAGTTGATTCTGATGACCTCACTGACTCGGATTTATCATCGTCCCTTTTCCTGGAAGTAAGCACTGAACTCTGCCCAGTAACGCAAAACCCGTACGAGGGCACCAGAGCTTCAGATAATCGACTAGTAACGCCAACCAAGCACGGGGTCGACTTATCTAAATTATCAAATCTAATGTCAATGCCATCGACTAGTAAACAATCTACCATCAAAACGGAGGCAAACATGCGACCATATACAGATGACAATGAAGTTGACACTAATGTGTCGACTATCAGTGGCATGTGCTACAAATCTCCCATCATCCCTGTTAAGTGCGCCAGCATTCAAAATTGGCAGAGACATTCATATGTTGCGCGACCGTTTACTCCACTATTCAATGCCACAAATGAGAAACTTTCGGACACGAATCTAACATCCGCATCAGCACCGGTCGTACGTGCACCCGCCTACAGAGACGGTACAAGTCTTCCGTCTATAGTCAAATATATAAAAAAAAAACTCCGATGAGTTCAAAGAAGTCGCAGCAATGACACGCCTGCTGTGCATGATGGACTCACTATGTTCGGACGCAGTCGAGGTTGATCCTGTGCCATTCCCAATGTTGCGACGATACAACACCAAAGTTGGTAAGAATGGATACCACATAACCCACCTGGCCCCTTAGTCAGTTAGCATAACAGCGCCGTCCTGCAAGATGTTGATAGTACCGCTTTACACCGCGGTGGAGATAGCACTGGGCAGCAGTCGGTCCAATACCCATGACATATTTAACCATAGCAATATGGACGTGTCATCGACTATGGTTCCAATCGAGTCGCGCAAGGCTAACACTAGCTATTAGCTACCATATACACACAGGTACGGATGACACAAAAGGATATAAATTCAGAAGCGTACGGTGTCTTTGACACCACAATCATGCCAGGTAAACATCCACGGCGCCTTTAACATATTGTTGGTTGTCACGGATTTGACCTCGTCGTCTCAGGCTCCCAGTCTGACTCTAAACGGAACTTCTCGGAAAATATGGTAAGGCTACAGAGATATCGTTGTCGCTGATGTGATCGACTTTTGGTCGATATGGAATGCATATTACGCGAACGCCAACATCAACCGTGTTCGTGGTGATTCACCGGGAGTGTGGGATTTACTTTGTTCTAGACTTGGCACCGGAGGCGCGTGCAATATCGCGCTTAGTGTTGCAGCAGACATCGGCAGAGGAAACAGTCCAGGGATATTCATGGACTACAAAAAACTAAACTCACCAACGTACAACACAGTTGCCCTAGGAGCATGGACAATAGGAGGAGGTAGAGTGGATCCAACTAATGACTACATGACATCATCCAACATACTGACCGGAGACACAGTAGCGGACCACGACGCAGTGTTCAAACGCATTTGCGTATACAAATTTTTGAACACGAGTCCCTTGATCAACTACCCTACAGGCTGGACTCGAATTTCCACCATAGAAGTAAAAAGCACGGACGCTGCGGGCAGAACTGAGACGTTCTAAAGTTATTGGACAAACATGGAATTGGAGACCGCAAACATCCGGTACAACTTACCTACAGCCAGCTCCTTGCTACGTCTGGCTATGGCAACATCACTAATATCCACAGAGTCAGGTAGCCATGTTTTTGGCTCGTTGTCTGGGATGGAGTCATGGCTGCATATGCATGCCATCGCGTTGGTTAACACATCAGCCGCAATGCTGGCAGCACAGGAAGTATCGCCAAGAATTTGGCTCGGGTGGGAGGACACAAAGCATGCAACTGTGGCGATACAGATGGACCAGCTTAGCACAGTGTGCTTCCAGAGCGTCATTAAACATCTAGATATGGTGTCTTTAGGATTGAGCGCGGCCGGCAGTTGGGTATGGGAAAATGCCAAAGATTCCTGGGAAGCATACGAACCACAGAATAACAACAGGGTAGGATTTTTCCTGCCTATACCATCTTGGTTGTACAGGATGTAGTGTTTGAAGATGAAATACTTTACAACATCGGATTTGCCTCCGGCTCGTCGAGTAGAATATGTTTTATTTGATGGGGTTACTTGTATAGAAAGCATCATATTATCCATGGACGCGAAAAACAAAACACCGATGTATATGAGTACCCTCAGTTTGGCACAATATTGAGCGCGAATACATCGGCGCGGGACAGGTATAAGTGATAGTACCATCCCAGTGGAAGGTTATGTCTGTCAGGGAATTATGTGCATTTTTAGCAAAACAACGCTATATAATACCAAAGGACAACGAATATCATGTCACATGTACCATGTTGACATTGATGAAGACTTGATTAGACAAATTCAGGATTTGAGAGCATAATATCTATCTAACGTCGATGGACTGGACAAGTTACGGAGGTACCTAGTGCGACCAGAGTCGGGCTTCCCCCTGTCTACGACATCCTATGGACAGGGTCTTTATATGTATTTAGAATGTCTCGCGCGACTAAACCAATATCGGATCCACAGGACTGTCCTGGGGTTGTTGGGTCTGATACAACACAAGATGAGATTGTATATCCGTAAGGGATGGATAATGGATGACCAGACAGATGATTTTGTAAGACAACATTTAAAAGTGATTAATAGTTATTGTTTTCCTTTAACTTTTGATAACTAAGGGTATATAAAAGAAAAAAAAAGAAAAATTTATTAATGGGTGACCTCCGCTGAAACGTCAAAGAAAAAAAATGTATTTAAAAAGGCGGACCCGAGGATTCGGGATTACCCCCGGTGTCACCGTCGTTACTCAGGCGCCTAGTATAATGAGCACCTCGCGTCTCCCGACGCCATATTTATAAAATGAAGAGACCCTGAAAATATAAAAACTTAGCATGCAAAAAGAAAAAGCGAAGCCGAGCAGGGGTTCCGGCTAGGGTGATTTGGATTCAGGAGTTCGGATCAGGCTGATTTAGATTTGGAGGTTAGGAAGGATTTAACCTATCATTCTCTTGAAAAGCAAGATCAAGCAAAATGAGTCAACATTCAGAATAAAGTTAAATACATTGGTTTATTAAAAGAATTGCGGGCGGAGCCCTGGCTCGATGTAAACAAAATAGTCAACAAGAAAAAAAAGGATCAAAATTTTGTACCGCGTGCTTCGCCTATATTACAAAAGTGACGAAGTGGCTTTAAGAAAGCCTGAGAGTCGCTGGTGCCATTAAAGACGGAAGGGTGAAAAAGTTGACCGTGAACTAATTACAATGGCCAGGAATGTAGTCTTAGAGACTTACCGGCCTCCTGGCAACGATCTAGCGCCTAACGGCGTCTAAGTTGAAATCCTCAGCGTCCATGTAATAAAATAAAGAACAAAAGAAAATTTCGAGACTGGACGCCTAACCTTTCCCGATTAACAACAGGAACAAGCTGCGCGCCAAAAGTGTCGCGCAGTTTTATTATATCAGCTGGAAAGGCTGGCGCACGCGCATGCAGCTCAGGTTTGCGCGGGCGACTCGTATTGTGAGGACGACGGCGCCAGGCAACCAATAAGCAGAAGCGTCTACTGGTCAGCTTGCCCCATTGGCTTAAAACATAGAGGGGTGCGTTTAAATTACGTAGAGTTTGTACTGCACAACACAGCAGGTACAAACGGCAATACAATTATGCAATATTCTGTAATAATACAAATGATTTTATACACATGGTATGGCGGTCCCAACTAAATGTGCGCTTTATGTATTATGCATAAGAGCAGCGTCGTGATGGCGTTGGAATTTATGGGTTGCAGAACGTGGTTGGTTTTAGATGCCACGCCTGCCGGGTGATGCCCTCTGTAGCTTGCCTGGGAACCCCTCTGCGTGCGATGGTAACACAGCGACCTTCTTGGCGGCGCCTTTCAAGCTGGTGTTATTAAATGAAACAAACAAAAATAGAAAACGTCCAGAAAGAAAATAAAATAAAAAAAAATTTTCTAGAGCAGCTATAGGCCTCGCAATTTTCTTTTGGTCTTTATTTCATTACACGGACGCAGAGGATTTCAACTTTGACGCCGTTAGGCGCGAGATCGCTGCCAGGAGCCCGGTAAGTCTCTAAGACTACATTCCGGGCCATTGCAATTAGTTCGCGGTCAACTTTTTCGCCCTTCCGTCTTTAATGACACCAGCGACTCTCAGGCTTTCTTAGAACCACTTCGTTACTTTTGTAATACAGGCGAAGCACGCCGTACAAAATTTTGATCCTTTTTTTTTCTTGTTGACTATTTTGTTTATATCGAGCCAGGGCTCCGCCCGCAATTCTTTTAATAAACCAATATATTTAACATTATTCTGAATGTTGGCTTATTTTGCTTGATCTTGCTTTTCAAGAGAATGATAGGCTAAATCCTTCCTAACCTCCAAATCTAAACCAGCCTGATCCGAACTCCTGAATCCAAATCACCCTAGCCGGAACCCCTGCTCGGCTTCGCTTTTTCTTTTTGCATGCTAAGTTTTTATATTTTCAGGGTCTCTTCATTTTATAAATATGGCGTCAGGAGACACCAGGTGCTCATTATACTAGCCGCCTGAGTGACGACGGTGACACCGGGGGTAATCCCGAATCCTCGGGTCCGCCTTTTTAAATACATTTTTTTTCTTTGACGTTTCATCGGAGGTCACCCATTAACAAATTTTTCTTTTTTTTTTTCTTTTATATACCCTTAGTTATCAAAAGTTAAAGGAAAACAATAACTATTAATCACTTTTAAATGTTGTCTTACAAAATCATCTGTCTGGTCATCCATTATCCATCCCTTACCGATATACAATCTCATCTTGTGTTGTATCAGACCCAACAACCCCAGGACAGTCCTGTGGATCCAATATTGGTTTAGTCGCGCGAGACATTCTAAATACATATAAAGACCCTGTCCATATGATGTCGTAGACAGGGGGAAGCCCGACTCTGGCCGCACTAGGTACCTCCGTAACTTGTCCAGTCCATCGACGTTAGATAGATATTATGCTCTCAAATCCTGGATTTGTCTAATCAAGTCTTCATCAATGTCAACATGGTACAAGTCACATAGAGGAGGTGTAGTCACACCTGGTCTCACATGACATTCTCGTCAGTGCAAGCGCAACTGTCGGCCACCAACCGTCTTCATATTCACTGTATGTTATTCTTGTCGAGTCACTTTCGGGTCTACCTCTTTGGTCTTGTCGTGAAGCAGCTTCTCGTGAGTCAACTTTGTGATTTCTAACGCCGACTCGATCCCCCTCTGCGCTAGTGTCCCTGCGTCGGACACTTTCTTTGCTGCTGTTAATGCAATCAAGTCCGAACCTATTGCTGATGTAAGGGACGATCCACGCCCACTGCCGCTCCCAGAGGCCCACCTGTCGTTGTCCATTGGTATTGTTTTAGCGTTGTTTTGCTAAAAATGCACATGATTCTCTTCCACTGGGCTGGTTATATCTGTCCCGCGCCCATATATTCGCGCTCCATATTGTGCCAAACTGAGGGTACTCATATACATCGGTGTTTTGTTTTTCGCGTCCATGGATAATATGACGCTTTCTATACAAGTAACCCCATCAGATAAAACATATTCTACTCGACGAGCCGGAGGCAAATCTGATGTTGTAAAGTATTTCATCTTCAAACACTACATCCTGTACAACCAAGATGGTATAGGCAGGAAAAATCCTACACTGATGTTAGTCTGTGGTCCGTATGCTTCCCAGTAATCGTTGGCATTTTCCCATACCCAACTGCCGGCCGCACTCAATCCTAAAGACACCATATCTAGATGTTTAATGACGCGCTGGAAGCACACTGTGCTAAGTTGGTTCATCTGCGTCGCCACAGTTGTATGCTTTCTGTCCTCCCACTCGAGCCAAATTCTTGGCGATACACCCTGTGCTGCCAGCATTGCGGCTGATATGTTAAACAACGCGACGGCATGCATATGCATCAGTTTGGTGTAGGTTCGATACTTGAAAATTGTTTATTCACAGGGATTATTCAAATTGTTAGTTTCAATTGTTTATTTGAATAATCGATCCAACTCATTTAAACGTTTATTCGAACCAAACACTCAACATCCATCAGTTTGATGTAGGTTCGAATCATCCCAATGAATTGTTTATTCACATAGACTATTGAGTTTGGTAACTTCAATTCTTTATTTGAAATTTTGATCCAATTTGTCTTTAAGAACCTTTATTCGAACCAAACGCTCAACATCCATCAGTTTGGTGTAGGTTCGAATCGTTCACTCGATTTGTTTATTCACGTTGGTTATTTCAACGGTCAATTTCAAAATAACAATCGACTCTAACATTGGGAGTCAATCAAGTCAGCTTTCAATATGATCATATACCACCTTTCAGCGTGGTGACTCAGGTTTTCTTGGATTGGCGAATGTATGCATTCTTGTAAGCGATTTTAGGAAAGTTATCGCAACGGACGTTTTATTTCGGATATGCAAAACCGTCTTTTAACGTCTCTCGGCTTGAGTTCATGTGGAACCCAATTTCCTTGCTTTTGAATGTATCCGGCTGCTTTTAAACGTTTTGAAATGGCTGCTTGAGTGACTCCCAAAGATTCTGCGAGCTCTTCTTGTGTTTGGCAACAATCTTCATCGAGTAATGCTTCCAGTTCTTCATCTTCAAACTTTTTTGACTGCCCAGGACGTTCTTCGTCTTCCAAGCCACAATCACCACTTTTAAATCGTGCAAACCACTTTGGCACGTTCGCTCAGCTAGGGCATGTTCACCAGAAACTTCCACCAAAATACGATGACTTTCGGTAGCAGTTTCCTTCATATTAAAGTAATGAAGAAGAACTCCCCGGAAAAACACTTTTTCAGGCACAAAGTTCAACATATTTGAGTGACAAAAAATTATTGTTCTTTACGCTTCAAATGAATGACATATACTGAAAAAGACGCACAATGGCAGTAGCTTTCCAACGCATGTTTGGATGTTTGGAACGATGGAATAATAATCAAGTTACGCCATCTCTTAGCAAACCGCACGAATTAAGTTATAGATCCAATATTTTCTTACAGTTTACCTTAATTGGGAAACAGCATGAATTAAAATTTTGATGAATTTTCGCTGTTTTATAATTCTAAGAGATATATATATATATATATATATATTGTGACGTGGTACTTTTCCACGCACAAGGATCGCGTAAAATGACATTAATTTTTGGAAACCTAGAGCAGAAAATCGTGTCCGAGGCTGTCTGTGACAGTCACAAGTCAGCGGTCGAGCGTAATGTGCTCGGTACGCTCCTAAATTTGATTTATATTTATTTTTGTATATAAATTTTCATGACAGGTTACCTGTGGGGAGAGGTTAGACTCCCTGGGAACCTATTCCTATCTGCCAGTCTAAAGGTTTTCAACCACACGCAATACTGAATTTTTAATAACTATTCTTTTATGCTTTCACACACCACGGTGTGCCCACTCCCATGTATATTGAAGGGGTACTTACAGATTTTGGCGGGGCGAATGAATTTATATCAGCGACATCTAGGGGACGTAGCAGGAACTAGATTGCACGAAAACTACCCATCCCCCCTTCACTTCAGATCCAGTAATGAAGGGCGCGAAATTTTCCCCATCCCATGCGAAAAAGGAAAAATTCGGATTTTATTATATTTGAGGTTACTTTGGATGGCTTAAATCGGCTTCGAAGGGGACTGGAGTTTTATCTTTATCGACACTTAAATGCGGATTTAAAACTGAAGGACAAAACTACTTTTTAATGCAAGCTTTATTGCCGGGTTTTGCAATATGATAATACGTAATGAATTTGTATACACAAAACGAGAAACCAAGCCTTTACGAGTTTTATTTTAGATTAAAAACAAAGGTTATTGGTAACTTAGCCGATTTGCAGCTACAACTATTTTAATTTGGAGGGCAAACAGTAAAGCACTGCTAATTGTTGGCACATTGGGTATTAGCACTTTATAGATCGAATTTCATTAAAATCACTTGAAATCGCTATGAATTTTAATCAATTAAAACATGCAGACAAGTGACAACATTTCGACTCCGCGCGACATTCATTTCGATGACACACTAGCGGCGACTAGGGGACGTAGCAATTACTATTTTTCTTTCGCCACTTGGCCTATAGGAGTGGGCACACCGCGTCACACACGGTGCACCACGAGATCCACCCGCACGAGACCACCGCCCGGTCGATGGCGATCAACACTCGCACCACGGACGAGGCTTCAGAGCGATGGTGGAAATAGCTCGACACGGCGGCACGACACGCTAGCACACCACGAAGAGGATCCTTGGTGCGTCAGGCGGATGTGAGTCCCGCCTGCACAAGAACACCAAGGAGAGGAGTACGCCGTCGCTTTCTTAACAGGTTGTCAACAAACTAACCTGTGCGACGAGGTTAATCCCGGTAATCGCCACGTGGTGGCGCTAAAGATCAGCGTACCTTCGCCACCTGTTGCTCGCGACTACGAACACGACGGAAATGTCGGTAACGTCGGTGAGCCTTGTAAGCGCCACCGTCTTCCGGTTAAGCAAACACGCCAGCGGAACTTGCCATCCATATTAATTCTCTGTTCGGCGTTCGAGGTGGCTGGTGTGCCGAAGAACATTTATTAAGTTCATTTTATATAAATTAAAACAAATAAAACACCATTAAAGGATGGCAAGTCGTGGATGCTGGCGAGAGCGTCGCCGAATCACAAGTAGTTTTTGACTTTTTCTCTGTGTTTTTGTGAACGGTAATGAAATAAAAAGAAACTGTAAATTCAGGTGGTGTGCGAAGATAACACCTCGCCACGAGAATTGCGAGGCAGCGGAATAGTAAAGTAAAGTAAATTCAGTGTCCGCGTATATAGTTGGCTTGAACACGCAAGGTCGTTTAAGGGCACGGTTCCTGGCGCCCATAACCTCAGAAATTAGTATATCGAACTAATAAGTGTCCCTGGTCGCGAGCAGTGACGCTGCTCCTTACCCCGCGCTCTCCGCGGTATTGAGTGGTCCCTGTAGCTTCGGTTACGAAGGTACGGTGTGACCCGTCACGAGCGGGCCGGTTAATTCTTAGAGTTCAGTATCAATTCAAAATTTTCGTTGTTTAAAGTAAATAACCTGGCGCTCAACTCTCTTATATTGTACGAGTTCAATGTGACTTCGGTAAATTATATCTGGTCGGGTTAGGGTGCCCGGGGTATCGTAAATTACCCGGAACGTTGTAAATACGACTATTCTTAATAAATATTGTTTATCCGATAAGTGACGCAAAATAGTAGTCCATCATTATTTCGGGAAAATGACCTAACCTCACCATCCTCTAATTTATAAGTAAAAATAAGGTTACAATATATATATACATATTATGTATTTTATTATATATTTATATGTTTATGGTATTATATATATTTTAGTTAATTCACAGGTATGATTGGCTAAATGAATGAGGCCATTTTCTCGCCAAATGTAAAATTTTAAATGGCAAAATAGGAATGAATGTAACGGTATGAAAATAAATAAATTAATATAAAAGGATCAAAACGAAGGAGAGAGGAAATGGTAACTGGTATCGATGCTATCATGGAGATTAGACATAAGGAGACCAAAGTAGTGCAACCGAAAATGAGCAGTTTTATCTCGGAAGTTCATAATGCATTGAAATTGTAGAACTTCCCGTTCACGGCAATTGTGTTGCAGTGGCAGAAAATGACCGCCATCATGGACGATGGACGGCGTAAATATAACCTGGAATAAAAATAAACAATCCCTAAGTCAATTAAATAATTTGTTGAACCATTTGAAAAATATAGGAATATAAAAAGTGTTATATCGAAATGTAAATTTGAGATCAGTTCTGTCAGGTGTATGTGTGCAAGATTTAAAACTAGTAAGTCATACTTATTTGCCACCATATAATTCAACTTACTTTGTTTTATAATAAAAATATTAATTTTAGAGGCATATTAGACATACAAATCATTATTGTTATTTCAGTATGTATTATAAAATACGTCTATTTCGTATCTTTACATAATATTGCACAAATGAAATTAAGAATAATGAATAACTGTCATTGTCAAGTGAATTCTAATGGACGAATTATACTGAAATTAAATATTTGATCATTTTCAGAAGAAATAGCTGCGACAATAGAATTTAATTTCAATGATCTGAAGAAAAAGCTAACTTTGGTACATTTACCCCCAGATCGTGAATGGTTCAAGTTAATAGTAGACGAGCATTCTTATGTAGCTTTTCTAAACATTGAAAACGGTATTACGAAACGGAAGGTAATAATTAGAGATACTTTGAAGGTGGAAGTAAAGGGTTTCCCAATAGGGGTGATATGATTTTGAATGTCCCTATCGGGCTCATTTGAACTGAAATTTTTGACGTCTGCTGTCAGTTGTCATCAGTAAGGTTTGCCATTTAATCATGAGTAGTTTCACGCTTCCACAACGTTTGGAAATTGTCCAATTATTTTATCAAAATTCGAGAAGTTTTGTCGGTGTTCAAAGAGCATATCGTGCAAAATATGGTCGTCATTCTGCTCCATCCGCGCTCTCAATTCGTCGAATAATCGATAAGTTGGAGAGTGAATTTACTCTATTGGATACTAAGCCTAAAAATCGTATGCGTACCGCACGTTCTACACAGAATATAGCCGCCGTACAGGCCAGTATCGAGGAAAACCGTGAATTGTCCGTGCCACGCCGATCTCAGGAATTGGGCCTGTCCAGGATGACTACCTGGCGTATTTTGCGATTGGATCTTGGCCTGCATCCCTATAAGATGATTCTGGCCCAAGAACTGAAGCCTAATGACCATCGTTTGCGTCGGGAGTTCGCGGATTGGGCTCTGGAATCAATTGAAAATGATCCCAATTTTCATCAAAAAATCATCTTTTCTGATGAGGCGCATTTTTGGCTCAAGTCTCGGGGGACATTTGGCCGATATATTGTTTAAATCATAAATGGCATAGAATATCCAATATAATAAAAAAGATTTCGATCAATTCCGAATGAATATTCAGTGTTTTTTTTCAATTTCAAAACATATCACCCTTATTGGGAAACCCTTTATATCTGCGAGAAAAAGTATGTCCTTGGCTGCAAGTGGATAAGCCAGAAAAAGTAGAGGATGTTAATTTGATTTTATACAAAATAAATATATAATATATTAGAGAATGAAATGTGATTCTTTTGATGCTTTTATATGAATATTTAGTCGCTTAAGTGGTGGAATTTTTGTAATATTAACTTGTAAAACTTTTCCTCCAACAGCACGAAAACTAATAACATTCTGTATCTCCCCAGCACTTTTTGAAGTATTTTGGTAACGTGTTTACATATTTGTCATTAATTTTTTTAATTAATTCCTTACGTATGTATGGAATCGACACGAAAATGTACAAGGCGATGGATAAATGTAATAATTATTATAAGAAACTAAAATTGTGAAATGAGAGAATGAAAGAATAATGCGCACAGGCAGGTGGGATAAGGACGGAGAAGAAAGGTGAAGAAGGGAAAGGGAAAAGAATCAAACGACTTTACAAGCACACACGTGAACCAAAACTCAATGGTTGTGAGCGCGCGTAAACCCTTGCGGCGACGCCATGATAACCTTACGTCCGCCGTAAGCAGCTTACGCTCATCCGTACGCACCTACTCTGGCGATTCCTATGCACGCTGAAAAATAGTCATTGCGTTCCTTGATCGCTGGCATCGATGTTATATGCAAAGTAACATCTTTTAAGTCGATATCCCTACATGAAATCCACTAAATATCCTTCCTGCAACTCAAAATCAATTTAAAACTTGGACAACGAAATATCGTTAGCCAGTGAGTGATATACGGCCATAAAATCTGAACCAACATTTTTCTGGAAATATGAAAAATTGTTAAGGTATCACAGATCCTAAATTAAAATTCCAAAAGGTCGACTAAAGATTCTGAAATCGATCTACGACTTATAAAATTCTGCAATTATTATAGAACGATCCAGGAATTGTTATAAATTAATAAAATGGCCACGTAAACAAAAATTCTCACTTGGCAACAGACGAAAGAAATTTCAAAGCTACCAAGTATTTGGCGAGTCCAGTGTCAGCTCAAATTCCTTTCCCATGGAAATCACGCCACTTAGAAATATTTCTAAGTCATCATTATTCCCCACCTGAATAACATCGATGCGAGCCAACGAGGTAAATTAATTTCAAATCAAAATCGCAGTCTTACGAGCTTCTTACTCCGGGTAAGAACTCTAGGGAGTAAAACACGGATCTTTGCTTATGCCCGTCCGCGGTTCGGAACATACGTGTTGTCAGGAATCGACAAAATTGGTTAAAGTACACACACTTGAGCGGACGTAAATAATTACCAAATCTTTCCTCTGACGAAAGCCGTTCACGGGGTTGTTGCGCTAAAAAATATCTATCGTATTTTTACCACTACGTTTCGCGCCAAAATGATATTTTGAGTGCGTCTGTGGTCGGTCAGCCGCAAGAGTTGACTATGCGTGCACAGCCTAGCGCTGAAAAACAAAAATTCCGAAAAATAATCCTGTCGTCGAACCTCAAAACGACGAGAAGATATTTTTCGAGGAGTCATATTAAGGTTATAAACAATTAAAAGTGGAAAAAGAAAACTATTTAAAAGAACTTTTTTCTTTCTGGTTCAACGCCGTTCGCCTTTTGATTTTTATAAAATTAACAAGGCCAGTGTCGAAAATTCGTGCGTGTGTGCTTGTTGCAACCACGTGCAACCGGTGAAAAGGACAAACAAGAGTGACTAGTTTTAGTCACGCCTAACAAAGTTTTTGAAGCCCAGCTGGGTCAGGAAAATTAAGGGTGACGTCGAAGGCAGCCTTCTTCTCCAGCCCTTATCCTACCAGCAGTATCGTTACAATTTTAGAAACTATTTTGTTTATAATAAATTATAGTAAAACGTTCCGGTCGAAATTCACCAAAATAAATTTCAGCACTGAAAATTTTTCTCTTGTTAGCGAATTAAAAGTGGGGAAAAACACCGGGAAGCGATCCCGCTTAAAAATAAAAAGGGACACGAAAGTGTCCTACAGTTTGGACGACCTCCGCGTACATCTCTTTTTCCTTCTGAATAAATAATGATTATTTACTAAATAATATTTAATTATTTATTTCCCACACCTACCATCCGTACGTAACAAACTGTTGGTGGCAGCGGTGGGATTTTTCCTAGGTCTTAAAATTCCCATTAGCTTCGCTACCGAGTGACTTTTTGGTTTTTTTTCTTATTATTCTACCGAGTGACTTTTTGGTTTTCATTTTTCTTAAATTGACTTCAATTCTCTTGATCAAGTAACTACCTGTCACTTTTTAAATTCAGGCTGAGTAACTACCGAGTTACTACTGGGACAGTTTGGCCCGAAATTATTGCCATGCGGCATTTAAAATTTTTAAAAATTCTCCCATATCATCACCTTCTAAGTAGAACAAAATAAATTTCAGAGCCGACGAAACTAAATTAAACACTATATTTGACTTTGTCCAAATTTACATTCGCAAAGAGAGAGAGAAAAACTTCGCCAACTTTTTCCTACTAACCCTATGTCACATCTACCGGTTACTATTGACATCTCTCGTCGAAGACGTCCTCGAGGGGGAAGAGGCTTGCGTCAAAGAAAGCGATTCGCAGAATTCCGAGGACAAGTAACACTGCTAATCGAATCCGGAGACCCAGATCGGATTCGAGAAGTTAAAAATTACGAGTTCTCGGATCTTTTCGAATCACTTTTTGAACGAGCGACGAGTATAATTGCTAAAAAAACGCTTGAAAGGGCTACCCCACTACCGGTTCTAGCCACATCTCTGACGTTCAGAGAAGTTTACGGACGAAAATCCTCCCCTAAGAAACTAGGCAAGAAAGCTTGCAAACCCCAACCTTTAGAAAAATCTGATCCGAAACCAGAAGTGCCTACAATAGATCTAAGCTCAGAATCCGAGTCGTCCATAATCAACTTATCTTCTGACTCGGAGACGGAGGTAACACTTGACAATAACAGTTATTCATTATTCTTAATTTCATTTGTGCAATATTATGTAAAGATACGAAATAGACGTATTTTATAATACATATTGAAATAACAATAATGATTTGTATGTCTAATATGCCTCTAAAATTAATATTTTTATTATAAAACAAAATAAGTTGAATTATATGGTGACAAATAAGTATGACTTACTAGTTTTAAATTTTGCACACATACACCTGACAGAATTGATCTCCATTTCGATATAACACCTTTTATATTCCAATATTTTTCACATGGTTCAACAAATTATTTAATTGACTTAGGGATTGTTTATTTTTATTTCAGGTTATATTTACGCCGTCCATCGTCGATGATGGCGGTCATTTTCTGCCACTGCAACACAAGCACCGCAAACGGGAAGTTCTACAATTTCAATGCATTATGAACTTCCGAGATAAAAGTGCTCATTTTCGGTTGCACTACTTTGGTCTTCTTATGTCTAATCTCCATGGATGCTATGACTACGCAAATGTATATATAACATAAATCAATCCAATTATTCCTAAATTCATGAGATGCATTTAGTTAATAAAAACTAAATTAAATTTATGAAAAATAATCTATTAGCCAATGAGTGGACCAAAGTTAATAAAAGCTGTACCATTTTCGGTTAATATGACGAAAGGTATCAGAATTTAAATTAACAAATTTAAATAAAAAAAGGGGTCAAATTAATATCGTGTCCGGCTTGTTTCAAAATATCGTCAAGCGATTACGTCAACAAAAAATTCTCATTTGGCAATAGACTCAAAAGAGTTTGAATTTACCAATCATTTGGAAATCAACTATGTCCAAATTCTTTGTCAGCATGTCCTAAATAAAATCCCGAATTCATCACAATTTCCCACCAGGGTACCATCGATACGAGTCTTCGAGGTAAATCAAAATTCAATCAAATTCGCAGTTACTCGAGCAACCTGGTACTAATCAGAACTACTCGGACAGTAGAGAATGTACTTTTCTCTACTTTGCCCATCCGCGGTACGGAACAAATACGTCCGATCACCTGGATAGTTGACTTAGATTCGTGAAAAGTCCTAGCCAAGGCCACAAATTGGGGTTTGTACTTGGGCGGACGTAAATACTTCAAAAATCTTCTCTCCGACGGAAGCCAAACGCGAGATAGTGACACTGAGAGTATTAAAAAATACTCTCACTGCTAAGTTCGGGTTTTTATTATATAGAAGCTCGCCGGTGGTCAATTGGTCGCAAGTACCAATAGTGTCTCGCGATCTGGAGCTAAAAATCTATTAAGTCAAGCACTAACTAGATAAGAAAATCTACACCCCGTCGAATCTCAAAACGACGAGGAGTCTATTTTCTGAAACCATAAATAGGATTATTGTGAGACAAGAGTGGTGAAGGCAGACAATTCAAAAGAACTGTCTCCCTTCTGGTTAAAAGCCATCCACCTCTTTCTCACCTTAAAACTATAAGGTCCAACGAAAGAAAAAGGGTGTGTGCTCGAGTGAGTCGCGTAAGGACAAGGGTGGTTCCTTTTTGGAACCACGACAATCTCAAATCAAATTTTGCCCGGATTCCCAGGACCTCAGCAGCCAGAACGTATTCTCCTTCTTTGCTTTTGCCCCAGGACATCTGGTAGGATTAAGGAACTAGAATAAACATAAGGATGGGGTAATGTACAAACTCCAAACATTGTATCGTTCTCATTGATATTTATTCCGTTTTTCTAAAACTCTACTAGAAAAAGTGTTCACATCGGTCTATTATTTTGCTTTTCTTAAGAATAAATTGTATCTTTATTTATGTAAATTTTAGCCACTTGATTTGAAATTATTTGAAGCACCTTTTCCCAGTTTCTCTCTTTCAAAGATTGAAAGTGATAAGAGTAGCCGTGTAGAATACACTCTCAGTCCGAGAGTAGAAGACCAACGACCCCACATAATAATAAACGAATTTAGCTGATATTTATATTAACTAAATTCGGCAGTATGGACGACCTCCGCGTACTCCTACTTATTAATAAAATGTATTGAAGGTAATGATATTTACTTTTTGATTTTTATTTTATTTAAATTAATAACAGCCGTACGTAACAGAATCAGTAACAAAATAAATTGTACATGATTTACAAAACACTGTTAAACTTAAAACTGATATAAATTATTTTCAAAAATACGAACATTTTATTTCAGAAAATGGGAGAAAAAATTAAAACCAGAAATATTACAGTTACTAATAGTCCAGTTCAAACTATACACGAAATTAGCTTAGAATACGACTTTAGCGATCCAAAATTTGAAATTGTTCAATGTAACACGTCAAGTCTTATGCCAATATTTGTAGCGACTTGCGAAATCCAAAAATAATTAAATATATACATCAGTGTTACGAGCGGTCCAAAGCGTGCAATATTTTTTGCAAAATGTTTAGATTGATGTACAAAATCTAATTTATAGAATAGCGATTGCTTTTAGAAGTGAATTAAATGCACACTTTTGAGCGTTCGTAATCTAATTGCATTCCAATGGCTAATGCAACTCAGCATTACTGGTCATACGAGCTGGTCTTGAGACGTAGAGTAATTCCTAAATTAACTTTCTCAGTTATTTAAATACGTTCAATCAATAAAACTTTTAAAGGTAAGAAGAGTTCATCCTTATGTTTTTCAGGTGCATTGATGTTTTATAAAGTAAAAATTAAATTAATTAATATTAAGTAAATTGATAGCGAGAGTGCATGGGCACTTGATCGCTATGAACTATAAAGGTATGAAATAAGAGGAAACCGAAGAATGAGTGTAATGCGAGAGCGATGATACAAGAACTAGGATGAGCGGAGAAAGAATAGAATAGGAAAAAGAATGAGCAATAGCAGACTCGCAACTATATCATCGCGATAGAATGGATGAATAGAAGAGAAAAGAGAGAACAAAGAAGAGAGGAAGAGAAAGAGATGTCCAGCACACGTGCACCCATGCACTGTTTGCCACCACAGCTTTCTGCCGTTTGTCGATGCCTTCTTTCATTCGCCTATGCACATGCCTAATATGCCGGTCTCTTTAAGAAAATCTTGATGTGCTCTGCTGTGCATCGAGAGGCTAGCATACATTTCATAATTACATTTCCTTCTCGTACGCCTATCCTTGCTCAAATGCTTCAGCCAGCTGATCTCCCGCCACAAAGGCCACGTGCTTTTTGTAACTAAAACCCAAGACTCATGTGAATGCTTAAATAATTATGTTAAAGCTTTTAATCCACATAAAGATTATAAGCCTAGACTAATTAAATATATTTCAACTTACTCTGAAATATATTAGAAAGTAAAATCGTTTCTACAATTTGATGACCATGCATCAAATATTAAGAATCGATGAGCGCATTTCCTTTCTCACGATAGGTGTAGAAAGAGGGGAGAAATATTTGCCATCTAAAAATCAGCAAATGGTGCAATAACCACATCACCATTTGTGCAAATCCCTAAATCCTACCTGCCATTATAACCTCTGTCCAATCATTAACTCCTTAATCATAAAAAAACCCTACCATGCTCATCTCGCGATGAACTAGTAAAACGGATCAAGGTAAAAGCAAATTCGCAGTCACTCGAGCAACCTATTACCGACCAGAACAACTCGGATAGTAGGGAATATACTTTTATGTGCCACCGGCGCGCAAACTCGTTTTTTCGCTACAGTTAACAGTAGCGCAATGTAGTACATTTCGCCAGAAAGAATGAAATGTAAAAATTGAACTGCGCATGCGCCCATAGCCATGAAACGAAGCTCAATCCTTCTTATTCTTCTTCTTCTTCGTACAGCGTTAGCATCTTACTGGCAAAGCCTTGTACATTTGAACTGCGCATGCGTCTACTAAAATCCATTACTACTACACAAGATCGATAAAATCGAAATGGCCGGGACTAGTCGTGACATATCAAGTGTAATGACTAGCGCCGCAAACAACTACAATACTAGTTTAGATTCCAGTGTACGCATAAAAACTCGTATACGCACCGAAGTCACATAAAATAGAATACGTGCCAATGCACACAATTCGGGTAATTCCGAGACTCGCGACAATGCTCGCAGGACTGATCGCGCTTCAGCTTTGTCTCGGCTTTGCCTCGACTACACCTTAGCTTCGATCTCCTGCGAGCATTGTCGCTCGTCCCGCAATGACCCTCATTCTGCGCCTGGGCACGTAATGTACTATTTTCTACTTTTGCCCGTACACGGTTCGGAAAAATCGCGTCCTATCGCGTTTGGGCGGACGTAAACCATAAAAGCAAATTTAAGGTGATTTCGGCGTTTGGTGTCGTATGAAGTGAGGGGCACCGTGGGGGCACGTGTTACATGAATGCTCAATGCTACTTATTTTTTTAATAATCATATGTATTATAGTTACATCTGAGTAGAAGGGTAAGAAATCGCGGAAATGTCGCCTGAAAAAAGCGATAGTAAAAATTTATTGGTTTCACCTCGAGGCGGCTTTTTATATTCTGTACTTTTCTCGCAATTTTCTCTTGATTGAAGTCGTCAACCCTTTGTTTTTATAATACTAATAGATTCCTCGAAATCGAAAGTACTATTATATATTTGATTTATGGGGACTTGTGATTTTGTTCCGGAGTTTCGCCGATTTTGATGAGGAATCCCATAAGACTACGTGTTAAACTGACATTTTTTCGGTAGCGATTTTTTCGGCAATGACATCGTCAATCACGGTATTTCTTTTTTCCAAATGAATCTAGCATATTTTATTGAGATAATCTCTAAGTTTCAGAGCAATCTGTAATTTTGTTCAAAAACGCCGAAGCCACCTTAAATTCTATCATCGGCAGTCTTCTGAGTGTCTTGACCGGGTTCAGACCTTCGAATAGCAAAGAAAATAATTTTCTTTCATCGTTCAAGTCTGCGGTCTGGAACGACAGTTTTCAGATTCATATAATAAAAGATGCTGGTTTGCGATCAATGAGGGTCAAATATAAAGAAGAAAACTCTTTATAGTGTCAAAAATTGTTGCGACGTTTCGTTGGCTATGGGTTTGCCAACCTCATCAGGCTTTATAAAAGAAGGTTAACCCATAGCCAACGAAACGTCGCAACAATTTTGACACTATAAAGAGTTTTCTTCTTTATATTTGATCCTCATTGATCGCAAACCAGCATCTTTTATTATATTAATATGGAGGGTGACACTACCATTTCTACAGTTTTCAGATTCGGTATTTCAGTAAAACTCGTAAAATCGCCTATCGGAACATTTTAGAAAAACGTGTCGGGCGGACGTAAAAGACAAAATTTATTTAAGTTTCGTGAAATATAAAAATGGCTAATATTTAGATGGTAAATAGTTTAGGACAGAAAAAAATTTGAAAGCGTGCATCTTGCATGTGCCAGGAGGAATCGAACCTCCGAATATACATGCCTATCCGGGGACTTACTGTGATAAGCGCACCAAGCCTACACCGCTTACAGCATTTCAAACAATTTTCGGTATATTTCAGTTTAGTTTAGCCGTTTGTACTAATTAAAGTGAAATTAGGACTTGAAGTGACATCTATTAGGTTTAATTGCAAACACTTTCGTGAATCGACATTCTTAGATGGTAAATTACCTAAAAGTTTCTAAATTATGTTTGTCACATCCTAATTTCTTATTCCTTCACCACTAGATGTTTAACGGATAATAGTAACTCCCCGGATAGGCATGTATATTCGGAGGTTCGATTCCTCGTGGCACATGCAAGATGAACGCTATCAAATTTTTTTCGGTCCTAAATTATTTACCGTCTAAATATTAGCCATTTTTATATTTCATGAAACTTAAATATCCAAAACTACCATCCTTTAAACATCTCGTGGTGAAGGAATAAGAAATTCAGATGTGAGAAACATAATTTAGAAACTTTTAGGTAATTTACCATCTAAGATTGTCGATTCACGAAAGTGTTTGCAATTAAACCTAATAGATGTCACTTTAAGTTCTAATTTTACTTTATTTAAGTAAAATACAAAACCCTTCATCGAAACGGAAGCAGAATATATAAGATATATTGAAATATATGGAAATACATTTTTAATGTATCTATCTTCGGCGGACTATTTTAAAGTCCAATTCGTTTAGCAAAACGGCGAAAGGGTACGAAAATCACCGGAAAATTAAGACTACCGAATCTCAAAACGGTAGTGATAATTTTTCATCAAATATATATTAGAATTAATAGGGAAATTTTACGGTGAAAAGCGCGAATTTAAAAGCATTCGACCCTTCTGCGGTGCAAAGCCAATCGTTTATTTTTCTCATTAAAATTAATAGAAAGTGGCGAAAACGGTGTTTGTATGCGCGTACGTTGTGCGCGACTCACGAATAAGACTCGAGTTGAGTTTTTGAGCAACGAACAATAAGAAACCTCTCAGCCCAATCTAAGACCAGCGAGGAGCCAGGCAGTAGATCTCTCTTCCACTCTCTCTCTCTCTCCTAGGATTGGTAAAATTAAGAAAACACCCTTTGTAAGGTGTCGTTCTGAAGCTTTGTAAAATTTATATGTATATAATTTTCTCTTTTCTCCCTTGTATTTTTTATTTCTAATAAAATTGTTACATCCTGCATAAGTTTAAATTATTAATATTAATATAGAATAGGAAATTAATACAGCGATTCTTGAAATTTTCGGCCACATAGTATATACGGGAAATAGACACTTGTATGCAGCTGACTCCGACTGCAGAAGCGCAATAAAAATGTCAAAGTGCATGATAAGGACGCTCCCCTAGTCTCAATGCACTGCACTTAGAGTACTCTTCAAATTTCTTGAAGAATTTTACAGATTCTCTTCAAAATAATATTTTGTTAATTTTCTTTTATTTCAACTGTTTTCTCGATAAAGTCGCGCATAACTTGAAATTACATATTCAAGGATGTAATAAATTGTATTCTAATTCTTAAGGTTTAGATTAAGGATAAGAAAATAATGTATAAGAAAAGAGTTCGAATCAAAAATATAGCGCCTGTGTTAATTTTGCATGCAGAAGATATGAAAACATAAAATAAACAATAAATAAGCGAATAGTATCGTTAAATAATAAATTAAATTTATAAGTACAAAAGAAACGAGAAAGGGGTGAAATTCACGAATGCGAATTAATTAAATTAGCAACTCATGTTAAACTCAAATGAAATTTATCGGATACGACTTAAAATATAAGAAAATCAAAGAAATTAGGCTTATTTTTAAGGAATTTTGTAAAAGGCAAAGTTAATATGAGGACACCCGGTATAAACCAACACAGCCCTCATGCTCTCTTTGTCTTACTCATAGAACATATGGGAGCCAAACCATATAAATACGGCGACAATTTTCATGGAAAATCAGTTCAACTTGGGCTTTAGCCCCATATCAAGCTTTTCAATTTGTGTTACCAAGACCTCATCGACAAGAGAAAAATATTGTATCAGAACTTCTTCTTCATAAAATAAATCCAAGTAAGCCAAAATTTGTTTATTTCTTTAACTCAATTTCCAACAAATTTTTCTATTTTTAAATTTAATATTTCAAGCCGTTTAACGCACTGAAATTTAATCAAATAATTATATAAAACATTTCTTCAAATTATTAAACATTGAGCAAATTATTAGTTCAGTGTTGGTGTATTTAATTTGTTTATTTCAACTATCAATTCAAGCATTGAGCAAATTATTAGTTCAGTGCTGGTGTATTTAATGTGTTTGAATCAATCTTTTAATTAAACATTGAGCAAATTATTAGTTCAGTGTAGTGTATTTAATTTGTTTATTTCAACTATCAATTCAAGCATTGAGCAAATTATTAGTTCAGTGCTGGTGTATTTAATGTGTTTGAATCAATCTTTTAATTAAACATTGAGCAAATTATTAGTTCAGTGTAGTGTATTTAATTTGTTTATTTCAATTTTTAATTTTAACATTGAGCAATTCAGTTCAGTGTTAATTGATTTAATTTGTTTATAACAATTTTAAGTTAAACATTGAGCTATTTAATTAAGTTCAATGTAAATTTCTTTCTTTATTTCAATTTTGACACTGAGCTATTTAATTAAGTTCAGTGTAAGTTTGTTTCTTCTTTTCAATTTTCAATTTTAACATTGAACAATTCAGTTCAGTTTTAGTTGACTTAATTGTTTATAACAATTTCAAGCTATTTTAATTAAGTTCAGTGTGAGTCTGTTGATTTGTTTATTCCAATTTTCAAGATTGCCATTGAGCACAGATTTCGTTCAGTGTGGGCTTACACGTTCATTTAGTTCCAAGGTTCTTCAATTCAAACATTGAGCAACCCACACAGTTCAGTGTTCATATATTTCGCTTAATTGCAAGTTCCTTAACTAAACATTGAGCAATTCATAGTTCAGTGTTTAGATATTTTGGTTGTGTACTTTTAAACCTTTAAACAAGCATTGAGCATTAGTTCGTTCAGTGTTAGTTTAAATATATTCGGTTCATTTCAAGTTCTTAATTAAACATTGAGCAAGGGTTTCTTTCAGTGTTAGGTTACATCATTGGTTTAATTTCAATTTTTCAATTTGAACATTGAGCAATTTCACATAGTTCAGTGTTCAGATATTTAGGTGAAGCACTTTGTAATTTTAAACAAACATTGAGCATTAGTGTCGTTCAGTGTTAGTTTGTATTTTGTAAACCTTAATCCTTTAATTCAGCATTGAGCATAATTAATTCAGTGCAAGATATAGTGAGATAGGTTTATTTGTCCTACGAATGAAGCATTGATTCAATGCTTTGGTTCAATGCTATCATTCAAGATAGACTATCTCAAAACGATTTTGGGACCCTATAATTCCTTGCAAGTTTTCTCAAGGGTCATTGTCATTGTATTTCAATCAGTTAGTTAACTGATTTTCACGCTGCAAACAGTTAGTTGAGCTTGCACCAAGTTCACTCAAACTGACTTATTTAAGCAATCAAATATTAGGGAATAAATAACATTTTCTTTTCGTTATTCAAAAGGTTATATCGTGACACTGGAGCGTTAGGGTTATCTCGCTGATTTCAATTTGAAGGACCGTTTTGCGTAAATTTTCTCTTCTCATAGTTAGGTCTGATTCCCAGGTTATAGAGCGTGAGCTTTGACCTAAAAATCATTTTGCATAGGACACTATAAAGTTTTCGGACGTAACAAAATTATAAAAAGCTGAGGAATTTTAAGCGTAAAATTATAATTTTTCAAACGAACGGACATTTGGATTAAATATCTTTATTTATATTAAAATAAAATCTTCGTACGTAACATAAGTATGGGGAAAAATCTAAAACAACGAAAGAAGCTAAGCATAACTCAGCACGAAAACTATTCGAATTTTTGTATAGGAACTATTTATTCAGTGAACAAACAGAGCCCGAAAATGAATTTAAAAAACCTGTAGAAAACGATTCCGAAAAAGTTATGCTATATAAATGGACTGGCACATGCGAACGTTGATATCAAAGAGGTCACTACCAGCAAAATGGAACTGCTCCGAAGCGAAATAAAAAGTTTAGGGAATAAATAAATGTTAAATGTGAATATAAAAATGTAACTACGTGATTTGACACATTATTAATAAAATAAAATAAAATATATAAATAGAAATTAAGTTTAAACATGTCGATTTCATCCCCATGTTCAAACAAAAGGGGGTAGGTGTCACGTCTCGTAACTATCATGAATGAGACTTAAATATAAGAAATTTTTTCTTTTTCATGAAATTATATAATCTAATTCACAAGTAATCTGCGTAAAAATATATTGGAATCAACTGATAATATTCAATCATTATTAAAACAAATTGTGCTAAAATTTTGACATTTCTTAAATGCTTGATAGGAACATGTTATGTATTTTATGTATGGTAAATATATTATATAACAAAGATATATGTCTTACAAATAGATAAACGTTTAATTGAAACACATATTGAATTATTTAAAAAATAAAATAGTATATATGCAAACAGACAGATTTATTCATAAAAAGAAGACAAAATGAAATAAAAATACAAACATGACAAATAAAAAATATTCATGTGTGTAATAAAAATCATTCAACATTGTGATCACATTTACTTGTATCAATATGTATAATTGTTAGTGCTTTATTAAGACAATAATGGTTAATCAAAAACCAGAGGAAGAGAAATTAAGTCTCCTCTTTTTTCTTCAATACACAAAAATGCCGACCAAAAGAAAAAGAGTCCAACTCAGTCACTTGCCAAAGTCAGGCCAACATCGAAGAAACCAGGGCAAATCAAGGTTGGGGCAGCATCGACTCGAAATAAAACCCATTAGTTAGCACCTAGAAGTTCCATGGGAGTATCGATCGAAAAATGTCGAACTTCGGGACTCTCCTCAAAGTATTCTTTGTAGTGTTTTTTCTTCAATAAATCTTCGTCCGATTCGTCTAATTGTTCAGTGGAAAAAGTGTTCATCAAAGATACCACAAGTTCTTTGACGCACCAGTGGGTGCTGTTTTGTGGAATACAATTTAGTTTTTTGGATTATCAGTGGCTCCAGAATTAAACACCAGCAGCCTCCGAATGAATTTTAAACCATCCTTTCTTCAATTTGGATTATTACCACAACCATAGGACTACGAAAAAGTAAGTCGATTAAATCAACTAACCAAGAAGGAAATTTCGAAATACTCTGTCTTTCACTCTACATATCTATCTCTCACACATAATGCTTGTGGTGTCAATTTAAAAGAATTATGATGAAAGGTTAATAATTGTACAATTTTTTTGAGTATTTATTTGTTGTTGGCTTTTCTCACCCAGTTTTGGTTTAGAAATTCTGTGGATTTCGTCACCGATCTAAAAAGAGGGGAAACAAATTTAAATTATTATTAATAAATTTATATTTATTTATATTATTAATAAATTTAAATTAGATTTATAAGAATGGAAGTTATTTTCAGTAACGAAAGGTAAATGAAACGAAAAAAAAGATTCCTCGCTATAAAAGAGTATTTACATAATTTATAATTCGAAATCTCAACATTTCAACGAAACGAAAAAGAATTTAACGAAACGAGAAAAAAAAATCGAACGAACATTTAACGAAACAAAAAAAAATCTTAGCAGTTTAATGAAACGAAAAGAATGGTTCCTGGCTATAAATGAGTGTTTGTAACTTATAATTCGGAATCAGCATTTTCTTATTCGTGTATGATTTTTCACAATTACGGTTGCAAACGATTGCCATGATTTGGACGCTTTAATCGTAGATTTTCGTATTGACAATTTACGATTGAGGTCATCAACTTTCAGTGCAATCGACGTGCCTACTACTGCAATCCTTTTCAACCGTTTACAAAGATGAATTATTCGTGTACCAAGATACTGAGCTGAATATAAATGGGAAACAATACTTTTCCATTTTTAAATGTTTTTTGTCTTCCCGAAAATCATCAAAATCCTGGAGAAATCACCACAACGGAAAGCTGTTATTGAACATTTCAAATTGGGATTCGATAACAACTGTCGCTCACTTCTTTCCGAATTGATAATTTGAGACTGTATTGGGGCAAATACGAATAAAGTGTATAGGTTTATGATCATTACATTTTAAAACTTGTAGTTCATATGTTTTGCCGTTCCTTGTTACAGTCTTTCCCGAGCTGAATTTATCGATCTTGCTCAAAACATAACGCAAGCTTTTCCCGGAGAATGTCAGGTTTGTATATTGTGTTTAGAAATTTTTAAACAATTATTTACAACTATCACTGTTAGATTTAAATATATAATTGATTTCTCTAACAGAAATCTTATTACGTTCCGTCATCTGAGCGTGGAAAGGGGCGAAGTGCTTCCGGAACACTGTACGACCAATATGCCAATTTTACTAACTTGCAATTTCAATCCAAAATATTTATTGCAGTAAATGTATATTTGAGGTTCGATTTATTCTTATCATTAATCAATTTCTTTTTCAGACGAAGAATTGGAGGCTGATCTTTTGTATCTAAAAACTTATCCGGAACCATGGGATTTAATCAAAGAAAAGTGGATGAAGACAACTGCTTTTCGTTTGCATTTTTTGAGAGATACTGACAACAACGCGACCATTTTCGAATATCTTTCTTCGTAACCATGTCTGGGATTGGCAGGATGTCATCTTTTGGTAAGAAATTTAGTGAACTTCTAAATCAAAAACTAAAAAAACTATGCAAAAATGGAATAAATTAAATAAGTAAAAAATTTGAGTTACATTGATATTTTCTAATTCAAAAAATTAAAAAACGAACTTTTGTATACGTAAATCTTTTCTATGTGTAGCATTTTTATTATATTATAACAGTTCGCATTCAGATAGGAAAAATAATAAATGTGATTAATATTTCAGTTCGAAATTGACTTTCAAATATTGTACAAAGATGCAGCCAATTTTATGGAAAAATCGCTGGAAGGATATCAGCGCGCTTTTAAAAAAAGAACTGGAAAAGGAAAAAATAAAATGTTGAGGTGTGATTGTAATTGTTTTCCATAATCAGGGAATATTGAAATATTTAATAAAGATTTTATCTGCTGGTCATTGCCAGTTTTGAAGAAAAGCTCGATGACATGAGAATGACATGCATTCTGCGAGGAGCAACTTTGCAGCCATTTCCGATGATCGTTGGACCATCTTTATCATCGATAACATCAAGTTACGTCGTAATTGATGGTCGTCCTATTTTACTCGAGTCTCTCTTGCGTGCTGTCGAAGTCGCCTTCAAGGTTTACCACGCTTCGAATTGTAGTTATCGCATACAAAGTCAACGCATGTAGGTATTTTTGGCCGCTGCCGTATTCAAAATTAAGGAGCCATCGTTTCAGAAACTTTTGACTTTGCCGGGAGTAGCCCGGTTGGTTAAAGTATTGAGTGTTTAAGGCATTGTTTATTTTTTCACGATTGTAAAAAGGTCAAAACGCCACTGTGTCCGGAGTGCCACCAAACTTTATTTTTTCATTAACAGACCTCTGGCTGCATCTTAGTCTAATTCATAAAGTATAGAAGACTTCTTCATTTAGATGCAAAGAACAGGGCTGCTTCAGAAATCTTTCAAATTGGAAACAATACAGAAAGCATTTTCTTAATATTCATAACTGTTACGTCATAACATGGGAAGAAAATAGTTCGTACAATAAGTCCGACTTGCAAAACTGCATCGAAGGCAAATCTTTAAGTGGACACGAAACCAATACGATCGATTCAGTTCTTGAGCCCGATATGCAGAAATGGGGTTTGGAAAATCCTTTGTATCAGTTAACGATGAAATTTATCGTAGAACTATATGCCAATCATACCATTCTGCGAGGTTTTGTCCAAGATGTTTTTTTAGATGTCAGAGATCTTGTGCACGAAATAATTTTTTCTGTGAAGAGACAAACAAGCAACTAAATTTAATATGAGCGATAACTACTGTAAGTAGCTGTATCAACTATTTTTTGTGTTCACTATTTAAATAACAAATAGTTGTAAGAACTACGTTTGCTGTAGCCCTAAGCGCACTATATTTTTGTAGCTTATATATTTGTGTGGATGTGACAACCACATTTGTGCTTGCATTATTGATTTCGTGTTAAGAATTTGTTATTCAATAAAATTTTCATTAGTTTGTTTCTAAAAAAGAAAAAAAGTCCGGATCATAAAACTTTAAAGGTTAATTGACACTGTGCAAATCGTGAATCTTGTGGATACTTAGAAAAATCAAATTAATTTTAGCTGATTTTACTGCTCGATACCGTACAATAAATGGGTGCTATGGAATCTGAAAAATATTATATGAAAATAAGCCCTATTCCATTACAATTATGCAGACATGCACGCAAAAAACGTTATCGGAAGGGTTTCCTGTAAAAGTGTTCTGAATGCCATTGTGAATTTCAAGTTTTGAATCGAAAAGTCATTTTTAATATACTTTCCTTTTACTTTCAAGTCCTAATTGTATAGTTATTAAATTTGTAAGTCTCGCAATTCCCACATCTTTAAGTTAAAAATTTAAAAATTTTTGAAGTTAGGATTACTTAATCATCAAGATTTTGAAGCGCTAATTTAATATTTATGATATATTTATAATTTTTTCTCGTTTTAATGTTTAGACCTCACACTTTTGTATTTTTGCAATTTTATACTGCTTTAATTTTTGTATTTTTTCACTGTTAATTATCACTTGTAGAAAAATTGTATTTGAACATTTTGTATTGACGAATTTCCGATATTTTTATACAATGATTTTTCTTATGTACAGAAATGATATCCACGTAGTTTTATTCACATGTTTCATGCTTAGATTCAAACAAAATGTTTAACAAATTTCTTTCCTTCCATGTTTCAGATTTTGTTCGAGTTCTGTGAAATACAAAAAATTGTAAAATGTATTTTCAAGTTGGAGCTATGGAACTTTTTTGCCGCTACTCGTATTTGTACTTACGATAGGGGCAAAAAGTTTGGGTTTGTTGGACAGAACAATTGCATCCAATGTAATGCAGAATCTTAATCGAGTTATATATATTTCCAAAATTCTTATAACTTATTTGAAATTGATGACTTCGTTATAATGAATGTTACAATAATTCTATTTAATAGGTTCTTGCCTCGACTGAGTGCCTAGAAACAGCTTAAGTCGATGCCCCCCAATTGGTCATTTTAATGGACCACAAGGGCATTTCCTGCGCTTTTATAGTAGCTGCAAAGGAATTAAAAATAAAATTGACTAAACCCACAGTCGAAAAATCACTTGCCACCCTGTTGGAAGCCTACTACTCGTGGCACATCACTTACCCTACGGCCTATAAAAACTTGATGGGATACATTGATGCCCAAGTATTTTCTCGACCAATCGAGTCCGGCAATACTCGACTCCTACAATTTTGCAGGGCTGTTCAAAGTGCGTTGGAGTTGTAATTGTAAAATTGTTTTACTCTAGACTATCCTGATAAAAATTAGAGATAAAACACACACTTGTTTTTAAAGTGCAAAGTTGAGTTTTTCGTCAATAATATGTCTACTAAAGACACGTATGTCATAATTTTTTCAGATTTTTAAAAAAATGTGGACGACACATAAAAAATCGATAATGTCCAAAATCAGCGGTTTCGATGGTACTAATCGTTGGAAATGTCTTATTGACGGTTTTTGTTGCAGACGTTATTCGTTTAGTCGGTGATATACTTGCATTCATAATAATTTTCTTGAGAATTTTTTAAATTCTATTATCGCTATATTGAGTCGGTATTCGCTGATTATGCAAATTCTGTTTTTCGCATTTTTTAGTGAAACTAGTAATTGGAAAAATGTGGAACATTGAACTCCGATTTATTTAGAGGCATCTACGTTCATTTTTTTGCGAACCTTTCTACCCGCAATTCGTATTGGATAAGAAAGCAAAAACTTCTGCATGCAATTTATTTAAGAACATTAGACTGTGACGTCCTGTGTAAACCATCCCTCTTAATATAAATAAGTTTTCTATAAGTTTGGCCGTTAGCGTTATTTTTTTTCTCAAACTATATGATTTATACTCGATATCTTGGCTCCATCAAGAAATTTTTACTTCCTAACTTGTTAACCTTTAAGTTAAACAAAACATTTTTAGATAACTGCATCCCACAGTCGTATTTGTATCTACTATCTTACCGAAACTGATGACCATCCGGTATTTGTTTTCTGTTCTCACGAATAATTTAACTTATGTCTACGTATCCATTCAAATATCTGAAGGCAAACCTCGTTTAAAGGCCTACTAAATCTACTAGACATATAAAAACCGTCTGCAGTCCAAAGCAAATGAATGTTTAAGCTTAACTCATTACTTACAATCACACTTTTCTCTAAAAAAGTCACGCTCATTTAGTATCATCAAATGTATGAACTATGATATAAATGCGAGAAGTAAGTTTAATCTTGTTTAGACCTTTTTTTATAAAAAGGGGTAATTCGAATTAATTATTTAATGATCTAGAATCATATGATGCAAATAGTTTAAGTTTCGAATAAATCTGTATATAAAAGTAAAATCCTAGTCTATGACTTGTGTGGAAATATATTAATTTACTTGGATTTACTTTCATGAAACTCTAAACTCATTTTTACAGTGAATCTCAATGGTAAATAAATAATAGACTCGACAAAATTCCGTCCATGTATATTGATATATTTACATACATGTAATAAACTTCAAATTCGATATAATATCTTAATATCCAACACTTTAACCCGTGCAGAAATCGACAGATTTCAAACGTAATACCTTCTTCTTCTTCTTGTTTGTGGCTTCTTGCTGTTCAGCAAATAGCCATAACTCACACACAATAGTAAATCTCCACAAATTAGTAACCTCAATTTAATGTCTTCTTCTTCTTCTTCACTAAATCTGATGGCTTCCTGTTCAATGAACTTCTTCTTCGCTTAACGGCTTCTTGTTCAATGAACAGACAGCCAGAACAATCACGTGGGGCTAGAAAAACCCAATATAACTAATCCATCGTAGAACGGACCATTGTAATAACTCCCCAAGTAATGCCAGTGAAGTTAGCACATCGACCACAACATTCCCTGACTTCACTCACGGCATCCCCAAGTAAGTACGGTGCGAAAGTTGAGCAGTACAAATTTTATTAGAGTCCAACAGCGGCGCATAAACGAACCGCCAGCAGAACGACCTCTAGTGAGACGCGCCGGAACCAGGAAACCGCGGGATTTCCGAGCCCGGAAGGTCACCCCAAAGACAAGCAGGAGCAAAATCAAAACAAGGAGGAGAAAAACCGCGAACTCTCATCCTCACCAGAATGCAAAAGCAATGGCAACACTCACAGAGACCAAGATATTGCCGCAGCCAGAAAAGATTACGCATTGCACAGAGGTATCACGATCAAAGACTAGGAAGAAATCGTCCCGACTAGGGAAAAACCGCACCGGTACCACGGAAGATAACCACGGCCACGGACATGGGGTCACCAAATCACTCAAGTGCCAGAAAACCGGAGGCGCAGAAGGTAGAGCGCCACGAATATAACCGTCCAAAAATTTGACAGAGAACACCGCATTGTCCACAACGAGTAACGAACCACATACAGACTATACACAGACAAACACACGTCCGGCCAGGCCATGCCCGCGTAATGCTTTCAAACGTAATACCGATCTGGTCCCGATCTAGCCCTGATCGGTAAAACTCTGTGGCCTATAGTCGGATGAGATCGGGCTAGACCGATTTCCTATTGAAGCGCTATCTCCATGCGCTTACAGAAATAGCGATGTGGCCATTGTGTTTTGACAATGCAGTATGATTTGGCATGATTCGAATATTAAAGTACTTTTTTAATATTAAAAATGCCTAAGACGAGTACTCTACGTGTTCGGAAGCACCGAGCACTAGCCAGGATACCTGGAAACCTGCGTGAGGAAAATTAAAGTAAGTAATTACCCTTATTGAAACCTTACGTTAAATAAATTAAATATCAATTAAATTGTCTTTCTGTAATAAATATAAATTAAATGATTATAGCTGGTAATGTCAGTGAACTGAAAGTTCAACCAATAAATTTTGATGGACTAGAAAATTTTGAACTTTCAAATCCATTTGCAGCTAATATCAACGTAGTTTCAGGTAAAAATAATATATTTGCAATTACATTAATCAAATATTATTATATGATAAAATTTTTATTTAAAATTAAACTCCAGATTTTGAAATATAATATGGAGTTAGAATTATAAAATCTATTGACAAAAAGTAGATAGTAATATGCGCAAAATTTTAATATTTTTAGACATCGAGAATGTTGGAGATCCGGATGAAAGTGAGACCTCAGATACCAGATCATTGGATTCTGAGGATTCAAATAATTCTACAGATGCTGAGGATTACGGTGGTTCTACAGCCCCTGCAGGAATCGCCCGATTTGTCCTCATTTAAGGTAGGGCTACGGTTAGGCCCTCGCTAGAAAAAGTAGACTAGAAAGTTCTAGGCGGGCCCCAGCGAGGCGTTGATAAGGTTCTCCCTGTTTGGTTTCTAGAAAAACTAGTTCCTTCTAATTGGGTCCTATTTTTGGATTTCAGTCAGGCCTTAGATAGTTCCTTATTTGAATAAAAAGTTTAGATATTCTTTGCTGCGCATGTTCATGCAAGAGGCCTTTACATATGTGCGATTGTTTCATTTTTGGCGTGGAGATATAGTTATTCTGTACAGTTTTTTTTTCTGATTAAATATTTATAATAGAATTGCGCATGTGAAGATGGAGAGAAAGAAATGAATACAAGATGAAGGACGTATAAGAACTAAAAAATTGCGATATCAAAGGAAATTGGGAAATGACAGAGAGAATGAAAAAAGCGAAGAAGAAAGTACCTAAAGAGGTTATGAAACTTATCATATTAGGAATGTTTCTGAATCTGTCAGTTCGAACAATACTGAAGGTAATTATTAAAATTGTCTATATTTTTAACTTTAAAATTTTAACTCAGGAAAAATTTTACATAATACTAATCTTTATGCTATACCCTACCGAAAATCTAGACGATCCTAGACTCATTCTAGACACATTTTTGTCTAGCCTGAATCTAGCAGAATTTTATGGCGGTCACCTTGTCTAGAGATCGTCTAGAATTCATCTAGTGCAGTCTAGTGAGGTTTACCTGTAGCCAGGTATCCCGTTTGTGACCAAAAGCTTTAATATTCTCTATTGTATACCTAATAACAGCCTATTAGATTTCATACTACTTGAGTACTTTATCCCCACTGCGCATTTTCCTGTTAGGTAGCGTAAAGATCTCCTAACCGCATCCATAGGACTTCACCAGCGGGGTTCCTTTGTCCGTATTGAGGATTAAAATACAAAATAATTTTTTATTCAATTTTGCAACTAGCAATTTATAAATATTATATTCAAAGACTGCGAATTTTGACAAATTCAACAATATGTTATTTGCTAAAAAAAGTTGAAATACATAAATAAGTGTTCAATTTAATATAGTGCGTTCATACAGAAAATTTCTGGTCGTCAGTGAAAAACAATTCAAAAATACCAAAAATAAAAAAATTAAAAAATTCTGGAACATTAAAATTCAAGATTGCAAACTTTTGAATATAAACATGTTTTTAATTTGTGTAGTGATCAATACCAAATTGCAAATTAAAACAGTCAAACTGGTTTAACACTTACTCGCTACTTCCAAATTTGAAAAATTGAAAATAAAAATAGTAAACATTCATTGATCAGCTTATCAAGGTTCAAATTTTCAATAACGTTTGAATAATAATAAATATTAAATAAGTTCTGTTTCAAAAGTTTCAAAATTAGGTATCATCTGTAAGAGGTAAAATATCAAATTAGAGACCTTCAATATTAGTCAATTCGAAATTGTAATTGTGATTGTAAATCAGTAATATACTATATATTTACATCTACACTATTTGAAAACTCTTTTTGATGCTCTTAGATTTTTAAGCTCTAGAATAAAACTTATTATTTTTTGCGTTATATTGATAATAGTAGATCCCTATTAGTTATATATACCGCTCAAGCAAAAGAGACCTCTATTGAGATATCGTGAAATCTCTCCTCGTAAGCTACCTCTGTAGGTAATAACAGTTACCTGTTCCTTTTAACGTAACCGTTATATATTTAAACTATAATTAAATATATGTGACAACATAAATATTTAACTTGTTTGTATTCTTATTCGACTTTGAAATTAACGTTAAAAGGTAATAGATATATGCAATAATTTTATTTATTAATGCTATGAATTTAAAAAAAATAATGTCTGTTCTTGAACTCTGCTAAAGGCGACTTCAAGCGCAATGCTCAAGCATTTGGTGCGCAAAATTTGGAAATATAATTAAAAATTAAATAATGTAAATTTTCCAAATAAATGTATTAAGTAATGAATTTGATCAAATGAAATATGGTAATGTTAAGATAAAATATTGAATTGCATGAATATTATATTGTAGTAAATTTGACGGAAAGTCATATTAATAAAAATATTTTACTTTATCGACTACGGTGATATATCATAAAAAAATTTGCTGGCCGAATGAATAGAAATCATAAATTATACAAGTCTTTCATAAAAAAATGTTTTAAAAATAATAAGAAATACTTCAATAAAAGCTCATAAGATTATCATTTATGAACTCTGAATTTAATTTATCCAACAACATATTAGCGTTTATTTAAGGGAGTATGGTGGACAAGACTATTAAAAATGAGAATTACTTGTAATTTTGACAGAACGCATATTATACCTTTTGAACTATGGTTCAAATTTCGTGACTCTTCGGAACCTCAAACCCGAGAAATTAATTATTGATAATAACATGTGATCTTATGGGAAAATGCTGTTTTTGTAGATTATAAAGATATTTAAAAATTATTTTAAAATTATTTAAAAATGGGAAAATTATGAAAAAATCCCACGTATCTCAGAGTTTTTTTCATAATTTTCCCATTTTTAAATAACCATAAAAAAACCTAATTTTCCGATAAGATCACATGTTATTTTCAATAATTAATTTCTCGGGTTTGAGGTTCTGAAGGGTCACCAAATTTGAACCATAGTTCAAGTAAGCTATAATACTCGTTCTGTCAAAATTACAAGTAATTCTCATTTTTAATAGTCTTATCCACCATACTCCCTTAAAGTTAAGGTTCTATACAACTTGAACTTTCTATTCTGATTGATAATATTCAAAATTTAATAATATTGTATTAAAAATGATTAAATTTTATAACAAATGTAATATAAATATTAAAAAGGTTTAATTACTGACATGAATTTCTTAAAAATTAATTTATAATATCATTATAGGCATTAATTTTTCTATACTAACATTGGCCTTTTGCAATTTCTGCGAAAAAAGATTACAGAAAGATAATAGTGGGTCATTTGAATTCAACAGAAACTTACGTTTAGAAACATCTTTCAAACATTTCAAAAATGATTATTAATGTCAGACTTATCATTAATGTTTACAAACATCTTAAATTTAATTTTGCTGTGACATCAATTTATGGAATTGACATATTGCTTTCGACTTACAGTTGTCTAACGCAGAATTTCAACTGCTTTCGGCTTAGAGTCTTTTTCTAAAACGTATTTTTGTTCTGTAAAATGATTCTTCTATAATTGAGGCTTCGGATTCCATAAGCGACAGAACGCGTGGGCTAGTAGGCAAAAGAGAGGATACCGCAATGCGCGAACTTTTTTTTCATGTAAATAAAAAATTCGGAAAAATGATCAAAAAAACATGGTGGTACATGTTAAATGTCATTCCGCATATTTTTTTCTCCTATAGATTTTTGTTTCAGAACTCTAGTTTTTTTTATAATCGAAGAAAACCGTACTTTTTGAATGTACGAAATCAATCGATTTTTTACAATTAACTCGCTGTTTTTCGTACAAATTTGTCCGGAATAGTCTGAAATTTTATCAACAGACTCAAAAAACCCTAGAGCTTCAGATGGTTCTGTTCAACATAACATAATTCTCAATTTGTTAATAATTTTTATTATAACAGTTGCGGCTGGAAAAATTCTCATTTTTCATCTTCAAAGAAAAAAGTATGCAAGGAAGTTTAGAGTCAAGAGAACTTTCAGCGAGAAAGTTGTTCAGCAGGCTTTGAGGCCGTTTTTTAATATATTTTGAGATTTTTTAATACAAAACTGCAGTCAGGATAGGAATTTCTTTAACTGCGTCCAAGCGTACCGATACCGTCAAGAGATATTTCGATCGAACGCGGAGAAAAAGAGATGCACCCATGCCGAGATTTGTGAAAATTTAATCAAAAGTTAAGTAAAGCTGGGAAAAAGTGACTTTTTGAGAAAATGAAATTTTTTTTGCGTATTCATTCAATAACGAATTATAAAGTTTAATCAACTGTCTTAGAGTCAACTCAACACATTCTGAAGCTTTTCTTTGTTTTATTCTTTTTAAGTTAATTCATGATTTACCTTAGAAGAGGAAACATGTAATTAATCGCTAACAACTCTCTAAACCTGAATCAGTAAAATAGTCACTGATTATATCAGTGAAAATATATCAACTGATGAATCAGTGCCCTGCTTTGATTTCACTGAGGAATCAGGTGAACATAACTTTTGAATTCGCGAATTCAAAACTTTCATCTATACACTTTACTGATTTATCGTCCCTTAAAAATAATAATAATTGCGTAATTTCGTTTTAGTGTTGTTTAGCCTAAAATAAACGAGTTCATCGCTCGTTAAAATATATTGCTGGTTTTATTACTCCCACCTGAAGCTTTCACTGATTCAATAAGTAAGTTCAATCTATTTCACTGATTCATCAGCCTAATTTCACTGATTCTCAGTGAAAGACTTATAGCTGCTGCCATCAGTTAATAGTCACTGCGAATCAGTGGCCGTTCACTGATTTAGGTTTAGAGAGAACGGTAACTTATTACATTAAATAAGTTAAAAATTTTCATTTTCACGAACATTTCGGGTATTTATTTTACAAAATGTATTAGTCCTCAAAAATTCGACAAATTTTGAGCTAATGTTCAATATGTAACTACCAAACCTGTACACTGAGAAAAAAATTCTATTGAATCAAAAGCATTTCTTTCCAAAAGCATGTATACTATTAATTCTTAAAAATATACTGCAAGAAGCAGTAAATATGTTACTAATTCTATAGCATATTGATTTGAATTCATGGTATACATACTTTTGGAAAGAAATGCTTGATTCAATAGCATTTTTTTCTCAGGGTAATAACGATTATTTTGACTTATATTTAATGATAAATGGTCAAACTTTGTTATATTATTGCCAATATAAAGTGTATATGGGTCATTTCATGGGAGATTTACAGTCAAAATTTTTTTTTCGACGAAACATTTTTTTGCCTTTTTACATCGAAAATAATCGACACGTATATTTTTTTTTCAATGTGATACTTGAAAATTTCGAGATATAATTTTTTTTAAGTTTGGCACTCAGGAAAAATTTTTTTTTCAACAGCTCACTGTAAAAGCAGTTTTGAATATAAAATGTAACCCTTGCACTTGAAATGCGCAAAAGAGTACAAGCTTTCAAAAAAGTTATAGCACACATTTCGTTGTTTTTTTGTAATAACAATATAGTACATTTTTATAAACAATTAAATTTTCTTTAAATTTGGAACTAATTTTTTCCGATTTTTTTGTTTCTAAATCTTTGTTAAAGTTTTTTCAATATGCAGGCAAAATTTTGGAATGGAAAAATGAAAACTGTAGGTGTAATTAATTTATCAAATCTGTCCCGCGCGTTGCAACGAGCGAGCTCGCACGCTGCAACTACGCTTAAGCTTGATTAGGCATGCTCGGACTCGAAGCACGTGTGGCAGTGAATGCAGTGACTGCTGTTTTAGTTTTCTGTGAATGTTCCTCAAGTGTTCACCTATCTCAAATTAATACAGAAATGCCAAGCTCTCGATTTAAACATGTCTGCTGCAATCCGTTTAATAAAAAAAATCCTTCTGGAAAAAAGCAAAAAAAAAAAATTTGCGGCGCGTTTCATCCTCGATACTTAAAAAATTGAAAATTTTTAAACCGGATGATGTTTCTTGTACACAATGGAGAATAGAAGCAAATGAAATGGAGATGGAAGATGTTTGTTGTAAGTACATTCAAACTTGTGCGTAGACTATTTCAAAACGAATCATTAGTTATAATGATGAATTGATGAGTGAAGTATTACGATAAAATTACTCTAAATGATGCACTTAAGACGCAAATTTTTTTCTTTGCTTTTTTCCACTATGATTTTTTTTATTAAACGGATTGCAGCAGACATGTTTAAATCGAGAGCTTGGCATTTCTGTATTAATTTGAAATAGGTGAACACTTGAGGAACATTCACAGAAAAATAAAACAGCGGTCACTGCATTCACTGCCACACGTGCTTCGAGTCCGAGCATGCTTAATCAAGATTTATCGTAGTTGCAGTGTGCGAGCTCGCTCGTTGCAACTCGCGGGACAGATTTTATGAATTAATTACACCTATAGTTTTCATTTTTCCATTCCAAAATTTCGCCTGCATATTGAAAAAACTTCAACAAAGATTTAGAAACAAAAAAATCGGAAAAAAATTAGTTCCAAATTAAAAAAAATTTAATTGTTTATAAAAATGTACTATATTGTTATTACAAAAAAAACAACGAAATGTGTGCTATAACTTTTTTGAAAGCTTGTACTCTTTCGCGCATTTCAAGTGCAAGGGTTACATTTTATATTCAAAACTGCTTTTACTGTGAGCTGTTGAAAAATAAAAAATTTTCCCGAGTGACAAACTTAAAAAAATATCCGCTGTTGTTTAAACACTAAATTTTCAGAATGGTATTTCTCCTGTACATAGTGAGATAAATTAGTTAATTTTATATAAAATTTTTCACATTCTTCCATGACATTATGCAACGAAATTTTTTTGGTATAAAGTGAAATTTGGAAAATTAAAATTTTTTCTATGGTATAAATTAAGCACAGGGAAATTTTGGAAAAGAGTATAACATTATGTACGTAAGGATAGATTCTATCTTGGAATTTCTTCCGACTAAAATACTTTAAAAAGGATTGAAAAATTGATATATTTTTACAATGAGCTAGAAACTTTAAAAAAATGCGTTGTATCATACTAAACTTTTCCCCAATTTTATTGTGTATATGGACAATGAGATTGGTTATTCAGAATGTACACGAAATGATCACTGATTAAAAACTTCAGAGTTCTCCATAAAATATTTCCTTAGTATAAAACAAATTTTAGAGATAACATTGCTTTTGAATTAATCACTTTGAGAAAAAAGGTATACAATTCTGCCTAGCTTTGTGTGCGAAATTGTACATCGAAATTTCTTTGGTATATAGAAGAATTTGCAATAAATTAACATTTTGGGATATACATTTTAGAATCTACCCTAGAATACTTCTTCTTTTAACGTTTTTTTACGTTTTTATTGAAAATTTTCCTATCTAACGAATATCCAAAAATGTTAATAAATAAAAATGAAATATTTACTGGCACTTACATATTTAGGCAAAAATTGTTAATTTTTTTTATTTCCAACTTCTTTTTCAAAAATATTTTTCTGTTGCTATTCAGAGATTTGCTTTATGTGGAAGAAATATTTACTTTGAATTGATTCCAAAGTTTCTTTATCAACTTGTAGAAAAGAAATGATAATTACTCAAATCTTTTTATTAAAGAAATTCTATGTTAGCAACCTTTTCTCTATATTTTTTAGATTCAAAATAAATCATTGGTAAGGCTCCGGTCAGTGCCGAAATGTCTGATTATATAAAACTTTGAGTTTTTATTAACCTTGGACCCAAAAGCCAATTATAAACATCAACATATATCTTCAATTATTAATTAAGGGTCAATGCAAGTTCAAAATATGAACAAAAACTAATATTCTACCAGTAACAGGTTCCGAGCTATGGCCTTTTGAAATTTTCTGTTAGCTTTAAAGGTGTCTAATGGCCTTAAAAATAATATTTAAAAAAGAATAAGAGTAACCAAGGTAGGTAAGCGAAAACGAAACATGTGATGCAGGCAGTGCTGTATTTGAGTTAGATGCCATACAAAGACCATGTCCTAGTGTGCGATATAGATATAGTTAAGGGCAACATAGGCGCTTAGGATATTTTATTTAATATTACAAAAAAGGCCTGCTATTTCTCATTTTGCTTTTTTTCGAATATCTATGAAGCAATAAAAATTGAGGACAAAAAACATAAGCCGGGCCCGGACCCAGACGACCGAAGAAATATCCGGCACTGACCTTTAGGTCTTTCAGGTATCTCTAATAGCTAAAAGAAAAGAGAGGTCTCTTTTCTTACTTTCCGGAAGGCTTATTACGAATTCTTTGTGTTCCATAGCCTTGGCCAGATTTTATACCCTAAAATTTGTGACTGAGATCAAATGTCAATCCTGATTTTTAAAACGGTTTCAAAAATCACGTTGAATTTTTCGATTCCAATTTAAATTGAGATTTAATCGAATTTTTCAAAGCCGACTAATTTATATTGAGTTGAATTTTATTACGATTTGCATAAAATGAATAAAAAGTTAAAAACAAATGAGAAACAATTTTTACATATGAAATTTTTTTAAAAAATCTTAATTATTATTTCCAGCCAAGAAGTTTAATGAACAAATCTAGCGTTAATTAATAAGTAGAAAGATATTAATTTTTCTACATGTAACTACCCCATGATAACTGTAATTTCGCCAGTGCCACTCTTCATTCATAAACCTTATTATATTCTTCTACTTAATTTAATTCATAAGCATGTAACTGACCCTTACAACTCGTGCCAGCAGCAGCGACAGGAAACCTTTTAAATCTGCAAAAGAACATCGATCCGTATACCTGGAACGCTGTGCTTAGTAGGTAGAAAGTATTAGTTTTATGTGAAAAATGACTCGAAATTTTCATCAAATTTTCACGCTTTGAGTCCCCCTAAGTTAGAAAAAACGGTTTTTACGAAAGTGTCTGTCCGTATTAGTAGTAGTAGGTCGTATACTCGATATGCCTCTCGATAGAATTACTGGATTGAATTGAGCATTAGCATACTTTATCGAAGCCGATAAAGTAAAGACAAGTTCGTTAACCAGTCAAACCCGACCAAAATTGTTAAAATAAGAGCATTTTTTGTGTTTTTGTAAAAAATTTTGAAAAAATCAAAAATTCTAATACCGGTTTCTGACAATGCTCAATTATGTGTATTAATTATCCTTATAATATTTTTCGATTGAACTAAAATTAGAAAAGTTACAGTATATGTTAAAACTTGAAAAAAGTCAATATCTGAATTCCATTTCTTAATTAAATTATACGAGATACGAAAAAAGGTTACCTTACAGAATTATTTAATACAAAAATATCTACAAATCTGGGTCGCTATATTTTTTATAAGATGTATTTTTCTTTTTAATTTAAAAAAAATACTATTGAAAACCTAAAATTAAATTTTTTAATATAATATAATATAATTTATTTCTATAAAAATACAAAAGGTAGAACTTAAAAACTTAAGGTAGTTCCTTCACAAAAATTATACCTCAGGCAAAAATAGATAATTTTGCTTTCAAAAATAGTAATATTATTACTGAAGGGCTAATTTGAAAGAAAAAAAATTTATTATCCATAAAAAAAATTTGAAATGCAGAAATATAATGCATTTAACAAAGGGCATAGCCGGGTTTCCATGTTGAAAGTGCCCCCAAACCAAATGAAGCTTTGCATTAACCATATCAAAATACTCGACAAGAAATGAGTTTTCAGAAATTTGTAGGTCCGCAGCCGCCATATTTAATGAGGAATGACAGATATTGCAATTTTTGTTTTTTTACTTTTACAGCAAAACTATTTATTCTAAAATTCTGAAAAAATTCACACTGCTACTTGCCATTACTATGCATCATTATAAATTTTTTTCAAATTTTCAGATGCGAAATTCGCGGTTAAAAAAATTTCAAAATTTTTGCATGCGATTTTTTCGCATTAAAATTCACGGTTCAATTCTGATTTTTTCTCTAAATATTAGTCATTAACAAAGGTCTTTAACATAATTTTTTCAAATTTTTGCGGGGGGTGGACGGGGGTTAAAAAAATTAATTATTGCATCCATTATGCACGACTACTATGCGTTCATAAAATGTTAACCCCTCTACAAAAGTTGGAATAAATAAGAAACAAAAATTCAGTGCACTGTAATAGTATATTAATTGTGAAAATTTTTTCCATTCGTGGTTCTTCACACGAAAATTAATTTAAAAGTTATGGGCAAATAAAGGTTTAAAAACATGGTTATGGGCATGAATTTCACATCAATGAACTACGCATGCTGCATCTTTTTGAAAAATAAGTCAAAATATGTGAAAAAAAATCAGATGGCATCTTCGAAATGTTATTTGAAGGTAAGCATTATGAAAATACAGAAATTTTATTATTTTCGCTATGTGGTTAATTATAGAGGAAGGTGCAACCTTAGGTTCTAACAGAGCGACAAAGCTTGAAATATGTCAAAAGATTCAAATAATTGTTAGATATACAGAATAAAGTATTAAATATTAGGTATTAGTGGCAAGCCCAGAGTCTCGCCGAAATGCTATACAAAATTTCTACTAAATGTCAGGGATCTTAGTAAAGTGTAAAAAAAGTTCAAAGATATCGGTTACTTCATTATAATATTACAAATACATATTACTTACTATTTACATTTTTTCATGATCTTTCTTTGCATTGAAAATTTATTTTAAGCGTGAAAAAAATTAGATTCTGAAACGAATGCGGTAGCCAACAAGAATTATAATGGCTTAGAAGTAAGTTTTTAACTCTGAAATTTTGCTTGGTGAAAATTAAAATTCAATTTAAGTATTGAGTTCAGAAAATTATTGAAGATGTATGTTGATATTAATAGTCGACTTTAGGGTCCAAGGTTAATAAAAACTCAAAGTTTTACATAATCAAACGTTTCGGCTCTGATCGGATCCCTCATCAGTGATTTATTTTAAATCTAAAAAATAAAGAAAAAAGATTGCTAATCTAGGATTTCTTTAATAACAAATTTTAAGTAATTTATATTTATTTTCTACAAGTTGATAAAGAAATTTTGAAATTACTTCAAAGTAAATATTTCTTTCTTATAAAGCAAATTTTTGAATAACATCAGAAAGAAATTGAAAAGAACTTTATGAAAATTAACAATTTTCTGTTTAAGTTTGCAAGTGTCAGTAAATATTTCTTTGGTATGAAACAAATTCGAAATGACATCGCTTCAGAATAAAATACTCAAAAAACTTGAAGAAGCTAACAGTTTTGGCTTGAATATCTAAGTATAAAATTTTGCCTACATTCTTCCATGAAATTATGCAACAAAACTTCTTTGGTATAAAGTGAAATTTGGAAAATAAACATTTTTTTCTTTGGTATAAATTAAGCAGAGGGGACTTTTGGAAAATAATATATTATTATGTACGTGAGGATAAATTCTGCCTTGTAATTTCTTCCGATTAAAATACTTTTGAAAAGATTGAAAAATTGATAATTTTTTACAATGAGCTAGAAAGTTTAAAAAATGCGTTGTATCATACTAAACTTTTTCCCAATTTCATTGTGGGTATGGACAATGAGATTGATTATTCAAAATGTACACGAATTGTATATAAGTTTTCATATAATATTATACATAAAGTTTTCTTTAGTTTGAGTCTAAATATAAAATACCTGTGTAAATATTTCTTTAGTGTAAAGCGATTGAGAATAATATTGCTTTCGAATAAAATACTTTGAAAAAAACATTTTTTGAATAAACTGACAATTTGACTTATACATTTAGGTGTAAACATTTTTGAAAAACTGTGCACTGAGAAAAGAATGCTATTGAATCTATAACATTTCTGCCGAAATCATGTATATTAATGATTCAAGAAAATACGCCAATAAAACTGATACATATATGCTACCAATTCTATAACATATTTAACATAATACGTCACACAGTGTATGGGGGGGGGGGGTACCTGTAAACTGTGACGTGTGTGACATGTTGGGAGGGGGGTCTGCCCTCTGCGTTACGTCACACATTAAATGTGTACACACGAAATTTGAAAAAATGTTCTGAAAAAATTATCTACAATAATAATCGATATAGCTTTTTTTTTACTGGATTTTGTACGCGTTAACGAAAAATGTTTTATAAAATTAAGAGGTGTGACGTGACATCGACGGGGGGCGAAGGTTGGTGACCATGTGTGACATCGGGTGGTGGGGGGGGGGGGGGGGGGGGGGGGTTAAAATATAGCTAAAAAATCGTGTGACGTATTATGTGAACGCCCCCTTAGTATAAAGTAGAGTTTGGAAAACATTAACATTTTTTGTGGTATACAGTAATTTTTGCAAACAAGCTGAGTTGAAAAAACTGGAAAAATTGCGTAGCATCATGCTGAAGATTACATATTGTAAATTTTGGAAAGAAATTAAGTTGGATGTTGCAAGTGTACATGAAATGTGTCCAAATTTACATATAATGTAACACAAAGTCTTTTTGGTAGAAGGCTAATTATGAAATACTCATCAAGCCCGAATCAGTGGACAATGGATCACTGAATAAAATAGTAAAGATTTCTTACCGTCCTATGTTAGCAACCTGTTTTCTGTACACGGAAAAGTTTTAAAAGACGAAGTCGCAGAAAATTTCTGTGACTTTTTTATTAAATAACAGAAGAAGTTAATTAAATGGTAGAAAAAATTGAACACTATTTGATGAAAGTTACTGAAATTTTCTGCGACTGCGTCTTTTAAAAATTCCGTGTCCAAGAGTCTTCAAAAGTAACAAACTTTAAGCGACTAAATCTTTCCGTGTATTTTTTAGATTCAAAAATTAATCACTGATGAGGGCTCCGATTAGCGGAAACGTCTGATTATGTAAAACTTTGAGTTTTTATTAACCTTGGACCCTAAAGCTATCAACATCAACATATATCTTCAATTATTAATTAAGGGTCAATTCAAGTCCAGTATATGAATAGCAGAAAATTTTGGTTGTCTTTTTAGAATAAATAGTTAACTTTTATGTTTCTTATGCTTTCTTCCAAATGAGAAAAAATCGACCTTGGGGATCTTTTCTTTTCAGTGAAATATGACAAAAATATACTTGAGCCAGGATTTTGTGTCATTTTTCTTATAAATTCAAACAGTAGGAAAAAATCAGGCTATGATTTCAAACAAATTTTCAATGTTCAAGAAATTTAATATTATCCATATAGGTATAGTTTATAGTTTTATACTATTTATCCTTTACTTCTTTATTAATACAAAAGATTCAGAACCGAGAGACCACCCGCAGTGCCCTTAACAGGTAACATTTACTTTTCACTTCTTTCAAGCAGCTTGAATCTTGGGGAAATCCCAACATATGGGATGAGAAAATATCATGGAAAGAGCCATAAAAAAGGACAGCATAAAGATGGACGCTTAAAATGAGAATCCTTTTTCGAAAATATACCTAATCTAGAACAAAGATGACGGTCAGTATTCTTTTATGAACGAAGACGTTCAAACGCACAACACAGTGTTCCGTTTCAATTTTACTTCGCACAAGGAAGGTTAAATTGTAAACAGAGCAAGTTGTGACATAAATTTTTTGAAATGAAAATTAAATTTCTGCGAGTGCGGTATATAGTGGATGGGGTCGAACGCATAGTCCCTACAAAAAATGTGAAACATTTTGTAGAACGTAAGTGGGAGAAAACAGTGTTTAAAGTGTTACGGGAAAGTGCCAATGGAAAATCAAGCATGTACTACCCTGCCCGGATTTTGAAGATTGCAGGTAAGATTAAGTTAATATTTCTAAATATTCATTATATATGTAAAAAAGTTTTAAGAGCCCTTTTGATTCCAATAAAAAGTTATATTTTATATGGAAAATGAATATATATTTTCCAGAATATGTGAAATACGAAAAAACGTAAGGATGCAAAACTGTTTGCTTTAGTAAGGCCTACAAATTTTGTTTCACAGAGTTTTTTTTTTAGAAAATTGACAAGAATTTTAGTATTAAATTACAAGAAATAACTCAAGTCAATTTTATAATATACTCTCTAAATCTGAATCAGTCAAATTTTCACTGATTGAATCAGTGATTTGCCTTCCCACTGATTCATCGGTGAAAAAATATTTTTCACTGTTAAATCAGTTAATCTTCACTGATTCATCAGTGAAAAAAATATTTTTCACTGTCAAATCAGTCAAATTTCACTGAAAACCAGTAGATTTTGACTGATTCAAATTTAGAGAGTATATTATATAAGATATAATACATACAGTAGGGTTTCCCCGTTATAAGGAAACATTGAAAAACATCCCATTTGAGTAAAATACGTCTAAAAGTTTTTGAAATACGTAACATTTTTTACATGTCAATTTCAATATACAGGTCAATTTTCATACTGAAATTTTCATGTGAAATATGTCACGTATTTTAAACGTTTTTTCAAAGTATTTTATTATTATGATATTTGTCAAAATTTTACTTCATACCATAGAAATCTCAAGGTGTTAATTCGTATGAAAGATTAGATATATTCTCTAAATCTGAATCAGTCAAATTTTCACTGACTTAATCAGTGAAAATTTAACTTATAAATAAAAATACTCATCTAAAAAAAATTAAGTATAGTAAAAGCTAAAAAAGAGGTTACTGTGAATCAGTCAAGTTTCATGGATCCATTCAGTGAATATTTGACTGATTCACAGTGAGCTCTTTTTTAGCTGTTTAAATCAGTCAAATTTCACTAATAATCAGTAGATTTTGACTGGTTCAGGTGTAGGGAGTAATTTATTTATTCAAATTTCAAAGAATTTGAATACTTTTTCAAACTCAACTAATTCATTTGAAATTTATTTATTCTTTTGGATAATGAAAAGTTTGAAATTTACACTTATATATTGAAATTACAACATAAGATTTCTTTACTAAGAAGTAAATTTAAACAATATTCATTTGGAACAAAATACTTTGAGAAAGCTTTTAAAATACTTAACTTCTTTCACATGAGTATTTTAATTTATACACTGAGAAAAATATATCTGAATTTTGCCTGTTTTTTATAGGAATTCTACCTCAGAGGGTAGGAAAGAGGAAAATTTGCTAGTTGAAAAGAAGTATATACTATTGCGAAAGTGAAATAAGAGGATAAAAAATGAAAGTATTTACTTTTTTTTTATAGGAAAGTTGTTATTCAAATTTTGACGGAAATAGTACACGCAGAAAAAAGATCAGTAAAATTTACAGGAAGTTCGGTACTTATTTGGACAACATGACTTTTTAGTAAATTTTACAAGAAGTTGAGTTCAATCAACAGATTTTCTGTACAATTCACTTAGCGTACAGTACAGTCAACTTAACTCGGATTTTTTCGTATTCAGTAGATTTTACTGGACGCTGAGTGAAACGTACAGAAAATCTGTTAATTGAACTCAACTTCTGGTAAAATTTACTGAAAAGTCATGTTGTCCAAATAAGTACCGAACTTCCTGTAAATTTTACTGATCTTTTCCCTGCGTGTACCTTACTTAAAGAAAATATGTACAGTAACTGAATCTAAAAAAGTCCGATAAATTATGGGACTTTCTATGATCCGTCAGATTTCCG